>CAWUFW010001034.1:895000-2095000 GCA_963921515.1 Calotriton arnoldi
AAGCCACCCCGGGCCAGCGGGACCCCGTCCCGAGCACCCTGCCACGCGGCAGGCCCGAGGACGGAGCCCGGGAAGGGGAGGCCGCCCACCCGGGGCCCTCAGGGGCCCCGGGACTGAGCTCCTGAACCCAGCCAAGCGAGGCGGGCTCCCCGGGCACGACGGAACCCCGTCTCGGGCCTTTGGCATAGCGGCAGGCTGGGGGACGGGGCCCAGGGCTGGAGCACCCGACCCGGGGCACGGCGGGGCCCCTGGACCCAGCCGGGGCTCCCGGGACCAGAGGCACAGGGGAAGCCTCCCAGGGCCCGAGGGACCCCGTTCCGGGCATCCTGCCACGCGGCAGGCCCGAGTACGGAGCCCAGGGTGGGGAGGCCGCCCTCCCCGGGGCACTCAGGGGCCCTGGACGGAGCTCCTGAACCCAGCCAAGCGAGGGGGGCTCCCCGGGCACGACGGAACCCCGGATCGGGCCTTTGGCATAGCGGCAGGCTGGGGGACGGGACCCATGGCTGGAGCACCCGAGCCTGGGCCCGGTGGGCCCCTGGACCCAGCCGGGGCTCGGCGGGCCCCTGGACCCAGCCGGGGCTCCTGGGCCCAGAGGCGCAGCGGAAGCCACCCCAGGCCCGTGGGACCCCGTCCCGGGTACCCTGCCTCGCGGCAGGCCCATGGACAGAGCCCGGGAAGGAGAGGCCGCCCTCCCCGGGGCCCTGAGGGGCCCGGGACAGAGCTCCTGAACCCAGCCAAGCGAGGGGGTTCCCCGGGCACGACGGAACCCCGTCTCGGGCCTTTGGCAGAGCGGCAGGCCGGGTGACGGGGCCCAGGGCTGTAGCACCCGACCCGGGGCTCGGCGGGGCCCCTGGACCCAGCCAGGGCTCCCGGGCCCAGAGGCACAGGGGCAGCCTCCCCAGGCCCGCGGGACCCCGTCCCGGGCAACCTGCCACGCGGCAGGACCGAGGACTGACCCCGGGCTGGGGGGGGGGGGGCGGTGTCCTGGCCCTGCCGGCTGAGGACCACTAGGCCGAGAGGGGTTCCGGAGTACCCTGTCCCTAGTAATCCGGAGGAAGGGTACCCCCCTTTCTGGTAACCCGTGTGCACCGTGAGACTTGGGGGACCCTAGGCGCGGACGCACCCGACCTCCTGGAGCCCTGGCTGGGATCGGGGAGGCAAATGAGCCCTCATCAGGACTTCCAGGACAGCCCGGCCATCTGGTCGCCCCATTGGAAAGCATTGCGCGTGACCAGAAGGCCGAGGGGAAAGGCGCGACCAGATGGCCAGGCCCGAAGGACGCCCATCTGCCCGCCTGAGCCTTCGCGGGAGGGCTCCCGCCTGCCCTTTGGAGGGCTCGGGGGCTCCGCTTCCCGGGGGCTCGGAGACCCTGGCTGGGCCTCAGGCACGGGGAGGCCCGCAGGAGCTCTCGGGCCCAGACCCCCGGGGGTGGACTGCCCAGGACCGATGGAGCCCGTCCCGGGCACTTTGCCACGCCGCGGGCCGGAGGAGGGAGCCCCGGACGGTGGGGAGGTGTTGTCCGGGCCTAGCCCATCTGGTCCCCGGCTTAGAACCGCCAGCCCCAGAGGGGTTCCGGCATACCCTGCCCCTAGTAATCCGGAGGAAAGCTACCCCTCTTTCTGGTAACCCGTGCGCACCGAGTGACGGAGGGGACCCAGGGCGCAAAGGCGCCCGACCTCCTGGAGCCCTGGCTGGGATCGGGGAGGCGGACGAGCCCTCATCGGGACTTCCAGGCCGGCCCGGCCATCTGGTCGCCCCATTGGAAAGCATTGCGCGCGACCAGATGGCCGAGGGGAAAAGGCGCGATCAGATGGCCGGGACCGAAGGATGCCCATCTGCCCGCCCTGAGCCTTCTCCGGAGGGCTCCCGCCTGCCCATGCAGGGCTCGGGGGCTCTGAATCCTGGGGGGCTCGGAGACCCCAGCTGGGCCTCAGGCCCGGGGCTGGGAATGGGGGTCCCCGGCGGACCTCCGACCCGGGCCCATGGCAGAGCTTAACCCATCCCTGGGCCTGCCCCGCGGGGAAGGCCTCCACGGGCCTGCGTCGGGCCACCAAGGGCCCCGGGCCTATGCTCCTGAACCCATCCAAGCTGGGGGAAGGCCCGCCCGGTCCCGGGGCGTGGGACGGAGCCTGGGGTGGGAGCACCCGGCCAGAGCTCTCGGGCCCGGACTCCCAGGGGAGAACTGCCCAGGACCGCGCGGCGGGCCGGAGGAGGGAGCCCCGGGCAGTGGGGAGGTGTTGTCCGGGCCTAGCCCATGTGGTACCCAGCTGAGAACCGCCAGCCCCGGGGGGGCGGTTCCGGCATACCCTGCCCCTAGTAATCTGGAGGAAAGCTACCCTTCTTTCTGGTAACCCGTGCGCACCGAGTGACGGAGGGGACCCAGGGCACGGGGCGCCTGACCTCCTGGAGCCCTTGCTGGGATCGGGGAGGTAAACGAGCCCTCATCGGGACTTCCAGGGCAGCCCGGCCATCTGGTCACCCCATTGGAAAGCATTGCGCACGACCAGATGGCCGAGGGGAAAGGCGCGACCAGATGGCTGGGCCCGAAGGACGCCAATCTGCCCGCCTGAGCCTTTACCGGACGGCTCCCGCTTGCCCTTTGGAGGGCTCGGGGGCTCTGCACCAGGGACCCTTGTCCCGGGCAGAAGTACCCTTGGCAGTCCGCAGGACGGGGGCTCCCACACCCCAGGCACTGCCCGAAACCCAGGCCCCGGGCCCGGTCCCTGCTTCTCAACCCAGCCACGCCGGGGAGATCTGGGAGCCTGCCCGGGCACGAGGGACCCCCGTCCCGGGCACACTGACCCTCCACTGGCCGCAGGACGTGGGCTCCTGTTCCACAGATTTTTTCCATAACTCCGTGGAACTCCACGTAGTGGCGCTACGCCAACTCTGCCCACCCCTATTTGCTATGCACTGTTGGGGAGCCCAGCCCCTAACAGTGTTTCAAAAAGTACATATTGCAGACAAAATTCCCTGTTTCTACACAAAAGGTTCACGCATTCTTACTACTTACCCATTACAATAGTTAACTTGACAGCTTTGGACTGATGCTTTCTGAAATCTTGCTAAATGTCTCCTAAATATTCATAGTGTTGCCCTGCTTTAAATCGAAAAGCAGGCTTCATCAGATAACTTAGTCATAAACATTAATGGTGGTTTTGGCATTGATTGCTTATTTATGACCAGGGATGGCGTGTGGTGTTCGATTGCAACATTGTGTTTCATTGTTTCCACCATTTATTAGACTCCATTTACTGATGGCATGCCTCCACACTTGGAGCTCTGGGAGTAACAAAGCACCAGAGGTGGAGTCAATTCTACTGGCACATCTTCCTGCCCTACTTCAGTGTACACTGCAGTAAATGGCACGTGCTCACATCAGCAGTGCAGGGTCTCCCTCCTCACATGGATCCAGCCACATACAAATCAGTCCTGGTCCTTCTCCAATAGCAGCAGTCAAAAGACTCAAGTGTAAGACCAGGACCACTGTAAATGGAAGACACAAGCAACCCGAGACAGTTGTCATTATTCCTATTTGAGCAGGACTAAGACTGATTTGCAAATATGGCTTGTTCCTGTTTGAGGTGGCATGGTGAGTAAAAAAACAGTGAACTGGATTGCTTCTCAGAGTAATTTACCAGTGGCTGAGATTAATTCAAGCAATCCACCCACCACATTTATTTCTTCCTCAGTGCAACACCCTAATTGTGACTGGTATGCCCAGCATAGTTGTGCCATATGACTCAAGCTGCACTCTATTGAAGAAGCCCAAATAATTCGAAACTGATTTGAGGTTGCTCAAAGGGGACCTGACATTTTGGGATGTATAAGGTTCATGGTAGAGGGGCTAGTGGGGCAGTGTAGAATGCTGTCTCAAGTCCTGTACTAACATGGCAAATCGTGTCCACAGAGACACTGGGAAGCCTGAATTCTTCATGAACTCCCCCAAATATTGCATACACTCATGGCAGTTGCACCAGCAAAATTCAGTCCTACAATATTTGTCTAAAAAGCGATCATGCTGCAAATGATAAAGAAAAACCGAAAAGGCACAACGGATAGCAAAAGAAAATGATTAAGAGTGTTTAAGAGGTGAAAAGATTTAGCGGTTAAGACATTTAAATACGTAATTGATGTAAACTGTACAAATGAACACTGCATATTGTGCAGTCAGTGCTATAAAAAACTCTTCTCTGTTTTGCTTTGTCATAGGTTGATTTTTGAAGGAGAAACTCAAGATGGAATCGAACATGAGTACAGAGTTGGTTCTGCTGTCCTTCTTGCAGTGCAGGAGTTGGGGTGATGAGTTCACTCGTGAACTGAATTTTCTAGATTCTGAGTTGAAAGCTGCAATCCCACCGTTCCCAGATGGTTTGATGGATGGAGACCTGCAAACAGACGGAAATCAGTATAGCAGGCCGGGGTATCGTTCAAACCTTTCAGGTAGGCCCTACATGTTTGGCCAAATAAGTACCTAATTTTCCATCATGCTTAGCGCTTAACACTCAGATTTACTTCATGATGTCAGTATTTCTTATTTAATTCCCTAATATACCCAACAAAACAAAAAAAACGCAATGTAACATGACATATGCGTTGTTTATATTTCAGACACATTTTAAACATTGTATTTTCGTTAAGTGTACTTGATGAGAAAGTACTACGTTTAAGAGCAGACGTGTGAAAGAGGGCAGCATGTTTTGGAGGCATTTGATGGTTATTAGTTTGAGCATGCAGCACCAAGATGTGACCTAATTTCACTGTGTTTTAAAAGCCTCTTAATGTGATATGCATTGTGTGAGCTTCTTGCCCACGTGAAGTAGTTAGAATATATATGTAAATCACAATTCTTGGGAGAGAGGGATTAAAAAAATGATGTATGATTTCATTTTCAAATGAATTTAGAACAGAAAGAAAGCCTGTAGGCAACATTGTCATTTTTAAAATTAATAGCTTGACTTCCTGAAATGCATTGCCAAGACGATTTTAATTGTACAAGATTTTCCCTGTCAGCACGAAGCTTTTTTGTAGGTTTGATCTATTCTCTAGATTGTCGGGCACGATTCTCCACCCTAGCCTTATGTTGCTGAGCTGATTTTAGGCTTCTAAATATAGCGAATCAATCAATCAATCAATTTGTAGAGCGCACTACTTACCCGCGAGGGTCTCAAGGCGCTGGGGAGAGGGAAGGGGGGGGGGGGGGGTGCTGCTTCTGTTCGAACAGCCAGGTCTTGAGTAGCCTCCTGAAGGTCAGCAGGTCTTGGGTCTGTCGTAGGCTTAGTGGAAGGGTGTTCCAGGTCTTGGCGGCGAGGTGTGAGAAGGATCTGCCGCCGGTGGTTGTTCTTCGAATGCGAGGGACGGTGGCGAGGGAGAGGTCGGCGGAGCGGAGCTGGCGGTTGGGGACGTAGAAGAAGAGTCGTCTGTTGAGGTAGGCTGGGCCAGTTTTGAGGAGTGCCTTGTGTGCATGGATGAGGAGTTTGAAGGAGATCCTCCTGTCAACGGGGAGCCAGTGCAGGTTCCTCAGGTGGGGGGTGATGTGGCTGTGGCGTGGTACGTCGAGGATCAGGCGTGCGGAGGCGTTTTGTATGCATTGCAGTCGCTTGATGAGCTTGGCCGGGGCTCCCGCGTAGAGCGAAGACTAGATAAGCGTCATAAAGAAAGGAAGTAAAATGTCACTAGGTACAATTATTCTGATAAGTGGAAGAGGCTTCCTTATGAAGAAGAAGGTAGATACGAGAATGTGCCAGGAAGAAACTGTACTACCTTATCTTCTTTACCTGGATAAATCAGGATTGCAGTTTTCCTCTATTAAGGCACAATTTGACTGCCATCACCTCTTGCCAGCAGTATCCTTCCTGGCCATCTTTAACACAGTTCTTGTGATGACAGTCTTGAAAGGTGTAAAAAGCCCCCCGCCCCCACCACGACCAACCTTCAAGAGAGCTTCATTCTAAATTTCATCAATGCATATAGTGGATTGCCGACATTTCTCTTGGAAACTTCCTCTCTTAATGGCTATCACCTTAGGGATAATGGTGATTGACGAACAGGATCATTAGATCTTAAGAAGACTCTGCTTTATTATCTAGATAAGAATAAAGAAGGTCATGTGGATATTTGTCAATTAACAGTTTGTTTCACACATTTGTAAAACACTATTGCAGTGATTTTGATTCCTGAGCGGATGGTGGGGCAAGCTTCTCTGTGAAACCTTTTTGGTTAGGGTATCTCTCTTTCTGTCTTTGATTCTCATTCTCCATTGACATTTGAGTAAAGTTACTCAATTTTACTGTTTATGACTTTCAAAAGTTACTTGTAAGCCTAGTTCTCCACCATGAGTATTTTCTCTGAATTCATAGAAATGCCAGTCATCCCTGCATATCACATGGATGTGGAATTCCTATAGTCCGACGCCCAGGACATATTGTTTGGGGTCAGGGGCAACAAGTTTTCATGTGTATTTTGTCCTTGGGACAAGTAGGCCCAACCCCCTGCAGCACAAACCCTTTGGCTGCCAGTTTGAGGTACCACATTATGGATCAGGGAAGGGCACTATCTGCAGTTAAGGTAATATGTTTGTCTATATGTTAATGCTGTTCAAACTTGTATTTATGGTTCATTAATTGAAAGCCTTTATTATTAGGGGAGCGCTCGAAGTAAATGTAGTAAGCTCCGACTACACTACTGATTGTGGTTCCAGTATAAAAATACACACCTTTTCAAAGTTTAGCAATATTAGGCTATGTATAATGCTCCCAGAATGCTCTTTGATTTGATGAAAATATTTGCAGAGGCTTGAAAGCAAGATTGATGATTCTTTGCTTTCAAAATAAAATGTTACTATAAAAATGAAAGCAGGAAAAAAAATATTTTGCTAAAATACTGTAAAATTTCAGGTACCATTTCTCTGCAGCATCATTTAGTAACGTGTTGATGCATGCTAGTTTTTCCCAAAAATACTCATAATGGAAAATCAGTGTAACCAGATTCAATAAGATTATGGGAAACAAAATAAACAAGCATTGGCAAAGCCAGTAGGTCTGAAATTGGTGGTCAGCTTTTTAGTTTTGTCAATGTGTGACTTGTTTTGGCATGGTTTTTGTAAAACCTTATTGGTGTCGGAGCTGCCGGGCCCTCACCATTATAACAAACATTGGCAAAAGAAAAAATTGTTTGTGGTCTCAAAAAGCACACACTGCCACAGTAGTTACTGGCACTGAACAAAACTACTTTGTGTGCTGATATGCTGCTTGTGAAAGAGCAGAATGCTGTCACTCAAAGTGAAGCCAACCGATACAGAGAGAGAGACAGAATTTTAATAAACACAAAAGGTCACGGTCAACGCCAGACCAAATTAGGGGCCCAATTATTAAAGAAAGTCTCAAAAGTGCACCCATGGTATATGTCCTTGCATTAAGTGCAGCTATACGGCTTTCGTGAATTCCCAAGAATTTACAGAAGTAGGACAAGAAATAGTACTCCTAGAAAATATTTGTGAACTGCATTTTAGAATGAGCAAATATGCATGTGTAGATTTGCTCATGCGAAAATCTGAGTGTTTGCAAGTTCACTTTTCCTCCAACCACTTTTTTCCCAAATCTGGAAGAAGTTTTATGTCTGCCATTGTCAGGAGTAAATTTCCAACATTTCTCAGTATGGGAAAAGATTAGCGAAGAGTTGTTGAAAACCCTTAAAACATGCAAGTTAGTAGGTTTGCACAGACTCAAAAGGGCATTCTAACTATTGCTTACCACTACCTTCAGCCCCAGTATGTAGATCTGCGGAAACGTGGCAACATAAGGGGATTGCAAGTATTCAAACACTACTATGGTATGAGCCCTGGCATAGTCAGAGAGGCTATATTAGAGCTCTTATATAATGAGATTTCTGCCATAATTTGTCGCCGCACTGCATGGCACCAAAGGTACAAGTGAATTTTGTTACAGGACAAATAGATTTATGAAGCAACCTGCCCCATGGACAAGTAGATATTTTATTAAATTCTACACCCCTGATATCAGAACCATATGTCATTGCAGGGATGTTACCAAATATTTCCTCAATTAAATCGTGAAAAATAAATTGCATTACACACCCTCCTATGAATGATGGGGTAGGAATAAAGTTCGTTTTTAGCTCTTATTACACCCTGTGCAGGGATCACTATTTCTTACTTTCTTTTAATGGTCATCTGTTTAACATTTTCGTAATGTCAGTCTAATGTACATGACTGATTTAGTATAAGTGACTATTCTGACTGAAAATGCTGCCACCTTTATGGCTGTGTTCTGTTTTGAATTCTTTCAATATATGTTCTAGGATCCAGCACTCTCACAGGGTTATTCTAATGTTTGGGGCTAAAGAGACTTCCATGATGAAGAACAATATTAAAAATATATAAGCAAATAAGTTTCACAACATACACCATAAAACACAGTTACTGCAGTCAGTTAAAACAGCATCTCATGCTGACTCTACAATTTACAGTGGTCCCGAGTACAGGCTGCTTAGCTAATGTAAAACAAGTTTTATGTACATGGGGGTTTAATTCCTATCACCAGATGCCCATGACATACTGTTTTGTGTGAAACGTTTTCCTATTTAATTTATGGACAAGCAGGCCCTACTATCATGACCTGTCAAAAGTTAAGAAAGAAAGGTAATTGTCTTTCTGTATAGTGTAAAAAAAGCTGTGAGAATGTGAAGGCAAAGATTGAGTTTTCTTCCCAAGAGGATATGGAATATCGGACTATCCAAAAGACAAAGCAGAGTCATTTAGATTTTTCTCTCTTAACCCCCTTACCCTTCTCCCCATTTTCCTCTGATTTGTGTTTTTTGTTGTATCAGAATACAGCACTGAAATCTTTCCATTGATCTCATCAGCTCGTGCTAATTTGTGAAGGCCAATTTTCTTCATTTGACACAGATGTTAGTTCCCTCCAAGTAATAGCTCAGGCCATAAATAAGCTACAAAAGATCTTGAGGCTGCTTGACAGGAGTGAACTTTTTGTCTAACCAATGCAACTTAATTGAGTAAAATTAGAGAAAATCCAGGACTTAGATCATCCAACACATCTTTAGTTTCGGAAAGTCCCATGAAATAAATAGATGTTTAACATAGAGATCTTTACTCCTAATATAACAATGGGAATGGCTCCCCCTGAGAAGTATGCTGGAGAGTCACAGCAGTTTCATGTGTTTATGGCTCAATGTTGCTTAGATTTGTTGAACAGCCCACAAGCATTTCCTATTCATACTGCAAAAGTGCTGTTCATTTTTCCTCATCAACTTAAGAAGAACTTATCTAGGCCATGCCCTGATTAAAGGAATTAGACCCAAACTGCCAATTTAAAAACCTTTTTGGATAGTGTCGCTAAATGGCTTAACACCAGACTAATCAATCCGCTCATTTAGCCCTACTGACAATAAGACAATGGAACAAAGAGGTAATTAATTATACAAGTCACGTCCAACAGTTCTGAGCTGAAGCAAACTGAACAAATGAATCAGTAACTACAATGTTTTATAATGGGTGTGAAAGTAACTAAAAGATGCTTGCCTCTGGTGTTGAATCTCCCAACTGATTGTGATGTGTTTGTGGACTTAACACTTCATATTGAAATACAGCAAGGATTTCGTAGAACAGAGCAAAGTGTCACCATTAGAAAGTTTTCGCCAACAGAGATCTTTGGAAAACGAGGACAGAGAAGGCTGGAGAAGAGAATTTGTATAGGTGTTAAAAAAGGAACAACAGAGAAAAGAAGGCTTGTGTTTTATTGTAACATGGGACCCACCCTGCGGAATTGCTGTTTGCCCCAAGGAAGGCAGCAGGCTTGTCTTTGAAATGTATACCCTGGTCAAGCCTCCTATCTTCTTAAATATTTGCTGTTAAAATAACTAATTTTCACATTTGGCTTACTGTTCCCACCCCGTCGAGGCCTTTAAAAACAAAGGCAATGATAGACTGCAGAGTACCTGGTTGCTTTATTGATAAAGAATTTTGTGAGAAAGAATAATTTCTACTTTTAAAGAAATCTTTGGCAGAATCTCTTTTTGATAGTAATGGAACGTCCTTGGTGTCAGGAGATGTACTCTAGGAAATAAGACCCTTATTCCTTGCCATGCAAAATGGGCCTATTGAATCTTTCATTTCCAACGTCCTCACCTCTCCTGTGTTTTCATTAGTGCCCTGAACCACTTTTTTAAAAACGCATAATCCCAAGGTTAACTGGAAAGCGAAATATATAATTATGGGATCTGAATATTGCTGCCAGAATTGCTGGTTAAAACCAGAGGGGTCATTTATGAGCATCATAAAGAGTTGAGCATTCCTCTTACTTATGGAGATTTTCAAGACTTATTTAGCAAGATGAGGCTAATGAATTACATCTGCATCAAATATTTGATTGTGCTGTTGACTCTTAACCACAGTCTCACAATCTACCTTTTAACACCAAAGGAGGATGTTGTATTAAAAGAATAGCTTGGTGTAAATCTGAGGGATTTATTCTCCATTCAGTTTTTTCCTAAGGGTGCACCTGTCTTTTTCATATTCAAACGAAATAATGAATTTAAGCCATGCATGGATTGCAGTGAGTTAAATGTGATTACGATTCACAAGATCTTTGCGACAACCTTGCCGACTTCTTCCATGACAAGATCTCAACCATATACTGAAACTTCCATCCCCAACGTGTACCAACAGACTTCCTCGACAGATATGCCACTGCCACAACCAACACGAACCACAGCCTGACCAACTGGAACCTCCTCTTCACCCAGGACACCACCACCATCCTTACATCCATCTGTCCGGGAGCTCCCACAGACCCATGCCCTCACCATATCTTCAGTCTCAGAAACCAAAGATTCGGTCAGGAACTCACCACCCTGCTAAACACCTCAATCAATACCGCAAACTTTCCTGGCACCTGGAAACATGCCGAAGTCAGACCACTACATGACGATATTTTGGTGTTTCATGCACTTAAAAATACCATGGATGGCATCTCAATGATGTTCTCCTCCGTTTACTAAAGAATTCCTTGTCTGCAGAGGTGGAAAAGTGCATCTTTGAAACCAACAAATTGTCTTTTCTGGGTTTTACTATTTCAGTTAGATCCAGGAAAAGTACAAGCTATGATAGATTTACTAGCTACGAAGAAGTTAAAGAGATCCAGAAATGTCTAGTGTTTACTAACTTTTTAAGGCATTTTATTGAATATTTCTCCGAGGTAATAAGACCTGTAACCAAACTCACCAAACTCACAAAAAGAACCATCCTTTAAAGTTTGCATAAGAGCAAGAACCCTCCTTCCAGGTGTTAAAGATAGCCTTGTTTATAATAGCACCCATCTTGTGGCACCCAATACACAGATGTTTTTTGTGGAACCCTATTTCTCTTCATTTGCTGTAGGTGGCATCTTTTCACAAAACTGAGACAAAAGATATTCATCCTGTGACCTATTATTTCCACGTACTAGCCACACTTGAGTTATACTATATATAATAGTGAACTACTAGCTATCACAGAGTCATTTGCCCACTGGAAGCACTACTTATAAGGCTCTTGATTTGGGAGGTCAATATGCCCAACAAACTTAGTATTTGCTTCTTTGAACCAGTGAAAGATATTGGTAGAAAGGAAGGGCAACAGGAACCAATGGAAAGTTATATAGGAAACAAGAGAGGACGTCTATCATTGGGCGAGACAGTAACCAATAGAAATAAAGATATGGATTTATTATTTGCTTCTTTGAACCAATAAAAAAAACAGGATGCACATATGAAATGGAGAGAGGTATTGGTAGAAAAGAATGGCATTGGGTACCAATAGAAAGTCATATAAAAAACAAGAAAGGATGTGTCTGATTGGGCGAGACACTACCCAATAGAAATATAGATACATGTTTAAAAATGGGAGAAAACCGCAAGCATAGCCTTTCCTAATTTTACAAATGGGCAAGAAACACATGCCAGTCCGGAGAACTTGAAGTACAAATATTTAAGGTGAGCAGGGACCAAAGAGGGGAAGGGTATAAAAATAGACTAATAATGATGAAACTGATGGGGGTGGGTTTTATTAATTTTTATTATTTTATTGCAATTCATTGAAGTAACACAAATAAATCCCTTCCAACAATTATCAACCACAGTACATCATGCAATAGCCCCGCATAGTAATGAAATTCTTTGACAGCATTGTATAAATATATCCCAGCTCACTCTCCCTAGCCCCCTAAAATCAGCTCTACACCAAATGAAAAAAATGTAAATACTACCAAGGCATCAATTCATTAAGGCACTATCTTTTCACCAAGATCCCCACTTAATATAGAGAGTAATGCCGGCATCTCAGGCTCATCCAGGCTATCCCACATAAGCACGGAGTGGGCCCTAAATCTCTCGGACGAGAGGTAGGCGGAAGGATTTTAGCACACAAGTCAGACATTTTACTACACACAATTATGTCTTTTAACCAACACTTAAAATTTGGAGAACCTGTGCTCCCTCATGACAGTGCAACCCGTATTTGACCTAATTGGGAAGCCATTGCTAACAGCTTCCGATAGTGCTTCGGGAATCCATCACACTTCCCCAGAAGAAGCAGAAAGGGAACAATGGGGACCGTTCCGTCTATCATAATACCTAGAGTTCGCATCACAGAAGCTCAAAAAGCTGCAATTCTGGGACAGGATCATGCAAGGTGAAAGGAATCTGCAGTGGGGGCAGTACACCGGCGGCAGGAAGAGTTGGATGTCATACCATGCTTCACCATAGTAACTGGAGTGCAATATACTCTGTAAGCATCTGTAGTGAATCAGCTAAAATTTCCCATTTGGAGAAATATCTCTCGTGAGAGCGTAACAAAATGACCACTGTTTATCAGTGATGTCTCAATTCAGATGTACAGACCACAGCATACAGGCATGCCATTCTAGCTCGGAGGAAGCCAGCGACAACATGACGTACATATGGGTAACTATATGCGTAATTGTAGGTTTAGTTAATAGGAAAGACAGAGGCCCCCAATCCGCCGGAGCATCCGGAAACGTAGGAAGTAACCGTTTGAAACCATGCTTGAGGTTATAATAGCTAAGTATATCTATCATGGAGGAGGAGGGCGAGTCAACAAAGTCTCCCAATGGAAGGATTTACTATTGGGTGATAAATCTCCCATATATTTAAGCTTTTTATGCTTCAACATAGAAAGGAGATCTGAGTGAGAAGCAGCATGGGAATGTAGATAATGAGCAATCTCCGCTTGGGCTGCAAACTGGTGCGATCCACCACTAAGCTCCAGCCAGCTGGGTCGGCGCCCAGCCCAAGCATTTAACCGCGTGGATCTCCCTATCAGGACAAGGAGTTGGTCAGTAAAGATGTACCTGAATAGGGTTCGGGTCTACTAGGCCGCATTCCAGATCCAGATGAGGGGCCCAGGGATACTGTGATCCAGTGATGGGCAAATTTAGCCTGGGCAACAAAATAGTATAGCTCAAAATTGGGCGCCCCAAACCCCCCTAAGGTGTCTGTAATTTAGCCCAACTAATCTGTGGTTGCATGCCGGCCCATGCTAAGGTAATCATTAGGGAGCGTAGTTGGGAGAAGAGTGACCTGCGAAGAGGGATAGGGATATTTTGAAACAAGAACAGTAACTTTGGCAGCACCACCATATTCATTAGGGCAATTTTCCTAGCCACTGATAGGGGTAGTTTAATCCACCGCTGTACCGAATCAGTAATCCAGAAAATACACGTGCCATAGTTCGCTCTATTTTTAGTATCCATATCCCTGTGATACATAATGCCTAGATAGCGTATTGCCTTTGTCGTCCAGCAGATGGGAAAGTCAAGCTCTGGTCTGATGTTGGCCTCTGTAAGGGGGGCCTAGCAGAGATTTGCCCCAAGTAATTTGGAGCCCAGACCAACGCCCATGAGCGATGATATCAAGGATAATAGGGTTCAAGTTGTCAGGAGGGTTCTTAACAAAGGGAAGGGTATCGTCTGTATACATAGATAACAGGACGTTCCCTCTGCCAAATCTTATGCCTCTATGATAATGGTGATCTCGCAAAAAGCAGGCCAGTGGCTCCATAACAATAGCGAAGAGGAGAGGTGAAAGAGGGCACCCCTGCATCGTGCCCCGCTCAGTATGAAACGGATGTGCCATCAAGTCATTAACCTGTACTCGTGCCCGCGACATGCTATAAATGAGCCGGACCCACTGCAAATAGGCTTTACCCACACCTATCCGTTCAAGGACAGTAAACATAAAGCGCCATTCAGTCGAATGAAATGCTTTTCCAGTGTCTAAAAAGGCCGCCACTACCCCCAGGGCGGGATCCAGTTGAAGTGTGATAGTGACAAGGGTGCGTAGATTGTCATAGAGTGGCCAGGTATAAACCATCGCTCCCAGGGGCACTGCCATTTTTCAGTTGAGTAATAACGCTCCCTGACCTCCTCCACTGTAATCGGTTGACAAAAGGCCTCCCTCTGAGACGTAGAGAGCCATGTCAGCCATGCATCGCCCAAGAATGCATGTATATCTGGAAGGGAATCCACTGTGCGAGAGCGGTACAATTGCTTATATTAAGCAGGGAAGCTTTCGAAAAATTGCCTTCGAACCATGGAGCAGCTGCCCAACTTCCCCCATGATTCGCCACCCAATTGGGCCTAATCAACTACGCAATTGTGTGTCCAGGGCTTTCACCCTCCCGAGTATTTCGGGCAGCCTGATAATTGCTGCAAAATAGAATTTTCCTATCTGCTGCCTCCTTAAACTGCCGGATTTTGAGTTGCAGAGGTTCTAGAACATGGGTTCCCCCATTTAAATCATATGCCTCCTCCAATGACGGAAAGGAGAATCGGGGCTAGATCCTAGTAAGTAAGTAAGTACAGTTTTTATAAAGCGCATGAATGCCAAGGCGTCTTAGCGCTTGGGGGTGCTTAGACCCTTGAAGCAAATAGCCATGTCTTTAAGGATTTTCTGAACACTTGCCTACTAGTTCCACAACTTACTGGCCAAGTGGAAAATGCTTCTGCCCCCCTGCCCCACTTTATCATCTTGGGCCTGGGGATGACCAACAATCGAGCGGTGGATGATCTAAGGTTACAACGAGGAACATACCACCTAAAGGACTTCTGAAAGTCTACAGGGCCGGAGCCATGGATGGCCTTGTGGACAATGCACAAAGCCTTACATTTCACCCTAGCCTGGACAGGCAGCCAGTGCAGGTCCCTCATGCTTTTTGATACGGGACTGAATTTAGGGATTTTTAGTATTAAGCGTGCGGCTGCATTCTGAAGCGATTGAAGCTTCAACTGCATACGTTTTTGTACTCCCAGATAGAGAGCATTACAATAGTGTATCTTCGATTTTTTTGTATGTCCACTGGGATGAAAGGGAAGATCTTTTTTAGAATCCTCAAGGTGTAAAAACAGGAAGATGTGATTGATCTGATCTGAAAAGGACAGCTGATCATCTAGCGCAACTCCCAGGTTTTTTACTTTTCGAACGGGGGATAGGCACGGTCCAGCGACGCCCGGCCACCAGGAGTTGTTCCAGAACGAGGAGTCATTTCCAAATAGTAGGACCTCGTTTTTTTCGGTGTTTAACTTGAGACAGTTTTCCTGCATCCATCTGATGATGTGAGCCATGCAGTTGTTAAACTTCTTTGCCACATCCTCTGGCTCAGGTGATAGTGATACCACTATTTGTGTGTCATCCGCGTACCATATTGCTGAGAAACCATGTGAACGAATGAGTTTCGCCAATGGAGTGACAGATATTAAACAGAGTTGGAGATAAAGATGATCCCTGGGGCACACCACAGGGAAGAACAGACGAGTTGGATGAGTGGCCTCCTAGCAACACCGTCTGCTCTCTATTTGATAGAAACGAACTGAGAATGCTCAGTGCACTACCAGTGATCCCTATTACAGCTAATCAGTGGACAAGTACTTGATGGTTTACAGTGTCGAACGCAGCTGAGAGGTCAAGCAGAATAAGTACTGCCTTCCCTCACCCATCTACCTGCATACGGAACTCACCCGTGGCTGCAATTAGCTCTCACTCTGTGCACTGTTGAGGCCGAAAACCATGTTGTGATGGATCCAACTTCTCATTAGCCCCTATGAAGGCCACCAGATCTTTGTTTAGAGCTTTTTCTAAGATCTTGGATGAAAACGGGAGGCAGGAGATAGGCCTGTAGTTTTTGATCTCTGTAGGGTCTTGTGAAAGTTTTTTCAAGATCCGCCGCAGCAAAGATTTTTTCCAAGTTGTTGGGAAAAACCATGAACTAAGAACATAGTTTAGAAGTGGGGCAAGATAAGTTGCAATCGTGTGGGGAACCATGTGTAATAACGTGCGCTGAGCAGGGGTCCAATGGAGATCCAGACTTAGTGGATTCCATAAATCTTACCACTCTTTCGGGCGTCAACGGGGAAACGTTTTATTGGCTAACCAATGTGTCGTTTGAGTTGTAATCCGGGCAGGCCGGTTCAGACAGGTGTTGAGCATTCTGATAAGCAGAGAACTCCTCATAGACGACATTTACTTTAGCGTAAGCTTTATAAAACTCAGCCGGGAGACCATCGCTTCCAGGGGCACTGCAATTTTTCAGTTGAGTAATAACGCTCTTAAGCTCCTCCACTGTAATTGTTTGACAAAATGCCTCCCTCCGAGAGGTAGAGAGCTATGCCAGCCTTGCAACACCTAAGAACGCATGTATATATGGGAGGGCATCCACAGTGCAAGAGCGTTACAAGTGTTTGTAGTAAGCAGTGAAGCTTTTGGAAAATCGTCTTCGAACCATGGAGCAGCTGCCCATCCTCAGCCATAAGTTCTGGAACATGATTTGCCGCCCAATTGGGCCGAATCAGCAATGCAAGTGTATCCAGGGCTTTCACCCTCCCCATAGTTGCGGGCAGCCTGATACTTGCTGCAAAATCGAATTTCCCTGTCTGCTACCTACTAAAACTCCAGAATTTAGAGTTGCAGAGGTTCTAGAACAGGCTAATTTTACCAGTGCATTAGCCATGAATGTAGGAAGCTGGCTCTGTATATACTATACCAACATGAGGTATAATGTGCACAGTCCAGTGGAAACCCAAAGTAGGCAGAGGTAAAAGCAGATAGCACCTTACTATCTATTTGTGGTAGTGTGGGCGAGCAGTAAGGCTTTATCAGAGGGTAGTGTTAAGCATTTGTTGAACACACTCAGTCAGCAAATGATGGCACACACTCGAAGACTGAACTCTGACCAATTTGATTTGTATAAAAAATTATTTCGTTATATTTATTTCCTAGAACCAAGCAAGCCTGGCACACGTCAGTGTATATGATAATTTAAAAGCCAGGTTGAACAATACAAGCAAGCTGAATGAAAATGACTTTGTTACATGTTTGTAAATGCTTTCAATACAGTGGAAATTACTGTTAGATTGCTTTGGAGTACTTTACAGATTACTTTCTGGATTACTTTTTCTACTCAGTGTGATATACCTAGATATCACACTGGGACATTTCCTAGAGAAAAGGTAAGCAAGCAGTTTTTAGTCATTTGCAGTTTTTCAAAGTTCTATACAAAACCAACTCCACACTTTTTTAGGAAAAGCAGTCAATGTATTCCTATGGAGAAAAACGAAGTTAACGGTTTGCAGGTAAGTACAAGTTTGTGGGAGTTGGTATTCTGGGTTTAGAACCAGGGTTCCCCCAGGGCCTAGGGCGGCCGGGTGCAGAGTGCTGAGGCCCAGTGTTATCCAATGGGGGATAGGGGGCCTCCGGTTGGTGACTGCTCGCGAGCAGGCCACAAGGTTGTGGGAGCAAAGCTCCTGGGGTTTAGCTCAGGGCAAAGAGGGATTCGTTTTAGCACCCAAAGTACACCCGCAGCGGCGCAAGGGCGGCTGGGTGCAGGGTGCTGGTTTGCTGTTGGGTGCCCTGTTGATTTCAATGGGGATTCTCCGGTTTCAACAAAGACTGCAGGCTCGGGACGGAGATCTTCTGGAGGTGACCACTGGTTAAAGAGGTAAGTTGGGATGCCTGGGGATGCTGGGACACCGTCGGTTGGGCCACCCAAGGACGTGGAACTTCGGGTGCAAGGGTGTTTTTAGGCGTAGGGTTTTTCTTACCAGCTCTGGTGGCGGTCGAGGGGATCCTCCAGAAAGAGGCTGCAGGCTTCGCTGGGAGATTCGTGTCAGGTCAGAGATCACCAGATCTCAGGTCAGGATCGCCGGGGAGACCTCCTTGTGGTGTTGGGCCACTCGAACTCGGGCCGTGGGGTCGGGTGCAGAGTGGTGCAGACTCGCGGATTTGGCCGGAGCCAGAGTCTGTGGGTGAGCAAATCCGGTGCTCACAGGAGACAAAGTCTTTGGCTTGGAAGGCAGGAGAGGTCCTTCGGGTTCTTGAGACTGCTGGCTGCAGGACACACCTGGATTTCGCTTCTATAGGTTCGAGGTGGGGACAGGCCGGTAGGGCTGGGGCCAAGTCAGTGGGCGTCCTCCTCTTCTTAGATTCAGCACGGCTTCTTCGGTCCTTCTTCTTCTTTTCTTCTTGGTCGGTTCTTAACTTAGGAGGCTAGGTTCAGGGTTGCCTCTAAATACTAGATTTAGGGGCGTTATAGGTAGGTAAAGGTTGGGAGCAATGGGTCCCTTCCTTGGGGTGGGTACACCCCCTATTATGCCACCCTCCAGTGGGAGGGGGGCAAATGCCTCACTCTGGTTGGCTGGGTCCCCCCATCTGCAAGATGGCGGGGACTGAGAGTTGTGCTTCACCTCGCCTCCCCCACCTGAGGGGTGGGGTTGGCAAAGGTGGGCACACCTCCCTTCCTCACTTGGTTTTACCGCCGATTCTTCCGCCTAAAGTGGGGGTCCGAACCGGTAGGGGCCAGTTGCTGGAAGCAGCAAAAGGCCTGGGGAAGCTCACAAAGGCGGCAAGCCTTTGAAGCTTCCTCTTCGTGGACCCTGCCCATCCTGGGGGAGGAGGCTTGGCACCTCGTCCCAGGATGTGCATTGTTTCAGACCACTCGACCCAGGGGTCCAGAAACATGTCTGGTGGTGGCAGCTGGCGAGCCTGGACACTAGTGTTAGGTCGTTTTTCAGGGGGCATCTCTAAGATGCCCTCTGTGTGCATTTTCTTTAAACCCCACACTAGCATCAGTGTGGGTTTAATGTAATGTAATGTAGACAGTATTTATATAGCGCACTATCACCCAACGGGTATCCTGGCGCTGAAGGTGTACGTAGATGTAATGTGTCATACTATATTCGAAAATGAGAGTTACAGATAATTAGAAGCCTAAGGGGGAGGGACAGCAGGAGGAGCACTGGAGAATCCAGGTATTACGTCTAGATGTTCTTTTCCCTTGGGAATAGCCATGTCTTTAGTTTCTTCCTGAATTGCATTATGTCTCTGCTCTTCCTGATGTCAGATGGAAGTTCATTCCATAATCGCGAGGCTGCAGAGCTAAAAGCTCTCCCTCCTGTTCTAGCTCTCTTGAATTTAGGGGCATTAACCAGATTTGCTGTGGCCGAGCGAAGGATTCTTGTGGGCGTATACCACGTGAACTTTCTCTGTAAAGGCCTAGGACCCAGACCATTTGCTGCCTTAAAAACTATGCTGAGAAGTTTGATACCAAACTTATCAGTTTTCAGTAAAGCCATTATGATGCTGTGGAGTTCGTAATGACAAACTCTCAGTACCATATACTCTTAATGGCATTACTGCACTTACAATATCTAAGAATTGGCTTAGACACTGTAGGGTTACAAGGCTCATGCACCTGTACCCTCACCACTGGTATAGTGCACCCAGCTAGAGGGGTGGCTGACCTATGCTCGGGCAGTGAGCTGTAGGCATGGATTACAGGGATGTGTGCCATGTCGACTCTTCACTTTGTTCTGCACCAAAACACGCAGCCTGGAAAGGCAGTGTGTGTGTGTGTAAAGGTACAGGGCCTCTAAGGGTGGCACAATAAGTGCTGCATCCCTTAGAGGCCTTCCCTGGGCACAGTGCCCTTGGTACCTGTGGTACCATTTACAAGGGACTGAACTGTGGCCAAAGAGTGCCAATTGGGTTTTGTTTTCAATGCAGTTTAGGGAAAGAACACAGGCCCTGGGTACCTGTTTGGCAGGAACCCAGAGTACGCTCAGTCAAAGCACATCAGCAGTTTAGCAAAAAGTGGGGGCAACCATGCAAAAAGAGGGCACTTTCTTACAATGAATAAGCCAAAACTTGGAAATTGTGTTACATTAGCCAACTCTCAGGTAGAAGACTGGATATCTTGGGGCTCAGGATCAAATCGCACCAATAGTTGACAGGATAGCACGAAGAACTAGGCTACGGCGAACTGGTTCAACGAGGAGCTAGTTCTATTTAAAAAGAACTGCAAGCGCTGTGTGTGCATCTGGTGCAAATATTTTGCTGTAGCCAGCAAGGACATCTATCGTTCCGCTGTAAAAATCTATCATAGGCATATCGGGCAGGTGCGGCATGAGTTTTATGCCAATAAAAAATGCCAATAAAATTTAGCGATTATAAGCAACTGGGGTAATCCCAGAATGCGTCAAAGGACCAAGGAAGAATACGGTAAGAACAACAATTGGTCCTGACGTACCTCTTTAGAAACCCAAAGAGGAAAAAGACCCTTGAAATCAAATAATGAGTCATCGAGACGGTTTTCTCATAGTCACTGAACAAAGGCGTAGAACATTCTTCAACAATGAACCAGAGAGAAAGACAAAAAACAAATGAAAGGGGTACGTCAGGACCAATTGTTGTTCTTACCCCAAAAAATTGAGCGGGCACAAAACTTCCCGAGAAATCTTTTAGATTGTTAAATCGTTATCCTTGTTGAATAGGGACTCTTCACTTATTCCTCCTTTGGAGGACAGATGTAATGCTCTTGCCAACTTCTATTTGGACAAAGTAGCGTCCGTTTACTCATTCCTCCCGGAGGCTGCCATAAATGCTCCACGTCTCGAAGCATGGTTCGAGCCTTCTACGGACCATGACAGATTATTATAGTTTAAACCTTTGGAATCCGATGAGCTACAGTCGCCCTTTCTATCTGTTAAATCTGGATCCCTTCTGACTGCCGCTCCTGCTATTTTGGAGTGAAGAATGGATGAGCTTCTTCCAGTGTTTAGAGAGCTTATCAATAACTCTCTTACCACAGCTCAAGTTCCAACCAAGTGGAAGCACACGTCCATGGTGTCATTGTTGAAAAAGCCCTCTGTTAATGCTACTAAAGCTGAGAATTATAGGCCAGTCTCGCTGCTTCCTTGTCTTTCAAAAGTGGCAGAAAAATATGTTAATCAACACCTTACATTGTTTATCGAAGCGTAGAACTTATTCCGTAGAACTCAGTCGGGGTTTCGTCCCCGATACAGTACTGAGTCAGCTCTTCTGCTCGCTTCTGAGTTCATGCGACAGATTCTGGATCAGGGTGACACTGCAGCATTGTTGCTACTGGACTTGAGTGCTGCTTTCTACACTGTATCCCACAACCTCCTGTTCGACTGCGGTGTCGGCTGTACGGCTTTGCAGTGACTTTCTTGCAGGGCCGCTCTTTTGAGGTTGTGCTGAAATCCTTTCTCTCTCAGGTTCTGTCACTGCAGGAGGGGGTGCCGCAATCTTTATATGCTCCCCTGGCAGATATTGAGCGTCACAGGCAGTGGCGGCTCCTCCGCTAAGGCGGAAGAGTGTCGCCCCACTGCTTTTCGCAGAGTAAAAAAAGGAAAAATAAAATGATAATAACTTGACCTTATTATCAATTTATTTGTTCCTGCTGCGCCGTCTTGTAGAAGTGGGGTGGATCTGCTCTGCCCTCAGAGCAGGTGGGGGTGGGTAGGGGTTAGCACTCTGTGAGTGCGCAATGGCTGATTGGCCAGCCCTCTCGGGCCGACCAAACAGTCATGTGTACTTTGCATGTTCTCCACATAGGCTGCATTACAGCCTGGGTGGAGAACATGTCCAGGCTCCCATTCCCTGGCTGAGCGCCGAAATACGGCGCTTAGACCAATCACTGCATTGCAGCGTTGTGATTGGCTATGGGGAGCCTGGGAGTCCAGGTGCTTCCTTCTTTCTGTTTGGACTGAAGAAGCCAGGAAGAGGACGGAGGGGAGGCGGCAGCCGGACGGCCAGCAGGTAAGTGAATTGTTTTTTTTAACCCCCATCCTCCCCCTCCCCGCCCCACTGCTGCTTCCCCGGAGCAGCCGCCACAGATCATGGGTTTGACATCATATCGTACACCGATGATACGCAGTTGATTGTCACCTCATCACAGAATTCTGCCAGCACGGCGGTCTCTTTGAGGGCTTGTTTGTCAGAGGTAGCCCAATGGATGGAACTCAACTGCCTAAAATTAAATGCGGGCAAGACTGAGGTCCTCATTCTGGGCAAGCAGCTGTCAATCTGGTCCCCCGATTTGTGGCCATCCAATTTAGGCCCCCATCCCTCACCAAAGCCTAGGGTTAAAAACCTAGGCATTTGGTTTGATGAAAATCTCACCTTTGACAGTCAAATATCGACCCTTGCAGGCAAATGCTTTGGGCTTCTTAAATCCCTCAAAAACATTATTAGCCTTCTGCCTGAGCCCGCCCAAAAAACGGTGATTCAGGCACTTGTTATTTCTTGATTGGACTATTGTACCATCCTCTATCTGTGAGTATCTGTGTTGTCTGATAAGACTCCAGCGTGTGTACAGAGTTCTGCTGCCCAGCTGTTGCTAAATCTCTTTAAGCGGGCCTCTATGAGTTCTGCTCTGTGCAGATTGCTCTGGCTTCCGATCAAGAAACGTCTCTCCTTTAAAGCTCTCTGTTACGCTATAGAGCCTTTAGGAAGACAGGTGCTAGTTATCTGCACTCGCTTATCAGGCCTTACTCTTCTGTGAGGTGTCTCGGGTCCTCTGGGACCTTGTTGGCTCAAATTCCTAGAATTAGGAAGGTTCGCATTGGGGACAGCTCGTTTAGTTTTCTGGCACCTAAATTATGGAACTCTCTATCTTAGGCAAGCTAAGCGAGATGTTTTGTTCTGGAAACTTTTGAAAACATGACTTTTTAGATAGGCTGTTGGTTCTGTTGGCCTTCCTTAGGAGTTTCTGACCATTTAGCGCTGGGACACTTCTTTCGAAGTAACTATCGCGTTTTAGAAGTTCCATTATTATTATTATTATTATTATTATTATTATTATTATTATAATATGGGCTCCCCCATTCAAACCATATGCTTCCTCCAGTGTCTTAATATCACTTTCTAGCTAACCCAGCTCCCCTAAGGATGCCACAACTTTTACTAATGCATTTACCTCAAATAACAACTTTATAAGCCTCCCAAAAGGACAAGACAAAGTGCACAGTGCCCTTATTTTCTCTAAAATAATTACTAGTTGCCTGCCAAATCTATTCTCTAAACACAATGTCGAGCAAATTCTCAGGATGTGGCCGCCAAAGCCTAGTGGTAGGGTTTCTGTAGGGAGCTCCAGGACCATCATAACCAGAGAGTGGTCTGAAAACGTACTTGGCATGAGTGCAGGATGTGACCCACCCAGATATGTCCTTGGTACCCAACCATGCATCCATTCTGGAGGAGGAGTCATGTATTAAAGAGTGAAATGTGTAGGCATATGTATGTGTGTGTGGGTGCAAAACCCTCAATATATATCTACCAAATCATTAGCATTGAGCAGATCAGCCAAAGCGCCACCCGCTCTATTGTGGGTACGAGCCAGATCCCTAGTAAATCAACCAGTGGGTCTAAGACCGCATTATGGCCCCCTCCCCAAAGGACAGCCTGAGTGTTTAACCCATTAATGCGCAAAACTACACTCGCAAACAAATCCAGACAGTTGGCATTGGGGCCATTGGACTTCACCAAGGTAAGATGTATAGAGCCATCCATCCCTTAACATGTTGGAGATTGTCAGATTTGTCTTGAATCTTATTCATGTATTTGACAAACTTGTTGATTAATAATCCTTTAGTGTTCTTAAAACAATGTAATGTTACCTCATTACACGTTCTTATTTCAAGTGTCTTAAAAGTTTCAGTTATTTAGGCTTCCTGTTCCCTAGCAATTTTTGAGCATCAGTATACTAAAGGAGCCAGACTTTGTTTATGGTAGTTCCACATGCGGGATGTGTTCTTGGATATTTCCATATTTGTTTGATTTCTCTTGCATCAAAATGTCTAAAGCATAAGCGCAGAAGTGTTATTCCTAAATCTCAGGGAATTGAAGCTGCATGGTAATACAAGAAGTGGTTGTTGGCATAACAATTTTTGAGCAGGAATATGTGTTTACAAGAGCTAAATTTCTGAAAGTCCTGCAAAAGTTAGAAGAGAAATGTGTTTCTTTAGGGCCGTCTTGAACGAAGATTTGGAGATGGGCTTGTACCATGGGTTTTCCATGTTCAAATTGGTTAAACATTTACCACATTTTATGTGAGTGTGCTTGCTTGTAGGTTTGGGCTATCAAAGTCCTGTGGTAGGACGTCTCTGAGAGCATTGGCTCAGCTGCCTTCATTTCAAACCAATATCTAGCCAGGGCACCAGTTGCTCCTAGCTATTGGTCGATAAGTCTGAACTCCAATCAGATTTACTTTGGGCTTGAGGATTATAGAGGGTTAAAGATTGATCTAAATAATTTGCTCTCGGGTCTTGAGAAGTCTACTTGCCCACTTGCTATGGTTAGTCAGATGTTATCAGGGCGAGCTATTTTTAAGGCCTGCTGGCCTGGTCTGGAGAGGGAGCTCCAACTGACAAAGACAGGCATTCTTTTTATTCAGAAAGTGAATGAGCAATAAAGATGCTTTTAAATCTTGTTTTTATTTTTTCACATTTACTGTGGGTTCAAAGACAGTTTATGTCTTCTGACAAATTGCTGCTTATTTTATCCTGGAGATTAGTGTTTACAAAACCCTCTAACTTTGCAGTCAGTGAAGGAAGATACAGTTAACTGTCTGACAATCATGCTGTAGTACATGCAGTGTGAAATGAAAGGCTGCAGGACGTCTGTGTTTTAATAACACAACATTTAAATAGCTAGTAAATGTCATGTACACATATTTCAAAATATATTTCAGTAGTTAGGAAAGCACTTTTCTGGAATACTAAGGTGTGATGGAAACAATTATTTTAATAGGATCAAAACAAATATGAACAGTTTACTTGGTGATGTGCAAATGCTAAATATTTGCTGAAACCTGATTTACACACATTATAGTTTGTACACTATGTAGTTTTATCAGTAAAACCTGTATGTCAGTTGGAAAGTTTGCGGCCATTTCAATGGAAATGTGCTGTCTGTAAATGAAAGTGCTCTTTACCCACCATGCATTACTGATATATCTATAAAAAGTAGCAATTTTTAAACATGAACTGAGAAACTTTCCTGCCCCGCCCTGATGACAATGCTATTAGTGAAATAAGAGGCAAGTCAGGGTTCATGCATACCGTATATGTGTGCTAGATTTTTATTGTACATGGAGCAAAAGTTTAGTTTATTAAATCAAACAAAAAAGTTTTTGTACAGCAGGCATGATGAATTCACATATTTGAAGGTGCTCCTGTATGTGATAATGAAGAAGAAGGGGACTTGGTGAAATAAAATCTTTGCCTAGGCTCACACAATTTAAGACAGGTTTATGCGTCAAGCGCATTAGTTAGGTTGAGTAGATTATTCAAGTCACTAGACCTAGAGGTCTGGTAACATTCTTATGATTTTTCGAGGCCTGCCTCTGCTCTATGTTTTACCAGACATTGGGCTTGCTGGGAAAAGTTTCCATTCCGTAAATTAGTGATAGTATAAATTTACTAATAATGACGTTAAGGAGAGGGATGATTGAAGGCTCGTCTAGATTTTTGCATCCCTAATCTTAAGGATGTTGTCTTTTTGTTCTTGCCAGATGTGCTGTGTGGTCAGCTTTTGTGTGGAAGGTGACACCTAAATAGGTATAGGAGTATACCTGTTACAATGGTTGCCTTTCCACACAGCAAGGGGCTCCTTTGTTTTGTTTTTTATCCAAAAGACATTATTTTGTTTTTTACGTTGCTGATCTATAGTTGGTTGTTCTTGCAGTAGTTACATAACTTGTTGAGGGTATGGGGTGGACCAGTTCTGGTGTCACCTAGAAGAACAGTGTTGTCAGCAAATGGGATGGTGAATGATCAATGGCTGTTAAGCTTTGGAGGACATGTGCTCACAATCTTCAAGATATCCTCACTATTGGCAACATACAGGTTAAAAAGTCTTGGGGTGAGCACACAGCCTTGATTTACACATTTGTTAAAAAGATTTTTTTCTGTGATGCTGCAGGTTTGAACGAGTTTGACTTGACCACAATTTGACGAGTTCAGGCTTATTATCCCATTGGTTGGAAGTTCCCATTTTGAGAGTTTTGCCCAAAGCAATTCTCTGTTAATAGAATTAAGCACTTGTTTTTAATCAATAACACAGGTGTACAATTTGGTGTTTGTCGAGTTTGCTTTGTGTATTAATAAGCTTAGTGTCATGATGTTATCAAGAGTGCTGCAGTTGTTCCTGATACTGGTCTGAAACCAAGAATTTCTTTTTTTTTCTTCTGCCCACGTTTTGAGGTCTTTAGGAATTACATTTGCATAATATTTTGTTTCGATGTCCTAGAGCACAATAATCCCACACCAATAAGTATATGCCTCAGATTTAGGTATTTCAGAAATTCGCAAAAGTAGTCCTGGGAACTATACTGCTAGCAAACATTTGTGCATTCCATTTTTGCATGAGCAAATATACACAACTGTATTTGTTCATGTGAAAATCTGCTGCATGATTGCAAACTCACTTTCTGTACACCTCTATTTACGCACCCTGAAAAAGGTTTTACTCCTGCCCTTGTCAGGAGTAAATTTCCAAGGGGGGAGGAGATTGGAGAGGAGTTGGTGAAAATCATCAAACATGTAAGATTGTGAGTGTGCCCAGACTCAAATGGCATTACAACCCTGGAACTACCACTACCTCCCTACTCTATGTAGATTTGCTGCAAGGTGGCAAACTCACAGCCTTGCCGATACCCAAACCCTGATAAAGTATTAGCCCTGGCATAATTAGAGAGACTATAGACCTCTGATATAATGAGAAGCTCCCATAATTTGTCACCTCACTGACACATAGATTTGTGAAGCTCTTGTACTTTGAGCAAGTAGATCTTTTTTAAATTTCGACACCTCTGTAGGTCCGAAGTGAAAAAGGAAACTTATTGCAGAAGCATAGTGCCACTACTGAAAATAACTCTGATGCTGTATTAGATTCTTGAGCTCTAGGAGTCTCAAGATTCAGGAGTTACTTACTTCTAATAATATGAGAGGTCCTAGTATCACCAGCTTAGAAGCCAGATATCTATATTCTATACAATCAGAGCTTTAACAATCTTAACCCTCTTGGGAGAAGCTGGCTTAGTATATGGTGCTAACTTATGTAACTGTAGTACCCTGCACTAATCCAGACAACCCTTATGGTGATTTTAGGGGTCCTAGACAACCTTAGAAAGCTCTCTAAGTGGTAGATGTGGAGAGCAGCCTTCAGGCGTAGTCCACAAGGAGTGTAAAGCAGTTTGTTTTACCAGCACTTAATCTTATGGTATGGGTTAAGTGAAAAAGAACCACACAGTGTAGTGATAAAAATATGTATTTATTATTAACACTCACTAACACAATGCATTATCTCCTACCCGGAGATACAACCCTATACACACAATACTTTGTCATTAGAATACGTAAATAGCACACAATACACGGTCTCCAAGGGAAGACCAAACCATATACTAAAATAGTGAAACGCGAACCACGACTTGAGTCAGGAATGGACCCAGAAGACGTAGAAGAGTCGGGGACCCAAGGGACCACCCAAGGTGAGTATCTAGGAACCCCATGGAGGCTGTGTGCAGAGTGGGAACACGACCGCATACTCAGTGGAAGTCTATGGGCAAGTGGCGGTTACAAATTTAAAGAAGAAGGACCCTTCCCAGCGGACCCTGAAGAAACCCCGTGGAAGATGGAAGGTTGGAGAGTCACCCCACCGGTGGATACCCCACGAACCAGGATACCTACACCAGGGAAGCCAGGTGCATAGGTCCGAAGTGGCGACGGAAACTGCCAAAGACCACAAGGAGGACTTCCGTAAAGATGCCGCTGGCGAAGATGGTGAAAGTGTCCGGTGGAACCCAAAGGTGGGTTTAAGATGAGAGGTAGCTGCAAGCAGAGGGGACAGAGTCTATGCCACTCAGGGGTGACCAGGAGGCACGGAAGACAAACGCACACCGATGTCGGAGATGCAGGAGAGTGGACAGTGCCCTTGAACTTGCAACCGTACGGACCAGGCGACGCAGAGGAGGACCAGGAGCCATGCACGAGCTGTCCCACGTCGGATGTCAAGAGCCAAGGGGTCAGTGTCCGGCAGGGGCACCAACAAGCCTTGGCAACGGCAACCAACGTAGTTGAAGCAAAAGGTGCAGTGTCGGGACCAGCAAGGTCCAAGTGACTCACCACGAGCAGGTAAGTCAGAGCAGGCCAGAGCAAGCAGGGGAGCCCAATGGAGCCAAAGAAGACCCTCGTGGGGACCCAGGGACCAAAGTCACAGGAGTCGCAAGAGGACCTCGAGCAGCTCACCAAAGGATGAAAGCCCACGGTGCAAAGGATGTGATGTAGGCAAAGATCTTGGTTGCAGGAGATGCTTGAGGCTGGGGCTTCTTGGAGCCCGAAGATCTCTGGAGGAGAGAGTCAGCAAGCCTTGGCAACGGCAAGTCGATGCGGTGCACAGGGGTTCTGTTCCAGCAGTTTTGACGAGGGATACTGGCCTCAAACTCAGTGAGAAGACAGTGCAGGCCTCGAGGGCGTTGCAGAGCCACCACCTGTGTTGCTGAGCTTTTCGGAGTCCGTGGGAGCCCAGGATCAGCAGGCCGGTCAGCTATGTTGCTGTGCCTGCAGACTCCTTCACTCCAAGGGAGATTCCTACAGGTGTCTTGGATGTCCACAGGTCCTGTGAAGAACCTGTATGGAGTACATGCACAGACGTTGCAGCAGATTTGCAGGGCGACGAGACCAGGAGCACCAGGAGTCTTCCTGGTTGCAGTCTCGGTTCCCAACTAAAAGTCCTACGAGGTCCAGAGTGCCCAGATGGTTGAAGTTAACGTGGTATGTGATCTGAATCTTGTCCCACCATGAATATAGGGACCCACCCACAGGTAAGCCCTTAAGTACCCTAAGGAAAGGGTTGGAACGATTCAGGGGTCCCTCCCAGAGGAGGCGCTGGACAGTGGGGAGGATACTCCCATGTCCTTTGTCCAGTTTCACGCCAGAGCGGGAGCCCATGGCTCCCTGAACTGGTTTGGCCTGGAGTATGCAAGGAGGGCATCAAATGTGCCCTTCAAGCAGTCTGAGTGGCGCTGGCAAATGCCCCCACCCTGTCCCAATACACTAAGTCCTGTCTGGGAGGTGATCACACCTCCCTGTGACAGGATACCTATTGTCCTGCCTTCCTCTGCTCGAGCTTGGCTCAGCAGCAGGAGGGCAGAATCGTGTCTCTGGTTGGCAACAACCATAGTTTGCTGTCCGGGTCTTGAAGACTGGTACCGGGAGCACTGAGGGCCTCCCGGAGGAGCTTTACAGTCATTGGAATCATACCTCCCAATCTGTTTATGGTGTGGTGGGGTATGATTCTAACATGTTTGATACCAAACACGACAGGGTTCGGTACAGCCAATTTAGAGATGGTCATCTTGTAATGATGCATAGCCACTCTATGTATCTTAATGGCTGATGCACTTACAACCCGGGAGAATGGACCCCGAAGGTTGTAGGGGTGTCCTGCTCATGCAGGGGCACCCTCACACTTAGAACAGAGCACCCTGCTTTCAGGATTGAAAGGCCTGCCTTAGGGGTGACTTAAAGGTATTAAGTGCAGTGACCCCAGTTATAAGGAATCTTATATCTGTTGTAAGTGGTTCTAGCACCAGCTTACATAGGCTGCAATGGTAGGCCTGTAGTCACAATTTGAGTGGTCTCTCATGGGTGGCATAATACATGCTTCAGCCCATTGGAGACCCCTGGTGTATCTATGCCCTGAGTACCTTTGTACCATATATTCTAGGGACTTACAAGGGTACACCAGTAGCCAATCTGGAGTGTACCCAAGTACTCACCATGCCAAATTTAGGGGAGGAGCACAGAGACTTAAGTCCTGATTAGCAGGGTCCCAGTCAGACTAGTCAGTAAAACATAATGACACCAGCAAAAAGTGGGGGTGACCATGAAAGCGGATCCTACTTTCCTACAACTCTTATTTACATTGGTTGTGGAACTGAATAGTCAAATGATGCAAAGATTTAAGAATGATGGTACTATGACAAAATGTCCTTGTCCCACCAGTGAGGATCGCAGAAGTCTGAAGGACACATCTTTGGAAAAATCAATGGCTAAAACTGTTTCCAGGACAGTAAAAAGCAAGAATAGGGAAAAAGGCATTACATTCAATTCTAGTGAAGCTAGATTTTAATAAAACAAAAATCAGTAATTTGGTGGCTTTGTAGCCAGTCGATGGATACGAGTATGTAGGCTCCTTTGGGGTCGGAGCCAACCTGGCTGCAAGATGGCTGCTCTCTAGATGGCTCTGCCAGCCGATGCCAAAATCCATCAGGCTTCCTCGATTAGCGGACTCCCTAATAGCCCCCACCACAATAGTCGCCTGCAGGAGTTTGCCGTGAGCTTGCCTGTGTTGCTGGTGGGCCGTCTGGAAGCCTGTGGGGCCCGTGCTGCATGGACGTGCTCCGCGGCCCATTCTAAGCCTGGGAGACGGCCACTTGTGGTTGCTCCGCTGGCTGCCTCGGTGCCGGCCGTGCCCAGCCGCACTCCCCTTGGGATACTGTGCCAGGGAGTGTCTGGGCCGGACCGGCCCACTGTCATCCGTAGGCTGAGTCGGGGCCCGAGACCGCGAAGCGGCCCCTTCCCTCATCTGGTGGATGACCTAAGGCGGCCAGCACGCTGCCGGCGCGCTTCGCTGCATCCCGCAATACCTCCAGAGCCCATCAGGAGGCTTTGCTATGGCCGGATGGCGGTGCACTGCTGTGCATCCTTGGGGGCAGTTCAAGTACGCAACCTTGGAAACCCCCCCATTTCACAACACCGAGGGGGCCTATGTGCAGTGCCACTGCTCTGGTGGGAGGTGCGGTGACACAGCGGAGCTGTCTGTATCAGCGGACCTCGCAGCCTCTCAGTGAGTGACATGCACTGTGCACTGCGGCTTCCCAAAACTCATGCAGCACTCAGGTGGGCCCTTCTCAATGTACTCCCCCATATCATTGGCCCAATAGACTATCATTGCTTGTTTGTACTGCGCAGGGGTGAACTTCATACCTCATAACAGGGTCAATGCTGCACCAGAACTCAATGCGTCCTCTTATTTTTCATATCTGCTGGCAGGGCCTCCTTCGGGGGCGGCCGTACCCTCCACCACTGCGGCACTGCGACACCACTGTATCTCCTGGAACTGTGGACTGGCCTTTCACCCGGTGCACCATTGGACCCGGGCCTGCTGGTCCCCCCGTGGAGCGTGGTCATTCTGGGGTGAGGCAGGAACCAGGGGGAGCTGCTTGCTATTCCCGGCCGCCATCCCACTAGGCCAGCCGCAATACGATTCCCCCAGCACCGGCAGCTGTATTAGGGTCGCACGACCTGCCCCGACTCGCGCCCCTGCCATAATTGACTCCGGTTTGTTGGCCCTAGGGCCTTTGTTACAAATCAGAGCCACGAGTTTGGACTTCTCTGGGCCTTCTGCGAATTCCACGCTATATTGGAGCCTGACACCCCACGGTCCTAGGGAACCCCGGGGGCAGGAGAGAACACTACACCTCGAGACTGCAGCGCCACTGGGCAGATGCTGTGTCTGTCTGAGCTGGGACTGAAACCACCCTTCCCCTGACTGGTTCCACTCTGGTCCTGGGCCTGCTTGTGCCTCCCGCAGAGCGAGATCGCGCTGGGGCGAAGCTGAACTCAGGGAGGGCTACCCGGAGCTTACCGATGCCCACCCTTGGCCTGTTTTGCGCGGTTCGCCTGGTGTAGGCATCTCTGTAAGGACACTGCAAGTTTGCGCAACGATGGTGCACACCAGTCTTCTTACTACACTGTAGATCTCCTGCCCGCCCAACGATCAACGCAGAAATTCGATGCTCGGCAATCAAAGCTAACCTTTGAGGGCAAGCGGCAAACTCAACATGCGAAGCTGGAGACGCCACCTGAGGATCCTCCAGATCGCACCTGCGGAGAATCCCAGTGCGACAGCAACCTCATAGAGCTCCTGCTGGAGGTCAAAACAAGCCTGCAAGCCATAGATGCGAAACTCGCCCTCCTGATGAGCAGATTAGACCGCATGTAGGAGCGGGTTGACAAACATGAGGACCGAATGAACCACCTTGAAGCCCACATGTCAGATGTGGATGACTCTCATGCCACCTCCAGTGAACATCTCCCACAAATTAACAAAGTACTTGTACTAATCAAATCAAAGAACGCAGATCTAGAAGCACGCTCACGACGCAATAATCTTCGCATCACTGGGATCCCACAGTCCACAGCCATTGACAAAAGTGGAGGACTACATTGAGTCCATGCTCCGCAGCCTATTTAGAGAATCCCTCTCCCTGGTCTTCATTGTGGAGCTTGCCCACCACTCCATAGGCCGCGACCCCCTCCGGGACCCCCGGCTCGCCCAATAGTTGCCAGGCTCCTCAACTGTGGGGACAGCAACGCCGTTCTTTGCCTGGCCTGGGAGCGCCGCTCAGTCTAATACTAGGGCAACGCAGTCTCATTCTACCCAGACTTTACACTGACAGTACAAGCTGCCCGGAGTGAGTTCCTACCAGCCAAGCGACTATTCCAGAAGGCCGAAATCCAATACGCACTCCTTTAGCCCACTAAACTGCTTATTGCCCACAAAGGGAACTCCACTTCTTCAGGGACGCCAAAGCTGCCCTCAAATTCGCAAAACATATTACTGTCGGAAAGGCATCACCTCAGGGGATCCCGTGGAGACAAGAGGAGGCCCACCTCAGCAGCAACAATTAACGCTGTGTAACCGTTGAGGTGCAAGGGCGCCGTAGGTGAAGCCACACTTCCCCTGCCCTGCAGGTGTCGACTTAACATGCCCAACCGACAGGGCCGCACAGAGGGTGGTCCCGCACAGATTGATGGCTGCCATAGTCACTGGCTCCAATAAATTACAATGGGAGCTCCTGAACCCACTCTTGGTGCCCAGTGCCCCATCGGCCACCTAGTCAAACTTAGACTGGGAAGTTGGCCTGGCCTGCTACTGCCCTCAGAGATGATTCCCATTGTAGGAAAGTAGGATCTGCTTTCATGGTTACCCCCACTTTTTTCTTGGTGTCAGTATGTTTTTGACTAGTCTGACTGGGATCCTGCTAATCAGGACCCCAGTCACTGTGCTTTCTCTGTAAATTGACCATGGTAAGTACTTCTGTACATCCACAATTGGCTACTGGTGTACCCTTGTAAGTCCCTAGTATAAGGTACTAAGGTACCCAGGGCATAGGTACACCAGGGGTTTCCCATGGGCTGCAGCATGCATTGTGCCACCCATGGGAGTCCACTTAACCTGTGACTACAGGCCTGCCATTGCAGCCTGTGTGAGTTGGTGCTTGCACTTCTCATGACAGATATAAGTTTCCTTATATCTGAGGTCACTGCACTTAAAATGTATAAGTCCCCCCTATGGCAGGCTCTTCAGTCCTGAGGGCAGGCTTTGTAAGTGTGGTCAGCCATTTTAAAACATATAGTTGACCTCAGTCAATACTAGATGGCTGACTATATAGTGGCTGCACTGCAACCGGTCATGTTTGGTAACAAACATGTTGGAATCTTACCACAGCACTGATTCTAGTGTTGGAAGTATGATCCTATGTACTGAGTGGCTCCCTTGGGGTACCCCCCTGTACTTTCGGTAACAGCCTTTTAGGGTCTGACAGCAAGCTAGTGCTGCTGCCGACCACAGACTCGATTCTGCCCTCCTGCTGTTGAGCCAAGCTCGAGCAGGGGAAGGTAAAACAATAGGTTTCCTGTCGCAGGGAGGTGTGACCACCTCCTAGACAGGACTTAGTGTATTGGGCTAGGGTGGGGGCGCTTGCCAGCGCCACCTGACAGCTTCGAAGGGCACATTTCTCCCCCTATGCACTCCTTGCATACCCAGTTTGAGCCGGTTCAGGGAGCCCTTGGCTCCCGCTGCGAAACTGAGCAAAGGACATGGGAGTATCCTCCCCTCTGTCCAGCCCCTGCTCTGGGAGGGACCACCGAGTTGTTCCAACCCTTTCCTTAGGGTACTTAAGGGCTTACCTGTGGGTGACTCTGTAGATTTGTTGTGGGACAAGACTCAAGCCTGAAACCACGTCACTCACTCTTCGACCGTCTGGACACTTAGACTTCGCTGGACTTCGCCTGGAACCGAGACTGCGCCAAGGTAGCCTCCTGCTGCTCCTGGTTTCGCTGTTCTGCAAATCTCCTTTGTGGTCTGTGTCTGTGCTTCTTCCAGGATCTTTAACAGACCTGTGGGCATCAAGGACACCCAAAGTAATCTCCTTTGGAGCGAAAGAGTCACTCCCCTGCATCTGCAGGCACCGCAACGAAGCTGACCGGTCTGCTACTCCCGACGTCCCACGGACTTCCTGAGGCTCAGCAACACAGGAGGTGGCTCTGCAACTCCCTTGAGGCCTGATCTGTCCTTGCATTGGAACCGCTCGGACCGAACCCCTGTGCACCGGGTCGACTTGCCGTTGCCAAGGCTTGTTGGCTGTGCACTCCAGAGATCTTATGGCTACAAGAAGCTCCAGCCTCTGGCATCTCTTCCTGCCAAATAGGGCGTCCTCACTGCATCCTCTGCACCATGGGCCTTCCTTCTTGGTGAGCTACTTGAGGTCCTCTTGCGACTGCTGTGCCTTCGGCCTGTGGATCCTCCTGAGGGTCTTTTCCTGCTCCAGTGTGCTCCCCTGCTTGCTCCGGGCCTGCTCTGACTATCCTGCTTGTGGTGAGTCCCTTGGACCTTGCTGGTCCTAACGTTGCTCCTTCTTTGTTCCCCACGCCAGGTGCGTCTATCAAGGCTTGTTGGTGCTCCCGCCGGACACTGACATCCGACGTGGGACAGCTCGTGCACGGTTCCTGGTCTTCCTCAGCTTCGCCTGGTCCTCAAAGCTGCAGCGACAAGGTCACCGTCAACTCCTCTGAACCGCCCGACATCGGTGGGCATTGCTCTTCCAAGCCTCCTGGTCACTTCTGAGTGGCATAGACTCTGTCCCCTCTCCTTGCAGGTTCTTCACTTCCAGAAGCCACCCTTGGATTCCAACGGACTTCTTCATCTTTTTCTCCAGAGGCACTTTTCTCCATGTCTTCCTCTGTCATGTATGGAGGTTTCCGATGTCTCTTCACCCCTATGCACCTAGCTTCCCTGGTGTAGGTAACCTGGTCCCCGGGGCATCCACGGGTGGGGTGATTCTCCAACCTTTCGTCCTCCAAGGGAATTCTTCGGGGTCCTCTGGGAAGGGTCCTTCTGCAAAACTGCAACTGCGACTTCTCCATTGACTTGCATTTGGCACGCAGCTGTGTTCCCACTCTGCACACAGCCTCCATGGGATTCCTGGGTACTTACCTTGGGTGGTTCCTTATGTCCCTGGCTCCTCTGGGCCTTCTGGTCCAAGTCCTGTCCTCTCCTGGAGTTCGCATTCCACTTTCTTAGTATATGACTTGGTCTTCTCCAGGAGACAACTATATTTTATGCTACTTATCTTATTGCAATTAAAGTATTTTTAGTGTATTGTGTTAATATCTCCGGGTAGGAGATATACCAATGTGTTAGGGAGTGCTGTATAATAAATCAAAGTATTTTTTATGTAAACACTTTGTTGTTCTTTTTCTTTTAACCTACAGTACAGCATTAAACTGGTAAAACAAGCTGCTTAACACTGAAGGCTGCTTTCCACAGCTACCACTTTGAGAGTTTTCTATGGTTTTCAAAGATCACTAAAATCCCTGTAAGTGTTGCCTGGATTAGTGCAAGGTGCAACGTAAATATGTGTGCACCATATACTAAGCCAGTCTCCTACACCCATGTTGTCAGAATGTTGTTGGGATGGATGTAGGGGTGGGGGGTGGGTACGCTGTTTTCAACCATGTGTGTGGGTTGGAGTGGGTGGTGGGTGGTTTTTGTCTGCGTTTCATTGTCTGTTGTTTCCCTCTGCCTTAGGCATGTCCCCTGCACAGCACTGTGCCCTTCTCCACCCAGCCACTGACCGCCATTGGCCCTGCCTATCAAAGCCCTGGCAACTCCCCCCTACCTCCCCCAACACGCACACAGTGCTATGACCACCACTAGATGTTTGACCTGGAACATCCGAGGGCTCAACAACCGCAGAAAAGCCAGTGGGGTCCATGCGTACCTCAACCGGTACCACATAGACAGCTGCTACCTTCAGGAGCTCCACCTAACACATTCTACAACGCTAAGATCGGCGCGGGCTGGTGCGAGGATGGTTACACATTGCTATACTCTAATTACACAAGGCCCGCCATGGCAATTGCGCCAAGCCCTGCATGATGATAAAGGGAGATACGTAATCCTTGCTGGCACACTACACAGACACCCTGTCATGTTGGCCGTGGTCTATGGCCTAACACTGACAGCCCAACTTTTTTTCCGAGGTCTGGCGGCTGATCGACAGCCTGGGCCCGGGTGCTATCCTTTGGGTGGGGTCTTCAATGTGACTCTAAATGACAAGCTGGACCCATCGGGCGGCTCTAGATTCCCTAACCCCAATGCTGTGTCCCAACTTCACATGCTTATGCAAGACAACTACCTAAGTGATGTCTGGCTGCTTACACACAAGACTAGCACAGAGGGCACCTGCGCCACAGCTTTCCACAATGCGTGGTCATGTGTAGACTTCTAGCCTGCGACGCACAAACCTGGGCCACCTCAGTGGCACATCTGCCCCGCACTCTCTCAGACCACACCCCAGTACTACTGGAACTCACATAGCTGCTGGGGGCCCCTCAAACCTATACCTGACGTCTGCCCCCACGGGTGCTCCGAGATGCGACTTTCTGCAACGAGGTCCACATCGCGATCATTGACTACTTCACAACCAACGAGGGCTCCCTGTCCTCCCTCTCAACACTATTGGAGGCGTTTAATGTAGTCATCTGTGGAACGTGTATTGCAAAACAATCGGGCATCCTCAGGCCAATATGAGGGCAACTCGCCAAACTGGAAAGCGACATTCGCTCCCTAGAGCTAGACTGCTATACATCAAAAAAGCACTGCTACTATGGCTGCTATTCGGGTAAAAACAACTGAATTGGATGAGTAGGCGGCATACGAGAAATAACTCGACCGCTAGGCAACGGTGCACTGATATGGGGAGGGTGACCACCCTGGGAAAACTCTAGCTGGTATGCTCCACAAACCCCGGGCCTCCGCCTACATGGTGGAGCTCTTTGGATGAAAGGCAGGAGCACCAGACCACTCCTGCGGGGCTCGTGCAAACAATGACCTCCTGCTATTCCAAGCTCTATGAGGCCACGCCAGTACATGATGCGGGGGAGCAGGCTGTGTACCTCAGGGGTGTGGAATTTATTAAAAGATCTACTTGTCCATGGGAGAAAGATAGGATATCACCAGAGATAGATAAAAATGAGGATACTTTCTGATAATTCTGTCTCGGTTGGGACTTCTAGGCCCTCATAATGAGTGTATAAATATTAAGTATTTTTTGTATTGTTCATATCATAAAATATAAAATGAAAACAGAAAAAAAAATTATAAGTGTTTAATAGTTTGTCGGTCTGTCATTTCTTTGTGTATAATGTGTAAGTTTGTAAATTAGTGTGATGTGGTTATGGAATGAAAATTGGCTTATTGGTATTAATGTATAGGATGTCTAAAATGTGTTATAAGTGTTGTGTTTTTCTTATATATGTTTATTTATTTGTTTGTACTTAACAGCCCTGAAGAAGTCCTATATTAGGACGAAACGCGTCGACTGTACTGTGTATTGAACCATTAGAGCTGGACTCTGTGTTTTATCCACACTAAATGAAAATGGAATAAAATGAAGGAAAGAAAAACTTGAAGAACTCTTGTGTCTGGATATGGAATTTTCTTATTGATTAGATTTTGCTGTGTGGTGCACCTGTGCTTTAATTTTGAATTGTAAGGTTCCTGAAGGAATAAGCACTGTGACGGTGGGTGCTATTCAGTGTGCACACAGATCCCAGGTAGTATTGAAGGGATAAGACTGTTGGAGTAAATATAGGTTAGGTGCTGGTAGTTAGAAGGTACCACTGTTAGGTCTTTTTGTTTATGCTTCATAAATCTACTTGTCCTGTAACAAAATTCGCTTGTCCCTTTGGTGCATTGTAGTGCGGTGACAAATTATGGCAGAAATCCCATTATATAAGAGCTCTAATATAGCCTCTCTGACCATGCCAGGGCTCATACCATAGTAGTGTTTGAATACATGCAATCCCCTTATGTTGCTACATTTCCGCAGATCTACATACTGGTGCTGAAGGTAGTGGTAAGCAATGGTTCCAGGGTTAGAATGCCCTTTTGAGTCTGTGCAAACCTACTAACATGCATGTTTTAAGGGTTTTCAACAACTCTTCGCTAATCTTTTCCCATACTGAGTAATGTTGGAAATTTACTCCTGACAATGGCAGACATAAGCCTTCTGCAAAAAGAACAATGGATTAACAGAATGCAGAACAATGTCATACATTCACCCCAGTACAGAGATCTGGGCATAAAACCATTGTTTTTTTGCTCACCATGCCATTCCAGTTTGGACCCAGCCATATGCAAATCAGTCTTGACCCTGCACCCAATGGGAACAGTCCAGCCCGAACTGCCAGGCCAGGTCCTCCTTGGACTGGAAACAAGCATCCTAGGACCGGTTTCGGGCTTTCAGCCCTCAGCCAGGATAGCTTGACTCCAGTGGCATGGAGAGCACGGGACCCACGTCTGGGCATACCCGTCCCACTCGGGGTGAGAAATGCAAAAAGAACAATTGATGGACAGAATGCAGAACAGTGTCATACATTCACCCCAGTACAGATATCTGGGCCTAAATCCATCGTTTTTTTTGCTCACCATGCCATTCCAGTTTGGACCCAGCCATATGCAAATCAGTCTTGACCCTGCACCCAATGGGAACAGCCCAGCCCGAACTGCCAGGCCAGGTCCTTCCTGGACTGGAAAGAAGCATCCTAGGACCGGTTTCGGGCTTTCAGCCCTCATCAGACGGGATAGATTGACTCCAGTGGCATGGAGAGCACGGGACCCACGTCTGGGCATACCCGTCCCACTCGGGGTGACAAATGCAAAAAGAACAATTGATGGACAGAATGCAGAACAATGTCATACATTCACCCCAGTACAGAGATCTGTGCCTAAATCCATCGTTTTTTTGCTCACAATGCCATTCCAGTTTGGACCCAGCCATATGCAAATCAGTCTTGACCCTGTTCCTTGTGGGAACAGTCCAGCCCGAACTGCCAGGCCAGGTCCTCCCTGCCCTGAAACCAGTCCAAGAATGCTTGTTTCCGGTCCAGGGAGGACCTGGCTTGGCAGTTCGGGCTGGACTGTTCCTACAAGGAACAGAGTCAAGACTGATTTGCATATGGCTGGGTCCAAACTGGGTGGTGTGGTGAGCAAAGAATGATGGATTTAACCCAGATCCTTGTGACTGGGGTTGAATGTTTGCATTGTCCAGCATTCCGTCCATCAATCTTTTCTTTTGCATATGTTGCCCTAAGTGGGAAGGGTATGCCCAGACGTGGGTCCCGTGCTCACTACACCACTAGATTCAAGCTAGCCTGGCTGATGAAGGGTGATGCCCTGTAACCGGTCCCAGGATCCTTGTTTCCGGTCCAGGGAGGACCTGGCTTGGCAGTTCGGGCTGGACTGTTCCCACAAGGAACATGGTCAAGACTGATTTGCATATGGCTGGGTCCAAACTGGGGTGGTGTGGTGAGCAAAAGAATGATGGATTTAACCCAGATCCTTGTGACAGGGTGTGAATGTTTGCATTGTCCAGCATTCCGTCCATCAATTGTTTCTTTTACATATGTTGCCCTAAGTGGGAAGGGTATGCCCAGACGTGGGTCCCGTGCTCACTACACCACTGGATTCAAGCTAGCCTGGCTGATGAAGGGTGATGCCCTGAAACCGGTCCCAGGATGCTTGTTTCCGGTCCAGGGAGGACCTGGCTTGGCAGTTTGGGCTAGACTGTTCCGACAAGGAACAGGGTCAAGACTGATTTGCATATGACTGGGTCCAAACTGGGGTGGTGTGGTGAGCAAAAGAATGATGGATTTAACTCAGATCCTTGTGACTGGGGGTGAATGTTTGCATTGTCCAGCATTCCGTCCATCAATTGTTTCTTTTGCAGACATAAACCTTCTTCCAGAGTTGGGAAAAAAGTGGTTGGAGGAAAAGTGAACTTGCAAACACTCTGATTTTCGCATGAGCAAATCTACACATGCATATTTGCTCATGCTAAAATGCAGTTCACAAATATTTTCTAGGAGTACTATTTCTTGTCCTACTTCTGTAAATTCTTGGGAATTCACGAAAGCCGTATAGCTGCACTTAATGCAAGGACAAATACCATGGGTGCACTTTTGAGACTTTCTTTAATAATTGGGCCCCTAATTTGGTCTGGCGTTGACCGTGACCTTTTGTGTTTATTAAAATTCTGTCTCTCTCTCTGTATCGGTTGGCTTCACTGTGAGTGACCGCATTCTGCTCTTTCACAAGGAGCATATCAGCACACAAAGTAGTTTTGTTCAGTGCCAGTAACTATTATGGCAGTGTGTGCTTTTTGAGACCACAAACGAATTTTGCTTTTGCCAATGTTTGTTATATTGGTGAGGGCCCGGCAGCTCCGACACCAATAAGGTTTTACAAAAACCATGCCAAAGCAAGTCACACATTGACAAAACTAAAAAGCTGTCCACCAATTTCAGACCTACTGGCTTTGCCAATGCTTGTTTATTTTTGTTTCCCACAGTCTTATTGAAACTGGTTACACTGATTTTCTATTATGAGTATATTTGGGAAATACTAGCATTCATCAACACATGTTACTAAATGATGCTGCAGAGAAATGGTACCTGAAATTTTACAGTATTTTAGTGAAATGTTTTTTTTTCTGCTTTCATTTTTTTATGAACATTTTATTTTGAAAGCAAAGAATCATCAATCTTGCTTTCAAGCTTCTGCAAATATTAGCATCAAATCAAAGAGCATTCTGGGAGCATTATACATAGCCTCATATTGCTAAACTTTGAAAAGGTGTGTATTTTTATACTGGAACCACATTCAGTAGTGTAGTCGGAGCTTACAACATTTACTTCGCGGCGCTCTCCCTGATATTAAAGGCTTTCAATTAATGAACCATAAATACAAGTTTGAACAGCATTAACATATGGACAAAAATATTACCTTAACTGCAGATAGTGCCCTTCCCTGATCCATAATGTGGTACCTCAAACTGGCAGCCAAAGGGTTTGTGCTGCAGGGGGTTGGGCCTACTTGTCCCAAGGACAAGATACACATGAAAACTTGTTGCCCTTGACCCCAAACAATATGTCCTGGGCGTCGGGCTATAGGAATTCCACATCCCTGAGTACCTGCACTCCATGCAGCTACTGTGGCTGGACTGGGCTCACCAGACATACCTAGACTCTCCATTCACCGTGGAGGAGATACTGCAGGTCATTCAGAGCCTCCCTGGCGACAAAGCGCCGGAACTGAATTGACTGACCACTACCTTCTAGAATAAATTTCCTCCCATACTAGCCCCCCACTTAATAGCGATTTATGAGGACTCTCTGGAGATCAGGGTCTTACCACCCTCCCTACGAGGAGCGGTCATAGTGTCGCTCCTAACACCAGATAAGCCAGCGGACCGTTGTGACTCATACTGGCCGCTCTCCATGATCAATGTTGAGAACAAAATCATTGCCAAACTGTTAGCGAACCGCCTCCACCCTTTGATGCCCACTATCATTCGAATGGATCAATCTGGCTTTATCCTGGGCTGGTCCACCACACACAAGCTACGTACAATATTTGCCCTCATGCACACTCTGGACCTTCAACTTGCCGTCGCACTACTGGATGCCACGAAGGCCTTCGATTCCCTTGAATGGCTGTATCTGTTTTTGCTACTCGCGCGACTCGGCCTCAGTCCTTGATTCCTCCAACAGATCTAGCTTCTTTACACTTCCCCCACTACCCGCCTCCGACTTAATGGAATGTTGTCCGACCCCTTCTCGATTACTTGCGGGACACGCAAGGGGTGCCCACTGTCCCCGATTTTATCTACCATGGCAGTGGAGCTCCTCACGGTCCGATTAAGGCAGCACCATGCCCACTGTAGTCTTGGCTTCACGGCTAGGGATCTGGTGGTATCGATGTATGAAGACGACTTGACCTTATACATTTGCAAGCCGCAGGTAGATCTAGCCCCAATTATTCACAAGGGTATACGGTTCAGGAGATACTCCGGTATCCATGTTAATTGGGCCAGGTCGACACAGTTTCATTCACCGACTACACACAGCCCTTCCCTTCCGAATACCCGCTGCAATGGGCATCTGATCCGGTTCGCTCCCTGGGTATCTGGCTCAGACTGGTTCCAGACGAAATTTGGAAGTTTAATTATGGCCGCGCCGTGGTGTGGCTGGAGGATAGAGTCCCAGTGTGGTCCCGCCTGCCACTATCCGTGACGGGATGAATAGCGATAGCAAAAACAGTCATCCTACCCAAGTTCCTGTTCCTATTCTCAAATATAGCTCTCCCACTCACTGCTCAATTCTTGCGCTGGCTGCCCTCCAACCTCGTGATACTGATCTGGGTCGGTAGACAGCCTAGGATTTCATGGGGAATACTCTTCCTCTCGAATAGGGGGGACTGGGTGCGCCCAACATGGCTCTTTATGCGCTTAGCGCCCAGGCACAGTATAGACACTTCTGGCTCTACCCCACGTAATTCCAGCCACACACTGCTTTCGAGGTGGACCATGCCGCAGCTTGTCCACTTGTCACAGCGCTCTATGCACCCTACAATCTGCCATGAGCTGAGTTAGATATGGTGGAGAGCGTGCGGTGGGTGTGAGATGGTATGAGACGGCGCGTTGGACTTCCCTATCTCTATGCGCCCTCCGTACCCTACAGGAACAACCCCCTCTTGCCGTTCCTGCAATTAGAAGGCGCCAGGGCGAGGGTACATGAGCGGGATTTTGCCGACCTATACTCAGAAGACCACTTCATACCCCCTTTTGTGGCCGCTGGAATGGCACACCCTACAGCGTTCTACTCTACCACCAACTTTGTGCCACCCGCCACGCGATACATGACACTTTCCTTGCGACCCCACCCACGCTACAAGCTCTGGAGCACATCCTCACCAATCCCTCACCGTGCAAACTGGTCACTGGCCTCCACGCCATTATGCAGGCCAAGGCACCCGTCCGGGTGCTGGTAGCACGCACAGCCTGGGAAACAGCCACGGACCCCCATCACAGAAGGTAAATGATTCCTGAGGGAATTGTGATGTTTTCGGACTTCGCTCTTTGCACACAAGAGTATTCTCGACGATCTTATGCTTTAACCATACTTTTAATGCTCTGACAGGCTTGTCGATCTTTAGGTGTACGCGCACTTTACTAAATTGGTGGCTTTAAACTTTTGGTGTTTTTGACAACCCGTGTGTTCACTGTATATCCCGCAGCATGGCAGCGACCCTTTGTACATCTCATCTAATATTTACACTTGAATAAGCCTCTGCTAACATCTCACTTTTGCCTGCGGCACCTCTCAGGTTCAATTTCTTGGCATGCAGCCATTACCGCCTCGCGGTCGGACCTTTCAGTTTTTTCGAAACCACACCATCGCATGTTCATCTTACAACGCGTCAGCATCCAACTAACAACTCCCGTTGTTTTATTTAATATAGTCGATTCCCACGGTCACTTTTTCGATTCTTCCCGCTCAAGCACTCGGGTCTTTTATGTTCTTTGTAGTCTTCACGTTCAACACGTTGAACACCTGGGTTTAAGGTGACGGTTAATTATCTTTTGTGTTTGGCGTCCTCAATATATCTCTGCTTATTTTACATTATAGATGCTTTCCCCTGACGAAGGGCTGTCATTGCCCGAAATGCATCGGGAGACACGTTTGAATTGTATGATGGCCTAATGCATCTTTTTGATGAGCTACCTTCGATATGAAGTCATAATATCGAAATAAGAATAAACATCTTTACAAGCTGCAACTTTATTTCATTTTGTCCACTACATCATCAATCAAGATTTACAGATCCCGCTTTCGCGGGCTTCATGCTGTGCTCAGGGGGACGTCACCTAATTAGGAGAAGCTACCAAATTCACAACATCATTCTGCCAGGAGCAATTATCCAACTTCTGGGAACCTATGCCACCATGCAACTGCTCAAAGGACATTTGGAAACCTCCCCCCCACACACACCGAACGAGGAGGGCCGTGCTCCCGGAGATTACCCTCCTCTCAGGCCCTAGGCAGACCTGCATCCAGTGTCGCGACTGAACCTGCTTATCTGCACCATGATTTCTGTGAAATGGATGCCGGGAGTCCGGGAGCCCTGTAGTCTCACGCCCCATTGACTAATGGTCAGACCGTAGTGCTTACTAAATTTGGGGAAGGCTAAGTCGCAAGTGCCGTATTTGAGGCCTTCCATTGATGGGCACGTGTTAATTAGCACTGTACGTCAGATCGCTCTGTGCTGCGCCTCCGTGCCCCCCCCCCTCCCATTTGCTGATGTTGAAACAATGTTGTTTATCACTAAATGCCAATAAAGATTTTTTTTTTAAAAGTATGAAGTCTCCTAGAAATGTTAAGCATGATCAGAAAACCTGAAGGTTATTTGTAGTAAATCTACAGGAAAATATCAAACAGATTGAAGGAAAGTGTTTTGGAAGTTGATGGAGACATTCCTAAACTAATGCATGAGCTTTCTTTGAATTAATCGGTGTGACGGCTTCTCCAAAAAGATTTCAGGACAGGCAGTGTTCAGTGGAAAACTGTACAGGAACATTTTAGTTCCTTGGTACACTCAGAATTATTAAATCATAATTTTCAAATAAACACCTCTTGTTGAAAAAAACTTTTTGAAAAAAATGACGGACCTTATTTATTGGAAGCAAAATTAATTAACTGAACTATACTCATTCCTGATACGTTTTCTCGATTAATTTAATTGATAACGATCGTCTTCTTTAGGAGTGACAAAAGCATATTTCATCCTTTAACTTTTACTAGAAGAGTGCTATCCGGTCCATCACATTTGTCCTCATTTTCACAACATACTCTTTCACTTTTGCTTTCATAATCAATCTTTTATTTTCATAGTTGTCATCCAGCTTAGTAGCGTATCATAACTGCTGGAAATTCTCCAGAGAATAGTACGATTACGCAACCTAACCAAGGCTCATAAGTAATACTAATTTCAAAACCAAATCAACAGTTATCTTTCATAGATGGAGTATCATTGGAATCTTACTAGAGTGTTGCTGATTCGCAGTGTTCCTTTTAGGTCTTGCCTAAAGACAGCTTTGGCTGTTTTTACCAGTTGTAAATAATACTTTAATACGCACTTATAGTGGGGTTGGCTACAGCCTTCTTCAAACCCTTTGATGTCTCTGTTTTCCCTCTTCTAACCATTTTCATGAGACATTGTCAATAACATCTTAGACCAGCACACAGGAGATTGGCCTTCAACCGTGTATGAAGTCTTTGCATTCTGGTGCATGAGGGACTATTTTCTCTCGACCATTCTCACCCCTGCTCTCTCACTTTCTCTCTTCTCTCTTCACATCTCACCCCCCTCACCTGAGGGTCTCCCGCCACCCCCTTCACAACTCAGCCCTGCTCTATTTATTTTTTATTTTCAATGTATTTCATTTGTAAAGGCCCTGCATCTGCACACTGCTTCTGGGACGTTCACTTTAATGAGTTTGAGTGGCATCCAGCTTGTACTTTTAATTCTTAATATAGCATTCAGTAATGGTTTTCTGCTATCTTGGAACAGTAAATTAAAGTACGCGACAAATAATTCCAAGATGGCAGCCTGTTCATCGGCACGCAGGCGCATACATGGTGGCCATATTGGAAGGCTTTTTCATTAGGTGAAAAAACATTTGAAGATGGCTACCTTTGACTGTGCTTGTGTACACATGCATGCTGATGCATAGTGGCCAACTTGGAAAGTTTTTTTTTCTCATGAAGTACAAAAGTATAAGTTCCAAGATCAACCCTAATGCTTGCCCATGTGTGTGGATATAATTTATTTGATGCATTTTTTTGTACACTTCATTATATATTTACCATTCCAAGAAAGATGGTCAACTGCAATATTAAAAGCGAGATTGATTGGCTTTACTTATACTTGCTGAAATTACAATCAAGCTTTTCAGTCAAAAACAATTCAGTACGTAATTGGCAAACAGATCTCATAGGACTTCTGTGATGTTCAGGCTTCTCACACAAACTCTCATCGTTGCAATCTCCTGTCAGGCAGGCCCAAGGCAAGTTAGTGCTTACTGTGCAATTACCTAGTGAGTAAATGCCATTTCCTAGTGATGTCCGAGGGCTTTCGTTACTATTGAGCTGCTCAGTATTGTCAGAGGCTCCTGTTTGCTTCAACACTTTCTTAGAGTAGTGAGGATTAGTCCAGGTTTATGCTTGGTGATTTGACACGGAGAAAGAACATGCAGTAAAGGTCAGTATCCAGTCAGGTTTAGATTTTAGAACTTAGAAAGAAGGGTTTTATTTGTACAGTACCTAAATAGAACAGCAAAAATAAAAATCCTTAAAGACTTCAAAGGCGCTAGCACCTTGAGAAAGAAAGAACAATTATTCTAGTATATGTGCATTCAGGATGTACAGATGGATATGTTTAAGCTCTATAATTAATGTTTTGTGCAGCCAGCATGCTCTCTATAGTGCCAAATATAGTACTATGTGTAGTCTTGTCACCTCATTGAACGACCTGCAGAACGGACAATCCGGCTGAGAGGCTTTGAACGCACTCTCTCTAAATGCTTCGGACCACAGATTGAACACTGTATGTCATATGAAAGGGCAATCCTCCAGAACTATACTGATATGAATATAATTATTTCAAACAGCTGTTCTGAATCTACTTCTGCCAAACCTTGGGTCAAGCTGTACTCTAGACAACTTTTAGATGCATTTGCTCTAATACTTGAGATTGTTCTTTTCTGTCATGACCTCCTCTCCCCTCCCATTTTTACAGTTGTGAGGTACTACCTATGTCCTACCTTTGAGATCTAGATCGAGGAGAAAGCATCAAGAATCTAAACTCTTCCATGCTTCTTAATGTAATTAGCCATCATTCTGAAGTAAGACAAAGAAATCTTTTTACTCCATATAATAAGATTTTACAGGCTACACTCGTGTTCACATTGCTTTTACTACCTCTGTACAGACTGCCCCTTCCAAGAATCTAAGATATGCAAAACATTTTTAACTGAAAATTTACATAGCAGAAATGATGGCTGGTTGTTGATCTGAACGGGTCATGATCTTTTGATAAAGTGATCTCCGCCTGTGCCCTACAAGAAAACTTGACAGTGGAAAACATCTGGGTTTGTGTGGGGGCAGGACAGTGGGTGGAAAAGCATAAGAACTCAGAAGCGTATTCTTTTGATGAAAAGTCAATGCATAGTGCATCTTCACGTGTCCTCCTAGTAGACTGCATAATGGAAACCAAAACTTGAGAGTATATAAATAAAAAGAAAATAAGCGAGTGATGCCCTCTTAGCTCTTTTGAGCCTTCTCTGGTGCAAAGACCTCCATTCCTCATATTATCGTAAACATTGAATGCAGCATCGTCACCGGCCATCCCCTTATCGATTTCTCAGTTGATCAGGGTACCCTCTTTAAACACCTGCTTGTCAGTGGCCCTTCTTTACGAGAACCATTCCGTAAAAGCGGGAAATAAGTAAACCACCTTTGCCAAAAAGGAGTGCTCCACTGACAACAAAAGTCTACAGTTCTCGCCACTGAACCTGCACTCACCAATGAAAAATGATAATGATAAGATTGAGATGCAAGTTCTGAACCATTAACTTACAATCAAATAAAGTTTTCTTTAAAAATAAACAAAATGATAAAATCAACCTTCTGCCCCTACCATTGGTAGACAATCAGATAACGTTGGGCCATATGTATGAAAGGATTTAGCATTTCTTAATGGACGGAATCCCAACTTTGGTCTGTTAAAAAATGCTAAGTTGCCTTTTCATATGTACAAAGGCAGATAGGGAATCGCAAAATGCGATTTCTGCTGAGTAGAAATTGCATTTTGTGATTCCCCACATAGGAAATCGCAAATAGGGATTTCATATTTGCGATTTCCTAAGCACATGCACAAAGCATTTCTTTTTTTTTTAAAACTCTTTTTATTAACAAAGCTCATGAGACCATACCACATGTATTTACAATAACAGTTCATTATTACGCCGAATACATATATCAACAGGGGGTAAAAGCATGAGAGCCCCGCTCTGGGGAGAACCAATGACATTTCCTCTCACTCATCTCCGGTTGCCCCAGGATTTCTATATTGTTTCCAGGGCGCCCAAACCTTTCCTCATTTTTTGCCACACCCCCTGCTTTTGTACACAACTGCTTCGGCCCTTTGGCACCAGTCTAAGTCACGCTTCCAGTCCTCTAATTGCGGGGGTGCCTGCTTCCCCCAGCATCGGGCAATGTTACGTTTTGCCACCCCGCCGCCAGGACCAGCCAGATTTCCGCGTACCGGGGCCAGGCTTCTTCGCCCTTGATCATTAAAAGCAGCCACTTCGGGTCGATTGGGACCACTTTCCCCATCACTCTGGACAGAGTGTCTGTAACCCCAGCCCAGAATGATGCTATCTCAGGGCATTCCCACAGGATATGGAAGAAGGATCCCTCTTGGTTGCACCCCCTCAGGCAAAGCCCCGATTGAGTTCTACCCCATTTGTGAAGGAATGTGCGGGGATAGTATGTGCGGTGCAGGATTTTCAACTGTATCAATCGGAATCTGGCTCGTATTGCTACCTCTCTAGGACTTTGTAGCGCCTCTTGCCAATTTTCGTCAGTGATACTGCCCAGGTCAATAGACCACGCTATTCTTAGAGAGATCAGTGGGTCTGGGCTGTTATTAAGCAGCTTCCGGTAAATCGTGGATGTGGGCTTCCCCTCAATAGGATCAAGCAGTAACCGGTCCTCCAATGGGGAGTACTCCGGTATGGATGCGCCCCTCGGCACGTGTACCCTGAGTGCGTGGACTAATCTGATGTAGTGGTATCGTTGTGACTGGTGCATATCATATTCCTTCTGCATGTATTCGAACGAGCGGGGGGAATCACCCTTCCAAATGTCTCCCAAATACTCAATACCTATTGACCGCCACCCCCTGAAACCCGTCAAGGCGGTCACCTCCCGGAGCTGGGCTCCCAACCATAGCGGGGTCTTACCAGTCAACTTACTTTCCCACCCAAGGAATCTATTGGCCTCCTTCCAGCATTGCACCACCACCCTAGTGTGCTCCGGCCATCCCAGCGATGTCTTCCTAGCGTAGAGAAGGGATTCACAGTTGTTGCCGGTCATGACCATCCTGTCCACCCGATATGCCGGCTCGTCGCCGTCAGCATATACCCAGTCGTTTACAACCTGTAGTTGCGACGCCCAGTAGTACAATTTTACGTCCGGGATTGCCAGGCCGCCATCGAACACCCCCCTTTGCAGTTTGTGAAGCGCAATTCGCGGGGATCCTCCAGCCCACAGCAGCGTGCGGACTGCCTGTGCGATCCGTTTAAAAGAGTGCGGGGGGACCGGGAATGGCGTGATTTGTAAAATGTACAGCAGTCTCGGCAGAGTTAACATTTTGAATAGAGCCGCGCGGCCCATAAGCGTAAGCGGGAGGGATCGCCAGTGGCTCACATCTGTGTCTAGGCGAGACAGTTGGGGCTCGAGGTTCTTAGTCAGGAACTCGACCTTGTTTCGGGTTACATGGATCCCCAAGTATTTAAACCCGCCGGTAGTTATCGGAGCCGAGCAGCAAGATGGGAGTCGCGGGGGAGGGCCAGAGAGTGGAAAGACCACCGACTTTGCCCAGTTTATGGTGTATCCGGAATAGCTGCCGAACAACTCAAAGATATGCAGTACACGGGCCAGCGAGTGGTACGGCCGAGCCAGGTCCAGCACTATATCGTCCGCGTATAGAGACACGCGCTCTTCCCAGCCCCCCGGTGTAACAATGCCCCAAATCATGGGGTCCCTCCTTATCCAGTGTGCTAGCGGTTCCAGAGCTAGGGCAAACAGGAGAGGGGACAGGGGGCAACCCTGTCTAGTGCCCCTCCTTAGGGGAAAGGATCTAGACACCGCCCCATTGACTCTTACCCTGGCCACTGGTAGTACATATAACAATTTCACCCAGCTACAAAAGATCGGCCCAAATCCCAACCGCTGTAGGACCATGAATAGGTAAGGCCATTCAATACTGTCGAAGGCCATGGAGGCGTCCAAGGCCACCGCCGCCGCCTGGGTGGACCCGACTCCTTCTGTCAAGTGGAGTACCCCGTATAGCCTTCGTAGGTTATGGCGGGTGCTCCTCCGGGGCATGAACCCGGATTGGTCTATGTGCACTAGGTCTGCTATAACTGACACCAACCGCTCTGCCAGGACTTTGGCTAGGACCTTAGCTTCCGCGTTTATTAGTGAGATCGGACGGTATGAGTCACACCGGTCTGGGGGCTTCCCTGTTTTGTGGATTGTCACTATCATGGCTTCCCTCTGGTCCGGGGGAGCCGCCCCACTTCGCGTGCCTCGGTGAACATCCGCAGTAGGGAGCTCGTATCACCGCCGCCTGGCGTTGGTAAATCTCGATCGGGAGCCCGTTAGGCCCAGCCGCTTTACCGGACTGTAGAGCGTTCAGAGCTATTCCTAGTTCCTCCTCCGTGATATCGGCCTCAAGTCTCTCTCTTGCCTCCGAGGACAGCATGGGCAGCGCGAAGTCGCGCAGGAATTCCTCGCAGTCCGATTCGGTCCTCGTGCAGACCGGCGAATAAACCCTCTCAAAGTGTGCCGCGAACGCTTCGGCCATCTCCCCACTGGTGGAACATAAGGTCCCTGATTCATCTCGCACCCCGACTACCCAGGAGCGCTCTCTGCACAAAGCATTTCTTAAATGCGAAATAGGCATCTTGGAAATTCTATTACCATCGACTTCAAGTCGCTGGTACCGATGTACAATTTTAAAAAATGCACCCAAAATGCATTTTTTATAGTGACCTGTAGCGTGCACATGCCCCTAGGGCATTTGTGCGCTTTACATGAGCACCACTGTTTTTTTGGGGTGCACCAAGGGGGTCCGGTCCTTAGGACCATAGACACCCCTGGTTTTGCATTTCCTAATTTGTGATTTCCTATTGGGGAATCTCAAATTTGGAAATACAAAACCATTCGTGCCTAAATGGTTTAGCATTTCCTAAATAGTGATTTCCTAAGAGAGATTCCTATTCTGTAGGAATCGCTATTAGAAAATTTCTATTTTGTACTTTACATTTTGCACTTCCAAAATAGCAATTTCTTGGGATTCGCAATTTAGTAAATGCAAAATGGAAATTTCGTACATATGGCCCATTGTTCCTTCAAATATTTCCCAAATTAAGCGCCTCAGCCCCAATAGATATTCTAAATTCTGACATCATCAACAATTCCAGTTATGAATACATGTGCCCAATTCTAATGTTTTTTTTTTAAAAGTATTTTTATTGGCATTTTGTAATATTCAACCTGCATAGTATAACATACATTGCATCATGTAGAGGAATAAATGACAGTTGACAGCAATATCACAACTCAAAGGATACAGAACTCCGTATTCAACAGCAGAACCTCAAAACTGGGACTGACTACTCTTTGTATAGACTAAATATACATCAGGGTACGTCAAGGTAAAATGCCATCATGTTGCCTTCAACTTCAAACAGTGACTACAATTCCTAGTACAAGTTTCACTAACGATTGATCAAAAAAGATTGAACATGGGGATGTCCCTCACCGATCCAAGATACAAACGTAACATTCATATATGTCTAAATGCTACTTCAATTATCAAAAGAAAACAATCCTTATAACGAAAGGAATACTGAAAATAAGGAAAAAGATAAGAAAGTAAATAAACCATGTGCAGAGGAGGGCAGTAGGACTCATCCAATATAGTACGTGTAGGGGGGAATCATGGCACAAGTAAGCCTCTTGTCAAGGTGACAGAGCAGGGGGGGCAGGGCTCCCAAAAATTATCAGAGCTACCATGCCTAAACAGCCGGTCACTGCCCAGTAAGTTCCCACAAAGCTACCTGTCTGATCAGTGCTCGGGGTGTTCCTAGGGACCTCCGGTATCATCGCACTGCACACTTCAAGGGTGGGAACCTAAACCATGGTCTGAGCCTGTCGCCTCAGACGTAGCTTCTTCGGGCGTTTCCCAAGCCACCATCACCTCCCTCCATTGGCCCGCTATTGGGTGCTTCCTCATGCCTTTAGACTCTTCCCAGCAAAGCGCTCTGCCTTCTGCCCCAGCCCACATGATAACATCTCTGTTCCAGGTCTCAAACTGCGGCCCCTTGAGGACTTCCACTCCATCGCTATCCTACGTTTAGCCAAACCCAATGCGAGGCCTATGAGCCTATTCCCAACCTTAAGTTTTGGGGGTCTGGGAAAAAGACCTAGCAAACATTGTCTGTATTGTGGGAGGCAACACACTACCCAGCACCTCCTTGAGTTTGCTCAGCACAGCCTCCCAGAAAGGACGCAAGCCGTGACAGTCCCAGGTTATATGGCCAAAGTCCGCATCAGGGTGCATGCATCTAGGGCACGGGCGGACTTCTCCCCCATACGTCATGTTGAGGCGGTGCGGTGTCATATAAGCCATGTGTGTGTAATTGAATTGTATATTTTAAGCGTGAGTTGCTGGAAATCTTAGGGTATTGCAGGACTCTGCGCCACTCCACGTCTGTGAGCTCTCTGCCCCGAGTCTATCCCACTTAGCTCGCAACCCGCCTAAGGGCCCCGCGGACACTGATTGCAATGCAACATAAAACCACTTCACTAGGTGCCCCGCCGTCCTCAGCGTGAACAGGGCATGTAGCACTGGATGTGTCTCCGGCTCATCCCTCCCTCTATTCCATAGCTGCGCAAAAGTGCGAGTCAGGGCTTCATATTGTAGGAACTGGCCCGGAGGGAGACCGCAGTCCTCCACCAGCTCTGCGAACGGGAGCAGAGATTTGTCTAGGAAGCAATCCCCGACATTATCCAATCCCGCCTCGGTCCAACGGACCAGTTGTTCGCTTGTGAATAAAGTTTGGGGGTCGCCATGTGGCAGTCGTACAAGAGGTAGCATAGGGGTGTATTTGGCAATCCGCCGCTCCTTGCCCTGGCATCTCCTCCAAGCTTGGAAAGCTGTGCGCTGCAACAGAGAGCAGTACGGGGTTGACGTTGACGGTATTAATAGTTTTGCCATCACGAGGTTGGGGCGGGCTTCCGGGAGAGATAGACACGTACCCTCTTCGTTCACACCTTCCACCCATTTTTTCCTTCCTTGAAGACAACTCTCGTCTCCATCCTTCACAGAATGGATTTAGACCACAGCATGGTACAGAAACTGCACTATTGATAGCAGTGGAAGAACTACGGAAAATCTTAGATGGAGGAGGCTGCGCTGCGCTCATTCTGTTGGACCTCAGCGCAGCTTTCGACACGGTAAACCACCAGCTGTTGATTCAAAGACTGAGGAGGATAGGAGTAGCGGGAACAGCATTAAAATGGCTGCAGTCCTTCTTAGAGGATAGATCTTTCGTTGTTTTCGAAGAAGGAATTACCTCCAAACAAATGCCCCTTAGATGTGGGGTTCCTCAGGGCTCTTCCCTGAGCCCCACTCTATTTAATATATATATGAGTTCGTTAGCAGACATAGTTACACCGTTCGGCATTCAAATTGTCACCTACGCAGATGACACCCAGTTGGTTGTTGCTCTCAATCAACAGGAAAACACAGGCTCTAAACTAGCCTTATGCCTTGAAAAGGTGTCAAGCTGGATGGACGACTCTTATTTAAAGTTGAATGGAGCTAAAACTGAGCTCATGCTCTTGGGCAATTCCACCTCGTTGAGTATAGATTCCTTCTGGCCTAGCTGTTTGGGGACACCCCCCTCCCCAAAGCCCCTCATCAAGAGTCTAGGTGTATGGTTAGACCAAAAACTGGACTTTAAAGAGCAAGCTGGTAAGGTGGCAGCTTGTTTCTTTGGGACCCTTAGAATGCTAAGAAAGATCCTCCCTCTGCTACCCTCCTCGGCTAGAAAGCTACTGGTTGAAGCTTTGATTTTATCTCGTCTGGACTATGCTAATGTCCTTTATCTAGGAGCACCACTCACTACAATAAAAAAATTACAGATAGTCCAAAACTGCGCTGCACGTTTGCTTCTGAACACCCCCAAACGCCTATCAGCCAAGCCGGCACTGGCATCACTCCATTGGCTGCCCATACAGGAAAGAGTCCAGTTTAAGGCTCTATGTATTATACATAAAGCATTTTCAGGCAAAGGCCCTCCCACTATCAGAGGCATTATCCAAACTTACCGCCCCAAGAGATCTTTAAGATCAGACAATAAACAACTGGCAGTAGTCCCAAAAATAAAAAGAACTCGAAGCGGAGGACGTCGTTTTTCATTTAATGCCGCAAAGTTGTGGAATCATCTACCTACCGTTATCCGCCTGCAACCCAACCATTTGATTTTCCGAAAGCAACTTAAAACGTATCTGTTTCCTTAGGACTGCTTGTAGTGGGAACCGCAACGCTACTAGCGCTGGGATGCTCCCGAGTAGCCATGCGCTTTAGAAATGCCTTTCCATTCCATTCCATTCCATTGCGCCAGCCTTTGCAAATGCGCAGCTAGCATATAATTCAAAATTCGGTACTCCCAACCCCCCCTCAGACATAAGGCGCTGTAGCGTTTTGAGAGACACCCTGGAGTTCCCGTCTCCCCACACCAGATCCCGTAATAGGGCATTCAAGGGGCGAAACCATCCGCCGGGCATGATGACCGGGAGATTGACAAAGAAATACAATAAGCTTGGTAGCATGACCATTTTGGAAAGGGAGTACCGGGCCATGATAGGCAGTTGTAGAGTTTGCCAAAAGTGCACGCAGGAACGCAGCGAGCGCAGCGCTCTACCCAAGTTTCCTTCTTTCAGATCCTCTAAGGAGTGAAAAATGTGTATGCCCAAATACTTAAACGTATTCTGAGCCCATAATATATCGGCCATCAGTGCCTCAGGCCTGTGCGTGGGGCCGGCTACAGGGAATAGGTAAGCCTTCGTTTTGTTGACTCGAAACCCGAGAGGCACGCAAAATCGTCCAGGATTCGCATGGCCGCTGAGGTGCCCGTGACCGCCCTTGACAGGTAAATCAACAAGTCGTCAGCGTAAAGGGAGATATGGTGCAACCGCCCTTCAATATTCAGCCCGATCCCAGCCCCTCCCACACGTATTCGCTCAGCCAGGGGTTCGATTGCCAGGGCAAACAGGAGGGGCGAAAGGGGACACCCCTGTCTAGTTCCGCGAGATATCTTGTACTGCCTGGAGATTGTCCTGCCTGTTTTAACCCTCGCCGTAGGGGCGGAATACAAAAGCTGCACCCACTGCATCCATTCCTCACCCAGTCCCTTGCGCAGCATCACCTCGAATAAGTACTCCCACCCCACTGTGTCAAAGGCTTTTTCGAGAACGACGGAAAGCATCACTGCCTGGCTTCGGGTTTGGGCCTCGACATGGTACAGTACAGAATAAAGCCTGCGAAGGTTATAGGAGGTATTGTGAGTGGGAATAAACCCGTTCTGGTCAGGATGTATTGATGTCTTCATATGTGGAAGTAATCTCCCGGCCAACACCTTGCTTAGAATTTTGAATTCCATGTTAAGCATGGAGAGGGGCCTATGATCCTTAACACCCGCACCAGTCTGTTTGGTTTTCGGGAGGGGGATCAACAGGGCCAGCTGCGTGGAGCAAGGCAACTCCCCTGACTCATACACGTCAGCATACAGCTTGACGAGATACGGCGCCAGTAAATCTATAAAGCGCTGGTAGAACTCTGCCGGGAGGCCATCGGGCCCCGGTGTTTTGCCGGGCGCTAACGCGCTAATAGCGGCTCTGACTTCCTGCAAGTTTATCAGGTCTCCTAGTTCTTCCCGGTCCCCCTCCTCCAACACACGGAGAGGCAGAGGCTTCAGGAACTCTCGAATGCGCAGCCGGGAAGCCGCAGTCGGAGCCGTATATAATTGCTCGTAGTATGTTAGAAAGGAATCGTTAATCGCGTCCGGGTCGTGTACCACCTCCCCAGTATCCAAGCTAATTTGAGTGATTGGAGAGCCCCCTATCTCAGGCCTGATCAATCTTGCTAAGAGTCGGCCCGCCTTCCCCATCTCCCTCTGCACCTTATCCAGGTAGCCCTTATGGTTGTAGCATTGCAGCCGCCCCAATGCATCGTTATACTTTGCACGCACGGACAGTAGCGCCGCTCGAGCCGTTTCGTCTGTGCCCTGAGCGTTATCCAACCCCGCGGATGCTTCCCACCAGGTCTAATATTTCCTGTCGAAGCTCTCTATGCGCCCCCGTCGCCTGTCCCATACAATGGCCACGCACAACAACCTTGAACGCCTCCCATTCCACTTGAAATGAGGATGCAGTATTGACATTAATGGGAAAATACGTGTCTAGGAGTGTGTGCAGAGAAGCACGGAAAGGAGCGTCCTCAAAAATTGCAGGGTTCAGTTTCCAGGTGGGAATCGGCGGGCAACGTCCCGGGGGCTGGTGTGTCATTAGCAGAGGGCTGTGGTCCGATAGTGTGCGCCCTAAGTATTCGGTGTGTTTAACAGAGCTATTAAAGGCATGGGAGCACAGGAACGTGTCAAGCCGTGTATGCACCTGATGGACTGGCGAAAAGAAGAATTCCCTAACCCTACTGTGATGTAGCCTCCAAGTATCTTCGAGACCCCAGTCCGAGATCCAGTTACGGAACCCCAAGGCTGTGCAGCGTGGCTGTGACCCCGACAAAGGAGGGTGCGAGCGGTCAGTAACAACGTCCGTAACACAATTAAAATCTCCCCCAAGTATCAAGTTGCCACTTAGTTTATCGGCCAATATGGCAGAAAAGGATTCCAGAAAGCCTATCTGGTCCTGGTTAGGAGCATAAATATTGCCAAGGGTAACCTCCTGCCCCGCCAACCACCCCGTGACCAGCGCATACCGGCCCTCTGCGTCCAGCCATGAGCGCTCAGGAGCGAAAGGGACCCCCAGCTTAACCCATATTAGAACCCCTCTGGCAAACGCTGAGGAGGTGGTCGCAAAGACCTGACCCCGCCATCGTCGCTTCCTCACTGTTCAAGTGGGTTTCCTGGAGTAGCGCAATGTGTATGTCTCTACGCCTCAAATAGGAATAAATATTATGGCATTTTGCAATAGACCCCATTCCTCTAATGTTCCAAGTGAGGAACCGTATAACACTACGAGTGCCCGCCATTCGTGTTAAGTATCATCAAACGGCTTGCCGAAAGAAGCCCGCCCCCATCGCCCCCTCAATCCTGCGCCACCTCCCCCCTCTGCAAACATCATAACAGAAAAAACAACCAAATGGACCCATATGATGGTCAACACTTCAACCCCAGGGCAGTCCGACAACGGCCGGCCACCCAAACATCATGTGAAACAGTTAGTACTAAGTGAGGCCCCAATCTAGTATGGCACTGAACGGGGGTGAGCCAAGAAGGTATATATCAGGACGCTTTCACCAGCCAGAGCGCACCAGCCCCCAAAATCATGAGGCAGCCCAGGGCAAGGAACAGACAACTGCGATTCAGCATCTCCTATGCGGCAAAACACACCGTAGCTCACCAAGTACATCATATAATATCGTCTGCAGTATTGGGGGTCAAAACCGGCAGCTTCACACTATCACGGCGGGAAGTGTCAGATTCATTGTCCTCAGTCTTTCTCGAGGAGCCGTCCCCCGTCCCGGAGGCAGGACTCCGGCTCTAAATAAGCACCGCCACCGCCTCAGCCCTCTCCTTCTCCGTCTGCGATGAGGAAGGTTTCTTCGAGGTCCCCCTGCGAGGTCGTCGTCTCAGGCGTTTCCCAAGTTCTGTGACTTTCCGTAAGGTAGATCCAGGGCCCTTGTTGCCTCCCCCTTGTATGCCTCCAACCAGTCCCAGGCATCTTTAGGACAGTCGAAGTAGTGAGTGTTCCCGTCCAGCATTATTCTTAAGCGGGCTGGAAACATCAGAGAGTATTGGATGCCTTCCTCTCTCAACGCCTTCTTGACCTCCAAATATGAGGCCCGCTTCCTCTGTACCTCCAGCGTGTAATCTGGGAAGAGGGAAATTTTAGTGTTGTCCAGTATGAAAGGGCCCTCCGCCCTCGCCTTCTGCAGGAGAAGGTCCCTGTCCCAAAAATGGAGCAGACGGGCCACCACAGGCCGCGAAGGTCTCCCAGGAGCCAATGGCTTGGCCAGTACTCTATGGGCCCTTTCCAGCGTGTAGAAAGTGGACAGACCCTCAGGTGCCACTACCCTCCTGAGCCAGTGCTCCAAGAAGGACATCATATCATCGCCCTCCGCCCCTTCCAACAATCCCAAGACCCTGATGTTGTTCCTCCTGTTGCGCCCTTCGGCATCCTCGCCCTTCACTGTAGTAAACACACTCTGTCCGTAAGGGCCCCCATCTGGTGTTCCAGAGCCTTTTGTGCCGGAGCTAGTTCCGCAACATTAGACTCAGTTTCTTTAACCCTCTCTGACAATTTCTTATGTTCTTCTCGCAGTATGCCGAGCCCCACAGCAACCGTGCTAATGTCCTGGTGAAGGGTGGCCTTCGTGTCGGCTATGCCTTCCAAGATTTTACTGAGATGCTGTTGCACCGGATCCTCTGGGGTGGATTGTGACTGTTCCTGGGCATTGTTTCCGGGTCCTGAAGGGCCCCTGTCTGGCGGCCTCTGGATTTGCCCATCGCGCCGGCGGCCCGCCGGGCCAAATCAAGGCCCAACTCAGACACTTGGCTAGTAGGGGTAGCGCTCACTTGAAGCCGGGTCCGGAAATAGACACAGATCCCCTATCCCTGACAGGGCCGCGCCACCACTTGCCAGGGTAGGCCCGCTTGGCCTTCACTACTCCGGTCCGACAGCCCTCACTATGTGCAAGGGGCCCCAGCTACTGCTCCTCCTCAGGGCCGGCTGTTCCGCCCAGAACCCACTGGTTTATCCTTTGCCCGCTGAAATCGTGAGCAGTGGGGTCCACTAGTCCGCAGGCCCAGCCAGCACAAACTTCAGGCTCTCAGTTAAGGCCCAGCGCCATCCTCTCTCTGGCGATGCACTCAGGAGCGCCCCTGCCAGCGCTCTGCCCCGGTCACCCGACGGAGGCCCGACTCCTGACGGGCGCCAGGTCTTGAACAACCAAAATCTGTGCCCCAAGTCCAACAGGCCGGGCCAGTGTGGTGCTGCCCGCTTCCACAGCCCCACCGGCAGGAACTAGGACGCTGGCCCAGCAGGTCTCGTCCAGCACTCCGGCACACCAGCCGCTATATACAGTAGCACCCGCAGGCCAGATCAGGGGGGGGCTGCCGCAGCCCCCGGCCCCACCTCCAGGCTGGCCTTCTGGAGCACAACCGGGCGACCCACCGCTAGGCCCGCCGTCAAGGCCCCAGGCGCCAACACGCCGATTACGGTCGGGTCCGCAGGCCCCGACAGGCCCCCCCAGGGGCACCCAGCCACTATCCGGGCCTCGGGAGGTAGTTCAGCGCTAGAAGAGGCGCCCCAGGGCTGGGGCCCAGCCAGGCCACGCATCTGCCATCTCGCGCATCCAGCCGTTAGGCCCGCCAGGGGGAGGGGAGCCTGTCAGCAATGCTCCAATGGTGGCCGATCGTTACTCGGGGATCCAGCTGTTCCCTCCTCAGGGGCACAAATCCACACGCAGGCCAAGATTACGCAGCAGGGCCCTCAAGCCGGACCAGCATGGCCCGCCTCTGCAGATTCGCCGGGAAACCCAAGGACGCTGCTCCAGGCGGCCCGCTCCGCTCTCCCTGTCCCCCGCCTCAGCATCAGTTGCAGGTTGGGGCAGGGGGGCCTCCCCAATAGCAGCTACCCCTGCAAGGCTCTTCTCACAGGGGTCCCCCGACCGACCTCTGCACCACTAGACTCTCAGGCAGTGTTCGGGCGCCGGTGCCCCACTCCCAGCCGGGGCCTCAGATTCCGACGTTCCCCTCCCGGGGCGCGCAGCCGTTACCTCTGTTCAATAAGGCAGACGTACCCTGTTAAGGGTCCCCCCGTACCGAGGCCCGAACAAGCGACGTCCAGGCTGCTTCGCTCTTCCGGCTGGCAGGCACTGCAACGGGGGCCCGCCCGTGACGCACCATCCAAGCTCAGGGCGCGCCCCTGGGCCACAGCGTCCGTCCCGATCTCGGGGAGCTCCGCAGCTCCTCACGCTGCCGTCGCCCAATGTTCACCACAGTCCGTGGAAGCAGCGGCGGTCGTCCGCCCATTCTCCGGCTCCACGCTCAGGGAGTTACTCGGGCACCTCGGCGTTGTCCACGGCCGCCATTGGTCCGGCCTCGATCTCGTGCCACTCGCCGCAGAGCGCTGTGCCCGGCTGCAGCTGCCGCCAGATCTCAGAGGTCACCCAGGCGCACCCGACGGGACGCTGACCACTAAGGGGCTGAAGGGAATCGTACAGCTCGCCCCGGCTGCCTATTTCCAAGAGGATTAAGTGCGGGCTGGTGCGGAGCTCTCGGCTCACGCGTCCGCCATGATCCTCAGCTAGGCCATGCCCCCTGTCCAATTCTAATGTTAACACATTACAGATGGTTCTGTTACAATAAACAGGCAACAACGAAAATTGGCTTTCAACTTGTTCTACAAGCACATGAACGATAGGAAAATCATTTTTTACCAGTTCATGTTGTGAGTCTAAACAAAGTTTCTTAGTTATCTTTTACCGTAATCTACAAAAAAGCAAAGCCCATAATATCATCCTAATTTTGGATTGGTTCTCCTCTAGCGTTAAGCATACCAATATCTAGTATTTTTATAGCTGCACATGTATATCCAAGCACATTCCATCGTACATTAAGATTATTAAGGGGAAGGGAAAAGAAGTAATCATTTATGACTGTAATTCTAGAACTGTATTTGATGGTCACTCTTGACGTTCAACAAATAGGCATTCATTTGACTGTCATCTTTGTTTATCAACAGTAAGTTTACCATTCAGACCTACTTTGATTAACTGTGAACACAACAAAGCAAAAAATGGCAAATGAGCTACATAGTTATTTTTGTACAATATAAAATTGACAGGGTTGGACCCACAGCTTCATGTGACCTGTTAACCAACTGCATTGATCACTTGCATGTGGTAAGTGATTTGGGAATTTGTCTAGTCAGTTGAACTAATTTTCTTTCTTTCCTCCTTAGTTGAAGATTCAGAAGCTGATGTATGTATTACAATAGCACATCGCCTGGCTCTGATGGGGGACGAGATAGATAGCAGAATACAGCAAGAAGTGGTAGACAACTTAGTGAATATTCTTCTGGATGATAATCTTTCCCCAGAGGTGAGGAACATGAGAAGTAATTTTAAGTTCAAAACTCGGTGTGGCAGATTGTTTATAAAGTGATGGAAATAACCAAATTCTAAGCATTTACAATGAGTGTTACAGACATTATAATTCATGTGCTTTAAGAACAATGCACTAGTTCTCTTCCAGGGGATACTCATCAATAGTCATAAGCACTGAATTATCCCCGCCCACCTGCGGGATCCCGGAGCATATAGAAATATACATATATATATATGAGTATGTTGTGGGATCACAAGTGCATAGCACTTCCGCGACATACATATATACATGTATATAAATACATAAATATGCAGCCTAACATAAATTCCAATAAGGCAAAATGCCAAAATTACAAAGGTTTTCCCTGTACAGACTCTCCTATATACACTCTGTAATAGAGAACATACACTATAATAGTGTTATGCAAGAAAACCTTTATTTTCAGAGAAAAAAACATGTAATAGCAGGCAGTTGGCCCATAGGCTGCATAGCTGAATAAATATCACCGTACAGTAAAATACTGGCACCTTGCCTTTAAGGCTTCCAAGAAATTGGACACTTTGCCTTTAAGGCCTCCAGGAGACCCTCTGCTCCCATCATGCACCACAGGTGACAGTTAGGTCAGTTCTTTTTTCCGGCTCCTTCTATGAGGATCCTGGAGCTTGAGCTCGACAGTTTTTCTGACTTTTCTGTCAGGAATTGTTTTCTTCTTTGGTTTTTTGCGATTTTCCTGTGCTGGCAGTGGTTTATTACCATTCTCTGACAAAATGTCACTCTTTTTCTGTCAGAATGCCAGCTCTTTTCCGCAAATGTCCATCCTGTGGAAAGAAGATGGCCATCTCTGATCCACACTCCGTGTGTATCGCCTGTCTTCCTTCCAGTCACAAGCCTGACACTTGTTATCATTGTCGTAAGTTTTCTACGAGGACTCTTCGCGACAGGGAGAGGATTCGCCTTCAAGCTGTGCTCGAGAGAGGAAAAGCCCGGCTGGAAAGTGGCCTTGCGTGTCAAGAGCCCTCCTCTCTTCAAGAACACCGACGCCAGCATCATTCTGCCTCTTCAACATCGAGGAAACGGCAGATTCCGGACTGTTCGCCGTCGACGTCGTTGCCGCCGTCGAAGAAGCGACCGACACAATCTCCGACGTCGAGACGGCGTGAGTCTCCGTCGTCGAGAAAGGCATTGACGTCGAAGCATACTGCCTCGGGCTCGAGGTATGGTCATGGCAAAGACCGATCGACGTCAAAACACCCATCGACGTCGAGACATCCGTCGACGTCAAGGCACTCTCCGTCACCTCCCCGTAGGTCGACGTCGAGAAGTTTGCCGACGGCAAGGGTGCCTCGAGACCAGTCGGCGTCGAAGACTTCGAGGCCATTGACGTCGAGGAGGCGAGAGCGTTCGACGTCGAAGTCCCTGAGTAGACGGTCGACGTCGAGGACATCTTTGAGGGAGGTGAGGTCGCCGTCGAGGGCAGCGAAGTCCTTAACTCCTCCTAGCCATCATCCCACGTCAAGGGAGAAGTCGACGTCGAGGGAAAAACACAGGTCGACGTCGAGGCGCTCGACGTCGAGGGCTAAAGAGCCTGCTGTTGCCTCGGATGAGGTTAGAGCTGCATCTCTATCATCTTCAAAATCTGGATCTTCTCCAGGGCTGCATATTGTCCAGATCTCCCCGGAAGGCTCTCCGGTGGTTGGTGAAGATGCACGGTGCAGGAACCCTACGGCCCTCAGTAGCCCGAGGTCTGACTTTTCCCGTACCTATTCTCCTTCACGCTTGTCCAGGGATTCTCCATCCCCTAAAACACCTCGAAGATCAAGGTCACCGACTGTGGTTTCTTCCAGAAGGAGGAGTCCAAGCAGATCACGATCTCCACATGCCCGCCATGCTAGATCAAGGGACAGATCTCGCTCTTATCATTCTTCTCCGAAGAGAAGGCGGCATAGGTCTCCCACCCGGTCTTCTTCCACCAGGTCCTCTATCAGAGACTATTCTCCAACTTTGACGGCTACACCTCCATCAAGAGTTTCTCCAATCGATGACCTCAGCACCTTTAGTGAAGTACTCTGTAGAGGAGCGAATAAGCTGAACATCTCTATGTCTGTCCCGGCTGTTACCTCCTCAGTGATTTTCGAGACTCTTCATCATCGCTCCTCGGCTCGGCCTTTGCTTCCTCTTGTCCCAGGCCTTCTCGAACCTGCTATGCAGACCTTTTTGACACCGGCAACGGTGGGAGCTGTTCCTTCCCGAATAGCCAAAAAGTACAAGGCTCCGGACCAAGATCCTTTGTTCCTTCGATCTGATCCTCCTCCGGATTCCATCATTGTGGCGGCGGCTAGAAAGACGCACTCATCTATGTCTTCCTCCTCAGCGCCTCCGGATAAGGATAGTAAACTGATGGACTCTTTAGGTAGAAGGATGTGCAACACTTCAGCTTCTATCATGAAGGTCTCCAGTGCCTCCGCTCTGCTGGGGAGGTATGAAAGATCCTTGTGGGATTCACTGGGACGTTTTGCAGACAAACTCCCAAAAGAGGACCAGCAAGACTTTCGAGAAATTCTGCAAGAGGGAGGTCTAGTGGCTAATCAGGTGATTAGTGCTTCCGCTGACTCATCCGATCTGGCTGCCCACGGATACTCCCATGGTATCTGTTCGAGGCGTTCTGCTTGGTTACGCTTGACTGGCCTCAAACCCGACGTCCAGCGGAAGATAACCTGCCTTTCAACGGTTCTTCTCTCTTCGGGCCGCATGCGGACGAAGAAATGGCGAAGATGAAAGCAGAGCTGGACACAGTGAAAGCTGTTGGTGTCGAAAAACGGAAGGAATTTCGTAGGCGCTCCCGCCCCTACGATAAACGCCCGTTCCAACAGAGGGTTCAAACCCCTCAATGGTCGGCTCAGGGTCAGCAGCAGCAGAGGTCTCACTCCCACCAACGGAGACCAGGAAGAGGAAGAGGGACCAATAGACAGCAGGCCTCTACCTCAAAGCAGCCATCAAAGCAATGAGGGAGTGCTTCCTCTAAACACGTGTGCCACTCCGGTAGGAGGAAGTATCGCATTACATCTGGAGGAGTGGAGAAACATAACCATCGACAAATGGGTGTTGAATATTGTTCAAAATGGATACTTGCTACGGTTTAAGATCCCACCTCCATCGGTTCCTGCAGACGGACGAGTCCGCTTGTGTCATCACATTTTACACGAGGAGGTAAACGGTCTTCTACAGAAAAAAGCCATAGAATACGTCCCTGTTCATCAGAGGCGCCAGGGAATATACTCTCGATATTTCCTGGTCAAAAAAAGAGGTCCGACAGTAGAATTCAGACCAATTCTGGACTTGCGCATCTTGAACAAATACATCCGCAAAGAGAAATTTCGAATGCTTGCCCTGCACCAGAACTTTCCCCATCTACATCAAGGAGACTGGATGTGCTCCATAGATCTGCAAGACGCTTATTTCCACATTCCAGTGTCCAGAAAACATCGAAAATTTCTCCGTTTTCAAGTTGCTCTACGTCACTTTCAGTTCCGAGTCCTACCTTTCGGACTGAAGTCAGCCCCACGGACTTTTTCAAAGTCCATGGCAGTGGTGGCAGCTTTTCTCCGCAGACGCAAAATATTCGTTTACCCGTATCTGGACGACTGGCTTCTGAAGAGTTCAACTCCTTCCCCGCTTCAGTCTCATCTTTCCTACAGTCTCCAGTTAATGAACAAGTTGGGTCTACGAGTCAATTTCCAAAAATCGATTCTCAATCCGACCCAGAACATTCACTACCTAGGGTCGTCGTTGGACACCGCGGAAGCAAGCGTGTGTCCTTCGGCGGAGAGGTTTTCATCAATCAGGATCAAATGCCGAGAACTCCTGCGGACTCACCACCCAACAGTCCGACAAGTGTCCTCTCTGCTGGGTTCCATGGCTTCCTGCATCTTCATAGTTCCCAATGCCAGATTGCACATGCGTCCCCTGCAGCAAGCTCTGGAAGACCAGTGGGTGCAAGCATCGGGCAGCTGGGAGGATCGGATCACTCTGTCCCAGTCTGCCAGGGACTCCATCGTGTGGTGGACAAAGCGATCACATCTAATGAAAGGTGTTCCCTTCCATCAAGAGACTCCGACTCAAACTATAGTGACAGACGCCTCCCTGTAAGGTTGGGGCTCTCATATGAATCACCTTCAAGTGCAAGGGCTATGGTCGGACACAGAAAGGGGATACCATATCAATTTTCTGGAGTTGAGGGCTGTCCAACTAGCCCTAAAATCCTCCTTTCCGTCTCTTCAGTCCAACTCCCTCTTGATTCAGACAGACAACACCACCACGATGTTTTATCTGAACAAGCAGGGAGGCACCAGGTCCAGAATTCTGTCTCAGGAGGCACCAGCCATTTGGAAGTGGCTTCTGGCACGGCATCTCACAATCACGGCTGTCCATGTGCCGGGCATCCTAAATGTACAGGCGGACTTCCTAAGCAGAGAGTTCGTAGAAGCGCACGACTGGGTGCTAAACACCGAAGTGGCTCAGGATATCTTTCAAAGATGGGGTGTGCCGGACATAGACTTGTTCGCAGATGCAACAAACGCCAAATGCCCCGTCTACGCATCCAGGTATCACCAACCAGGTTCAAGCGGGAATGCTCTGTTGATAAGATGGTCTCAGAGCTTACTCTACGCTTTTCCTCCACTGCCTCTCATTCCAGCAGTGATCACGAAGTTCTACAAGACCAACTCCAGGATGATTCTGATCGCTCCGGAGTGGCCACGCCAGTGGTGGTATCCGGATCTTCTACAACTTTCCGAAGTTCCGCAACAGAGATTGCCTTGCCGTCCGGACCTACTATCCAAGAGCCAGGGGAGAGTGTTTCACCCCAACCTTCCTTCCCTCAGGCTGACAGCATGGCTCCTGAAGTCTTGCAGTATGGTCACTTAGACTTGCCAGCGGACTGTATGAACATACTTAAGGAAGCGAAAAGACCTTCTACCAGGGTTTCCTACGCTTTCAAGTGGAAACGTTTTTACCTATGGTGTTTGAATAATGGTCATGACCCAGTTAGAGGGCAGGAACAGGTCATTTTGCCGTATCTCTGACACCTGGCTAAGTCGGGCCTGCAGTTTACATCTATCAAGGTACACTTAGCAGCAATAACGGCATATAGAAAATCACCTTCACAGGGTTCTTTTTTCAAAATGCCAGTGGTGAAAGATTTTCTTGAAGGGTTAAAAAAGGTATACCCACCAGTACGAGCCCCTTCTCCTCCTTGGGAGCTCAACGTGGTCCTTACCAAACTGATGGGCGCACCTTTTGAACCAATACACAAGTCCTCCTTGCAGCACTTGTCCTGGAAAGTGGCTTTTTTGGATGCTATCACGTCGGCTCGTAGAGTCAGCGAGATACAAGCATTATGTTGTAAGGAACCCTACACTGTTTTTCACTCAAATAGGGTAGTTCTCAGAACTCATCCAAGTTTTCTGCCGAAAGTGGTTTCAGATTTCCACATTAATCAGGTTATCACTTTGCCTACCTTCTTCTCTAATCCTTCTACACCTCCTGAAAGGGCCTTACACTCGTTAGACCTTAAGAGGGTGTTGAAGTTTTATCTGGATAAGACCAAGGTAATAAGAAAGACGGACCGCTTGTTTGTCAACTACGGCCCCATTAATACAGGATTGGCATCCTCTAAAATGTCTATTTCAAGATGGATAGTCTCCTGCATATCTCTAGCCTATCAATTAGCTAATAAGTCTCTTCAGGGAAAGCCTAAAGCGCATTCAACCAGAGGAAAGGCCTCTACTACGGCCCTCCTCAGGAACGTCCCTATAGCAGAAATCTGCAAAGCAGCTACATGGCGGTCTGTTCATACTTTCTCTCGCCATTACTGCTTAGATTCAGATGCTCAGGAGGATGCCCAAGTGGGACAAGCCTCACTGAGGAATTTATTTGCTTAATGTCATGTTAAGATGACCTGTTTTTTAATACTATTTGCTCGTCCGCGAGGTAGTGGTTATGGGCTTGCTACTCTATTCAGTGCTTATGACTATTGATGAGTATTCCCTGGAAGAGAAGGATTAGTTACTTACCTGTAATCCTAGTTCTCTTCCAGGGGTATACTCATCAAAGTCATAAGCAATCCTCCCGCCTCCCCGGACGAGCATTTTTTAGTAATTGCTACAAGTTAGTACACCGTGCAAAAAGAACTGACCTAACTGTCACCTGTGGTGCATGATGGGAGCAGAGGGTCTCCTGGAGGCCTTAAAGGCAAAGTGTCCAATTTCTTGGAAGCCTTAAAGGCAAGGTGCCAGTTTTTTACTGTACGGTGATATTTATTCAGCTATGCAGCCTATGGGCCAACTGCCTGCTATTACATGTTTTTTTCTCTGAAAATAAAGGTTTTCTTACATAACACTATTACAGTGTATGTTCTCTATTACAGAGTGTATATAGGAGATTGTACAGGGAAAACCTTTGTAATTTTGGCATTTTGCCTTATTGGAATTTGTTAGGCTGCATATTTATATACATGTATATATGTATGTCGCGGAAGTGCTATGCACTTGTGATCCCCCAACATACTCATATATATAATGTATATTTCTATATGCTCCGGGATCCCGCAGGTGGGCGGGGATAATTCAGTGCTTATGACTTTGATGAGTATACCCCTGGAAGAGAACTAGGATTACAGGTAAGTAACTAATCCTTCTTTGTTATTAAATAAGAGCCTAGAAGCTATCAGTTATTTATATATTGTGTTGTGTTTATTTAGGGGAGGGAGAATTTCTTAAAGCTAACCAGCATCTCTGAGGGGCGGGAAGCTCTGAAGTTTCAAATCTTATTTAGCCGCAGTCTACAAAGCCAGAAACCTTTTTTATGCAGAGGTGTTGTTACGAATGTACATTTTATGTGAAGCACCCACATGTACGCATTGCCCACACAAGGTAGTCAGAGGGTGTTTTCAAGGGAGTCCACTGCCGCTGTGGGGGAATGCTATGCAAATATGACCTATACCCAGTCTTAACTTTGTAATAATTCACAAATATTTTAATTCATTTTCCTTTCTTACCCTTATTTCTGAATTTACATCTGAATAATTCAATGTAAGTTGTAGCGACGGTGTGTGAAAGTGCATCAGAGTTCAATACACTGGCGTAGCAAGGAGGGGGGCGGAGGGGGCGGTACGCCCCGGGCGGCACGAGATTTCGGGGCGGCAGGTAAATTTATCGCCAGCACCCCCCCCCCCTCTTAGGCGCTCGGCGGCGGCGGCGGCAAAAGGCAGGGACCGCCACGGGCGGCAGAGTGCCTAGCTACGCCACTGGTTCAATAGCAGACACATTGGGAACTATTTTCAAAGGTAACTTACACTTTTTTTTTTAACATGTATTTATTGACATTTTACATCTTACATTTATATTTTTTGCATCACGTTTGTTACATACATGTTATACGTTTCTGCACAAGCTGTTTACGTGTGCAATGATGCAGTTAGGGCATCTTGTGCCTAATGTGAGGCATGAACTTGTATGCGCTCCTGTTTATGTTATAGTATGTTCTATTGTATTTTGAGATGCATGTCCTTCCTATATGTTCCAGTCTGAGAACTACCGGTGTGGTTTCATAACTGCTAATGTTTGGGTCTAACTGGGGCTGACTGTGGGGGGCTATGGGTTGTGTTCAGGCGGGAGCATTCGACTTGCGGGTCGTTATGATGTTGGCGATATGCGTTTAGGTATGTGGGGGGGTTGCGACAGTTTCTACTGGCCTTTCCTGAGTCCCCGGTGTTTGTGTAGACTGTTGTGTGGTGTTAATGGTGTGAGGCTGATTGGACATTCGGTGTGTTTCTTCAGGCGCGTTCTGGGTCGTTTGAGCCGTCTGGGGTGCAGTGGATGGTTCGTCGCGTGCTGTCTGTTTGAATTGGTGTAGGAATTGAGCCCATTCCATGGATTGGTGCTTGCGTGTCCCTCTCACTTCTTCATTTCGAATTGCTTCCTCTTCTGCTGCTCCCCATTTATTCACTGCTCCTACCCAGGCTGCCACAGGTTGTCCCGCCGGGGCCCGCCTGTACATGGCTATTCCTCTCTTAGCCAGCAGTATTGCCAGGGACATGAAGCGTGCTTGCACCTTGTGTGACTTCCGCCGCCGGAATACTCCCAATGTGCAAGCCTCCCATGTGTTCATGTCTGGTAGGCCCGTGGTTTCCCGCAATGCCTCGTGTATAGAGGTCCAGTATGGTTGTAGAGTGAGACAACTCCAGAACATATGCTGGAAATCTGCCTCTGGGGCCTGGCAGCGGGGACTGTAGTGTAGCTCCTATTTCCCTAATAGGCTCTGCGCATTGGAATAATATACCCTATAGGCTTGACATAGGACTGAGGTCGGTATGTCCCTATCGAGTATATTAAACTTGATTACTTGTGCCAGCTAGCTCAGAGGCCACTAGAAACTCCTTGACAAACAAGAAGGGAGTAGTTTCTGGCAGCCGCAAAACGTGGCCACTTTGTTTCCCTTTAGAATCAGAACGTGTCCCAGAGTCGTGGAAACAATAGATAACCGTTTCACTCCGCTCAATCGTGCATGCTTAGTTTTCCTCAAAGTTACAAAGAAAGAATAGACGGGCGTTTCAATAAAAGATTTATTGAACAGTCTTGTTTCTCGTGTAAGTAATATGTGCTGTTATGATCACAAGACAGTATGCAAGATAAATAATGTTCAGCGTAAGCAGTAGAAATAAATAATACTGCGCTAGCATGATCTTTAGTAGATATTCATTTACATAAATAACACAGACTAAAAATGCGAGTACTCTACGATGCGTTTCTAAGCTAGTTCTACCCCAATGTACCTAACCTAACCTAGGTGTAGGGAGAGGTATGAAGTAGGTGGAGTATTCCTTACTATGGTATACTAAGAGTATGCTACGCCCAGTATGCCAGGTATGCCAAGTATGCCAAGAGTCCCTCTAGGTTCTAGTCAGCTCCATACCTTAAGAATGAGAGAGGTAGGAATCTCTTGCCAGACTCGAACTCCAACACCCCGCAAGGGAAGTCAGATCACTGGAAGCTGGACTCTCTGCGTGCAGGGATGACAGCGTCTTCTCAGTGCGTCAGGCCGGGAAACGGGCTCCTCTGAAGTCGAGGTCTCCTCTAGTTTACAAGGGCTAGGGAAGGTATATTTATACCTGAGAGGTACCTCAGAATGTTAGCATTGACGTGAATCGGACAGCGGAAGACGTCATGAATGAACCCCTAAGGTATAACGGTTCATGCATAATAGATGAGTCCTTGAAGAAATCAATAGTCCTGTGCTAGGGAAACTCCCGAAGCCTAAGGGTCTGTTCTTCAAGAACTCGTTGTGACGTTAGGGTGGACGGATGTCGGAGACCATGCCTGTATTTGGAGTGCACGGTTTAATGCCTAAATAAGGACTGGGATTTTATGCCTATATAAGGGCAGGGCGAATTGTGCCTATATAAGGACATGATACAGGAAAACCTATATATGGACACCCTAAGAGGAATACAACACCCACTCCACTTTCGTGTGTACGATAATAATATAAATGCTAAACATTTAAAATGCTAAACATAAAATGCATTACCGCATATTGCTAAAAATATTGCTTAAAAAGCATTTAAAAAACCTATTAAAATGCAAAAGGTACTGTACATTTTAAGCATCGCTTTTCATTTCAGGCATATATTTGAAAACAAAAAATGCAATTTGAATGAAATAAGCAGTAATATTTACATGTGACATAAAAAAGATCGATAAGTTGTTCAAAATCAAAGTCTTTTCATGTCATGGAAATTAATGAACTTTTTAGACAACCAAGATGATAAAGTGTCTGAGGAAGTACCGCGAAGTCCGTACTATAAGAATAGTTCTACTTCAAGCAGATTGATTTGCCATTTAATTTGAAAAAAAGGAAAAAAGTTCAATTTGGGAAGAGTTCCAAGTTTTTGAAATATGAAGGCCAAATTTTTACTGCATCTCTGGAACACTGTGGGCTGAATCAGAGTCAGTGTACGGGTCTGGTGTAAACATGAGATCATCTATTTCTGTAGACAAAATATCGTCCACTGTAGTTGGTGACATTCGGAACACCTCGTGTAGTAGATTAATTGCACAGAGATGTGAAGCATCGCTTTCAGCATAGGATGCCGCAGCAATGTTCGCGACCGTTGTTACCTGTGTGTCTGTAGATCCATCTCGTACCTCAGCAGCAGCCGGAAGCGTCTGTGAGATCTCAATGAATGCTGTCATCAGGATGGGTAGCCTCTGGGGACAACACGGACATGGGCCGTTATCGGGTCCAGCAGAGTATCGACATCCGTTGGCGTTGCTGATGGAAATGTTAGACGGGTGTCCAACACGCATTCTTCACCGCATAGCAGGCATCGTAGAACAGGTAAGATGCAATCTTGCCAGATTGGTCTGAACGACAGGAACCACGTGGTATTAAGTTCCCGTAGACGAGTCATGCCCAAAGCTGTACTATTCGCTCACGGCACTTCCGTTCAAGGAGAGCTTTCTCCACTTCGCTCGGAGTGATGTCTGCGAATAGGCTGGCCATAGCGTAATAGCAGGAAGAGAAATAGAATTCCGGCAACAAGTGCTAGAATTAATGGTATGCCACCAAACACCGAATGTGCAAAGTTTGGGATTATTCCGAGTATTGCCTGGAAAGGTGCTAACAGACCGGAACAGATGCTCTTAAATACATGTACAATTCCGCTTGTATCAGACATGTCCTATCATTTCCACGAAATGTATAGGGCAGTTTGTACGCATTAAAGTCTGTATCTCAGCCGAAGTCCTTGCGACTTGTAGATCATAGGTTTCTTTGGCCGAGGTCAAAGGCACTGTTTGTTGCAAAAGCATGGCTTTCATGCTGCTCAAAGTATCAAATCTTATAAAAGAGACGTTCAGCGAAGGCCACAAAGGCGACTCCCTGACTGTGTCTATTGGGGCAAACAATACTTGCATACAGCAAGTGACCCTGGAGTTGACCGTTACTAGATATGGGATGCCTGGCAACATGCCGCAGCAACTCTGATCATTCAACATGAGGTAACTCCCATTAGAAAGTTGTCCAAACGTTGGATTAATCACAGCAGCTGGTGTACCCTGCTGGTGGCAAGACAAATTTGCCACAGAACCATTACAAGCCCCGTGTAAAGAAATGTCCTGACATATTAGTGAACCGCTCAGTGCATTTTTACAGTGTGTACCGCTCAGAAACACTTCACGATCCCCACTCCAACATCTATATGTATATGGTAAATTCCAAGATGTCTTAATGTATTCCTTACCCAACCTTTCATATTTGCCTGCTTGCATTTGTTTGAGGCAATACTGAAACTGAAAAGTAGTCACAGGTAGTGTGATTTTGCCATGAATAAGCCATTCTGTAGCTGGTTTTTCTGCCACTGTGAATGGTAACTTTTCCAGTTTTTCAATGCTCAGCACTGTATACCTTGCTCCTCTTTGTGCCAGTTCGATCTGTTTATCAGTTAGATTGTATTCTGCAAACAAAGCTGACGTGTTGATAAAACGCCAAGGCACATAGCCCGCGCGCAAAGATTGCAGCGTCCAGCTTAATAACACAATAGAACATAATTGAGATTGGCCTTGTTGTAACATCGCCAAATCTTGTTCCAGTATGTCGATAGCAGAGGATACAATGCCGTCCAATGAATATATTCTGGAGGACAAAGTTGTTAACCCGTTGTCGACCACAGAGAGAGTTTTCTCTAAATTAATACGATCAAGTTCACGTATTCGTTCTGCGGCCTCCATCTGTGACACTTTCCATGCTTCATTATAGGCAGCATAAATGCCGGCATATATGAAACGTTTTTGACGCGGTTTTCTTGGTCCAAGCAAGAATTCCCTAAGGTCTGTGTCTTCTTTAAGTAAGGATAAGTGTTGCTTCACATCCTGTAGTGTAGATTTCTGCAGCCAATCGAGGCATAATTTACCTACACAGTATGTTGTTACTACTACCCCGGATGCTGTCTTTGGACGTATCTTGGGTCTGGCCTATGAATAGTAAAGCCCTGAGTTTTATTCAGGAATCTTTCCTGACAGTTGTTCGTGTCTGTGGGCCAGATCAACCATTTTCTCCAATCAGGATTAGATCTGTTGAGTTGTAGTATTTTGTCAACTGTAACCGCTGCCTGTGTATTGTTATCACTTGCAGGTGTTGGTACAGAAGGTGTTTTCATCTCTTTGATCTTGGCTAGACCAAGACAAGATGTTTGTTGGACAGTTTCATTCAAAAACATTATTTGTTCAGGGATGATACAGGCTCTAAATAAAGCTTCTATCCCCTGCACTTGCCAATCTTTAGTACCCCAGACAGTTTTTGTGTCTATTGTATCTCTCCAAAAGACGAAACCCTGTCTAGACAGTTGGGCAATAAATGCTGCAGAATAAATCTGTTTTGTATTTGTTAACATAATTTTCAGTCCTGTTTTGTTTACATTTTTATAGTAAAACGTTTCTGGATCAGATGTATTGTAACCTGAAAAATATGGAAACTTATTAACAAATGTTTTTGAACTACCTTTTGGTGGTGTAGGACAATGCTCCCATTGGTTAAACATAAACACATTTCTAGGGTATGCAGATTTATGCAAATAATGATGACCATAGTGGTTATAGCAATACAGCTGTTCATAGTCTGATGAACCCTCTAAATATTCACTTTTAGAAAATGCAGCAGATTTTTCTAGGTCAAACATTATGTCGTTAACAGTCTCAAAGTCCCAATCATCAGAATAGGTACTGGACGAAATTAGATCACTTAGTGAAATTTTAAACAAATGTGGAATGTTCAATTGTTCCGTCGGGCCAAAAATATCAAAATCTGTTTTGTCCCACACTATACCATCCTGTATAGGAACGGCTGTGATGTTCACTGTTGACAAGTCTCTTGCTTCACGATGGGAAGATTTATGAGGTTTCAAAAGTAAGTTCACATCTTTTCTTTCAGTGTTCACATGGATGTATCTGCCATTTATATGCACGCTCATAGTCATAACCAAAGCTAGCCAAAGCAGGAAAACAAATATTCCAGTAATAATCCAGAGTTCAATCCATGGTGAAACCAGATAAGTTTTTTTCAGAAAGTGAAGAACGTCTTGTACTTGCTGCTTGAATTTTAATGATGCTGGCGTCGTTTCAGGTTCACTCGGATCTTCTGAGAACGTATCAAAGTTAATGAAATAGCCAGAAGCAGTTCTGTCAATTGTTGAAATTGCATCAGGATTTGTAGAAATCGCTGGAACCAGTTGATCACTTGCTACATTGGTGTAGACAGGTGTATTTGGACAAACTGTTACTTGATTTTCAAGAGGGATGAGTTCCATTGCATTGTTGCTTAGTTCTTCATTTGTTACTGCTGAAGTCTCGATGGTTATCAGTCTTTCAGTCTGAACCTCTTGAATAGTAGCAAGAGGAGTGTGTCTGCTACTAGGTCGGAGTCCACGAGGCCTACTATTTAGTATTGGCCACATACTGTGATTTGATGAGGTCGATGGACACAAATCTTTTCTTCTTTTTTCCAGCAAGGGGCGGCAGAAGTACTGTTCTTGTTCCTTGAACTGCTAGGACAGGTACTGGTTGTCTGTAAGAAGGTCCAAATTCCTTCTTGTCCGCAATCTTTTCTCTGACTAGATCCCCAACTTTTGGAATCCAGACAGACCTTGCTGGGACCGCCGGTTTTTCCCCAGTGGTGGTTGGCTGCAGGAATACGTTGCTTTGTTTTGATCTTAGTTCATTGAGTTCCTGTAAAACAGCCAAACGATCTTTGATATCAAACGGTTTATTTTCCACCACTGTGCCTACATGATCGAGGTCTGGTACCCACATTCTTGTCCCAAATAGGACCTCATATGGAGTGACCCCCCCCTAGAGAACTTCTTGGCAGGTTATTCAATGAGCGTTGGACCCCATAAAGATGTTTGACCCACCCATCACCCGAACCTAATACCCTAGCTGTTATAGACTGCTTTATGTCCCGGTTTTTCCTTTCCACAACCGAATTTCCCTCAGGATAGAATGGAGAGGAGTACCGCAATGCAACGCCCAGACTGGCCATGGCTTCTTTGTAAGCCCGAGAGCTAAACGCAGGGCCCTGGTCAGAATGTAGCGTGCCTATTGCGTATGTGCCGATAAAGACTCGCAAATCTTTTATAACAGTTCGAGCGTCAGCCGAGCGCTGAGGCCATATCCATAGGAACCTAGAGCATGAATCCACTGCAACCATGATATATTTATAGTTACCGTCCCTTTGCAAGGGACCGCAGTGGTCCAGGTAAACACAAGCTAATGGTTTGTCTGAAATTAACAGGGGTGTCTGCGCAGGGCGTTTCACTGTGGAGACTTTCATCTGTTGGCATATATCACATTCTAAAACATAGTTCTTTGTTTTCGAATGCCAGGCCACCAATATCTTTGCTTGAGTAAAGATACTGTTGCAGAAACACCTGCATGGGCAGAAGCTATCCCTTCGTGTGCTGCTAGGATTAGTCCTAATCTACGTTCCTTGTTTGGAATTACCCTATCCCCCACTCCAGGCATTAGAGCAAAAGGAACGTTGTTCGCATCAATTACATAAGAGTACTTGAGTGGAAACTTTTTTGGTAACGCTGCACCACTGCCTTTGCTTGTAGCATTGACAGCCAACATTATCTCACTGTCTATTTTTGTTTTTGAACGAGTGATCGCAGCTACGGAAGCCGTCTGAACAGCCCTCTTTGCGGCTTCGTCAGCCAATGAATTCCCTGCAACGTGAACGCCATCACGTTGATGACTCAGTGTGTGGATCACGTGAGCCTTTGGTAGTTCGTTTTTCAACTGAACTACTTGTTCCCAAAGCGTTTTGTGCTTTATTGTGCCACCTTTCGCATCTTTGAATCCATTTTCAAGCCAGTTTTGTATATATTCATTATACGACTGAACACAGTAAAAGGAATCGCACACTATTAGTGTGGGGAATTCTCGATCTGTACTTTCAAGTGCCAGTTTGAATGCTTGTAGTTCAGCTCGCTGAGCTGCACAATCTCCTAGAGATTGAGTTTTTGTGACCATAGGTCTGAAGATGCCATCTTGCATGCGACCTTTAACGATTGCATATGCTGCACTGTAAGCTTGCTTACCCCCTATTGCGGGCTGTGCGGATCCGTCAGTGTAAATTATGAATTCGTACTGATCGAGAGGCAGAATTTCAGTGGGCAGAGGACATTCTTGTTCATATTGCAGGAATGCTTGTGTTTTTAAATCAGGATCAAAAACATATTCAACATCTGTTGCAGCAAGAGAATTAACCCATTGTATCCATCTTGGATGTAATGCTTTAGCATTTGGAATGCTTGCTTTTGTGACCGCTTCTAAAGCTGGTACTGGGGTTACGACTATAATGCGTTTCCCTTGGGCTAGGGCTCTTTCTTTTGCTACAGCGGTTTGAACTGCTGTCAGAATTTTTTCAGTTGAAGTGAAGCGCATTTTCGCTTGTGTGTACAAATGAGATTTGTATGCGATTGGTATTTTTCACCCTCATTAAATGTTAAGTAGGTGAATCCGCATTGACCCGAAATTATTCGGATCACCAGGTTGCGTTGACTTACGCGTGTTTGTAAGTGATTTGTTGCTAACATGTTAGCCTGTAGTGAACGCAAGATTTCTGTGTGTTCTTGTGTCCAATTCTTGATTGAAAAATCAGGTTTGATTAATGCGTAGAGAAGTTTAACCCTTTCTGCGTAATTTAGAATGTATGTTCTTCCAAAATGTAGGAAACCCAGGATGGATTGTAAGTTTTTTAGCGTTTTTGGAGGTTGGAGCAGCGCACACTTTTCTAAAACGTTAGCTGCCAAGCTCTTGCCTTCACTTGAAAGCTCATATCCTAGAAATAGGACATTGAGATGGGCAATTCGGGACTTTTTAAAGTTGAACTTGTAGCCCTCAGAGGCGAAGCCCAGTATAATGGTGCTTACCCTGTTCAAGTGTTTGTCCAGGTCATCGTCCGTCAGATAGATGTCATCGACATAGGACAATGCCTCATTGTCATAAATTTGTAGTAACTCTGTTACTCTCGCTGAGAATAACCCCGGGCTGTTCTTGAAGCCTTGTGGGAGTCGACAAAATTGACTCTGGGTCCCCATTATGGAGAATGCTGTTAAGTACCTGCTTTCAGGTGCTATGTTTTGACAAAAGAAACCATTTGAGATGTCCAATGTGGTTTTATATTTTTTACGCACAATGTTATTCATTAATGCTGTGCTTTGTGCATTTTGTACTGCAAATGTTCTACAACAAGTGTTTAAGTGTCTGTAATCCAAAACTAGACGATAGGTGTTGTCTGGTTTGGAGACAGGAAACAAAGGATTGTTCATTGCGGAGGTGCATGTTTCAATCACCCCTTGGTATTCAAGTTGATCTAAGATCTCCCTGACCTGTTTTTTAGCTTCTTGCTTTATTGGGTACTGCCTTTGTGCAGTTGGTTCATGTTTCAGATGTATTTTATGGTGAGGTGAGTCCTCATCCCATCCTACATGATTTTTATATAATGCTGGGGCCTGGGCTACTGCCCATTTCCTGGCATAAGTCTATTTTAGATGAATTGGAATATGGTTAGAGAAGGCAGGCATAATAATGTCCTCGCCATGTGGGCACTCCCTGACAAATTGTGGTGGCCAGTCTTTTTCTGCTAGAAGTATGTCATAGCCCCTTGAAAGTTTTTCCCAAAAGAGTGCTTTCACCTGTCTAGGAATGTCTCCCTCCATTCGGAGTGTTATTTCATATAACCTTTGTGGAGTACTAACCCTGGTGTCTACAGTCTCAACTGTAATGTACTCATTCAAGTCCACTATCTCCAGAAGTTCCTTCAGGTTCTGGCGAACTATTGTGACTTCTGCTGCACTGTCCAGCATTGTCTGAGCCCATTCTCCGTTCTTGAGTTGTGTTCTCAGTATTCTCGGCATGTCTGATCTTCAGACCTGCTACTTTCTTTTGGAGAACTGAGGTTTTGTTTTATTTTTTGTAGCGTGTTTATCTTCTTTGGATTTCACGCGTTCTTCTCTATTTTCTGATCGTCCTCTTCTTTCCGAAGTCCTTGACGAGATCTGAAAGGTACGAGAGGAACGTGTATCAGTATCTTGATACCTGTCAGGTTTTTTCAAATTATCCCTATTCCTGAGGTTATACCTCCTTTCAGAGGGCTCCTTTTGAGGAGACCTACCTCGGGATTGAGAACGTTTCTCGTTTGATTTTTGTTTATTAGACTCCCACTTCTTTTTAGAAGATGTAGGAGTTTGTTTAATAGAGTCCTTCTCAGGACTTTCAGATAGTTTTGGCTTCACTGGTCTTCCACCCAAACTATCTCTGCCTAATTCTGCATAAGATTGTTCAATTATTCTGGGTAGCTCAGTTTGATGTTCTGTAACATCGAATTCCCTTAATCGTTGGCGGATCGCCACTGCTGCTGCCTCCCCTTTCATATTAGATAATATTATTGTTGCGACCTGGTCGAAATTTTTTAGTAATTTCATACCTAAATTCAGAGCAGGTTCTGCCCCGTATTCATTTTGAATTTGTTTCAGGACATCTGGTATTACCGCAATTGATGGAATACCATGTGTTTTAGTATAGATGGCAGCAAAGAGTGAACCCCAAGTGGTGCAGTCTTCCAGTTGTGGTGTGATCCCCATCGGTAAACTGATTGTTAGTATTCTGTGTTTCTCATACGGGCTAGTATTTGGAAATACTGCTTCGATTTGAGTAATTTTTTGAGCTATCCAGAATGGAATTTGCTCACGTTTTGTGGGCATTTTACCCATGACTGCGTATAGAGTCTGTGGTGTAATTTTTAGTGTATTCCCCTGTTGGGGAGTTTGATTTGGAAGTGTTAATGGTGGTTGGACTGTGAAAGTCCGCATGACATATTGGACTAGTTGTCTGTAGATTTTTATCAACTCTGTTATTTGAGTAAGTAATTCCTCATCTGACATTATATCCAGTTCAGGATGAAGTGTGTAGCCGGCTAGAATCGGCCATGTTGCTCCTGGTCTACCTAGTAGACCGAGCCTGGTAATGTTTCTGTGATGTTTTAGGGCGCCTTTAAACCAGAGCTGATGCTCCTGGTATGTTAGTGGAATTTCAATATCCTCGAAAGGAATATATTCCTCTGGTGGATCATCTTCTTTGTAGAAGTGAAACATGTGTGTTACTGGATTGGATTTAGGAAATATTACCCATGAATAGAATACCTCTGTCTGAAAGGATTCGTGTGCCTCTATCACGAAAACTGCTCTACCGCCTCTTGGTGGTTGGCCGTGTTTTATGAGTTTTAGAGTGATGGCTCTTCTTAAGTTTGGAGGGTTGTTTATTACACCCTCCTCGGTTTCAATTAAACCTGTAATGTTAAAAGCTGTTGCTAGGGCTGGATCAGCCGCAGCTCCACCGTTTCCGGTGGCATCGTCCCCGTGTATGGACATTTGTTTTTTGAAAAATGTAGAACAAGTTTCAAGGAAACAAAGATAAGGTGCACAATATTTTGGAACACTGTATCCTTCAACGTTGAGCAAACCAAACAGCTAATATATAGGGTGTTTCCCTATGTAGCCGTGGTGGATACTTAACCCTGCCCACTCCAGACGTCTTTTGGAGTATATGGGTAGGGGTCTTTGAGAGAAAAAGCACGGCTGAGTTACTCAGTATCTAACGTTAAATTACCGCCTTACCAAACGTTGGGCGCCATGTAGTGTAGCTCCTATTTCCCTAATAGGCTCTGCGCATTGGAATAATATACCCTATAGGCTTGACATAGGACTGAGGTCGGTATGTCCCTATCGAGTATATTAAACTTGATTACTTGTGCCAGCTAGCTCAGAGGCCACTAGAAACTCCTTGACAAACAAGAAGGGAGTAGTTTATGGCAGCCGCAAAACATGACCACTTTGTTTCCCTTTAGAATCAGAACGTGTCCCAGAGTCGTGGAAACAATAGATAACCGTTTCACTCAGCTCAATCGTGCATGCTTAGTTTTCCTCAAAGTTACACAGAAAGAATAGACAGGCGTTTCAATAAAAGATTTATTGAACAGTCTTGTTTCTCGTGTAAGTAATATGTGCTGTTATGATCACAAGACAGTATGCAAGATAAATAATGTACAGCGTAAACAGTAGAAATAAATAATACTGCGCTAGCATGATCTTTAGTAGATATTCATTTACATAAATAACACAGACTAAAAATGCGAGTACTCATACGATGCGTTTCTAAGCTAGTTCTACCCCAATGTACCTAACCTAGGTGTAGGGAGAGGTATGAAGTAGGTGGAGTATCCCTTACTATGGTATACTAAGAGTATGTTACGCCCAGTATGCCAAGTATGCCAAGAGTCCCTCTAGGTTCTAGTCAGCTCCATAGCTTAAGAATGAGAGAGATAGGAATCTCTTGCCAGACTCGAACTCCAACACCCCGCAAGGGAAGTCAGATCACTGGAAGCTGGACTCTCTGCGTGCAGGGATGACAGCGTCTTCTCAGTGCGTCAGGCCGGGAAACGGGCTCCTCTGAAGTCGAGGTCTCCTCTAGTTTACAAGGGCTAGGGAAGGTATATTTATACCTGAGAGGTACCTCAGAATGTTAGCATTGACGTGAATCGGACAGCGGAAGACGTCATGAATGAACCCCTAAGGTATAACGGTTCATGCATAATAGATGAGTCCTTGAAGAAATCAATAGTCCTGTGCTAGGGAAACTCCCGAAGCCTAAGGGTCTGTTCTTCAAGAACTCGTTGTGACGTTAGGGTGGACGGATGTCGGAGACCATGCCTGTATTTGGAGTGCACGGTTTAATGCCTAAATAAGGACTGGGATTTTATGCCTATATAAGGGCAGGGCGAATTGTGCCTATATAAGGACATGATACAGGAAAACCTATATACGGACACCCTAAGAGGAATGCAACAGGACATAGGAACTGCGTGCCCAGGTAAAATCGTTGGAGATGCGATGGTGTTAGATGTGCCCTATGTAGGATGTAAAATTGAATGTTTTTAAAGCGTGCATTTCGGGATACTTTCTTGGGGTATTCTATTGCTTGTTCCCACTCTTTATCATGTAATGGTCGTCCTATTTCCTCTTCCCATGTCTGTCGCAGTGGGTCCAGTGATTTGACTAAGAGTTCTCGTACGACTTTGTAGAGCCAAGTGATTAAGTGCCTGCCCGCACCCATGTGAAGGATTGTGTGTAGTACTGGATGTGTTGCGGGTTCCCCTTCGGTTAGGTCCCAGAGTGGGCGGCAGCTGGCGATGATTTGTCTATGTAGCAGGAATTGCCCTGGGGGAAGGTCATATTCCTCCATTAATTGGTTGTACGGACGTAGTTGTCCGTGCTCAAATAGGGGTTCCACCTTGAGTAACAAGTGATCTGTCCACACCTGCAAGGTACGGGCTGTGTAATATCTCTCGTTTCTGGGCAGTCCTATCAAAGGAAGCAGTGGAGAGTAGAGGGGCTTCCCTGCGGACATGCGGTGTATCCTCAGCATACATGTGCGGGCTATTGACACCCGTAGTGGGTATGTTCGCATGGGTCTGGTGCTGGGTAATAATAGACGACTGATTGCAGGCAAAGGTATAGGCCCTGTCTCGGTATTGGTTTCTCCTAGGTAGCGCTCTGCCGTCCAGTGAGGGAGCCACTGCAACTCTGCGGCTAGGAAATATGCCTCGAAGGATGGGGCCCCCAGTTCCCCGCGGTCGGGTGGCAATTGTAGTTTGGACAGAGCTACCCTATGCCGGCCTGTGCCCCAAATAAGGGAGATAAGTAATGAGTCTAGTTCCCGAAAAAAGGGACGGGGAGGGATGACCGGGAGGTTAGCAAAGTGGTATATTAATCTGGGTACTATTATCATTTTGGCCAAGGCCACTCATCCAATTGGGGCCAGGGGAAGAGTCTTCCAAAAGCCTACCGCCGCCCTTATCCCTGCCAGCGCTTTACGATGGTTTCCCTCATATATGTCGTTGGGGGAGTGGTGTAGCCGGACTCCCAAGTATCGAGGGGCACTTTCACTCCAGGCGACGCTCTGATCTCCTATTGTGATGTTCTGGGGGGCGAGACCCGGGCTCAGCTGATAAATCGTGGATTTATCTCAAATTACTTTGAGTCCCGAAGCCTCTGCAAATTCTGTTAGTGTTGTCCAGATTGGAGTCAAGTCTGTGGTGATGTTGCGTACGTACAATAATAGGTCTGCATACAGCGATACGCAGTGGGTGGTGCCCGCTATTGGGATACCCCAGTTCTCTCTCTCTTGACGTAGGCGAATCACTAGTGGCTCCACTGCTAGCGCAAACAGTATAGGGGAGAGGGGACACCCCTGCCTTGTGCCTTTCTCCACCCGGAATGGGGCTGAAATATATCGTCCCAGTCGCACTCTCGAGGTGAGATTTGTGTATATTAGTCGCGTATACGCTAGTAGGATGGGGCCTAGTCCAGCACGTTGAAGAACTGTGAACATGTACGGCCATGTGAGAGTATCAAAGGCTTTCTCCAGGTCCAGCATCAAGCACGCGGCTCTTGGATAATTGATGCTGGCTCTGTCCTGAACGTGGAACAGCCTACGTATGTTCTGTATTACTTCCTGGAACAAATCCGCATTGATCCGGGTGGATCAATGGTGGGAGGATTTGAGTATATCGAGCTGCTAATATGTTCCCCAAGATTTTACAATCCGCTGTCAATAGTGTAATGGGTCTGTATGAGGCCAGGAAATTCGGTTTCGGGAATGTCACCAGGATGGATTCTCTGAGTGACCCTGGGAGTTCGCCGTTCTCTAATGCTTCGTCGTACATTTCTGTCAGGCGGGGTACCTGCAAGGCGGAGAAGGTACTATAATATTCTAGCGGAAAGCAGTCCATTCCAGGGGCCTTATTGCGTGCCAGGACTTGGATTGCTTGGGTTAGATCTGTGGACGCAATCTTTGTGTCCAGGGAGGTCTTGTCCGATGTTGAAATTTGTGGTATACTTAGGGGATCTAGGAAATGTTCCATTGCCCTCTGGTTGCTCTGTGTCAGGTTTTTATATACCCTTGAGTAGTAGTTGTGAAAGAGTTGTAATATTTCTGCCTGTGAGCGGATCGAGTTCCCGGCCGGGTCTATTATCTCTGTGATGGGTTTTATCTCTGTATCTTGCTGGGCCAACCAGGCTAGGAGAGTCCCGGCTCTGTCGCCCTCCCTGTGTGCCCTTGTCGCATGCGCCTTAAAGTTATATCTACGCAGGTCCAGTAGGGTCGCTGTGTATGCCGTTTTGGCCTCTGCCACCTGCGTCCGCTTCTTTGGTTATGGTCGCCAATGTGGTTTCTGCTTTTACTAGCGCATGTTCCAGTGTTCTTCTGACTCCCACTATTTGTTGTATGCACTCTCCCCTGGCGACCATCTTAAATGCGTCCCATTCCAGTAGCCTGGACGCTGTTGTACCCGTGTTTGTTGTGAAGTATTCCTGTATACTGTTTCCCTGCTCTTGCCGGAACACCTGATTGGTCAGGCACTCTCGTGGCAGTTTCCAGGTGGGTACCGGGGGATGGAGGGGGTCTCCATCTAAGGTTTAGGATGTGTGCATCATGGTCCGAAAGGACCCGGCCCAGGTAGTCGGAGTGCTGAATTTTGGGGACTATGGTTGCGGTGCAGAGAAATCGGTCCAGTCTTACCTGTAAATTGTGGGGGACAGAGTGAAACGAGTAGATCTTGGTGTTTGGATGTCGGACTCACCATGCATCCGTAAGTGCCCAGTGTGTAACCCATGACCGGTAGCGTTCTGTCTGTGAGCTGGGGAGTGTGTAGGCAGGGGATGGGATCTATCTAGAAGGAGGTCTAGCACGCAATTGTAGTCGCCCCCTAGTATCCATGGCATGGATACATATTGGGCTAGGACCCCCGTGAGGTGTTTGGAGCATAGATACTGCCAATAAGTATCGGTTGCCCCTCTAGGAGTCCCTCCAGGAATGTATATCTGCCTTCTTTGTCCACCGTTCTCCTGATTTCCTGAAAGGGAGTTCCCGGCCTGAGCCAAATCAAGGTACCCCTCGCAAAGGCAGAGTATGTTGTGGCACAGAGGGTCCCCCGCCATTTCCTGCGCAGGTGCTCCATCTCTAGCGCTGTTAAGTGTGTTTCTTGCAGCAGAGCTATCTGCGCTCGCTGCCTCTTAATGTAGGAGTATATGGCGTGCCTCTTGCTCAATGTGTGCATGCCCCTGAAAGTTTATTGTAATGAAACTAATGTCCGTGTTTATGGTCTTATTAGTCATGTTATGACTTCTATAGCGCTCGGTGTGCTGCGCTCCAGGAGTGTAGTAGTGCCTGGTCTCCCCCCGTTTTTTAGTCGATTGGTATTATGTGATGGTGCTACCCGCCTGTAGGGTGTGTTTGGTATTGGGAGAGTGATTTGTTTTGGGGGAAGGGGTGAAACATTGCAAAAAGTTAACTTACACTTATGAGTAATTTACATGTTCTCTTCGAGGGGATACTCCTCAATAGTAATAAGCTCTGAATAGTCCTGCTCACGTGCGGGGACCCCGGAGCATATACAAATATATATATATAAAGCTTTACATTGTTTTACTTTTTTTAGCTTCACTTTTTATTCATCAATATAAGTATGGTTTTACTAATTAGTGAGACTTTTTAGAGCTGGACAGTTTGATATTGAGTATATATTTATTTATTTATTTATTCAATGTGCTGCTATTCTCATGATATTATATCATGTATGCTCTATTTTTGCACTTTAGAGATGTATTAACATTTCCGGTGACCCTACAGTATTTTACTTGATATGGATGTGTTTCTATATGAAAGTATTTTTTCCATGTCTATGTCTCAGTATCACAGCTGATGCACAGGAAAACGTCACACACTTGCACTTTAAATGTTGAAACCGCTCCCTCAACTGTGTCATGTGATCAAGGCCCCACGCGGGCTGAAACGCGTTATGGCGGCGGTGGTGTTGGGCATGTTATAAATATCAAATTGCACCATCATTTGGGTTCGCTTCGTCTGTTCAACGGATTCCTACCTTGGTAGAGAGACGATTTTTACTGTATATATATATATATATATATATATATATATATATATATATATATATATATATATATATATATATATATATATATATATATATATATATATATATATATATAGTATGTTCAGCCAAATAAACGAGTACGCAGTACCTTCAAACATACATATATAAATGTATTTACATAAACATGCAGCCTAAACATCATTTAAACAGGCTAAGATGCCAAAATTGCATTGGATTTTTCATTTAAAATAAAAAAAACTTATATAGCATTTCTGTAATAAAGAACATGCACTCCTCTAGTGTTCCAACACAGCCTTTTATTTTCAAAGAAAAAGGCAAGTAATAGCAGGCAATTAGCCCATAGGCTGCATAGAGAAAACCAGAGTAGTAACAAACTGGCACCGTGCCTTTAAGACCTCCTGGAGCTCCCTGCTCCCATCATGCACCACAGGTGACAGTTAGGTCAGTTCTTTTTTCCGGCTCCTTCTGTGAGGATCCTGGAGCATTGAGCTAGTCAATTTTTGATTGTTCTAGTCAGAAATTGGTTTCCTGAAAAAAATGTGTTCAACATTTGACGTTTTGTGACTGCTGGCAGCTTTTTTAGTGGTTTTATGACAATTTTACCAACTTTTTCTGTCAGAAATGCCAGCTTTATTCAATAAATGTCCCTCCTGTGGGAGGAAAATCGCAAAGTCTGACCCACACTTTGTAAGTATTGTGTGTGTACCATCCTCACACAATCGAGAGAAGTGTTATTATTGCCAGCAATTTTCTAAAAGAACACTTGGGGACAGAGAAAAGATAAAGCTGCATGCCCTACTGGAGAGAGGAAAAGGACCTTCCAGAAGTGGTCTTGAAAGCAGTCATGCTTTTGATGAGCCCTCCTCTCGCGAACGACGCAGACCTGAGAAGAAACGACGTTGTTCTGCTTCTCCAGCATCAAAAAGGAAGCAGATCCCTGACTGTTCCCCCTCAGCGTCGAGATAGACGTCGGCAAAGCAGGCAAGGCATGCTACAACGTCGAGGGACAGATCGCCGTCGAGGCGTTCAGAGCCTCCGCCGTCAAATCGTAAGTCGACGTTGAGGCATACTACTTCAGGCTCGAAGTATGTTACGCCGGAGAAGCATAAGTCGGCGTCAAAATCTGGGTCGACATCAAAAACAATTCTCATCGACGTCGAGGCACCGGTCGATATCCAGATCTCTGCCGCCGTCACAGCAAGCACGGTCGGCGTCGAGAATGTCGACGTCGAGGGCCCCGCCGCAGTCACACAGGCGGTCGATGTCGAGGAGTCTGCCTCAGTCCCACTAGCAGTCGGCGTCGAGGAGTTCACCGCAGTCCCACCAGCAGTCGGCGTCGAGGACATCGCTGCCGTCACACAAGCGGTCTACGTCGAGGACCCCAACGTAGCCACACAGGCAGTGGACGTCGAGAGCGGCACAGTCAGTGTCTCTGGCTGCTGTTTGACGTCGAGAGAAGTAAACCCTACGGCGGCGACTGGGATCACGTCGCCAAGACCTTCCTCGTCTTCAATGGAGGTATTAGGAAAGCCAAGATTGACGTCGAGGTCCATACGGTCGACGTCGAGGGAAGCATCTTCTTCTCCAGGCATCAATATAGTGCAAATTACGCCAGAGGGATCACCGATTGCAGGAAAACAGACACCTCCTGTTAACCTTTCGCCAAGATGGCTACAGAGTGTCCGTCATTGGAGGGTTCCACCCAGAAGTCCTGGTTCGGACTACTCTCAAACATATTCTCCCTCCAGAGTCTCAGTTGTTCCGCTACCAGCTAAATCCACGGGAATGTCTCCATGCAGGTCACCAAGGAGAGCTAGGTCTCCTCCAGCCGCCATTCCCGTTCCAGAACACCTCTTCGGCGATCTAGATCTCGCCCTTCCTCCAAATCAAGAACAAGTAGGCGAAGGTCTCCGTCATGGTCTACATCTTCAAGGTCATCTGTGAGAGACTATTCACCAACCCTTTCTGCTACTCCCCAGCCAGAGTGTCTCCTATTGATGACATGGCCACTTTTAATGAAGTCCTCTGCAGGGTTGCCAACAAGTTGAATATTGACATGCCTGTGCCGACTACTTCGGCATCGGTTATATTCAAGACTTTACACCATCGGTCCTCGGCAAGGCCCTTACTCCCTTTGGTTCCTGGGCTGCTTGAACCCGCGCTGCAGACTTTTTTAAGTCCAGCTGTAGTAGGTGCTGCCCCTCCATGTTTCTCCAAAAAGTACAAGGCACCTGACCAGGATCCACTATTCCTACGGTCAGATCCTCCACCGGATTCTGTGATAGTGGTAGCAGCCAGGAAAACACATCCTGGAGCAACATCCTCTGCAGTCTCTCCAGAGAAGGAGAGTAAACACATGGACTCTCTGGGGAAAAGAATGTGCAGTACAACGGCATCCTTCATGAAAGTGGCCGGTGCCTCAGCACTTCTTGGCAGGTACGACTGATCTCTGTGGGACTCTTTATCTAGATTCACAGAGAAGCTGTCCAAAGAAGACCAGCAGGACTTTCATGAAATTTTGCAGGAAGATGGTCTGGTTGCAAACCAGGTCATTAGCGCAGCTGCGGATGCATCGGATTTGGCTGCACATGGTTACTCCCATGGTATTTGCACCAGACGCTGGCCTGGTTGCATCTCACTGGCCTCAAATCGGAAGCTCAGAGAAGGATTATGAATCTTATTTTTAATGGCACTTCCTTGTTTGGTACTCATGCCATTGACGAGATGTCCACAATGAAAATGAAAATGGAATTGGACACTCTAAAAGCGGTCAGCCTGGAGAAACGGAAAGACTTTAGACGCAAGTACCGACCATACGACCGTTGGTTTTTCCAACAGAGGGTTCAAACCCCTCACTGGTCTTCGCAACAGCAACAATCCAGGTCGCATTACCATCGGCGCGGACCGGTTCGAGGAAGGGGAGCTACAAGACAGACACCTTCCTCAGCAAAACAACCGACTAAGCAATGAGCCCTGGCTTCCCCCAACTCCGTTACCCATTACGGTGGCGGGAAGTATTGTTTTTCACCTGGACGAGTGGAGAAGAATCACAAAAGACAAGTGGTTACTCAATACTGTAGAGAATTACTACTTGCTCAGATTCAAATCCCCACCTCCATCAGTACCACCTCGGGGAAAGTGTGTTCAATGTCACCACTTGTTACGAGACGAAATGTCAACTCTACTAAAGAAAGACGCTATAGAAGTAGTTCCTCCACAGCAAGGACAGGGAATTTATTCCTGCTACTTTCTGGTATGCAAAAGAGGTCCGATCCAAGAGTACAGACCAATACTCGAACAGTGGCTTTTGAACAAGTTCATACACAAAGAGAAATTTCGGATGTTGGCACTGCGCCAGATTTTTCTGCAGTTACACCAAGGGAACTGGATGTGCTCCATAGACCTGCAGGACGCTTATTTCCACGTGCCGATTTCCAGAAAACATTGGAAATTCCTGCGTTTTCAGGTAGCATCTCGACAATTCCAGTTCAAAGTCCTCCTGTTTGGGCTCAAGTCAGCCCCCGCACGTTCTCAAAATGCATGGCAGTAGTAGCGGCGTTTCTTTGCAAGCAGAAGATTTTCGTCTATCCGTACCTGGACGACTGGTTGCTGAAAACCTCTTCACCGCTCTGCTTCGGAGTCATCTCTTCTACTGCATATGAGTGCTCAGCAATCTGGGACTACAAGTCAATTACAAAAAGTCGATCTTCAATCCAATTCAAAAGATCCACTACCTGGGCGCATCCCTGGATACCGTAAGTGCAAGCGTGTGTCCTTTCGGAGGAGATGTTATCCTCAATAAACGACAAGTGCTGCAATCTCCTCCGTTCTCGCCATCCCACATTCAGGCAAATGGCCTCACTTCTGGGCTCGATGGTGTCCTGCATCTTCATCGTCCCAAATTCCAGACTGCAAATGCGTCCTCTGCAACAATCTCTGGAGGACCAGTGGTCACAAGTATCAGGTCGCTGAGAAGACTTGGTGATTCTCCCTCAGTCAGCCAAGGATTCCATCAGATGGTGGATGAAACGATCACATCTGCTCAAAGGAGTTCCTTTTCATCAGGACCTTCCCAGTCAAACAATTGTCACGGATGCTTCCCTACAGGGTTGGGGGCTCAATAGGGCCTCTTCAAGTACAAGGACTCTGGTCAGAGACAGAGCAGGGAAACCACATCAACCTGCTAGAACTGAGAGTGGGACATCTTGCACTCAAGTCACTGCTCCCTTCTTTCCGCACACGTTCCCTGTTGATTCAGACAGACAACACCACAACCATGTATTATCTGAACAAAAAGGGGGGAACCAGGTCGAGACCCCTCTCATAGGAGACTCAGACCATCTGGAGATGGCTACTCGCAAGAAATCTGACCATTTCGGCAATTCATCTCCCAGGTACTCTCAACGTCCAGGCAGACTCTCTAAGTCGGGACTTCGTCGAAGCTCATGACTGGGAGCTAAACATCGACGTCGCGCAGGACATCTCCTGCCGATGGGGAGTCCCAGATATCGACCTGTTTGCAGACGCAGCAAACGCAAAATGCCCCGTCTTCGCATCCAGGTTTCACCAGCCAGGTTCAAGAGGGAATTCGCTTTTGATAAAATGGTCGCCGACATTACTGTACGCTTTTCCTCCAATTCCGCTCATTCCTCTGGTGATCAACAAGTTCTACAGGGCCAAGACCAGAATGTTACTGATCGCACCAGAGTGGCCTCGCCAGTGGTGGTACCCGGATCTGCTTCAACTCTCAGAGCTCCCGCACAGGAGGTTACCATGCCGACCGGACTTGCTATCCAAGAACGGGAGGAAGGTGTTCCACCCCAACCTCTCATCTCTACAGTTGACGGCATGGCTCCTGAGGTCCTCCAGTCCGGACATTTAGATTTATCCGCAGACTGTATGAACATACTTAAGGAAGCAAGAAGACCATCCACCAGAAAATCGTACGCTTTCAAGTGGAAGCGTTTTTACTTGTGCTGCATTAATAATGACCATGATCCCATTCGGGGTCAGGAGCAGGTGATTTTACCATACCTATTGTACCTGTCCATGTCAGGCCTTCAGTTTTCTTCTATAAGAGTCCACCTAGCCGCTATTACAGCCTACAGAAAATCTCCTATGCAGGTCTCTTTCTTTCAACTACCTGTAGTTGAAGACTTCCTTGAGGGGTTAAAAAAGGTCTATCCACCGATCAGAATCCTGACCCCTCCATGGGAACTTAATATTGTTCTTGCTAGATTGATGGGGTCCTCTTTTGAACCGATCCACAAAGCCTCTCTGCAGCACCTGTCATGAAAGGCCGTTTTCTTAGTGGCCATCACCTCAGCTCGCAGAGTGAGTGAGATGCAAGCTTTGTGCTGTAAAGAACCTTATCTCATCTTTCATGCAAACAGGGTGGTCCTTAGAACTCATCCGAGTATTCCACCTAAAGTGGTCTCGGATTTTCATATTAACCAGACTATTTCTCTCCTGACCTTTTTTCCTAATCCTTCAACTCCTCCAGAAAGGACCTTTCATTCGCTAGACCTTAAGAGGGTTCTGAAGTTCTACCTAGACAAGACCAAGGCTTTAAGGAAATCGGACCGCCTGTTTGTAAACTATGGTTCCATTAAAACTGGGTGTGCAACTTCCAAACAATCGCTTTCTAGATGGATTGTCTCATGAATTACATTGTCTTACCAGTTGTCCAATAAAATTCTCCCTGGCAAACCAAAGTCTCACTCTACCAGGGGAAAGGCCTCTACCACGGCTCTTCTTAAAAATGTTCCTATTGCAGAGATTTGTAAAGCTGCCACATGGCGATCAGTGCATACATTTACCCGCCATTACTGTTTAGACTCTGACACTCAGGCGGATGCTCAGTTTGGGCAAGCCTCTTTAAGAAATGTATTTAAATGATTTATCCTTGAAGTCTTTGCTGTGCTGTAACTATACTGATATTGGTCCGCGGGATAGTGGGTATGGGCTTGCTATTCTAGTCAGTGCTTATGACTATTGATGAGTATCCCCTGGAAGAGAAGGATAAGTTACTTACCTGTAATCCTAGTTCTCTTCCAGGGGTATACTCCTCAAAGTCATAAGCAACCCACCGTCCTCCCCGGACGAATATACTTGATCTGAAAGAGACTATTAGTTATGGATTCCTTACCTTAGAATTTACCCCCAGGCGTCAGACTGGATCCGGAGAATTTTTCTTCAGCAGTACCCCTGCGCATCGGTAGGTGGCGTCGGACGTCTCTGCGTTCGTCGTTGGCGTCGTGATCGCCGGAATGACTACACGCATGCCCGAGCACACATACAATATTCATCATTTGCATGTATTAAAACAGGACATTGCACAATATTAGTCTGCAAAAATGTCTTCTGTTTTAATTTTCATTCTTTGATCCAGCCTAGATCAAAGAATGAAAATTAATACAGAAGAAATTTTTGCAGACTAATATTGTGCAATGTCCTGTTTTAATACATGCAAATGATGAATATTATATGTGTGCTCGGGCATGCGTGTAATTGTTAGGTAGATCCCCAGTGGTAACAATTTGGAGGAGTGGATGATTCCTCCTCCCTTGAGCACCATAATTAGACACTTCTGTACAGAATAGTACCGGCAATAGAGAGTGCCAACACCGCACAGGGCCATATCATCCAACACAGTATTGATCGCCGGAATGACGTCGCGGTATCTACTTGGATGCCGCCCCTGCGCGCTGACGTCAGCTCTTTCTTTTTCCGCGCCAGCCAGCGCAGATCCGGAGAGAGCGGTACCTCTAATTACCTTTTGACTGTCTTTTTTCGACTTTTGTCGACATCTTTTTCGAGTCGTTCGACTCCTGTTGCACAGGGATGCCACATCGGCGAACCGGCTTCAAGCCTTGTGGCTCCTGCCACAAGCTGATGTCGGTGACGGACCCACATCTAGTGTGCCTCTGGTGTCTGGAGCGCGACCACGACCTGAAGTCATGCTCCGACTGTCGGGCCATGGCCCTGAAGTCTATACGGGAGCAGTCCCGAAAGCTTCTGGAGGCCCAGCAGTCGGCTCCGTGCCGCATGAGGTCCCGGTCGAGAGGGAGGTCGCGGGACCGGTCGCGGAGCCATCACCACCACTTCTCGTCTTTGGGTAAGTCGAAGCACAAAAAGAAGGTGAAGAAGCACCGTCGCTCTTCGCGTTCTCCCTGTTCGACGGCCGACGCGACGCGGGATGCAGAAGGCAGTCGTCCGGCTCCGCCCGCGGAGCCTGTTGTGTCGACTCCGAGCCTCCCCCCTTCCTGGGAGCCGGAGCGCCCCTGCCCAACTTCGTAGTTTTTACAAAGCCCTCCACTCCATCTTTGGGCAGCCCGAATCCGCCGGCGCGCCTTCGGGCCCCGGGGACTCGGCTGGGGGCTCTAGGCCTTCGATGCCGACGGCTTCGGCCCCGGCGCCGCAGGGCCTCCAGGGATCCATGCCTGGATCCGGATCGGCGCCAGTCGACCTTACGACACTTCCTCCGACGCCAAATCCATTGGCGACACCTCCGCCCCCTCCGACGCCGGTTGTGTCTCCAACCGATGTCGACCCCAGCCTCCCCCTCGACATGGATACGGAGCCGGACCAGCGTCGACCGACGTCGGTACAGGCGCCGACCGGTACTTTTGTACCTCTGTTCTCCCCTGGTGTTCCCTATCGCCCTGAGTGGCTACCAGAGGAGAGTGAGGAGGACTGGGAGGGGTCTGTGGACCCCCTGGCAGACAAGTTGGAAGAACCTGACTGGAGAGAGGAGTTAGGTGAGGCCAGTGGTCTGGACACTTCCCCAGACCTTGACATGGTTTCTCCCCTTACCAGTGGTGTTGCGTAGGGCGGCTGAGGCCTTGAACCTTGAGCTTCCTACGGTGGCGGTCAGGACTAACCTGACTGAGGTGCTTCAACCGGCAACGGCCTCTTCGGAGCCCCTGCTGCCGTTTAATGAGGCCCTCACGGACATCCTTCTGGGCACTTGGTCCAAGCCCAGCACAGGGGCTCCTGTGGATAGGATGATTGCCCGACACCACCGCCCTGCCTCTTGCGACCCCATTTTCCTCTCCCAACACCCTACCCCCGAGAGCTTGGTGGTCCAAGCCTTGACTTCCAAGGGCGCATTCCCTACTGCTCCACCTGATGGGGAATCCAAGAAGCTGCACCATCTTGGGAAGAATTTGTTTTCTTCTGCCAGCTTAGGACTGCGGTCGGTGAACACCGCATGTCTCTTGGTCCGTTACTCCCATTCTGAGTGGGACACAGTCGCGCAGGTACTGCCACAGCGCCCGGAGGAGGCCCGGGCCATGCTCTCCCGTGCAGTTGCAACGAAGTTCGCCATACGATGTGGACTGGACACCGCCGACTCGCTAGGCAAGACGATTTCAACGTCGGTAGCCCTAAGACGCTACGCCTGGCTGAGGTCCACTGGCTTTTCGGGTGATGTCCAATCAACTCTTTTGGACATGCCGTTTGATGGCAAAGCGAACAACGCGCTCGAGCGCTTTAAGGGTTCCAGGGCTACGGCCAGATCCTTGGGCCTCGCTACCACCTTTCGCCCCGCGCAGTCTGCTTTTCGCCCCTTTCGTGGCTACGGAAGGGGTGCCCCGCCACGTTCCGCCCAGAGCCATAGGCCTGCGCAAGCTGTCCAGCCTCTGCGCGGCTGGGGACGTGGGACCCAGCGTCATGGGTCTGGGGGCCAGCGGGCGGGCCAAACCACTAGCGCCCCCTTTGCAGCAGCCTCCAGGCCCTCCTAGGTCGACTTTTCAGGGCCACCAGTTGCCAGTGTGCGGCTGTATTCGCCATCACCTTCCCCACTGGCTCAACATCACGTCGGACAGGTGGGTTTTGCAGATAGTCCGAAGGGGCTACTCCCTCCCCTTCAAGACTACCCCTCCCTCCATGCCACCTGCCTTCCATCGCATGTCGGAGGATCACTTGGCCCTTCTCTGTCAGGAAGTTACGGCTCTCTTGGCCAAGGGAGCCATCGAGCGAGTACCTGTGCCTGAAGTCAGTCGTGGTTGTTATTCCCACTACTTCCTGGTACCCAAAACGGACAAAGGCCTGCGTCCTATCTTGGATCTCAGGGACGTCAACCACTTCCTCAGAAAGGAGACGTTCAAAATGTTGACACTGGCTCAGATCCTGTCTGCCCTCGACCCTGGAGACTGGATGGTAGCGTTGGACTTGCAGGACGCCTATTTTCATATCCCCGTCCTGCCTGCCCACCGGCGTTACATACGGTTCTTGGTAGGCCACGAGCATTTTCAGTTCACCGTGCTCCCCTTTGGCCATACCAGCGCCCCTTGGGTGTTCACGAAAGTGATGGCGGTGGTTGCAGCTCATCTGCGCAGATCAGGGGTTCCAGTCTTCCTCTATCTCGACGACTGTCTGTTGAAGGCGAGCTCTCCCCAGGCTGTCGTCTCCCACCTCCAGACTACAGCGGACCTCCTGCATTCGCTGGGGTTCACTATCAACGTGCCGAAGTCACACCTGATTCCCTGTCAGAAGCTCCTTTTCATTGGGGCGGTTGTGGACACAGCGCAGTTTCGGGCCTATCCTCCCGAGCAGCGAGTCCGGCATATTCGGGCTATGATTCTGATCTTTCAGCCTCTATCCCGGGTTTTTGTCAGAATGACTCTGAGGCTGCTGGGCCTCATGGCCTCCTACATCCTGCTGGTGGACTATGCCAGGTGGCATATGCGGGCTCTGCAGTGGGACCTGAAGTTCCAGTGGGCACAGCATCAGGGGAATCTTTCCGATTGCGTCCAGATCTCAGAGGGCACTGCACACCAATTGCAGTGGTGGCTGACGAACCAGGATTGGGTCAACGGCAGATCCCTCTCCCTTCCCCAACCAGAGTTCACAGTGGTGACGGATGCATCACTTCTGGGGTAGGGCGGCCACATGGGGGAGGCGGAGATCAGAGGCGTCTGGTCTCTGGCAGAGTCCGGGCTCCACATCAGCCTTCTGGAGCTCCGGGCTATTGGTCTTGCACTGAAGGCATTCCTTCCTTCTGTCAAAGGAAGAGTAGTGCAGGTGTTCACGGACAACACTACCGCCATGTGGTATTGCAACAAACAGGGCGGGGTGGGGTCGTGGACCCTATGTCAGGAGGCACTTCGTCTCTGGAAGTGGCTGGAACATCAGGGCATGTCCCTGGTGGTGCAACACCTGGCGGGTTCCCTGAACACCAGGGCGGACGAACTCAGCCGCCATTGCATGATGGATCACGAATGGCGTCTTCACTCGGAGGTGGTGCAAGGTCTCTTTCAGCAGTGGAGAGAGCCTTGGTTAGATCTATTCGCTACCCAAGATACAGCGCAATGTCAGCAGTTCTGCCCGTTGGAATTTCCAAGGCGACACTCGCTAGGCGTCGCTTTTCGTCGTGAGAGGAGTTGCAGTCTTCTATACGCCTTTCCGCCTATACCACTTCCGCCCAGAGTGCTGAAGAAGATCAAGCGCGACCGGGCCCAAGTCATTCTTGTGGCTCCGGAATGGGCACGAAGAGTCTGGTATCACGAGCTCTTGACCACGGCCATCGATCCTCCGATCAGACTGCCCCTTCGGGAGGATCTTCTGTCGCAGCAGCAGGGGACGGTCCTCCACCCAAACATGTCCAGCCTCGTGGAGATTGCGTGGAGATTGAGCGGCGACAGTTGACAGCTTTTGACCTTCCTCTCGAAGTCTGTAGCGTTATCTTGGCAGTCAGGCGTCCCTCCACCAAAACGGTATACGCCTGTAGATGGAACAAATTTGTGGCATGGTGCGCAGCAAAGGCTGTGGATCCCCTTTCTGCCCCTCTTTCAGAGGTTCTCCTCTTCATTCTTTCTTTGGCCCAGCAGGGCTCCGCTCTGGGCACTCTCAAGGGCTATCTTTCGGCCATTTCTGCCTTTTATTGACTTCCAGATCAACCTTCTCTTTTCAAGTCCCCTATTGTAAATCGCTTCCTTAAGGCCATTACTCACCTGTTTCCTCCTATTCCTTTCGTAATGCCCCAGTGGGACTTGAACCTTGTTCTGACTTACCTTATGTGCGCTCCCTTCGAGCCGCTACATAACGGTCCTCTCAGACTTTTGACACTCAAAACTGCCTTTTTGGTTGCCATCACCGCTGCTCGCAGGGTGAGTGAGCTTCAGGCTCTTTCTTCGAAACCTCCTTTCCTGGCTGTTCATGTGGACAAGGTTGTCCTTCGCACTAGACCTTCCTTTCTTCCCAAAGTGGTTACCTCTTTTCACATAGGACAGACCATCACTTTGCCCACCTTCTTCCCGCCCCCGCATCCTTCTAAAGAGGAGGAGAGGCTCCACTGTCTGGATCCAAAACGTGCGCTTTCATTTTATCTGGAGCGCACAAAACAATTCCGGGTGGATGATCAGCTCTTTGTTGGCTATGTGGGCGCCAAGAAAAGTCGGGCCGTGCAAAAACGGACCATCTCTCGATGGGTCTTTCTTTGCATTAAAATTTGCTATTCCTTGGCGAAAAAGGAGCCTCCAATAGGGTTGGGCGCCTATTCCACCAGGGCGACGGCAGCCTTTACTGCTTTGGGACTTGGAGTCCCCCTTCATGACATCTGCCAGGCAGCCACATGGGCTTCATTGCACGCGTTCACTAAACATTACTGCCTGGACAGCCAAGTCCGGAGAGACGGCTTCTTTGGCCGTTCAGTTCTCCAGGACTTTCTGGTGTGAACTAAGTTTGCAGACCGACCTCCGGGGTTGATATTGCTGGGGTATCTATTCTAAGGTAAGGAATCCATAACTAATAATCTCTTTCAGATGAACAAGTTACTTACCTTCGGTAACGATATATCTGTAAGAGACATATATTAGTTAAGGATTCCTTACCGCCCCACCCATCCTTCCCGTTCTGCGAACTGACTTCTAGAGTAAGGGACTCCCTTTCAGGGCCCTAGTTTGTGCACCAGTGGTCAGTGTCTTGCATGGCTCTGTGCTTCTGGCGTGGAATGTCGTGTAAAGAACTGATTTCAGCGCGCATGGGCGCCGTCTAAGCAGATACTGCAACGTCATTCCTGCGATCACGACGCCAACGACGAACGCGGAGCTGACCGACGCCACCTACCGACGCGCAGGGGTACTGCTGAAGAAAATTTCTCCGGATCCAGTCTGACGCCTGGGGGTAATTCTAAGGTAAGGAATCCATAACTAATATATGTCTCTTACAGATATATCGTTACCGAAGGTAAGTAACTTGTTCGTATAGTAGTTTTTTCCTGTCTTGCTTCATGATTCCTACATGTTACTACACCGTAAAAAAGACCTGACCTAACTGTCACCTGTGGTGCATGATGGGAGCAGGGAGCTCCTGGAGGTCTTAAAGGCACGGTGCCAGTTTCTTACTAATGTGGTTTTCTCTATGCAGCCTATGGGCTAATTGCCTGCTATTACTTGCCTTTTTCTTTGAAAATAAAAGGCTGTGTTGGAACACTAGAGGAGTGCATGTTCTTTATTACAGAAATGCTATATAAGTTTTTTTTATTTTAAATGAAAAATCCAATGCAATTTTGGCATCTTAGCCTGTTTAAATGATGTTTAGGCTGCATGTTTATGTATATACATGTATATATGTATGTTTGAAGGTACTGCATACTCGTTTATTTGGGTGAATATACATATATATATATATATATATATGTATTTTTGTATATGCTTCGGGGTCACCGCACGTGGGCGGGACTATTAAGTGCTTATGACTTTGATGAGTATACCCCTGGAAGAGAACTAGGATTAAAGGTAAGTAACTTATTCTGTTTAGTCTTACACTTTACTACTTTTGGCTATTTACCATTTATGCAAAAGTCACACAATTGATGGACGGAATGCAGAACAAATCAAAACATTCACCCCCAGTCATGAGATCTGGGTTAAATCCATCATTCTTTTGCTCACCATGCCACCCCAGTTTAGACCTGGCCATATGCAAATCAGTCTTGACCCTGTGCCTCATGGGAACAGTCCAGCCCGAACTACCAAGCCAGGTCCTCCCTGGACCGGAAACAAGCATCCTAGGACCGGTTTCGGGGTTTCACCCTCATCAGCCAGGATAGCTTGATTCCAGTGGCACAGTGAGCCCGGGACCCACGTCTGGGCATACCCGGCGCACTGACGGCGAGAAAGCAAAAGACACACAATTGATGGACGGAATGCAGAACAAATCAAAACATTCACCCCCAGTCAAGAGATCTGGGTTAAATCCATCATTCTTTTGCTCCCTTTGGGTCCCGGGCTCACTGTGCCACTGGAATCAAGCTATCCTGTGGATAAATACAGAAAATGTGCTGCTTTTAAGTGACTCTTCGTGCTGTCTTTCATTAATTATAGCCCAACAGCTGAGCAGATGGACAGCATGGGAAATTAAAAACAGGATGAAATTTCTTTAAATACCTGCATGTATCAGCATACATTTGTGGTATAATGCTTATATTAGCCAGTGGATGTACTGCTATGTAATATTTGGCAACTTAAATAGCTAAAACACGACAGAAATCAAAGTATGAGTGCGTGTATCATTTAAATAAATATGGAAATGTACAGTTTTACAACTACATTTATACGCAAAAACATAAAATAAATATGGATAAATACAGATAAAATGCCCCAAAAATAAATATGGATAAATACAGACGGAAATGTTAAAAAAATAAATACCATAAAACCGGAAGCCCTAATTTTAATTTACTAAATAGTTGATTCAAAATAAGTTTAATAGTGCTGTAGCATTTGATTTATTTTTTTCTACATAAAAAATAAATATACAAAATCAAATTACATTAATATTTAACATAAACCTACTTTTACAATTTTTTTTTTTAAAGTTGAATACATTTTTTTACTTCACTTTATACTTTACCATAAAAAGATCTCTGCCTCCAGGCTGGAGATCTGGCGGGTGGCACCTTGCGGCGCTGTACTGATGCTGTTCTGCCCCTGAAATGATCTGCAGGGACCATGTAGGTGCCACTCCCTCGAAAGTCAGCTCCTTTCTTTCCGCGCCACTAGACATGGATGGGTGAGCCACCTGTCATCTTTTTGATAAACCAACCAAAATGTCACAGTGTGCAAAGGAAATGTCACCTCCCAAGACAACAGAATTCAAACTCTGTATGTACTGTCGCAAGCAAATGTCTGCGACATACCCTAATCCGGTTTGCCTGTAGTGCCTGGAATCGAGCCACTACTCTAAGGCAGTGACTGCGCAGCAGTGAATCCAAAGGCCATATGAGACCGCGAGTCAAAGCTGTACAACGCCGGGCATCGGAAGACTCCACGTTATGACCGGTCCAAGTCCAAAGCTCGGTCCTGTTCCCAGTCTAGGAGCTGCTGAAGTCAATCCCGAGGTTGACAGTCTTCACTCCCCCCAAATCTTTGTGTAAGTCGGAGAAAAAAAATGGAAAAAAAACAACAGAATTCGGCCCTTCCTGCCATTTTTGAACACCTTAGAGGGCATGAGTTGTCCCAACATGCCTCTCAATCTCACACGGTACAGCTCAGGTTTCCAAAGCCATCTGCGACACCAAGGCAGATGCAAGAGTTCCGTGAGTTCATGTCTTCTGATTCCTTCTAACTCCCTCTGGTGCACTTACAGGCACCATGGAGCCGGGAGTTCTCCAGTATTGGGGTATCTTTCATAGATTCACATGCTTGAATGATTCCCCGCCGTCGAAGTGGGAGTCCCACGGTACATAAAAAGCAGTAAGCAATGACTTTAACATTAAAGTTAATAGAGAAAAAACATTCACTTTAATATCTCGTCCTAGTCATTAGGAAAGGTCCAAACTCCAGCCGATCAGGCGACAGCACCCTCTAGAACCCTCTCAGCAGGAGCTCCAGGCTCTCAGATTTTCTACCGCATGTCGTGTGAAGGGAGTCTCCCTGAGCTCTGCTCAGTACTTTCTCTTGGCCTTCTGAATTTCTTCAGATCTTCAGTTCAACATGTCTTCTTCAAAAAGATCTCTCTTCAGGCACTGTGATTCTAGTGGGAAACTAAGACTTCACTCAGATGATCCCCACAAGAAGTGTATTTACTGCCTTCACCCTGAACATCAGGTGAGAGATTGTAAAATATGCAGGACTTTCTCTCAAATAACTTTGAGAGATAGAGAAGGACGTCTTCTTCTGTGGCTACAGAAGCTTAAAACCAAAGACAATCCTTTATCTGATGAGGAGAGTGATTCCTCACTTAAGACTACAGCATCTAAGAAAAGAGCTAGTGAGTCGGAGCTGGTATCTCCTAAGGCTGCTGAGGTGTTAAAAAAAGCATCATCACACCTCAAAACATGAAAATCAGCCTTCATCTTCAGAAAAAGAACCAGCCTCTCTTAAGGGTCAGTCTGTGCCCTCTACGCCTTCTAAAACTACATCGAAAATGAAGCAGGCGTCAAGGTCTCTTCCTGAGACAACTTTACCTCACAAAAAAGATGCTCTGTCGACGAAACCGTCGACGGTTCCTTTGTCGACGAGAACTTCTGTCGCCACGACGTCGACTTTCTCTTCTCCTCAGACTAAAATGATCATGTCGTCGGCATCTTCTCCGTCGACGGTATCTGTGAGGGTGAGACCGTCACCGATTACAACTGCATCTTCTTCGTCGACGAAAAAGAAAGGACTTCTGGCAGGACCTTCGTCGACGGAAATCTCTCCGCCGCTGCGGCTGTCGGCGGCTCTCAAAGGCTAGTCTCTCTCGTCGACGCTGTCCTCGTCGGCGCAGTCTTCGTCGGTGGTAGCCTCGTCGACGGCAGCCTCATCGACAATAGCCTCGTCGATGGAACAGAAAAAGTTGGACTCAGATCATCGTCGACGAACCTCTTCGACATCAAGACCATCGACGGAAGAACTGTAGACGAAAACTTCATCTATGACATCCTCGTTGGTGGTTGCTCAGTCAACGAATCTAGTCGCTTCTAAGGATAGAAGTCCATCACAGAAGATAATATTGCCTATCCACACATCTGCAAGTAAGGTGTCTCCCTGTCTTCTAGAGGAAATTTTTGATTATGGAGCAGATGAGGAGGAATCGGAAGATAAGGGTATGTTTGGGGTGGCTCACAGTCCGTCTGACCTTCTCATTAAATGCCAGGATGATGAAGATGAGGACTATGTGTATTACCCTGAAGTCACTAACCAGGAGAGGCAAAGTGAACAAACAATCCAAATGCCTGTTTTCCTGGTTTCAAATCTACAGCATATGGTAGCGGATTACTACCGGCATCTTCAGTTCCTCAGACGCCTATTACGCTGCCTTCCTTGCTGATTAGATCCTCCCCTCATGTTACTCCAGAACTTGCGGTAACGCAACATCAGGTCCAGGAGGCTCATACCACTGATGAGGAGAGAGAAGAGAGAGAATTGGAGGAGATATCCCTTCCCAACGAATGGGATGACTATCAGATCCAGACACCATCGCCTTCCACTCCACCTCCAATAGATTCACCACCTGAAGATATAGGGGATTTCCAAACCCTCATGGAGAGAGAGGCAAAGAGGTTTCAGCTTCCCATGGTTACTAAGCAGGCTGATTGTTTCCTGTATGATTTCAAGGAACAAACTAAGAGACAGGTTCGCTCTATTCCCATGGTTGACTTCATATGGCAAGAGGGCTTAAAGGTCATGAAAACACAAGCCTCAATTCCGGCAGTCATGCCTACATTGGAGAAAAAATATAAGGCTCCGGATAATTCGCCTGCTTGCCTCATCGGACAACCTAAGCCGGATTCTGTGATTTCGCAGGCGGCTCAACGTTGTGCCAGAAATTCTGCTTCTCCATCGTCGGCCCCTCCGGATAGAGATGGAAGGCGTCTCGACTCCATCGGTAAAAAAAATTCCACCATGGTGGCAACTACCGTTAGAGCGGCCAATTCTCTTGCTATTTTAGGCAGATACGATCGCCAAATGTGGTCGGACATTTCACCTTTTATAGACATGCTACCAGAGGAGTCCAAATCTGAAGCTCTCAAAATTGTGCAGGAGGGAGAAAGGATCTCGGCTGAGATCATCGATTGCGCAGTGGATGTTTCTTCCACAGGATTACGACAACTGGCCGGTGCTGCGGTCCTGAGGCGTCAGGGCTGGCTAAAGTCTACTTCTTTTAGACAAGAGGTTCAGACTAAGATAATTGACATGCCTTACGATGGAGAATCCCTATTTGGACATCACATAGATGAAGCCCTTCAGACCATCAAGAAGGACACGGATACTGCTAAGGCTCTTCGTACTCTACAGTTCAAGAAGCAGCCCTTTCGTGGAGCAAGAGGAAGTGGTTTGTCCTCCTTTCGGGGAGGTTACAGCCAGTTCAAGCAGTACCAGCCATATCAGGGTCAATAAAGGTACCCATCTTCACAACAGCAACAGTCGTTTAAACAACCTCCTGCCGCCTCCTACAAACATTACAGAGGAAAGACTGCCTACAGAGGCAGGGATAGCTCCAAGAAGCAGTGACGAACGACCACTGCTGGCCACATTTCCCACCAATTCCGTCAAAGTTGGTCGAAGAATTTCCTTTTTCCTCCCCGAATGGTCTGCAATAACAACGGACATATGGGTTTTGGATATAGTTTCCAACGGCCACACTTTGGAATTTTTAAAGATTCCCCCGAACTGCCCTCCCAGAGGTGGTCCTCCTACTCATCTAAAGGAACTTTTGTCTCAAATAAAGATAATATTAAAGAAGGGAGCGATCGAAGTGGTACCAAATTCACAGCGAGGAACAGGTTTCTATGCAAGGTTTTTCCTTATAAAAAAGAAATCGGGACAGTGGCGTCCCATCTTGGACCTTCGTTGCCTCAACAAATTTCTAAAAAGCAATCCTTCCGGATGTTGTCTCTTCAGGAGGTGCTTCAATTGATAAATCAGGAAGATTTCATGGCAACCCTAGACCTTCAGGACGCCTATTTTCATATCCCTATCCTCCCCAGACACAGGAAATTCTTACGCTTCAGAGTGGCTGGCAGAGATTTCCAATTCAAAGTCCTACCTTTTGACCTCCATTCAGCGCCCCGAGTGTTCACCAAGGTCCTAGCACCGGTGGCGGCTCATCTATGGCAAGCTGGAATTCAAATCTTCCCTTACCTGGACGATTGCCTCATAAAGGCGAAATCTTTCACAGTGGCAAACAGTCATACTCAAAGATGTCTTTCTCTCTTCCAATCCTTGGGTCTCTCGATAAATTTCCCAAAGTCTCAGTTAATCCCCTCAAATATAAGAACATTCTTAGGGGCAATCTTGGACACTGATCAGGCAAAGGCCTTTGCCTCACAAGAAAGACAACAAAAGATTCACAAGTTGGCAACCTTACTTCTCACAAGAAAGTCCATTTCAGTCCGCAAGTACAAATCGCTTCTGGGAATGTTGTCCTCCTGCATTCCCCTCATTCTCAACTGTCGCCTGCGGATGAGACCCTTGCAAGAGGAGCTAGACAGTCAGTGGCTGCAAATTTCAGGGTCCTTCGACGATATTATCAGGATAACACCTCAAATGAAAGAAGTGCTTCTATGGTGGACTCACATCCCGAACATAGTCGCAGGTCTATTGTTCCTAGTGGATCCGCCAGGTTTCACAATAACAACCGATGCATCCCTCTAGGGGTGGGGAGCACATCTAGAAGGACTGACAGTGAAAGGGAAATGGGACAGCCACCAACGAACATTACACATAAACCTTTTAGAGTTGAAGCAATATTCCTGGCCCTAAAATCTTTCCTCTCAATAATATCAGGAGCTTCAGTATTAATTCGGACAGACAACACAACAAGCATGCATTATTTAAACAAACAAGGGGGGTCAAGATCAACTATGCTATCCCTACAGGCCCAGCAAATTTGGGATTGGGCTATTCAACACCAAATAACACTGACAGCAGTACATGTTCCAGGAGTGGCCAACATCCTGGCGGATTCATTGAGCAGGTTGATTACAACCAACCACGAATGGGAACTCCACCAGCCAACGCTGGACCACATCTTTCGGTTGTGGGGCAAACCGAGTTTAGACCTATTTGCGACCAGTCGGAACCGCAACTGCCAATTCTTTGCCAGTTTGCTACCCCAACAGGGATCGTACGGGAATGCTTTTTCGATAAATTGGTTAAAGATTTATGCTTGCGCTTTTCCTCCGATTTCTTTAGTCCCAAGGGTGCTTCGGAAGATGAAGAAAGGACCCTGCCGGATACTTCTTATAGCTCCCAGATGGGCTTGCCAATTCTGGTTCACAGAGCCTCTGCTCCTATCGGAGTGCAAGCCCAGGTTGTTGCGTCCATTACAGAACTTGCTGACAATGAACTGCGGCCAGGTCTGCCATCCGGATCCAACATCTCTGCGATTAGCAGCTTGGCTCCTGAACACTATGAGTTCTCCGACCTAGTAATACCTGCTGACTGTTGGGAGGTCCTGGCTAATGCCAGAGCGCCCTCCACTATCAAGACTTATAAACTCAAGTGGAAGCGATTCTGCCATTGGTGTGCAAGCTCTGAAGTTCACCCTATTCAGTCATCGCCGGAACAATTATTGCCTTTTTTCCTACAACTGGCTAAATCTGGCCTTTCTCATTCTTCCATTAAAGTATTCCTTGCCGCGATTTCCAGGTTTCGACGGCAGAATGGATCGCAGTCTCTTTGGTCATCAAGAATAATAAAACAATTTCTTAAAGGATTGTTTCGAATGTTCTCTCCAATTAGGCGTCCTCCTCCACCTTGGCATCTCAATGTTGTACTAGCGCAACTTATGAAAGCCCCCTTTGAGCCTATTCATAGGGCTGTCCTTAAATACATTACATGGAAAACGTCTCTTCTACTGGCTCTATCCTCAGCTAGGCAAGTAAGTGACATACATGCTTTCACGACTCGGCATCCTTTCCTCCAATTTACTAAAGACTGTTATACTTCGGAAAATCCTACCTTTATTCCTAAGGTCCCATCGTATTTTCACTTAAACGTATCAGTCATTCTAAAGACTTTCTTCCCTAATCCACAGACGCCAGCGGAAAGGTCTTTACATTCCCTGGATGTAAAGAGATGTATAAAATTCTACTTGCAGAAAACAGCCTGCATTCGTAAGGCTGATCAGCTTTTTGTGGCTTATGGTAAAATCAGAAAAGGATATCCGGTCACTAAGCAAACAATAGCACGTTGGATTTCTTCTGCGATCCAGTTTTGCCATCAGTAAGAGGGCAAACCTCTGCATTCAACAGCGAAAGCGCATTCTACGAGAGCAGTCTCTTCCTCAACAGCTCTCTTTGCCGGTGTGCCTATTCAGCAAATTTGCAGGGCAGCAACTTGGTCCAGCAGGCACACTTTTACCAAGCATTACTGTCTGGAAGCTGCAAGCAATGCGGCTACAGCTGTGGGACAGGCGGTGCTACGTAATCTTTTTCAATAAGGTGAGCCTCTATCCTTCCCACCTTCCTTTATGCTTAATAATGGCTATGGTGATAGTTAATGTCACTGTTTTTGCCATACATACACATGGTCAGTAACTGATGTTTGCTGTATCTTTATCTATATATGTGGATAGGTTTTAAGGTATGTGTATATATATATATATATATATTTGTGTTGTTCACATGCTTTATATACATATGAATATTTATGTAGGCATATAGATATATGATGAAGTCGTATATGTATTAGTTATACGCTTGGTGATGTACAGGATTGTGTACATGGTATTGCATACCTTTTCATGAACTAACGTACCTGTGATATGACTGCTATCTATTTGGATTCAAGCATGTGAATCTATGAAAGATACCCCAATACTGGAGAAGAAAATAAGTTACTTACCTGTAAACTGTGGTTCTCCAGTATTGGTATCTTTCATAAATTCACATGCGACCTACCCTTCTCCCCATAGAGGCTCCCCAGGTTTATTCCTAGGGGTTTATGTTCACTTGCGCTCGAAAATCTGAGAGCCTGGAGCTTCTGTGGAGAGGTTTCTAGATTTTGCTGTCGCCTGATTGGCTGGAGTTTGGACCTCTCCTAATGACTAGGACGAGATATTAAAGTGAATGTTTTTTCTCTATTAACTTTAATGTTAAAGTCATTGCTTACTGCTTTTTATGTACCGTGGGACTCCCACTTCGACGGCGGGGAATGATTCAAGCATGTGATTCTATGAAAGCTACCAATACTGGAGAACCACAGTTTACAGGTAAGTAACTTATTTTCGTCCTCCATCTGGGATACCACTTGGTGGGTTCACCCTTGGCGGAAGTTGGACCCTTCGAACCCGTCACTGGGACTCTTCCTTTACTGACTCTGCCTCATGCTCTATGACAGACGCTGGTTCCCAGAACGTCAACACCAATGCAGACTCCCTTGACACCGGAGGAGGTTCCCATTGTGTTCTCAAACTCCGAGTCTGCTCCACTATGACCTCAACCGAGGCCGTGCTCGGTTTCTGCTGAACCACAGCCTCCTGCCTTGAAACTGCTAACTCCCCCACACACATGCACTTCCACAAGGGAGGACCCACACGCTAAATTCCTTGTTCCATACCTTCACAAAGCACTACTGTCTGGACAGCCAGGTTTGCCAAGAGGGGCATTTTGCCCTTCTGCCCTACAGTACTTTTTGATTTGAGGCAGTTCACAGACCCACCTCCAAATAGGTTCTGGTATCTATTCAGAAGGTGCGGAATCTGCGGTTAGACTCTCTCTACCAGAAGAACAAGTTACTTACTTTCATTAACGGTATTTCTGGTAGAGACTCTATCCAACCGCAGATTCCTCACTGACCTTCCCATCCTTCCGGTTCTGTGAGTTGGACTTTATTCATTAAAAAGATTCCAAGTCAAGAATTCTGCACACTGGCCAAAGCCAATTTGTTGTTGGGGCTCTGTGTCTGTGGATGTGGTCAGCCTCCGAAAGCAACTGATGTCAGCATGTGGGAGTGGTGCCTATATGGTCCTGCATATTGTTTCCGGAGCTAAACGGCATCAGTGCAGAGCTGCATGGCGCCACCTACCAACTTGCAGAGGTACTGCTCAAAAGTTTCCGGATCCAGTCTGACACCTGGGGAATATTCAAAAGGAGAGGAATCTGTATTTAGAAAGAGTCTCTACCATAAAGAGTGTTACCAAAGGTAAGTAACTTGTTATTTTGGTCCTTTTGGCTGTAGTAATTTTAGTAGTGCAGTTTGTGAACAGCAGTGGGCTTACTCTTTTTTGGGTGGGTGCATATGTCTTCCTAACACTACCCATCCGCTCACCACCCATGACATGATTCATTTTAGAATGACATCCAACCCATTTCTCTACTATTTTTGACCAAGAGTGCCCTGCAATACTTTTCCAAGATGATTAGTCATGTGCACCATTTCACTGTCATCAACATGTCTTCTCACAAGTCACACAGAGGCATCCCTGATTTAAAAAAACAAAAATCTACCACCACATTCCTTTCACCAGGCATATATTGAATACTTTAATTGTATTCTTGCAGGTGAATTTTCCACTCTACTATCCTAGCGCTTTTCACCACCTCGTGTCTTGAATAAACCGATCAAAGACTTGTGGTATGTCCGAAGCACAAACTTAACACACCAAATGTATGTACTGAAATATAACCCCCCCCACCCCACCACAATGCCAATGCCCCCTTCTCAGTGGTGGAATACGTGGAGTGTCCCCATCGGAGGGCCCCGGACGCAAAAGCCACTACCTCTTTCCTTCCATCTGCCCTCCTTTGAATCAGCAAAGCCCCCAAACTGATATTAGTAGCGTGCATTACAATGATGTTTACATCCCTGGTATTGAAATGTTTTAGCGCTCTCGCTACCACAATGTCTTCACGCACCCTGTCAAATGCCTTTTGACCCTCGCTGCTCCACCCCCTTTCTTAAGCAGTTCTCTTAACAGTGATGTCTTTTTTTTTTTTTTAAGTGGGCAATTTTTTTAATAAAATTCAGTCAGCCCTAGAAAGGACTTCAACTGTTTAAACACGTTCAAAATGTTCATTTTCAGCTCTACGCTTTTCTTGGATATATGATGATCCAGGTGGTCTACCCCCGCCTCCTCGAATTTGCACTTCTGATATTGAATACATAAACCCCTCTCCTGTAAGATTCGCAACACCTCCATCAATATGGCATTATATTCCTCAACATTACTCCTATATTTCAATGTCATCTTTTAAGTAAAACATTCTCTCGATGTTTTTGAGCAGCTTTTTCATAATCCTGAGGCTGCTGACGCTAACCTAAATGTCATTTGCTTTCAACAAAATTCCCCCTCAAGTGTAGTGAAAGACATACGTTTCGAATCCTCACTGAGGACCACTTGGTGATACCCAGCCGACTTATCCAGAGTTGTCAAAACCACCGCACTTTTCAAGCTGCACTGCATCTCAGATATGTTTAGAAAGGGTTCATGATCAATCCAAATATTGCTATTAAGATTGCATAAATCAACACAGAGATATAATGAATTGTCTCTCGTATGTGCTTCTTAGAACAACTGGGGCCAACCATTCTAGTCCTTCAATAGGCTCTATCATATCAAGTTTACACAGCTTGTTGGATTGCGCAAATCTTCCCTCAAAGACAAAAGTACCATCCACATCTTATCAACCACAGGTTTGGCTTCATCTTTTAAAACATTCTTATGTTGGAATCCCTTTAATTTGTCCTAACATTAAGAAAATACGTTTTGAAAACTTGCATACCCACTGATTCGCTGACACCATGCTCACACAGCAAAATTGTGCCTTAGAAACTGCACAAGGTGATTAGGGTCTAGAATGATTTCTAGCTCACCCTGGTCATTCCAACCTAATAGATTTGATCCTTCCTTCGTGACACATACCACACTTGGCATACTCTTTCTGTCAAACTCCAATATCCAGTTAAACTATTCCCTCGATCTCACTCTTTTTTCCAACATGCACAAATATCTTTATATTAGAATTTCTTAATACCAGTGACTGAAATCTTTTGAAAGCCTGAGGTCCAACTAAGGTAAAGGGTGCCCACGAGTTGGCCATCACCTGTACGTCCACACAACTCATACGAATATTAAAATATGTATGTTTTCTCTTTAATGATCAAAGGTGAACTATACGTTCTTCTTATTCTCCCTCCTTTACCACATTCCACAGTAATACCAAGGACAAAATCACCCTCTCTTTCATTCATCGCTCCTTCTTCCACTTGTGACACTAATGATTTCCGTAGGCTGCGACATACTCTCTCACATTTCCCTTGCGAATGCACTTAACACATGTTGGAGATATCGCAGGGCATTTTTTGCCATAGCTAAATGGGTTCGACTTCCACATCTAAAATGTGTACTTGTCTTGTTTGCCATCTCCATGATATTGAAGTCTATTTCTCTCTCCGACTATCGTTTCCTGGAAACCCTTGACCTCTTGGCAGAACAAGGCATCGACAGGAGTGGATATTTCTCTAAAATATGTTTCAGAGATTTCTATTGCTCTAGCAATATTCAAGGCAGTTTTTAGGTCACAATCTTCTGTGCAAAGTATTCTTTTCTGGATGTTCTTACTACAAGTCCGCTTTATTAGTTAATCTCGGATGATCTCAACTTTAAGGTGCTAGCTAACTTTCTTAGAGCAGAATTAAAATCATCAATAGATCCCTCATGCAGTTGGCCTTGTCGTAAGAATTTGTGTCTTTCAAGTTTGAGATTTTTCCCTGGTGAAACTTTTTGTCTAATGTTTTAATTACTGTGGAATATTCATCAACCATTTCCACAGCAATAAGTTCGCTTCTTATTGATGTAATTGTGCTTTCACCTCTTGACTGACGAGCCCCAATGAAGGCAAAACCGGTCTCTGGTTGCTTGTCTTCTGGTTCAGAGAGGACCTGGCTTGGCAGTTTCATCCGGACTGTTCCAATTGGAGCAGGATCAAGACCGATTTGCACATGGCTGGGACTAATCTGATGGGGCATTGTGGGCAAAACGATGGACTGGGATGTGGTTCGAGCAGTTACCAGTGGCTGAGATTAATTCAAGCGTCCTACTCGTCACTTTTTAGTATACTTCAGTTTACACGTTGTATCAGCAAAGTTTTAAGACTGAAATCGCTTCAGGGCCCGAATTGTAAATTACAAGTGCTTTTTTCTATTTATTTGTAAATGTATCCCCATCAATAGCGTCTAAGTAAGCTTCGAAAGCTTCCTTAAATCCTGTGTCAAATCTAAAGGGGGTTATACCTGCTACTGTCAGAAACAGGTGAGGAGCTGAAACACCATTCATAGTTTAAAGATGAGATTGGAAAATTATGCTCAAGATGTCTTTGCAATTTCAGTCATATAAGTGGCACCTTAAATAGCAATCATAATTACTGGTGGAAAAAACACTAATCAGTGTGTGGGCTGCCCAGCTGTGTTTCACAAAACAGCAGTGGCAAGATTAACTTGGGCTTCCCTGATTTGTTTCAGAAACAGCAATGATGAGATTTCATTTGTATTATTTTTTTATTTTTATATATGTTCTCTGTGATCTTTATTATTGAAAGACAACCCTTTGCGGGACTTGGATGGTTGTCGCAATTTAAAATGGCTTTCTGGAATGCATGCAATGTACGGTACGTGGACTCATGACTGTCAAGGCCTGACCTCCGCATAGACTTGTGATTGCAAAATGGCTAGATCACCGCCACTCCAAAGACACAGAGCAGCAAACCTCACCTTTCGCGGCTGGAAATCTCATAGTTGTGTAGGTGTTCAGTTCGAGTATGGGCCCTCAGTTTTTCACGGTTCTGTTAACGGACCATTAGTTGTGAAGACACATCTGTTCAAGGGTGTAAAGTGGGTGGTCGGTAATGCATTGTGTTCCTGCTCGTCGCCAGTGACAAGAAGATTGAAATCACTTCAGAGGTTTGAAGTAAGTGCTCTTTAATGCTCACACCATGTATACTAGTTACTAGTAACAGCACTTCACCCCCAAGTAACTGCCAACAATAGAATGCTTAGCGGGCCTACATTCTAGTCTGCTGACCTTATAAGCAAGAGGAATGTACAGTAGTGTACCATGGGAATATTTGAAAATTTCACCCAGTGTACCTACAGAAAAAAATGCGCAGTCACTTCTTTGGTACGTGAGTGTACACAGATTTTCATGAGGAGCAAAGTCAGTTCTGAGACAACAGTTTGCTTAGATATCCCATTCCGTAAAGCGATTGAAAAATCTTCAGCTTGAGTGTTAAGTACATTCTGCACTGTGGGATTCTCTTTAATAGTCCTAAACATATGAATATGCCCCTGCACCGCACGGAACCCTGGAATACTTATTTACTAATGCATAACAGAAAAAGTAGAACCAATTTCAGTTTAAATGTGACCTATAGAAAAATAACTGCATTCTGTTTCAAGATCAGTTGCCGAATTGCAAAGGTTTTTCCACTGTTGTCTAAAATACAGGTAAAACATCTAATAATTTTGATAAAACCGCTTTCCGGTATGCCCACAACTTGCTCTCTTTAAAGTACATGGAAAACATAGGGAGTAAAGGGAAATGCAGCCATAAAAGCTGCAGCCCCGTAGAGCTGAAAAGAGAGACTGTTAAGTTGAGAAGCGAGAAACTTCCTTATTCCACCATCATGCTTTGTACTGGCACTGTGCGTAGAGCTCCTGTGTTTTTATAGCAATGGTACATTAATGAACTCCTACTGTCCGAGCATTCAAGAAGAGGCCTAGGGCTGTTTGTTTATGTTAGGACTTCAGTGAAGATTCCTACGATGCAGCAACGTAAGTAACTTTCCCTTCTTCCGTATAGATTCTTTACTGCTAGTCATAAATATTTACGTAGAAGTGCAAGCATATTCCTAAGCTCTGTGGCATGAGTAGAAAGGACAGCACGATCCCTAATTTATTGAAGATGATAGGCTTCAAGCAGGTTTTTCCTAGTGTCTCAGCCAACTGCTGCACCTGACTAGACCTCCATGCTCATGTTTTACAAATATCAGATAAAGGGACGTTTATGAACCAGGTAGCTGCTGCCACTGTGCCCCTTTTTAGGTTGAGCCTACAGTAGCGCGCAAGCGCTGCTTCTGGCGAAGCATTATGTAGGGGGTTTTCAAAGCTGACCAGACGCTCGTGCGTCATGGCCTTTTTCGGGCGGTTACCCGCGCGGCCGACATCTGTTTCCCATTATCGTGCCCAGACGCGGGCGCGATAATTGGAAACACATGCCGGGAAAAGGCCATGACGCACGAGCGTGTGGTCAGCTGAGCAGGCTGCCGCGCTCGCTCGCCCCCGCTCCTCCATTGTTGTCCTTGAAAGGGCTGCCGGCGTCGGATGCCAAAGTCTACACCCCATCCTTCAGCAGGCCGCTGGCGAAAGGAGCGGTCTCTGGTTTAACGGAGGTAGGCGACATTTGTTTTGCTTTAACGTGAAAGCCGTCGCGCAGCTGCCCCGGCCTAATGACTGCAGCCCGTGTTTGTGTTTTCATTTATAGTTCCCGCTTTCGGCCATGTGGAAGGCGTTATCTTACCAGCACGTTATAAAACCGTGAATTAAAACGTGGCCTGCGCTGATGTCTGCGGGTCTCTTGTTCGACTCCTGAAAAGTGATGAATGTGTTCTTAATTGAAGCGGATTGTTTCTGCTCAGGCGAGGGGGTGGGGGTGGCAGTGGAAAGGGGGTGGGGGTGAAATAAATGCCAGGCCAACGGGTTACGCTCAGCCGTTAGAAAACGATGCATTTGAATTTCCATCATCGTACATAAAACATATTCCTGACTGCAGGTTATCAAGGTTACAGTATACATTGACTGATGCGGCCATATGTACAAAAGTAAATTTTCTATCCAATACAGCTCATGGAGGCTCTAATAGCCAATGACAGTCTCCCTCAAATAGCCTTAGTGTTTCTTGGATAAGCCACGGGCATACTGCTCTTTCATAGATACCTCTTTAAATGAAGTCTTGTGGAGGGGTGCTTTTTACATTTACAATGTGTACTTATGTTGGTGCGTGTGCGGCTGCCTGCCTTTTATCAGCACAGCGCCCGCTTCACGGGCGCCGGGCTTCATGTTTCATGAAGCTCAGCGGGCGCCGTGTTGCTAAAAGAACGTACGTCGCTGCTGCTTCAACTGCATGTAAATCTTTTTTTTCATCTACAGATGTCCACCGCTATGTGCTTCTTGTCTTTTACATAGTATATTCTTGTTATTTGAGGGACGGGCTGTGGCAGGCACATTTTTATTTACTTTGCCAACATTTGATCAGCGCCATACCCCTCGATTAAACTTTAAGCTTGGCAGCCGCTCCTTTCTTTAGTTCTGTGGCCGCCATGCTTAAAGACAAAGCGTGTCGTGCCTCGCTGATGAAATATTGGCTAAGTAAATACAAATGTTACCAAACTTAATAGAGGTGGGCGGGCCGCACCAGTGCAGAACGCTGATAAAATGTTGCCCAAGTAAAAATGTTTTGCCAAAGTTAATAAATTACCACTACATAGTGTGTCCAGGCAGCAGTGGTCCTTCCAGCTGCTTTCGTCCTAAACATATCGCACTCGGTTGTGTTAAAATGCACCCCTACACAACATATTCCATCATGGCGGCGGCACTTAGCCGAGTCCACTTTCAGTACCACATACTATGCCTCATTCCGGAAGTGCATTGTATATAACTAGTTAACATGCTCAGAATTACTGCCTTGCAAGGTGTTTTCAACTGTACTTTATGCCACACACTGGTTGCATCCTCTTCTGAATACAGCTACTCTGCATGCAGGTACGCGGCTAGTAGTCTCAGAAGTCTCAATCTCACCAGTAACCCTGCTCTGTCCTCCCTTTGGACACATTAGCCACTTAGGATCGCACCCTTACCATTCCCACTCATTTCAGTCCAATAGTACTCTTTACTCCAGTTAACTTATCCAGCCTCGTTTTTTCCCCATTTTGATTACACCTCCTTTATGGAATGCACTGAATGAAGTGGCTTTTAATAACTACCTTGCATGTCGCGTGTTCAGCGGTGTGAAACTGTGCATCCTATGGTTTTTAACTCGGCAAAATAAAATCTCAAACTTCCCTCCCAGAAGTGACTGGTTCCCCACACCCATATTATGTTTATTGTTCATCGCTTTGGTGCCCTCGTCTCATTTCCCTGGCACGAAAAAGCCAATGGCACATCGCTTTTTCTGTTCATATTAATGTCGACCTCAATTCCTCCTCATTAAGTGGCAAATCTTTCAATTGATTCAAATAAGTCACACAGCTGCAATCAGGCTTAAATGCCCCCCACGTGGTGCTGTATAGCTGCCAAAAGGACACACTTCACATGTGACAGCATCAACTAGCACTGGGTGTCAGACAACAGCACACTGCATTCTGGGACATGCAGTTTTTCTTTTCAAACTGTTTGTGTAATTGCAGACTTAAAAGAAACAATTGTCACAGCTGTACATAAGGCCCACAACAGACTGCTCTGCTTCCAGGATTGGTTTATTTATAATTATTTATTTGCAGTTTTATATAGCGGGTTCTAGACTTGGAGGTGTCAGACCACTTTACAATAATAACACTAGGAATGTTCCAACAATAAGTGTATGATGTAAGGCTATTACGAGCTAGAATATGAGGTCATACCAAAGGCAATAGTGCTATGCAAATAGAATAACTCCTCTGTAAAAATAAAAGTAAAAAAACATTGTCATTTTTAATGCCAATAGCTCTAACTTTAAAAATGCGAGACCGATTGCATTGCATGTGTTGTAGAATGCACCATTTTTGCATTTTGTTTCCCCAAATTTTCCCAAACCACCTTGTAGTGGCCAGGCTTGCTTGCTGCGCTAGCTCACTATGCATGGAATGGGGATGGTCTGACAAACATTGCCAGGACTGCTTAGGGTTACCAGTCTGGCCCTGCTCAGACCACATTTCTTTTAAAGACTTCCCACTTTTTTCTTCCCGCTTAAAGCCTGCCCTTTTACAAAAAATAAGCCATGATGTGAGCTGTTTTATGAGCAGTGGGAAGTTAGTAGGCGGAGGTACCCAACAGTGCTCTCTGCTGTGTGGGGAGCAGGGCCAGCCTTGGGCATGGGCGAGCTGTGCCCAGGCCCATGGTGCCAATATTCCAAGGGGCGCAGCAGGGAGCTGCCCTGACCTAATGTTATGCAAACATCTGCTCAGCCATCCCACTTGGTCTCCCTGGGGTCCCATTAAAGACTTTGTAATCAGCCCTTAATGTACCTCAGCGGAATTATTTGGACCCCATGAACCCCTGCCCTCTTCCTCCCATCTGTCTCACACTTCCCGCCCTCACACTGCAGGCCCACCTCCCACCCCCCTCTCGCCGCCCCTCCCACCCCCGCGTCCACAACAAACATCGCATTTTCTTTCCCAGGGTGCTGTCCCGGTCAATCCGATTTAGGGCCGGTTGGTGACTCAGTAGCCTGATAAGGACAGTTGAGTACTTGAATAGTCAGGTTTTTTTTTTTTTTGAGCTTGGGAAAAAGTAATACATAAGAACATTAACTTCACACTTGATTTTTTCCCCGGTGTATGTGTGTGTCTTGACATAGTTTGCGCGGAGAGTGTGTAGAGAGACTTTCATAAACGCCCCTACAGAGCTTATAACAAGCATTGGCATAGCCAATAGGTCTCGCTTTTGGGACCTTATAAGTATTTAGTTATGCAGCACAATATCCTTGGTGCAACAACATCAACTGTTGCATGGCTAAACACTTATAAGGTCCCAAAGGCGAGACCTATTGGCTATGCCAATGCTTGTTGAATGTGTCTTAGGCTTTCCTGGTAACGTGTTGTTAGGCAACTGGTAACATGAACTGATACAGGAAACAATCCACTACAGATTAACTGTTTAGGCGTTTGTTAACTATCCTTAGTGAATCTAAATTAAAAAATAACTGTGACAAGACTACCCCAAGGAGGTGATCTTCTGTACCACTTACACCTAGATTGTTCAGATGCTGGCTACGTTCCCCATAGAATACTTGGATGTGCAATGTGGAATTTTCATTGCTAGCCATAAACAGAATAATTGCTTGCTGCGTGAAGGGACCCTGGAACACTCATATTAATATGTATATGTCGATATATGCACAAAAGGGTGAAGACACCAAATGGATCGGAGGCCACCACCCCGGAGCGCTCCCCACGTCAGGGAAGCCCCCAGAGACCGTGCCAGGGGGAAAGGGGAGAGCAGGCGCCAGGGGATGAGGATCAGTAGCAGGGCTCGAGTCGGGGTACCACACGGGTGTACGGCGTCCCCCCACTTATTTTTCCGGGAGCTCGATAACTGGAGCAAATGGAGCCACACATTCACTCTTTGGCCTCTCTGGGGCGAGATCGGAGCTCATTCAGAACGCTGCTCACGCGCTGGCTTCTCTGATGCAATCGCATCTAAGGGGTGAGTGAGGGGAGGCAATGAGTCTGATGGTGCAAGCCACCTTTCGTGACGTCACTTCCTGTCGTGACGTCAGCGTCCCCCCACTTCTTTTTTTAGGACTTGTGCACTGATCAGTAGGGCCCCATGCGCTGAAGAGGATCTGGGCAACTTCAGAGCAACCAGAGAATAGCGACGCACACAATGTGACGTGTGAGGCGAGGAGAGACCACAGGACGACATCCGGTAGTTATAGGAGACAGCAGTGGGGGGAGGGGGTAAGGGGGATGTTTAAGTTTGAGTTTGCGGGTTGGGGGGTGGGGGGGACACGAAAGCAGACCAGGCATGGAACTGTACAGCAATAATAGAGGCAATTGTAATGCGAGACGCAGAATATGTTCACGTTACATGGGTAGTTAGATATTTTGGTACCATTAACTTACTTGCAACAGAGATATTGTGTACTGTGAGAATTGTGTAAAAGACAATAAAATCTGTTTAAAAAAAAAAAAGGGTGAAGACACCTACATGTCCAGATGTTGCAGAGCACCCTCCAAAAGCCTATACCAGGCAAGATTGTCCAATTTGTTGGTTGTTAGTGCTCCAGAACACCCTCCAATCATATTGCATCACCCAGAACATTTGCTACTTTCTACATCTCTAATGAGGAAAAGTGCAGCCTGATAGCTTACATTTTAAGTGTTAAAAACACCCTGCCCCGTTAAGACTCTAGAGCGTTTCACTACCCTCATTGCCTTGTCCTGGCAGCTGCCTCAGAAAGTTCTTTTTTTCTGGCTTGTGTGAGTGGAATTTAGGCGCAGGTTTTTTTCAGTGAAATTTCCCTCAGAAATTTCTTTTTTTGCTTTCCCTAAGTATCTTTTCCATCTAACAAGCAGAGCAAAGCATTTTCTATGTTCTGCAGCCTTTTTCTGTCCAACCAGGCAGATTACTTCTCTTCAGTTCAGGGATCCAAAATGTGGAATAGTATACCAACACACATTCGGCTGACTTAGAACCATTTATCATTTAGGAAATTTCTTAAAATGTGGATCTATGAGCAGTAGGGCATGTATGTGCGCCACATGTGCACACTTACATTTTTTGGGGGTGCAGCAGGGTGGCCTTTTGGCCCCCTATCACCCTTGAAATTGCATTCGCAATTTGTGATTGCCAATTTGGTAATCACAAATTGCGAATGTCTTCCCATTCATTCCTATGGGCCTCTAGGCCCATAGGAATGAATGGGAAGGGATTCCTTAATAGCGAATTGCCATTTGCGATTCGTAATTAAGGAATATGTAGGTATCGCAAATTATTTAGCGAAACCTACATACATTGTATTTTGCGATTCCATAATAGCAAATCGGTAAAATTCGCTATTATGGAATCGCAAAATGCAATGTTGATACATCTGGCCCATGTCTTGTCTTTAACACTGATACACTTTCACACACTTTCTGTACCATTTTCACCTGGATTATTCCGACGTAAATTCAGAGGAATGGAATAGACGGGGAAATGCAATAAAAACACTGCACTGCTTACATCCGTGGGAGGAAAACTAATCCTGCTCTTTTGTGGAATTCTAGAAGCCGCACTGTAATGCAGTGCTGGGTCATTTGGCTTCTTTTATCGCCTTTATGCCACAAGGTTCCTTGAACACTTGCATTTTCAGGCTTTGTTTTAGTAGCCATCATTTGTCTTCCCTAGATCTTTTCAGAGTTTAGTCACTGTTATTATTTTTCAATGGAGTGCTGATTTTCCTTTTTTTCCTGTCAAATTCCTAGTATAACAATAAATCCTGGCTTGCTGTTCACTGGATGATCTTTATTTGTCTTGTACACTGACGAAGAACTTAAAAAAATGAAGACCAATGAGGAAACACTTAACCACTTCAAAGCGATGGACTTACCGTTTACCTCCATTTCATTACTTTTGTAGTGCAGTGGATGTGAATGTTTTGTCAACTGCATTGATTAAGAAAATCCTTCTAAAAACTGCACCAGTAATTTCTTTAAAAAAAAGTAATAGTTGGATGTGAGGGGAAGCTTTCCTTGTGTCCCAGAATTTCATTTTCAATCACTGTGACGTCATTGTGATTGAAAGTGTAACTGTCACTTTGATCGGTGCTCAGGAAAATAACTCTGCCCCTGAGCACCGATCTAGCATGAGAGGTACTGCTGTGAAGAGGACAATGCCCCCTATCCAGCAGTACCTCTCTCTAGTATATGCCTGCTTGGGAATCGCCCCAGTGCTGTGATTCACAAGCAGAGTGATATCCATTAGACACCAGGGAGAGTGGTGGAGCGCCCTACTGGCATGGGTAAGTGCCCCAGGCCCTGCAAATAAGTGTCAGTCTTTCTGCACTGCTAGTGGGAGTGGGGCTGATGGGAGGGCTTGCCCCCAATTGGCCATCCAGGGAGACAAAAAGCCTTTAGACATCAGAGGTAAAAAAAAAAAAAAGACAATAATGAAAGGATGGGGTGGCTTATCCTTGCATTGTCCCGTGCCTCTATCCCACAATGCGCATAACACTGTCCCCGAATCTCCAACCCCCAGGGAGCAGATTAGGGAGGTAGAAAGCCCACTGGATGCCAGGGATACATTAAAAAGATGGGATCGGGCCAGTCCATCCTAATATCATTCTGCACCCCCATCCCTAAAGCCATTTACAGTGATTCTCGCTATAGCATCCCTATCCCATGGTAAGCAAGGAGAAATTTGGATTCTTTTGAGCATAGTTTTGACATATGGCTGGCAAAAGTGAATGGCTGTACAATTGGTCAGCTGGCAGCCAAGGAAACCCTATGAAGCCTGTGCATTTCTGAAACCTAGAGACCAAGGCGAATCCAGGGTGGAGTAGCTTTGCTGGATCTTACTACGCTGCAGGTGATAGGCCCAGCCAAATAAATGAGGTACCTTTCATCAGGAGAAGTGTGGGACTACAGGGTGGAAAAAAAGAATTGTGGATCCCTGCTGATTTTGTAACTTTCCATCACAGAAATGTGAGGAAAATTTGTGATTTTAGCTGAGGCTTGCAGAGCATTCTGGATAGGAAAACCTAGTGGGACCCAAGCAAGTCACACTACTCTAGACTCTCCTGGGTGTCTAGTTTTGAAAAATGTTTACATTTGGTTGTGTTTTGCTATGTGGTATTTGAGCCTGGTCCCATATACCGCACCTGCGCACATCACTGAAATGATTCCATTTGCTGGGGAAAAATCTTGATCTTCATGCTGCGTTTTGGGACCTTTCCTGTCTCAGGCTTCTAAATGTAAGCCAATGTGCAGTGAAGAACACGTTTTGCAAAATGCCCTTTGAATCTTGATAATGTGAGTAACCCCAAATTCAGTGCTTTACAAATAACTGCAACTCCTAAACTCAGTTTCTTGGGCACATTCTAAACTACATGGTTTCTTTCTTACCCATTTTTCATTCATTAGATTTTACCACATGAATTAATGCCTGGTCAGTACACCATGAAATATCATGATAAGATGCAGCTCAGTTGTTGGCTCTAGGCATTTCATGTTTTTGGACAATCAACAAACACTATTTATCGCTGGGACCAAAAGAGTCCAACCGATGTAACAGTGTATTACTTTTGTATATCTGCCATCGAGGCAAAAAAATTATGGGTGAAACTGTTGTCACCTAGCTCTATTATTTCCATCTTAATTTTCATTCTTTTTTATTTCGAAATGTAGTTTCTTTGGGAAACCATGAGCAAGCTACAGAAATGACTCCTTGCTAAATTTGGACTTTTGCCCAGTTTTCAGACTTTATAGCTTTTTGGGTTCACTCATGGGTTTCACACCCGTTTCCTCCACAAACTGCAATTTATTAGAATGAGAAAAAATAGGAGAAATCGACTACCACTTGCATGAACTTTGGTATTTTATTTAACTGCTCTGTTCCTGAAAGCTGGGATCTCATCATGGCCAATCTTTTGTTGATGCCATTTTGTCTTCTCCATAAGGGAATCCGCAAACCATGGCTCCCTTTAGAATTCCCAGTGTTGTGGAATTTGGAATCAGCTTTTGGGTTAAATCAGTTGAACTAGGAAAGATAAGAGTCTCACCAAATTCTGACTCGTCTTAGAGGAGAAAACAATAAATCATCTATACATCCTACTAGAAAAAATGACAAATCATGCAGGCTCAAACAAGGGCTTCTATCAGGGTCAAAAGCAAAATACTAGTTAAGGAAGTCAGCAACACTCCTAATTTGGCAATGCTCTACTTGCTTCCAGCAATGGCTGTCTCACTCTAACTCCAACTTGGTAGGCAGAAGCATAACATTTCATCTTGTGGTGCAGTAGAATATAGCAGAAAGCAAATGGTTGCTAGATTTTGTACAACATAAACACTCAAACTCCAAAGTTCTCTTTCCAACATTGCAACCAAGACCCCAATAGCTGCAACGAGAGGATCGGTTTATCAATACAAGTGTGCAAGGCACATATTTTCATGTCACATTATTAACATGGGACAGGAAAGTTCTAAACTTAAAGGTTAAAGGTATGGCATCAAAACGTACAATTCAATGTAGTCCCTTTCTCAGGACATTCTCTAAATCATTGGCGATGATGGCAGCGTTTCTGAGACAAAACAATCTGCAAATGATAGCAGAGATCCTTTGCAGTCAGGTACTGCAGATCAGTTTCCAAAAATCAATGCCGACACTAGTCCAGTCAATTTAGTAGCCAGGTACCACTCTAGACAGAGGCCCTGCAGACTGTCATCTGTTGTCCTCCAAAATCCCCAGGGTGGGACAATGCTTGTTTTGACAGAAATGTTTATTACCTGTTGAATTTCAGACAGCTGCAAGTACCAGGAAATGTTGGGAAGAAGCGGGGGAAGTGGCGGTACTGCTAGGATGAAGGTACTGGGTTGCCCATGCTAAATAGTTGTGGGACTACAAGGACTAGGATCTTGGCCTCTAGGGGAGAAATTTGTTCATAAGGAGTTCTTTGACTTCTTTCTCAAAGGAGATGATCAAAGGACTCGTTCTGACTTCAGGAGGTAATGTGTTCCAAATTCTTGGGGCAGTCCCCGAGAAGGATCAAATGTAGGTTTTCTTCTTGTGGAATCTTTGAGGTTTCAGAAGGAAGGTGTTGGAGATTCTGGAGGATCTGGAGCTGCCAGAGAATTTGAGCTTCTGGGCAAGATAGCTAGGTGTATTGTGGTGGAGGGCTTTATGCGTCATGCAGGCAATTTTTAGCTGGATTCTTTCTTCTTAAAGGGAGCCAGTTAAGAGATTTGAGATCCGGGGTTATGTGGTTGTATTTTTTAGAGCCAGTAATGAGTCTAGCCGCAGAGTTGAGCAAGGCTGTTGGAGGAGCCAGTTTGGACCTGGATAGTCCAGATAGGGTTGCACTACCATAGTCCAACCTGGGAATCACTATGGCTTGTACTGCATGCTTGAAGTCGATGGGGAGGAGGAATGGTTTGAATTTTCTTAAAATACTAATTTGGTAATTTCCTGCTTCGGTGGTGGCACTGATGTGCTTTTGCATGTTGAGATTCTTGTCAAGAGTTACGCCCAGTCATTTTGCAGAGTCAATGAGTTGTGGAGTGCAGTTGAGGGCTGTAAGTTGTTTCAACCATTCTTCGATGAGTTGCGACTGGTTGGGTGGGGCAATCGCTCAGGAGCTCAGGTTTTTGAGTATTTAGTTTGAGGTGATTAGTTGCTAGCCAGTTTTGAGTTTCCTTTAGAGTTGTGTTGAGGGCACTGATGTCTTCTGGGGCGGAGACTTTTAGGTATAGTTGGGTATCGTCGGCGTACATGTGATTGTGGTTGTTGGATGAGCTCAGAATTTTTGTTAGGGGCTCCATGAATAGGTTGAAGAGAGTGGGTGAAAGAGAGAAGCCTTGTGGTACCCTTCATGTGATCGGCACGGTCTGTGATAGTGAGTGATTAAGCTTGACTCTTTGAGACCTGTTTTGGAAATAGGAGGAGAACCAGTTAAGTACTGTTCCTGTTAGGCCCATTTGGTGTTTCAACAGGTCTAGGAGGTTTACATGCTTGACTGTATTGAATGCCGACGATAGATCAAGGAGGAGTAAGAGACAAGCTTGGTTCTGATCTAGCATTTTTAGTGCATCGTCCACAATGTTTGTCATTGCTGATTCGGTGCTGTATCCTGCACAGAAACCAGATTGAAATTGGTCTAATAGTTGGAATTGATCGATGTGGTTACAGAGTTGTATGTGACACATTTTTCCAAGCTCTTCGCCAGGGTATGGATGTTGGAAATAGGTCGAAATTTATTAGGGTCAGTTAGGTCCGCTTTTGATTTTTTCAGGATGGGGGTAACTTGACCGGACTTTAGGCAGTCCGGGATGGAGCCTTGAAACAGGGAGGCATTAACCATCTTGGTCCAGATTGGGAGTATTGCAGGTATGATTTTCTTGAAGAATTTAGAGGGAAGATAGTCATTAAAGTGGTTTGAGGGTTTCAGCCTAGTTAAGATTTTAAAAATGGAGTCTTCATCGAGGATTCTGAAACAGTTCCATGAGGCATTGTTTTTTGGGGAAATGCCCAGAAAAACACATTGGAACTGTAAGCCTGGTAGCAGAGGGTCTGAGTTAGGGGGAGGGGGCGTGGAAGGAAGGAGGTAGTTCCAAGGCCATCTGCAGGTCGTTTCTCATGATTTCTGCCTTCTGCAGAAAGAAGGAGGGGAATCCCTTACTATTTGGTAGCTAATTGGCTCCATCCAGTGACTGAGTGGGTGCGCAGTTCGGTTGTGCTTTTATGAGATCAAACATTTTTTGGGCTTGACCTAGTTGGTTTCTGAAAAAGTTAGCTTTTGCGGTTCTGATGTTTTTGTAGTATCTGTTTCTCAATGATCTCAGGTGTTTGAGGGGCTCAAAGGAAGGGTCAGATCTCCATTGATGTTCAGCTAGCCTCAAGTTGCGTCTTTCGGTGTTGAGACTACCATTGTACCAAGGTTTAGATACTTTGGTGGACATTCGTGTAGTTGGAATGGGACACTTGAGTAAAGAGCAGACACCATGGAACGAATGTAGTGATTTGTAAGATCAAGGACATCTGATACCCTTTCGGGGGGGGGGGGTCAAGATGTGAGTGAGAGAAGTCAGAATATTCCTGTCAATGTTGTGCATGTTCCTTTTCCAGATTCTAGGCTTGGATCGTTGAGCTGTGTTGGTTATCAAAACTTCTGTGATGAGGAATGTGATGCAGTGGTGGTCGGTCCAATCACAGGGTAGGGTAGGATAGATTCTAATTGAATCAAGTTAGGCTTTGCAATGATGAGATCTAATGTTGATCCTTTGTCGTGAGTGGGTTTGTTACAGAATTGTGTCAGGTTCAGGTCGTCCAGGAAGGTTTTGAAGCTGTTGACTGCTGGATCATTCAGGTCGTTCCAATGTAGGTTGAAGTCTCCGAGAAAGATTTGAGGGCAATGCTGATCCACATTTGTTCCAATGGTTTCCATGATTTGTTGAATAAAATTCAGAGTGTCTTCTGGAGGGTGGTATATCGTGTGCAACTTGCATAGGGATCTGTTGTTGCATGAGCAATCAAGGCATTGGTATTCAGAGATGGGTAAGACGGGAGTTTGTGCTTGTATGACTGTTAAGTTGAGGCTTTAAATGCAGGTGATGCCTCCACTTGATCTGTGGAATCTATCTAGTCTGGTAATACCATGGTTAGGAGGGACTAGAATGTCCATGATAGGGGCAGAGGAGTCATTTAGCCAGGTTTCCGTTAGGATTAGGAGGTCAATATCATGTGTGAGGATCAGGTCAGCAATATCTCCAGCATGTTTTGAGGCAGATCTGTAGTTGATTAGCATGCATTTCAGTTGGGATTTGTGGTGTCCTGGGTTAGGGTGTGTGAGGTTAACTCGCTTGAGGTTATGTTTGACAGCTCTACAGCTGAGCCTCGGAGCTCTGTGAGGGTTAGTTGTGATGACATGGATAGTTTCATGGTTTTCCTTGTTATGAGGGGTGAGAAGTTGTATAATAGTAGGAGGGTTTGGATATCATTGTCAGAGAGGGGAGCTTTACATCTAGTTGGTTGTGAAGTCGTGTTTCGGGTAGGGTCTCTTTCTCTTGATCCAGAGCGAGGGCGGGGTGGAGCGAAAGCACAAAAAGGCACAAAGGTGTGTTTGAGTTATGGAAGGGTGGTTGGAGGGTTGGCCATGTGTAGGAGTATGCAACATGTGGTTCCTAGTAGGCCCCTGATAGTTGGTCGTCATTGTAGTAATGCGAATGAGTCTATGCAAGTCCGCTTTGAGATCTTGTAAGCTTTTTGTAATCTTATCCAGTTTGGAATCAAGGGAGGTATAGGGGCGGGATGCCAGGTCTTGAGGCGTTGCCCGGGGCTGTGGGGGGCATAGGGGAGAAGGAGGGCCTGGAGCGCCAATATATTGCGGGAGAGGGCATGAGAAGAGGTGGATCTGAAAGAAACACATAGTGATAGATTCCTTACCTTAGAATATCCCCAGGCGTCAGACTGGATCCGGAAAGTTTTCGTCAGCAGTACCCCTGCGCGTCGGTAGGGGCGTCGTGCGGCTCCGCGTCCGTCGTTGGCGTCGTGGTCGCCGAGATGACGTCGCAGGCGCTACTTGGACGCCGCCCATGCGCGTGACGTCAGTTCTTTCTTTTTCCGCGCCAGCAAGCGCAGATCCGGAGAGAGCGGTACCCCTAGTCTCTTTTTGACTAAGTTTTTGAGATCTTTTTCTCACATTTTTTCGAGTCGATATCGACTCCTGGTGCAGTTAGGGATGCCCGGTTTTAAATCCTGCGAGGACGGTCATCGGATGATGTCGGTGACGGACCCGCACCGCGTGTGTCTCTTCTACCTGGGGCGCGACCACGACCCCAAGTCGTGCCCCGACTGCCGGTCCATGGCTCCGAAGTCTTTGCTGGAGCGGTCCCGAAAGCTGCTTGAAGCCCGGCAGTCGGCTCCGCGCCGTGACAGGTCCCGGTCTAGAGAGAGGTCGAGGGACCGTGCGTGGAGTCACCATCGACGATCGTCTGGATCGAAGTCTTCGCACTCGGGGTCAGGTAAGACGAAGCACAAGAAGTCGAAGAAACGTCATCGTTCTTCGACTTCCCCTCGCTGGTCGCGCGACGCGGCTGAGGGTACGGGTGGTGCCACCCCCGCGGCTCCGGCGCAGTCCATGGAGTCGCCGCCCGACTACCCCCCCTTCCTGGGGTCGGCGGCGACTCCGGCCCAGATACAGGACTTCCTGTCGGCCATGGCTCGCCTTTTTGGGCCGTCGGGTCCCGCCGGTGCGCCTTCGGGCCCCGCGGTCCCGCCTGGGTGTCCTCGTGTTTCATCGCCGGCGGCTCCGGCCCCGGCGTCGCTGTCGGCTCCGGCCCCGGCGCTGCAGGACACACTTGGATCCAGGCCTGGATCCCGGTCGACGCCGGTTGACCTCGTTACACCTCCACCGATGTCGACCCCACCGGCACTGATCCTGACGCCGCCCGCTCCTCGGGACGACGTTGACCTCAGGTTCAGCCCCGAAGTGGACGCGGTGTCGGTCGATGCCGTTTGGGGATTTCTATCCCCATGTCCCTGCTCCTTATTTTCGGCCTGTTGAACAGCCTGAGGAGCAAGGGGAGGACTGGGAGGGGCTGGACGACCCTCTCGCTGCAGCCTGCGAGTCTGAACAGGACTGGGCTGAAGAACTGGGGGAAGCCAGTGGTCTGGATACCTCACCAGACCTTGGCATACTGTCTCCTCCTACCGTGGCTACGGAGGAGGGAGCCAGTTATGCAGTGGTGTTGCGTAGGGCGGCGGAGGCCCTACACCTCAAGCTCCCTACTGTGGCCGTCAGGACTAACCTCCTGACAGAGGTGCTTCAGCCAGCAGCTACTTCTGCGGAGCCGCTGCTGCCCTTTAATGAAGCCCTTTCGGATGTTCTTTTGGGCACTTGGTCCAGGCGCACCACAGGGGGTCCTGTAGTTAGGAACATGGCCCGACGCCATCGCCCGGCTCCGGGTGACCCTCTTTTCCTCTCCCAATATCCCACCCCCGAGAGCTTGGTTGTCCAAGCCTCTACTTCCCTAACCGCCTTCCCTTCCGCCCCACCGGATAGGGAATCCAAGAAGCTGGATCAGTTTGGGAAGAAGATTTTCTCTTCCACCAGCTCTGCGCTGCGGTCCGTGAACACCGCATGCCTCTTGGGCCGTTATTCCCACTGTCTGTGGGATACGGTGGTGAATGTGCTGCCTCAGTGTCCGGAGGAGGCCCGGCCTGCTCTCGCCCAGGCTGTTGCAGAGGGGAGAGACGCAGCCAAGTTCATGATCCGTTGTGGTCTAGACACCGCCGACTCACTGGGCAGATCCATGGCAACGACGGTGGCGGTTCGTCGCCACGCCTGGTTGAGAACAACTGGATTTTCCGGGGATGTCCAAAGCACCCTTATGGACATGCCCTTTGATGGCCGTCGCCTCTTCGGCGACAAAGCGGACAGCGCGTTGGAGCGGTTTAAGGACTCACGGGCTACGGCCAAGTCCTTGGGACTCTCCGCAGTCCGCCCTCCTCCGCCTTCCGCTTTTCGCTCCTTTCATGGCACAGGAAGGGGCGCCCCGCAGCGTTCGCAACATAGCCACAGGCCGGCGCAAAAGTCATCCCAGCGCGGCCGTGGACGCGGTTTCCGCCGTGGCGGACACAGGGGCCAGCGGGCGGGTCAGATCACTACCACCACCCCCGCCACCTCTGCCTCCAAACCTTCCTAGTCCGAAGTTTCAGGTCCATCACACGCCAGTGGGCGGCAGGCTCCGCCATCACCTCCTCACTGGCGCACCATCACTTCGGACAGGTGGGTTTTAGAGATAGTCCGAAGGGGCTACTCCCTCCCCTTTGAGACTACCCCCCCCAGCCATGCCACCTCAATACCACCGCATGTCAGGGGATCACTTGGTGCTTCTTCAGCAGGAAGTTGCGGCCCTCTTGGCCAAGGGGGCCATCGAGCGCGTTCCGACGCCCGAAGTAGGTCGTGGTTGTTATTCCCACTACTTTGTGGTGCCCAAGAAGGACAAAGGCCTGCGTCCTATCTTGGACCTCCTTAGCGTCAATCGCTTCCTCCGCAAAGAGAAGTTCAAGATGCTCACTCTAGCTCAGGTCTTGTCTGCTCTCGACCCACAAGACTGGCTGGTGGCGTTGGACTTGCAGGACGCCTATTTCCACATCCCCGTCCTGCCAGCCCACAGGCGTTACCTACGGTTCATGGTAGGCCACGAGCACTTTCAGTTTACCGTGCTCCCCTTGGCCTTACCAGCGCCCTCGGGTGTTCACCAAGGTGATGGCGGTGGTCGCAGGTCATCTGCGCAGATCAGGGGTGTCAGTCTTCCCCTATCTCGACGACTGGTTGTTGAAGGCGGGCTCGCCCCAGACAGTCGTCTCCCACCTCCAGACTACGGCCGACCTCCTGCACTTGCTGGGGTTCTCCATCAATGTGCCGAAGTCGCACCTGATTCCCTCCCAGAAGCTCCTCTTTATCGGAACGGTTCTGGACACGGCGAAGTTTCGGGTCTATCCTCCCGAACAGCGAGTCCGGGACATTCGGGCTCTGATTCCCATCTTTCAGCCCCTGTCCTGGGTTTCGGTCAGAGTGACTCTGAGGCTGCTGGGCCTCATGGCCTCCTGCATCCTGATGGTCAATCATGCCAGGTGGCGTATGCGGGCTCTGCAGTGGGACCTGAAGTTCCAGTGGGCGCAGCATCAGGGAAACCTGTCCGATCACGTCCAGATCTCGGAGGGCACTGCACACCAATTGCAGTGGTGGCTCACGAACCGGCATTGGGTCGACAGCAGATCCCTCTCCCTTCCCCAACCGGAGTTCACAGTGGTGACGGATGCGTCCCTCCTGGGATGGGGAGGCCACAGGGGAGAGGCGGAGATCAGAGGCCTCTGGTCTCCGGCGGAGTCCCGGCTCCATATCAACCTTTTGGAGCTGCGGGCGATCAGGCTTGCACTGAAAGTATTCCTTCCCTCTGTCAAGGGGAGAGTAGTGCAGGTGTTCACAGACAACACCACCGCCATGTGGTACTGCAACAAACAGGGCGGGGTGGGGTTGTGGACCCTCTGTCAGGAGGCTCTGCGTCTCTGGACATGGCTGGAACATCAGGGCATGTCTCTGGTGGTTCAACACCTGGCAGGTTCTCTGAACGCCAGGGCGGACAAACCTGCAGCCGCAGGTGCATGCTCGATCACGAATGGCGTCTTCACTCGGAGGTGGCGCAAGGTCTCTATCAGCAGTGGGGAGAGCCTTGGTTAGATCTATTCGCCACCGAAGAGAACGCTCAATGTCATCAGTTCTGCGCGTTGGAATTTCCAAGGGAGCACTCGCTCGGCGACGCTTTTCGTCGCGAGTGGAGTTGCGGTCTGTTGTACGCCTTTCCGCCTATACCACTTCTGCCCAGAGTGCTGAAGAACAGGCGCGACCGGGCCCAAGTCATTCTTGTGGCTCCGGACTGGGCTCGAAGATTATGGTATCCCGAGCTACTCCGTATGGGCATCGATCCCCCGATCCGACTGCCTCTTCGGGAGGATCTTTTGTCGCAGCAGCAGGGGACGGTCCTCCACCCGAACCTGTCCAGCCTCCACCTCTTCGCGTGGAGATTGAGCGGCAACAGTTGATTCCCTTCTACTTTCCTCCTGAAGTTTGTGACGTTATTCTGGCAGCCAGGCGTCCCTCTACTAAAGTGGTATACGCCTGCAGGTGGAACAAATTTGTGGCATGGTGCACAGCAAAGGCTGTGGATCCCCTTTCTGCCCCCCTTTCTGAGGTTCTACTGTTCCTTCTTTCTTTGGCAGGGCTCCGCTCTGGGCACTATCAAGGGCTACCTTTCTGCTATTTCGGCCTTTCTCAGGCCCCCTGATCAGCCCTCTCTTTTCAAGTTCCCTGTTGTAAATAGGTTTCTTAAAGACATTACTCACCTTTTTCCTCCTATTCCTTTCGTGATGCCTCAGTGGGACTTGAATCTGGTTCTGACGTACTTGATGTGCGCTCCCTTTGAGCCACTTCACAACTGTCCTCTTCGTCTTCTGACGTTAAAGACTGCTTTCCTGGTGGCCATCAATTCCGCCAGGCGGGTGAGTGAGCTCCAGGCTCTTTCCTGTAATATGTGACGTCATCAGCAATGCATTGCGGGGGCGCGAGTTATAGTTAGCTCAGCTAACTATAACGGCTGAATTTCTCTGGTTTAGTACGAGTGAAATGTCAGCCTAACCATAACGTCCCTGAAACCTCTGTTTTTTGTCAGTGAATATCTACGGTTTTTTAAATGCTAATTCCTAACTATAACATCCCTGAAACCTGTGGTTTTTTCAGTGAATTTCTTAGGTTTTTTAAATGCTAATCCCTAACTATAACGTCTCTGAAACCTGTGGTTTGTTTCAGTGAATTTCTATGGTTTTTCAAATGCTAATTTCTAACTATGCCTACATAGGTAGGACATGTACAGAAAGAGGAAGAAAGGTGCAGAAAGAAGCAAGAGAGGTGCGGAAAGAGGAAGAAACGTGCAGAAAGAAGCAAGAAAGAGACAACCGAAGTCTAGAAAGAGGAAGAAAGGTGGAGAAAGAAGCAAGAAAAGTGCAGAAAGAAGCAACAGAGGTGCAGAAAGAGGCCTACTTTGACTGTACCTTTTCACAGACTCATACAAAGTAGCCTAATCACTAATCCTTCTCCCCAGATGGCTTAAACCTCACTTTTCTCTTGAAGGTTCACTATTCATCGACTGCTCAGCATGTTGGGCCTACCAAATGTAAAACAGCAGTCCTAACCATATCACTGTTGTAAGTCTGACCAAGTTTGTGAAGGTATGCATGCGTCTCTGCTTTTACCTAGTGACATGTTACTTAAAAGTAAACATACAAATACTTGAATACCTGAGTTTCAAACAGCATACTCTGTAAATGTGTGTACAAAAAGTTGTATTTCTTTCTGCTCATAATACAGGGCACATGGGTTTTCAGTTGTATATTTGAGGGGCTCTATAACACCTATATACATAAAACATGTCTGCCTGTGCAACTGAATGACAGAGCACAACTGAGAACATTTGAACACCTATAGGAGAAGCTACCAGCTTTTTAAGCTATCATCTTCAGATGCATAACACATGTGAGAATACATGTACAAGTAGACATATACCTCAGTCATGAGAGCACGCAGACCTTTAAACTTGACACACTGCACTTCCCATTTGAGTACAGAAAGAGGCAAGAGAAGTACAGAAAGAAGCAAAAGAAGTGCAGAAAGAAGCAAGAGAAGGGCAGAAAAAACAAGAGCGGTGCAGAAAGAGTAAGAAATGTGCAGAAAGAGTAAGAAATGTGCAGAAAGAGGCAGAAGTAGTGCAGAAAGAGGCAAGAGAAGTGCAGAAAGAGGTAAGAGAAGTACAGAAAGAGGGAAGAGAGGTGCAGAAAGGGAAGAGGGGTGCAGAATGAGGGAAGAGGTGCAGAAAGAGGGAAGAGGGGTGCAGAAAGAAGCAAGAGAAGTGCAGAAAGAAGCAAGAAACGTGCAGAAAGAAGCAAAAGAGGTGCAGAAAGAGGCAAAAGAGGTGCAGAAAGTGGCAAGGGGGTGCAGAAAGAAGCAACAGGGGTGCAGGAAGAGGCTAGAGGGGTGCAGAAAGAGGCAAGAGAAGTGCAGATAGAAGCAACATAGGTGCAGAAGGAGGCAAGAGAGTTGCAGAAACAGGCAAGAGAGGTGCAGAGAGAGGGAACATGGGTGCAGACAGGCAAGAGAGGTTCAGGAAGAGTGGTGCAGAAAGAGGCAAGAGGGGTGCAGACATTTGCAACGGAGGTGCCGAAAAAAACGAGCGGTGCAGAAAGAGTAAAATGTGCAGAAAGAGGCAGAAGTAGTACAGTAAGAGGCAAGAGAAGTGCAGAAAGAGGCAAGAGAGGTGCAGAAAGAGGGAAGAGAGGTGCAGAAAGGGAAGAGGGGTGCAGAAAGAGGGGTGCAGGAAGAAGCAAGAGAAGTGCAGAAAGAAGCAAGAAAAGTGCAGAAAGAAGCAAGAAAAGTGCAGAAAGAAGCAAGAAAAGTGCAGAAAGAGGCAAAAGAGGTGCAGAAAGAGGCAAAAGCGGTGCAGAAAGAGGCAAAAGAGGTGCAGAAAGAGGCAAGGGGGTGCAGAAAGAGGCAAGGGGGTGCAGAAAGAAGCAACGGGTGCAGGAAGAGGCCAGAGGGGTGCAGAAAGAGGCAAGAGAAGTACCGATTGAAGCAACAGAGGTGCAGAAAGAGGCAAGAGAAGTGCAGAAATAAGGAAAAGAGGTGCAGAAAGAACCAACAGAGGTGCAGAAATAGGCAAGAGAAGTGCAGAAAGAATCAAAAGAGGTGCAGAAAGAGGCAAGAGAACTTCAGAAAAAGGCAAGAGAGGTGCAGAAAGAGGGAAGAGGGGTGCAGACAGAGGCAAGAGAGGTGCAGAAAGAACCAAAAGAAGTGTGGGAAGAGGCAAGAGGGGTGCAGAAAGAGGCAAGAGAAGTGCAGAAAGAAGCAAGAGAACTGCAGAAAAAGGCAGGAGAGGTGCAGAAAAAGGCAGGAGAGGTGCAGAAAGAGGCAAGAGTGGTGCCCAAAGAGGGAAGAAGGGTGCAGAAAGAAGCAACAGCTGCAGAAAGAAGCAACAGAGGTGCAGAAATAGACGGGTGCAGAAAGAGGCAAGAGAAGTGCAGAAAGAAGCAACAGAGGTGCGGAAAGAGGCAAGAGAGGTGCAGAAAAAGGCAGGAGAGGTGCAGAAAGAGGGAACAGGAGTGCAGAAACAGGGCAGAGAGGTGCAGAAAGAAGCAAGAGGTGCAGAAAGAAGCAAGAGAGGTACAGAAAGAAGCAAGAGAAGTGCAGAAAGAAGCAAGAGATGCAGAAAAGCAACAGGGGTGCAGAAAGAGGCAAGAGAAGTAAAGAAAGAATCAACAGAGGAGCAGAAGGAGGCAAGAGAGTTGCAGAAAGAAGTAAAAGAGGTGCAGAAAGAACAAAAGGGGCAGAAAGAATAAAAAAGGTGCAGAAAGAGGCAAGAGGGGTGCAGAAAGATGCAAGAGAAATGCAGAAAGAAGCAAAAGAGGTGCAGAAAGAGGCAAGAAAGGTGCACAAAGAGGCAAGAGGGGTGCAGAAAGAAGCAAGAGAGGTGCAGAAGAAGCAAGAGAGGTGCAGAAAGAGACGAGGGGTGCAGAAACAGGCAAGAGAAGTGCAGAAAGAAGCAACAGAGGTGCGTAAAGAGGCAAGAGAGGTGCAGAAACGGAACAGGGGTGCAGAAAGAGGCAAGAGAGGTGCAGAAAGAAGCAAAAGAGGTGCAGAAAGAGGCAAGAGAGGTGCACAAAGTGGCAAGAGGGGTGCAGAAAGAAGCAGGAGAGGTGCAGAAGAAGCAAGAGGTGCAGAAGAGACAAGAGGGGTGCAGAAAGAGGCAAGAGAAGTGCAGAAAGAAGAAACAGAGGTGCGTAAAGAGGCAAGAGAGGTGCAGAAACAGGGAACGGGTGCACAAAGAGGCAAGAGAGGTGCAGAAAGAGGCAAGAGGGGTGCAGAAAGACGCAAGTGAGGTGCCAAAAGAGGCAAGAGAAGTGCAGAAAGAGGCAAGGGAAGTGCTGAAAGAAGCAAGAGAAGTGCAGAAAGAGGCAAGTGAGGTGCAGAAAAAGGCAAGAGGGGTGCAGAAAGAGACGAGGGGTGCAGAAGGAGACGAGGACTACAGAAAGAGGCAAGAGGGTTGCAGAAACAGGCAAGAGAGGTGCAGAAACAAGCAAGAGAAGTGAAAGAAGCAACAGAGGTGCAGAAAGAGGCAAAAGGGGTACAGAAAGAGGCAACAGGTGTAGAAAGAGGCAACAGGTGCAGGAAGAGGGGTGCAGAAAGAAGCAAGAGAGGTACAGAAAGAGGCAACAGGGGTGCAGAAACAGGCAAGAGAACTGCAGAAAGAGGCAAGAGAAGCGCTGAAAGAAGCAACAGAGGTGTATAAATAAGCAAGAGAACTGCAGAAAGAGGCAAAAGAGGTGTAGAAAGACAAGAGAACTGCAGAAAGAGGCAAGCGGGGTGCAGAAAGAGACGAGGGGTGCAGAAAAAGGGAAGAAGGGTGCAGAAAGAAGCAAGAGGGTTGCAGAAAGAGGCAAGAGAGGTGCAGAAAGGGGCAAGAGAACTGCAGAAAGAGGCAAGAGAGGTGCGGGAAGAGGGGTGCAGAAAGAGGCAAGAGAAGTGCAGAAAGAAGCAACAGGTGCAGAAAGAGGCAAGAGGTGCAGAAAAAGGGAAGAAGGGTGCAGAAAGAAGCAAGAGGTGCAAAAAGAAGCAAGAGAAGTGCAGAAAGAAGCAAGAGAGGCTCAGAAAGAGGCAAGAGAGGTGCAGAAAGAGGCAAGAGAGGTACAGAAAGAAGCAAGAGGGGTGCAGAAAGAGGCAAGAGAAGTGCAGAAAGAAGCAAGAGGGGTGTAGAAAGAGGCCAGAGGGGTGCAGAAAGAGGCAACAGAGTTGCAGAAACAGGCAAAAGAGGTGCAGAAAGAGGGAATTGGGTGCAGACAGGCAAGAGAGGAGCAGAAAGAGGGAAGAGGGGTGCAGAAAAGAAGCAAGAGCAGTGCAGAAAGAACCACCAGAGGTGCAGAAAGAGGCAAAAGGGGTGCAGAAAGAGGCAAGAGAACTGCAGAAAGAAGCACAAGAGGTACAGAAAGAGGCAAGAGAACTGCAGAAAAAGGCAAGAGAGGTGCACAAAGAGGGTAGAAGGGTGTAGAAAGGGGCAAGAGGGGTGCAGAAAGAAGCAGGAGAAGTGCAGAAAGAGGCAAGAGAAGTGCAGAAAGAAGAGAAAGAGGTGCAGAAAGAAGCAAGAGAACTACAGAAAAAGGCAAGAGAGGTGCAGGAAGAGGGGTGCAGAAATGTGCAATAGAGGTGCAGAAAGAAGCAAAGGAGGTGTAGAAACAGGCAGGAGAGGTGCAGAAAGAGGGAACAGGGATACAGAAAGAGGCAAGAGAGGTGCAGAAAGAGGGAACAGGGGTGTAGAAAGAGGCAAGAGAGGTGCAGAAAGAAGCAAGTGAGGTGCAGAAAGAGGCAACAGAGGTGCAGAAAGAGGCAACAGAGGTGCCGAAACAGGCAAGAGAAGTGCAGAAAGAGGAGAGGGGTGCAGATAGAGGCAAGAGGGGTGCAGAAACAAGCAAGAGAAGTAAACAAAGAGGCAAGTGAGGTGCAGAATGAGGCAAGAGAGTTGCAGAAAGAGGCAATAAAGGTGCAGAAAGAGGCAAGAGAACTACAGAAAGAGGCAAGAGAGTTGCAGAAACAGACAAGAGAGGTGAGGAAAGAGGGGTGCAGAAGCAAGCAACAGAAGAGAAGAAAGAAGCAACCGGTGCAGAAAGAGGCAAAAGGGGTGCAGAAAGAAGCAAGAGGTGTAGAAAGAAGCAACAGAGGTGCAGAAAGAGGCAACGGGTGCAGAAAGAGGGAAGGGAGGTACAGAAAGAGGCAAGAGAACTGTAAAAAGAGGCAAGAAAAGTGCTGAAAGAAGCAACAGAGGTGTAGAAATAAGCAAGAGAACTGCAGAAAGAGGCAAGAGAACTGCAGAAAGAGGCAAGAGGGGTGCAGAAAGAGGCAAGAGGTTCAGAAAAGGGAAGAAGGGTGCAGAAAGAAAGAAGAAAAGTGCAGAATGAAGCAAGAGAGTAGCTGCAAGAGAACTGCAGAAAGAGGCAAGAGAAGTGCAGAAAGAAACAACGGAGGTGCAGAAAGAGGCAAGAGAACCGCAGAAAAAGGCAAGAGGTGCAGAAAGAGGGAAGAAGGGTGCAGAAAGGGGCAATAGGGGTGCAGAAAGAAGCGAGAGGTGCAGAAAGAAGGAAGAGAAGTGCAGAAAGAAGCAACAGGTGCAGAAAGGCAAGAGGGGTGCAGAAAGGGGTAAGAGAAGTGCAGAAAGAAGCAACAGAGGTGCAGAAAGAGGCAAGAGAGGTGCAGAAACAGGCAGGAGAGGTGCAGAAAGAGGGAACGGGTGCAGAAAGAGGCAAGAGAGGTGCAGAAAGAGGGACGAGGGGTGCAGAAAGAAGCAAGTGAAGTGGAGAAAGAGGCAACAGGTGTGCAGAAAGAGGCAACAGAGGTGCAGAAACAGGCAAGAGAAGTGCAGAAATAGGCAAGAGAAGTGCAGAAATAGGCAAGAGAAGTGCTGAAAGAAGCAAGTGAAGTGCAGAAAGAGGCAAGTGAGGTGGAGAAAGGCAAGTGAGGTGCCAAAAGAGGAAAGAGACGTGCAGAAAGAAGCAACAGAGGTGCAGAAAGAAGCCAAAGGGGTGCAGAATGAAGCAAGAGAGGTACAGAAAGAAGCAACAGAGGTGCAGAAAGAAGCAACAGAGGTGCAGAAAGAAGCAACAGAGGTGCAGAAAGAGGCAAGAGAGGGGCAGAAAGAGGGAAGAGAGGTGCAGGAAGAGGCAAGAGAAGTGCAGTAAGAAGCAACAGATGTGCAGAAAGAGGCAAGAGAGTTGCAGAAACAGGCAAGAGAAGTGCTGAAAGAAGCAAAAGAAGTGCAGAAAGAGGCAAGTGAGGTGCAGAAAGAGGCAAGAGAGGTGCAGAAAGAGGCAAGAGACGAGCAGAAAGAGGCAAGAGAAGTGCAGAAAGAAGCAACGGGTGCAGAAGGAGGCAAGAGAACTACAGAAAGAGGCAAGAGGTGCAGAAACAGTCAAGAGAGGTGCAGAAAGAGGAAGAGGGATGCAGAAATAAGCAAGAGAAGTGAAGAAAGAAGCAACAGAGGTGCAGAAAGAGGCCAAAGGGGTGCAGAAAGAAGCAACAGAGGTGCAGAAAGAGGCAAAAGAGGTGCAGAAAGAGGGAAGAGGGGTACAGAAAGAGGGAAGAGGGTGCAGAAAGAGGCAAGAGAAGTGCAGAAACAGGCAAGAGGTGCAGAAAAAGGAAAGAGGGGTGCAAAAACAAGCAAGAGAAGTGAAGAAAGAAGCAACAGAGGTGCAGAAAGAGGCCAAAGGGGTGCAGAAAGAAGCAACAGAGGTGCAGAAAGAAGCAATGGAGGTGCAGAAAGAGGCAAGAGAGGTGCAGAAAGAAGCAACAGAGGTGCAGAAAGAGGGAAGAGAGGTGCAGAAAGAGGGAAGAGGGTGCAGAAAGAGGCAAGAGAAGTGCTGAAAGAAGCAAGAGAAGTGCAGAAAGAGGCAAGTGAGGTGCAGAAAGAGGCAAGAGAGGTACAGCAAGAGGCACGAGACATGCAGAAAGAGGCAAGTGAAGTGCAGAAACAGGCAAGAGGAGTGCAGAAAGAAGCAAGAGTAGTGCAGAAGGAGGCAAGAGAACTACAGAAAGAGGCAAGAGAGTTGCAGAAACAGTCGAGAGGTGCAGAAAGGAAAGGGGTGCAGAAACAAGCAAGAGAAGCGAAGAAAGAAGCAACAGAGTTGCAGAAAGAGGCCAAAGAGGTGCAGAAAGAAGCAACAGAGGTGCAGAAAGAGGGAAGAGAGGTGCAGAAAGAGGGAAGAGAGGTGCAGAAAGAGGCAAGAGAGGTGCAGAAAGAGGGTGCAGAAAGAAGCAACAGGTGCAGAAAGGCAAGAGAGGTGCAGAAGAAAAAGGCAAGAGAGGTGCAGAAAGCAGAAGAGATGTGCAGAAAGAGGCAAGAGAAGTGCAGAAAAAGGAAGAAAGGTGCAGAAAGAAGGAAGAGAAATGCAGAAAGAGGCAAGAGAGGCGCAGAAAGAAGCAAGAGTGGTTTGCGCACCATTAGTACCACTTTAACACCCACATTTAGCAATAAGTAACGTGACCATTCCAGGTTTGCAAAGGGCCTTCCACCACGTTGTAACACTTGGCGCTGCATTTTTGGTAACGTTTGAGCTAGAAACAAGGTTTTTTTTGTTTAAATCTGCAGATTATGCAGCAGATGATGGATTATGTGGCAAATGTATAATTATGCAAAAATCAGTGCAGCCGAACAGTCGCATAATGAAAAATTTCCTAGCTATCGTAACGGAAAGTTTCAATTCTATTAAGGACTCGGAGGCGAGGATAATGCTCATCTTTCTCCACTTTATTAACAGCAGCCAATTTAAAATAAACTGAAAAAACTACTATTCCCATGAAACCCTGGGAATATCACAACATCATAGAGTCCAACATATAGAGAGTCCGCTGTAGCGCCACCAATCCGGATAGCCCAGCCTGTGTATAGTCCTTCATCCCTGGTTATTCCTTCTATTTCGTCGCGCGAGATCAGCCGTCCTTGACCTCTCATGCATCGTGCTTATTTGTGTCCGAACCTGAAATTAGATGGCTAAGGTTTAGTCCTGAAAAGGAAGAATACATGCAATAGCATCACAGGCACTGTACTTGCAAACAAGCAGCATTTGAAGTCTATGAAACTGAACTTAGAGCTTACGTACTCTAGAACGAGGGTGGGGAAAATCAAGCCCATTGCTGTACCCTGGGAGGGATAATCCTTCGCCTCCGAGTCCTTAATAGAATTGAAACTTTCCGTTACGATAGCTAGGAAATTTTTCATTCTATGTCAGGACCGGAGGCGAGGATTATGCTTGTTTAAAGCTTACCAAGTGGGCCATTTGTAGAACCGGTTTGAAGTAAAACCTTTTGAATGTAGAGTCTGAGGACCAGTCTGCAGCGTTGAGTATGTCCTCCAGACGGGCTCCTAGAGAAAAAGCTTTAGAGGCCACCGCCACCATGGTCAAGTGACCTCCGAAGGCTCGGAGGTTTATCCCCGCTTCCTGCATGACCCACCTTACCCAGCGGGCGATCGTGGGTGAGGAGACCGCTTTATGTGGCTTCCGCAAAGCGATGAAAAGCCTTTGCTCCCCCGGGCGGCGGAAGTCCTTCGACATTTCCTCATAGGCCCTAAGACACGACACCACACACAATTTGGGACAATCCGGGAAGGCCAGGAACGAGATCGCCTTTGTCCCACATTTGGTTCTTCATCGAATTGTGAAAGTAACTCCTGAGGAAGAAAAAATCCTACCGGAGATGTTCAAGGCACGAACGTCCGACACTCTTCTACAGGAGATTAAACAAAGTAACATGGCTAATTTAGCCGACAGCTCTTTCGTGGAAAGGAACCTGTTTGGTTGCCAGGAGAGGAAAAGGTTCAGCACCTGGTTCACGTCCCAGAGCGCTGAGTACCTGGGTTCCGGGGGAAGAGAGAGGCGTATTCCCCGCATGAGGCGGCAAACAAAAGGGTGTTCTCCCACCGGGGCGCGGTCCACTGCTGAGTGACCCGCAGAGATGGCCGAATGAAAGGTGTTAATCGTCATGTAGGCCAGGCCTTCCTTGGCCAAAGACGCCCAAAAATTTAGGACATGAGTCACATCTGCTGCCACGGGACCGAGATCCCGTCGCAAAAACCAGCGTGACCATCTCCAGGTAGATCTGCACCGCTTGACCGTACTGTCCGCCCATGCTTTTGACATAAACTTTTCAGCCGTGCCTGAAAGGCCTGGGACCGCTCATCGTCCCCGGTAATTCGCCACGCCATAAGAGTGAAAGACTCCTGCATTACTAGCGGGTGAGGCTGATGTGCTGGATTGAGGAGTAGCGTTGGAAATCGGGGGAGAGGGATTGGAGAATCCCAAGAAAGTTCCAGAAGAACTGGAAACCAGGGTTGCGATCTCCAAATCGGTGTGACCATTACCACACTCCCTCCCTGCCGCCGGACCTGAGCCAAGGCCCTGGTTATCATGGCGAACGGGAGAAAGTCGTAACCCTGCTCCTCGTGCCAGTCCTGAAGGAATGCATCCGTCTTCTCCGCTCGTGTGTCCGGTTTCCAACTGAAAAACCTGGGCAGTTGATGGTCCAGGCGAGAGGCAAAAAGATCCACTGAGAAGGGGCCCCATTTGCTGTTCAGTTTCCTGAACACCCCTGGATGGAGTTTCCACAGACTCACATCGTGGAAGTGACGTGACTGGTAATCCGCCACTTGATTGTCCTGACCGGGTAGGTACTCCGCTGTGACCGAAATCTGACGGTCTAGGCAATATTGCCAAAAGTTTGCAGCCAGATCAGAGAGGGCCTTGGACCGAGTTCCTCCGAGGTGGTTGATATATCTGACCGCAGATACGTTGTCCATCTTGAGGAGTACGCAGGACTGAATGGAGTCCTTGGTCCAACATTGGATCGCAAACGACCCGGCTAGGAGCTCTAAACAATTTATATGTAGTCGTTGTTCTTGCGGCGACCATAGACCTCCGGTGGTAAACTCTCCACATCTCGCACCCCAGCCTGTCCTGCTGGCGTCGGACTCGATGACTAAATCTGGCGCTGAGCCAAATATCACTCTCCCATACCAAGCTCCCATGTTGGCTAGCCACCAAGTAAGCTCCGCCCTTGCCTCCTGAGTTGGCGAGACTTGTTGGGAATACGACAGACCTCTGCGGAGGTGCGCAGCTTTCAGGCGCTGAAGGGCCCGGTATTGAAAGGGTCCTGGGAATATCGCTTGGATTGACGAGGACAGGAGTCCCACAATGCGGGCTACCTGCCGTAGAGAGATGCGCGGTTTTGTTAGAGTCCGCAGAATCTCGTGGCGGATGTTTGTCACCTTCCTGGATGGGAGGCTGAGAGTAGCTTCGACTGAGTCGATCGAGAAACCCAGAAAAATCACCTTCTGGGAGGGAACCAGGGTGGATTTGGTTTCGTTGATCACAAACCCCAAGCCCTGCAGGAGGTTGACCGCAGTCTGCAGCTGCTGGGAGAGAGTTCGGGGGCACTGAGTCATCAACAGGATGTTGTCGAGGTATACAATGAGCCTGATGCCCAACGCCCGAAGGCGTTCCACCACCGGCCTGAGGACCTTCATGAAGCACCATGGCGCTGAGGATAGGCCGAAGGGCAAGGTGGTGAACTCGTAGGTCTGGTCCCTGAACGAAATTGAAGGAACCTCCTGTGCGTGGGAAAAATAGGAATTGAGAGGTAGGCGTCCTTGAGAACCAGGCGCACCATCCAATCTCGTGGTCGTAGTAAATCTCGGAGGAGGTGAATTCCCTCCATCTTGAAGTGGCGATATAAGAGCCACTCGTTGAACTCGCGAAGGTTGATCACCGGGCGTTGACCGCCGTCCACCAATAAGAGGTTGCTGATAAAACCTCTGGGGTGAGGAAGGGTTCGGGCGATCGCCCCTTTGCCTAGGAGGGCCTGCACCTCCTGATCCACCAAAACGCCATCTTCTGCGGAAAAGGTGATGGGCCGAGGAGTAACGGGTTGTGAGGGGTTCCCGTAAAATTCTATTCGGAATCCTTGAATAGTTTGAAGGACCCAGTCATCTCCTGTGATGGAAGTCCAAGCCTGGAAAAAATGCCCCAGACGGCCCCCTACCCTTATTAGGGAAGAAGATATGACACTCACCGGCTGTGTTGGAGGCGCCACCTCCCCGGCCACCTCTGTGCTTGCCACGTCTCCCTCTGGTGGGATAAAAGTTGCCGAATCTGGCCTGATCTTGATATTGGCCTTGGTGGGAGCCTTGTCTTGGAGTGTAATGATTGGGTCGGCCAGACGGACGAGCGGCCCCTACCTCGGCTGGCCCCCCTGAAAACACGTGGATGAAATACCTTTTTTATGGAGGACTGCTCCTTGTCCAATGAAGTGAAGGTATTAACAAACCTGCCGAGCTCTTTTATGAAGGGCTTTCCGAAAAGGCCCCTCTGTGCCACCGGGCCTGCCTCGGAATCCGCCAGATCTCCGAGTTTGGGATCCACCTTAATAAGCAGAGATCTGCGCCGCTCGGTGGACAGAGCGCAGTTGGCATTGCCAAGGAATACCATGGTGCGTTGCTCCCAAGATGACAAAGTGTCTGGGGAGATGAGGGACCCAGAGGACTTTGCCTCCTCCGCCATGTCAAGGATCTTCGTGAGGGGCCCCAGTGTGTCTAGTAACTTGTCCTGGCATGCCAGCCAGGACCTGTCTATCCCTTTTTTGGGGTCTTTGACGAATTTCTGGAGGAAGGTAGCCATGCATGGGTCGATGTCAGGTGTTGCCGCTACCTTGCCCTTCAGAGATGAGCGGGGGCACTCCGCCCTGAGGCAGTTACGGGCCTTCTTCTCCAGGGGTCTCCGGATGCGGCTAGCCACATACTGTGCGACGTTGTTGGAAGGAGCCCAATCCGAAGACCTCGGGTGAAGGATGTCGTCTGGGTCAAGCATGTCTGCTCAGAGGCCCTGGTCAGGTTGGGCAGGTGGCTGGTGGGAAGGGAGCCAGGGGCGTGAAGGGCCTGCGTCGTCATCCGTATCCCTATGGTCCCCGTCAGAAGGGTCAGGAGGGGGGGCTGTTGGGGTGGTATTGTCCAGAAATGCCTGTTTAAGGCGGGCGAAAGCTTTGGGGTCTACTCCCGCCTCGCGGGTGCGCTTTGCCGGAGGTGATTGGGTGTCAGGGGGGGGATGAAGACGGGGCCGATTGGCCCGGCACAGCCCGAGCCAATTTTTCGCATGCCTGTTCAGTTTGGCAGGAGAGGCGATTCTCCAGGGGTGCCATGGCCTCTGAGATTGCCCTGTGGATCGATGCGTCCACAGCATCATAGAAATCGTCATCCCATTGTAAGGCAGTAAGGGGGTCCTCCTCCCCAAGGTCCTCAGTGTAATGTTCCATAATAGAGGTAGGTAATCCCTGAGGTACCAACCTAATCAGGTAAGTATTAATTTGTTTTGGGTGTAAACCCACTCAAAAAGGGGCAGGCTCAAAAAGGAGGGCAGGTATTAACCCAACTAATTAGCAGTCCAGGGCCGGGTAAGCCCAAATATGGGTGGCTGGGTGTCAGCCAAATGATGTGGTGCAATGAACTTAAGGGGGCTCATGCCCGGGACCCTGCAGCCCGAAGTTCTGAGGGCAATGAGTGCTGGGAGGGGTCCCACAGACACAGGGATACCATACAGACTCCTCGTCTGAGGAGCGTTATTGGCCTATGAAAAAATACCGACCTAGTAGGCGAAATGAACAAGATGCCAAAGCAGCGAGGCACAGAGCAGACCCACAAACTGTGGGCGTCACTCTCCAGCAGTAACAAGGCTCCTTCGAGAACGTGACTCGCGTGCCCTCTGTAGGCGGGAGGACTGCACCGCCAAGCCCGTGACACACAGAACAGCCGCGAAGGAGCGGAAGACGCTCCCGCGGTCAGCCATAGGTCGACCCGAGTAGCGGGCGCCCCGTAAGGAAGAAATGAGATAAACTTTCACCAAAAAAGACAAAGGCAAATTACATGTGCAAATAAAATCCAACGCGCTCGCGCAGAGCAGGGAATTAACATGAGAACAAATATTACCAATCAACAAACGCGCTCGCAACAGAGCAGAGAAATTAGCATAAGTTAATCACATAATACTATCAATGAACCAGCAAATCGCCTAGCAACAGCAGGCTAAGGAATGTTAAGGCCACAATCAATTCTGAGAGAAAAGAGAGAGGCCACTTATCTTGGCTGCGAGCAGCGAAGAAAGAGGAGGAATAACCAGGGGTAACGGACTATGAACAGGCTGGACTATCCGGATTGGTGGAGCGACAGCGGACTCTCTATATGTTGGACTCTATGATGTTGTGATATTCACAAGGGTTCATTGGAATAGTAGTTTTTTCTGTTTACTTTAAATTGGCTGCTGTTAATAAAGTGGAGAAAGATGAGCATAATCCTCGCCTCTGGTCCAGACATAGAATTCCAGTGGCCCTGCTCATACCTCCGACTAGGTCCAGAAGTGCTCCTCAGTGGTTCCTTCTTTTTTTGTCTCATTTGAGTTTATAGTTTAGCTTCTATGGAAATGAGGAAGCCTAAACATGAGGTTACCACTCCACAACACAGACTTCCATACCACATAATTACTCTCCATAACACATAATCCCACTCTACATAATTCCTACACACTAAATACCACATACTTTCTATCCACATAATTTCACTGCACAACATACCACATAATTCCACTACACACAACGTACATCCACTTCACACCAAAAACATTAGTAAAAACATTTACATTTTTAACGCCAATAGCTCGAACTCCCGCAAATGCGAGACCTATTACATTGCAAATGCTTCTTTAACTAGTAGTCGCATTTGCAGAGTGGTGGAGAAAAGGGGCTGGGCCTCCGACCAGCGCTCAGGAATTCCGCTGCGTAGGACTTACAGAAGGTACCAGGAGGGCTTCTTGGCCCTCAAAGTCCCTCAGGAATAAAGTGGACTGGACCAAGAGCTACCTTTCTGCCAAATTTGGTGTAATTCTGTTCAGCAGTTTGGGCTGTAGCTGCGACAAAAGTTTCCTATGGAAATGAACATGGAGAAAATGCGTTTTAGGACCCCCCTTTTTTCTTGGCCCCCGCTTGACGAATCACCCCAAAACGTTCAAGACAGGAGCTGACCGGAACGCCCCATTAGGTTTGAAAATTTCACGAAGATTCGCCAAACGGCGCCAAAGATATTGGCAAATCAAAAAACGCTTTTCCTATGGAAACTAGGTCCTAACTATAACTACCTACTGGCGACCGCCGGGGGGGGGAGGGGGAGGGGAATGGGGGGTATATGTATGTGTATATATATATATATATATATATATAATATGTCATTTTCAGATTTTAAATATTTGAGAAAATAAGCAATGGTGTTTCGTAACAATCTTGGCAGTGGAAATTACTCTGTAGTTTAAGAATGTGAGGGGGGATACCTTTGTTGGAGAGCTACTGTCAAAGATATATAGCTTTTCCAAATTAAAAAAATAAATCACATTTCTTACATCCAGAAAGATGGACTAAAATATTAAATTCAGTTTTAATTTTCTCCCTGTTTGTGCTGTTTTCCTCACAAAGGATAAGGATCTACGTTTTTGCACAGTAGTTGACAATCTGGCAGTAAATGTTCCAGCAGGAATTGAACTGGAGAAAGCCAAGCTGCTGCTTGCAATGCTTTTGGCCAGAAAAGTGTCTTGCTGCGTCCCAGGTCTTCTCCGACGTGTCTTTTGGAGAACAGTGGCTTTTATTAACCATCACCTCCCCTCTTCCATTGATCATTTAGCAAGACAGGTAAGAACAGTATAATCTTTGTGTTGTATTGTATTAACCTTAACACTCCAGAACCTCCTTCTGTTTTCCCTTCCTCCTATCCTCTTCCCTTCTCTATATTCTACAGGTCCTGTCACAAACATTCTTTAACAGTTGATGCAAACTGTGTAAGGCGACAGGCCTCTTTGGTATGCTGTCATTTACATCACTTTGCTTTAAATTTATTTCGACTGGAAATAATATTTATAATGTACATACAGCAGTTGCACTATTCGGGCCTCACAGAGGTGTTTATTAAAATGTGTTCACAACAATTAATCACAGATTCCTGTTCTTTAGAGCTTGTATTCAGGTCTGAGATTTGCTATCATGAACTGTCACATGCACTGAAGTTGGCTGAGCTGGCAAAATGCTGTACACCCTTTATCTCCAAATCCATATATAATAGTCTGGGAAAATGTACTTAATTAGGGTGACTGTACTTGTGCTCAGAATGCAGACCTATCAAGGAAAGTAGGCCTTCCACCACCAATAAGGAATCGTATCCAGAGTCATAACTATAGAACAATCTCCAATCGAAATACAGAACCTTAGTAACGCTCACATTTTCATTTGTAAAATGTACTTTTTGTTCAAAATTCTCCCAAAAAAATACATTCATTTTTTAAACATTGGAAATTAAAGCAAACAATAACCAGTTTACAAGTGCAGCACCCAGAGAAAAAGAGTGACTGCTCCTTTAATGTTTGTTACTATTATTAGGAGGGCTACATTCAAATCTGAAAAGTAATCCTAGAAGGGGACCAACATAGCCATTGCAGACCCTGGCAGAACAGGGGTAGAGTATATTCAGTTTAAGATATATGTACCTGTGAGATGCTTGGATTTTAGGGGCAGTTGACAACAATATGTAAGGGAGTGGTGCATTATTTTTTGTTACCTCACAGCAGAGGAACCATTTTAGTTCTATTTTTTCTCAAGCTTTTGGTTCAGTACTTTGGTGCACCATTGTGTCTTCACATAAATAATAGATGTAAAGCAGTATTTATCTTTATCATTTTGGTCAGTGTTTTATATATGCATACTTTTTTGAGAATTGTTCCTGATTTTCCACAGGTAAGTGGCACACTTATTCCGGCACACTTATTCTGGCATAATCAAACCTTGTGTAAGACATTTTCAACCACAAGTCATTAGGCTTCAGTTTCTCCTCCAAGGTTGGGCTTCAGCTTGCTACCCTATCCTACGTTTCATGAATATTATAGAAAATCTCCTGATGGAGAAGGCAATATTACTTGTAATGCTTGATCTACATTGTTGGTATTTTCTCTGAATTCATGATCATTCCAACGAGCTCCTAGTTAACCAGATGTCTAGTCTAAATGGAAGGTCAATTTAAATTTTCTGTCTCTATCCTCCAAAAGCAAATTGCTTGATTGACTGCAGTATGTGATGGTATTTGTCATTGTTTGTTTGAGCAACTGCCTTAGTAGAGGAGCGGCATTTTCATCCTTGTTCAATTTTAAATTGCTCTTTTATGGTGAATTGTAATGATTCTTAAGTAGGCATGTTTTATTTGATTCTTTTTCAGATTTGCATTCCGCACTTCATTTAAATTTCAAAGAACTTTTATTGAAGACTGTCTCAAGATAGAACACTCAAAACTCGTATGAGGACAAAAAGTACCAAACTTGACAAGTGTGAAAATATTGTCTAGCATCGTTAGGCCCTCATATTACAAAGATCAATCCACCCCGTTTGGTTGAGTCTGGAGTAAGTGAGGGCGGGTGCGAGAGAAAAGGGAGGTTATGCTTCGTAGGATTCTCGCAGATAATCATGAATGTAGAAAAGACCCGCACATACACTTCTGACGTTGGAGGTGGCCAACTTAGTGATGAACAGTCTGGTAACACCTCCATAAATCTGTAACATGCCAGCTTTAATTGCATTTTTTCTGCAGAAAAACTACAGTAATATAATTATTATGCTAAACCACAATGCAGCATTAAGTGTAGAAATGTGGCATATATTTAAACGCTACCCTAAATCGCTGCTGTAGCTGCAGAAACAAATGAAGGCAAAGATGCCCGTCAGGTCAAAAGAGCATCAGCTGCACTCAGTATATACTGTACCTTTAGTAGAGCCAGCAGCTTCAGGCTCAGTTCTTTTTTACCGGCTTGTGCTGACTGGATCCCTGAAAACTTCATAGGTTCTTAACCACATTTTTTCTGAGGATTTATCTGTAGCAATTGATCATTTTACACTTCATTCACCATTTTTTGACGAGTACAAGAGAGTTCCTGTGGTTTTCCCTCTTAGGAATTGTTCTTTCTCTTCATTGCGCCTTAACTATTTGTGAAGTGTCTCAAATGTGAGAGAGAAAAGGTTTCTTCAGATCCCCATGTCAAAAAGAGTCAGCATCTTAGCCATCAGCATCGACTTGTACCCCATCGAGAAACTGCAAGCTGACTCCCAACAACTCGGGTCACGACCACTACAGAACCAACGTAGACACCCACGACGGCGAGAATGGTTCCATCAACGACGATGGTAACAGGTGACAACACCAGTTCCATCACACCACCGACACCACAACTTCATCACTCGACACCATCTCATTCTTCGGTTCTATTGTTGGTGTTGAAACATATCTCAGCTACAAGAAAGTCTATGACACAGTAATCTGTTATATGATCGACATCAAGGCCCTCTTCAGGGTCAGTGTATACCATTTATTTTATGCATTCTTATGCAGTGACTCCCATGGATGAACCTCCATTACATCCAGCTGCAAGTATCGCTATAACTTCTACAACTGCCTCCACTGCCATGCGCTCTACTGCGGCATTGTCCCATCAATCCGCTGGCACCATCCACACAACAACTTTATGGATTCCCAAAATGTTCCAATGTCACCATTGCTGTATAGGTCCCATTCTTCAGTGCATACTCTACGTAAACGAAAAAGGAGAACACCTTCAACTTACCTACCTACATCTAGAGGTCATTCCACAGATACATATTACACACCGACTTCGCCTTCACCCTCTCCTTTAAGATCATTTCCATTTTAGTACGTATTGGTGAAAGGAGCAGCAAAACTTAATATTCAGATTGAAGTACCACAATTGTCTGTGTCGTGATTATGGAGACATTACGACTCCGAGCATCACCAAAACTATTATTGCCATTGGTACCAGTTTTACAGAGATTTTGTAATAGACCGGACAGCCTTAGGGTGGTCTTCCGCCAACTCTTTGCCTGCCTCCCTCTATTTTTTCGGACTTCGTTTTTGTTGGCTTTAGGACTCTGCGCACTTTACAACTGCTAACCAGTGCTAAAGTGCTTGTGCTCTCTCCCCTAAACATGGTAATATTGGTTCATCCCCAGTTGGCATAATTAATTTACTTATAATTCCCTAGTAAGGTGCACTACATGTGTCCTTGGCCTGTAAATTAATGCTACTAGCGGGCGAGCAGCACCGATTGTGCCACACATATAAGTAGCCCCTTAACCATGTCTGAGGCCTGCCATTGCAGGACCTGTATGTGGAGTTTACTGCCATGTCGACTTGGCATTTAAAACTACTTGCCAAGCCCTTTTATTACACATAAGTCACCCCTATGGTAGGGCCTAGGTAGCCCATAGGGCAGGGTACTGTGTAAGTAAAAGGTAGGACATATACTTTTACGTTTTACATGTCCTGGTAGTGACAAAGAGCTAAATTCGCTTTTCACTACTATGAGGCCTACTCCTCTCATAGGCTAGCATTAGGAATTCCTTAAAATACCGTTAAGTTAAAATTCCTGATTAGAAAGGAGTAGCTACATCAGGTTTCATATCTCTGGAAAGGTAATGATAAATCCTCTCTACTGGTAACGTTGGATTTAACATTACTGTTTTAGAAATGCCACTTTTAGAAAGTGGACATTTCTCTGCTCTTACTGCTCTGTGTGCCATGCAGCCTGTCTTGAATACATGTCTGAGCGGGGTGACATCTACAGTTTGTGCATTCCCTCCAGAAAGCCACAAACACAGGAAGGCTAGATGTGGCTGTGCTTCCGTCTACATACATCTGCATTCTGATGGCCCTACCTGTGCAGGGAGGGGCTAACACTTACACTTTAATAGGTAGTGGCCTGACCCCACATAAAGGCTGCGGCCCCCCCCCCCCTCCCTCCTGATAGCCTGGCAGACAGGACTGGGTTGAAAGGAATACTTGTGCACTTCAGAGACACTCTTTCAAGTCTCTCCCAATTCAAAGGCACATTTGGGTATAAGTACTGTGTCTGTGACCCCACCAAATCACGCACTTCTGGATCTACAAGTAAACCTCTGTCAGAAGAACTGCTGTGCTGCTCAAAGGACTCCTTGCTGAACTGCTGACGTGGAAGGCTGCCTTGCTGCTCTCTGACTCTGATGAAGGAGAGCTGTACTCTACTTCTACATCCAAGTGTGCTCCAAGCTTTTGTTGGCTTGCCCCCTGGTGCTTGAGACTCGGGGATCAAAGAAAGTAGGTACGGAGTTCCTCAATGGGTCACTGACCGCAATGTGAGAATTGTGTGATGCCAACTGCGTAGGAATCAGGAGGAGGGGAATTCCTCCTTTTCGGAACTAAGGCCCTCACACACCCAGCAAGCTAGGTGTCATGCTTCATCATATGGGCCTGCTCCTCGTCGGGTGGGCGCTGCAATACCCGCAGGGCACCCATAAAGGGGCTCTTTACCGGAGATCTTTTGTTCCTTGCCGTATAGGTGCCGTGGGTGTAAGGGGCCTATTGAGTGTAGATGTTAAAATAAGGTGAAAATAAAACAGGGGAGGGAGTCCTCTGAAATAAATTTTATTCTGGGAGGGTCCCAGCCTGGTTAAAAGAAATATGGGAAAGGTGACTATTCAGCTATAATGTGTCAAACTGTGCTCTACTCCTAGATGGTCGGCATGTTTCTCGCCCTATTGTCATAGAGATCTGTGGCGATTCCTCAGGACCTAGATAATTGGAAACTATCTACGCTAAGTGAGATAGGTGTATAAAACTACCTACCACTCAGTGGTACCGCGGGAACTGTTGCCCGCAGGTGGTTGGAGCCAACCTAAACTGTTGTTAGTTGACGCCTCATCAGTTGCAGGCGGGAATCTAGACACACCATGGGTTGTGTCTGCTCAGGTTCTGAGCCTCGTGGTAGACCTACCCCACTCCGCTGCCACCGGGATGCTGCTCTTGTGCCTGGTTCACTGGAAGTGAACCCAGATACTTGCATCATGGAAATCGACGCATCTCCTGTGTGCATGTAGCAGAACCGACGCATAGACCCGTTTGCAGGAGTAGAATTGGAGCATCGCTCTCGGAATCAACACACCACCTCGAGAGCCCCATCGCATCGCGGCCGCTTGTAGAGATCGACGCATCCCTTTCGACTGCACGTTTAAACCCGGCGCATCGCACTTCGGAAACAACGCATTGCGGCTCAGCGTCATGTCTGCTGAACCGACACATCACCACCACTGCTGTATCGATATCGATGCATCAATCGACTGAGCTCTGCATCTTGCTGTTGCGACCAGGATACAGTACTTTGTTCACCGGTGCGGGTCCTGTAGCCGGCCAGCACTCCATCGCGGAGGGCCTGAACTTTTGACTTTGCCCCGGTCCAGCGCGACCCCAAGTAACCCCTAAAGAGCTATTTGCTTCTAAGTGCTACAACTCATTTTATTCCTTAAAAATTAATATCTTAACTTCTGCATATTGAAGTTGTGGTCCTGTTTTATTTATAAGGTCCTAATTTATTTTTCTAAACTGATGTGGAGTCTTTTTGTGATGTTTTCACTATGTTTTTGCACAAATACTTTACACATTGCCTTCCAAGTTAAGCCTTCCTGCTCTGTGCCAAGCTACCAGAGGGTGAGCACAGGATAATTTAGATTTGGTTGTGACTTATCCTGACTAGGATTGTGGTCCCTACTTGGACAGGGTGCATACCTCTGTCATCTAGAGACCCAATTTCTAACATCGTGGAAGAAAGGTTTTTAATATCAATCACTTTTAAATCGGCAATATCACACTCAACAGGATCTGGTGTACCCCCAACAAGAACCTAAACCGGATTCTGTTATTGTTTCTGCAGCACATAAAAAGCATTTGTCTGTACGAGAAAACTCTGTTATCTCCAGAAAGGGAAAGCAAAAGAATTGATATTGTGGGCAGAAATGTTTTGTGTATCTGCAGCTGTTACTTTGAAATCTGCGAATGATTCTGCCCTTCTTGACAGATCTGATAAGGCAAGGCGTTGTGGAAATCATGTCTTGCCTTTGCTGATGACCTTCCAAGGGACAGAAGAAAAGACTTTATGGAAATAATAAATGAAATTCAGATTGTGTCCAATCGAGTTATTAGTCCAGCCATTGGTACTGCAGATTTAGCGGCAACAGCATACTGTCATGGCACTTCGCCTTACTTCTCTTAAGCCAGGTGCACAATTAAAAATTATGAATCTGTCTTTCTCAGGTCCTGCTGCTTTGGCCCTCACACTGACAATGAGATGGAGAGGATGAAAAATGAAGCAGAGACAGTAAAGGCCATAGGTCTTGAAGGAAGTAAATGGTTTTTACCATTCTCCGAAGAGACAGAGACACTTAAGACACAATCTGAGAGAAAGGTTTCTATCCCTTGGCCATACTACACCCAAAGACTTATTTGTGGCAGACGTCAAAAGCCACAGAGATTCCACTCCAGGAAAGATAAGATCCCACAACAATGACAACAGGCATCAAACAGTTCACTCCATCTTGTCTGTTCGCCACTCCAGTGGGAAAGAGTGTAAATACAAACACCTGAAAGAGAAGTAACGAATTACCACCTACAAATGGGTCTTACAAATAATGAAATATGTCCTAGCTATCATAACGGAAAGTTTCAGTTCTATTAAGGGTTCAGAGGCAAGGATTAGCCTTTTACTTCCTTCACTTTATTCACAGCTGCCATTAAAAGTCTGTATTTTCACAATAAACATAATTTCCCATGAGTCCTTGGGAATTAGAACAAAACAGTTTATCCAATCAACGCCTGTCCCGTCCTCTTCATGTTCCTCGGGGACGTTCTATCCTTCTCTTTCTTCCTGCGAACACAGTCGATCACCGTCAATGTCATTCTTGTTTATTCAAATCCGTTCCTATGGAAGCAAAGGAGTAATTTAAGACTCCATATGAATTTATTACTCTCAGATATCTCATGCAGGTACGTTTGACCAGACTTATATCAATATTCCAACAAAGTATCATAATCAGATTATCAATATAACCATTATATATCATTAAAACATAAACATCGTAATTTGTATTGGGTGGGAAATCAGAAATTTAATAAAAGGGCGGGCTAATCATCGCCTCAGAGTCCTTAATAGATCTGAAACTTTCCATTACGATAGCTAGGAAACTTTTAGTTTTTCATTCTATGTCAGGATCGGAGGCGAGGATTAGGCTAGTATAAAGCTTCTCCACCACCGGAGATGCCAGATTTATAACCGGTTTAAAATAAAACCTTTTGAAGGTAGAATCTGAGGACCAGTCAGCAGCATTTAGTATGTCTTCTAAACGAGCTCCCAGTGAAAAAGCTTTAGAGGCCACAGTTCCTCTTATCGAATGAGCGCCAAATTGAGAGATATTAATCTCTACCTCTTGCATGGCCCATCTGACCCATCTTGCAATGATAGGAGAAGAAACTGCTTTGTTTGGTTTCGTGAGGGCAATAAGTAACTGACATTCCCCATGGGGGTGTACATCAGTGGTCATAGAATCATAAGCTTTGAATGCTCTAATAACACATAACTTTGGAACATCAGGGAAAGGTGGATATGACACAATCTTTTAATTGCATTGCTTTCTTCTGGAAATATTAAAAGTCACTCTGTCTTGAGTAATACACATCCGATATTCTGCAACAGGAAATCAAGCATAATAAAGTAGCCAATTTTGCTGACATATTTTCTTCCTACATAAATATTTATTGGATGGCCATGATTTAAATAGGTTTTAAACTTTATTAACATCCCATAGTGTAGAACATCGGGTTCAGGGGGAGCAAACGATCAAATGACCCTGAGGAGTTTACATACCAGAGGATATTCTTCAATCGGCTTTTCATTGATTGGAGTATGTCCGGCCGAGATAGCTGAACAAAAGGTATTAATTGATCTATAAGCCAAGCTTTCTGAAGACAAGGCTGCTAGAACATTCCGAATATGGACAACGTCCGCTCCCACTGGATCCAATTGCTGTTGAGGACACCAACTCCACCATCGTCACCAGGCAGATCGATATCTCTTATTTGTGTTATCCACCCAATCACTGGAGAGTAATGTAGCTGCTTCCTCAGAAATTCCTGGGACTTTCCAATATTCCATGTAATCTGCCATGCCATAAGACAAAGAGACCCTCTCATTAACAGGTGATGTGTATTCCCTTGGGGATCCGAAGGAGATCTGGAAACAGGTAGAGGGTTTGGAAAATCCCAAGAAAGTTCCATCAGAACTGGAAACCATACTTGCGATCTCCAAATCGGGGTAATTACCATTTGGTCCGCTTGCTGTCGCCGAACCGGAGTGGAAAGTCTCATAATCATCGCAAAAGGAGGAAAGGCATACCCTTTCTCCGCACTCCACTCTTGGAGAAATTAATCGGTCGCTATTGCACTGGGATCCAGTCGCCAACTGCAATACCTCAGCAGTTGGTGGTCTAGCCATGAGGCAAAGAGATCTATCGTGAATGGCCCCTAGCGATTTTGGAATTTCTGGACCACCCTCGGGTGAAGTTTCCAGAGACTGGTAACCCGCCAGTGCTGGGAGTGCCAGTCCGCCACTTGATTGGAGGTTCCCGGGAGATGTTCTGCTGAGATCGAGACTTGGTTTGTCAGACAGTATTCGCCATGGGCAAGATAGTTGACGTAGCGGACTGCCGCTATGATGTCCAATTTGAGGAGCACATAGCATTGGGCTCTGCCTATGGTCCAGCATTTCACCACGAAGGAACCCGCCATCAATTCCAGGCAGTTTATGTGAAGTGCATGCTCTGTGGATGACCATTTTCCTCCTGTGGAGAAATCCACATAGTGTGCTCCGAAGTCCGAACCACTGGCGTCTGATTCTATCACCAGATCGGGTTGGGAGTCGAAGATGGCTCGGCCATTCCATGCTTCCATATGAGAGATCCACCATCGAATTTCCATTTTCGGGAGTATGTAAGACCCCATCTCAAATGGCAGATTTTGAGGCGTTGCAGTCACGGTAGTGTAATGGGCCTGGAAAAATGGCCTATATCGATGATGAGAGGCGACATACTATCCTGGCCAGATGGCAAAAGGAAATCATTAGTCTGGTCAAGCTTCGCTTGAGTTCGTGTTTTGTCTTGGAGAATTTGCGAGATGGAAGACTTAAGGTAGCATTGGTGGAGTTCACTACGAATCCCAGGAATTGGACATTTTGAGAAGGAGTGAGATTTGATTTCTTCTCGTTGATCACGAAGCCAAAGAATTCTAGCAAGTCGACAGTCATCTGCAGGTCAGATACAAGACGTCTTGGACATATCATCCTGACACCCAGGGCTCTCAGGTGCTCAACCACAGGTTTCATAACCTTGGTAAAGCACCATGGAGCGGAAGACAGACCGAAAGGGAGGGATGTGAATTCGAATATCTGAGACCTCTATTGGAATTGCAGGAAGCGTCTGAGGAGAGAAAATTAGGATTGTAAGATAAGCATCTTTGGGGTCCAATTGGACCATCCAATCCTAAGCCTGTAGCAAGTCTCTGAGAAGATGGATCCCTTTCATCTTGAAGTGGCGATATGCCAGCCTCTCGTTGAATTCCCTCAAATTGATGACAGGTCAGTGAACTCCGTCCCTTTTTTCTATAAGAAAAAGATTGCTGAGGAATCCATTTGGATGCAAGGATGTTGGCACGATTGCCCCTTATTCCAGAGGCTGGGCGATCGCGCCATCCACTAACAGCAATTGGTCGGGGGAGAATACCAGGGGCCTGGGTTGGACCTGTTGGACTGGCCATTGATCGTTTGAAGACCCACGCATCCACAGTTAGAATTGCTCAGTTGTGGGAAAAACCCCCAGTCTGCCCCACAGTTTGATCCCCTCGGAGCTCTGTACACTCACCTTGTGGGATGTTGTAGGAGGCGTTGCCTCGTCCTCTTGAGCCTCGACGGCTAGGATAGGTTCTGGTTGAATAGAAGTTGCCATATTTTGCCGGGTCTTGCCATTGTCCTCTGCGCGGTTCGGCACCTCTGTAGGAGGCTTGGGGATAAGCATGGCCAGTCGAGCGCCCCCTGCCACGACTGGCTCTGGCAAAAACATGTGGTGTGAAGATTCGCTTAATAGAGGACTGAGTCTTATCAAGAGAGTTGAAGATATTGACGAATTTACCCACTTCTTTCACAAATGGGTCACCAAATAGGTTACCTTCAGCTATCGGTCCTGCCTCTGAGGTGGAGAGTTCCCCTAACTTAGGGTCAATCTTTATTGAAAGGGACCAACGCTGTTCTGTGGATATTGCACAGTTTTCGAGTTCCCTAAAAATACGATGGCCTTTTGAACCCAGCTGGAGAGAGCGTCGGGAAAGACCAAGGAGCCACAAGCCTTGGCGTCCTCAGCCATGTCAAGGATTTTGGCTAGGGGCCCTGTCGCATCTAATAATTTGCCTTCGCATCCTCGCCAAGAGCAGTCTATCCCTTTTTTCGGATCGCTCATAAATTTAGCCAGGAAGGTAGCCATTTTGGCATCCACTTTGGGAGTAAGGGACACTTTCCCCTCCAAGGCAGGTCTGGGCATTCGACCCTAAGGCACGTCTGACTTCTTTGTCTAAAGGCTTTCTCAGCCGTCCAGCAATATAAGAGGCTACTTTGGGAGCCGGGTCCTATCCCGCCTATCGCTGATTTAACAATTCATCTGGGCCTAGCATGTTCGAATTGAACTCTTGGGGTCCGTTCCCTTTGGCATCATTCCCTACAGATAAGTAGAGTCCCAAGATGGACGCCAGAGTGTACTGGAATACCCGTCCAAAGTTTGGGGCGAGTTATCTAGGTCCCCCGTTTTCAGAGAAACAGGCTCAAATGGTTCGCCCAAGGTACCTGCGTCTTGGAACCCTAAGGGGGTTGTCTGGGAATCCATAAATGCCTTTTTTAGGCACGCAAAAGCATCTTCATCAACCCCTTTCTCATCTGCGTGCTTGGTATCGGGAACGGACGTGGAAGGCTGCCCTGGAGGTATGGGGACATGTTGCCTGTTAAGGTTTTCCCTTGTTTCGAGGGGTCTGTGGCACTGAGCCTGAAGTTGCTGAATTTGCTTTTCCAAGGGCGCCACCACTTGGGAGACAGCCTTGAAAATAGAAACGTCCATGACTTGGCAAAAATAGTAATCTGTTGTGAGGTAGGTAATTTCCTCCTCTTCAAAGTAATCTTCAAACTCCTCCATGGTGTTGCCCGAAAGGGAGTGTGCTGGCAAGAAAGACTTGGGGGTAATTCAAGTGGAGAGTCCCCAATATATATTAATTCCCAAGAAGGAGAGGTTCAGGGGGCCGCATGGGGCCTGGAACCAGTACTTTCTTTGATATATATAGGGTACAGACTACTGCCTGGGCAAGTCCCAATATTCAGCCCTAAACCGGTCTTACCCGTCGATCGGGTGTTAAGCTCCAGGCAGCGGCTCTCCTTTAATACACAGAATCAGCACGTAGCTGATTAAATAAAAAACTGTTCAGCCTCTGAAAGCGATCATGGCTGGAAGCGCTTCACCAAGCCTGATATCGGGTGAAATTGACGCGCTGGCCGTGCGGGAGGTAGAGACACGCTGAGCGCTTAATTTGACAAGCGCAGTCCCCCTAGCGGTCAGATGACCGCACCATGCGGGGAGCCTGAGGGAATGGAAGCGGACGCGAAGGAGCGAGAGACGTTCCAGTGGCCGCGCTGAAAGAAAAGTGTATGGCACGTATTATAAACCCAATGCAGAAAACAGTGTGGTTATGCCCAAACAATTAAGAAGCAGCAAAGCATAACATTAGAAAGCACTCAATTCAAATTTACAGAGAAGAGAATGCACTTATCTAAGAAAGAGGAGGATAGAACGACCCAGAGGAACATGAAGAGGATGGCACGGGTATTGATTGGATGAACTGATTGTTTTGTTCTATTTCCCAAGGACTCATGGGAAATGTAGTTTATTGTTAAAATACAGACTTTAAATGGCTGCTGTGAATAAAGTGAAGGATGTAGAAGCCTAATACTCACCTCCGGTCCTGCCATAGCATTCAGAGAGGCTACTCCATTCAATCCAAGTCTCTGCCAACCACCATTCCTCCAAAGTAAGTCTCTCAACATCAGCTTCATCATCTTCTAACACAAAAAATAACCTCCTTACTCCAAAACAAGCAATACAACTAGTTACTCTCGCACAGAGAGGGAAAGGTATCTATTCAAGATGATTTCTGTTCCCAAGAAAGAGTTCATACCCATCTTAGACTTGACACAAACCAGCAAATACGCCAGGAGAGAGAAATACAGAATGCGGTCTCTACATCAGATTTATCCACAGTTAATGAAGAGAGACTGGGTGTGCTCTGTTGTTTGCACATTTCCACATCCAAATAGAGAAGAAACATAGGAAATTTCTCCTGTTTTCCTAGTTGGCAAAACTCACTACCAATACAAGGTACTGCCGTTCTGCCCTCAAATCAGCACCAAGAACTTTTTCCAAGTGCGTGGCAGTAGTGGCAACATTTCTGCGTAGAAACAATGTCTTTATCTACCAATTGGTTTATAGAGGCCCACCCTGCAACTCAAGTACAAAAAGATTTGAACTTCACTGTCAGTTTGTTAAACCGTCTAAGAATTTGTGTAAACCTAGAAAATTCTATGAGATTACCAGTTCAGATACTGGATTATCTAGTAGCAACACCATCACAAGAGAAGTGTTTCCTATGGAGGCCTGAGCTGTACCATTTCTCAGAAATGTCACCAATTATTACAAAACATAAATCCATCAGTGAGACAGATCTCCTCTCCATTAGGATCCTTGGCATCACACATTTTTTTAGTCCCCATTACTCGACTCAACATGAGACAACTACAACAATGCTTGGAAAACCAATGGTTGCAATCCCAAGGAGATTAGGAGGACAAGGTGAACTTCTCACTAAAAACTCAACATTCCCTTCAATGGTGGCTTAACAAACGCAATCTATTCAAAAGGGTCCCATTTCACCAAGATCTACCCACTCAGACCTTAGTGACCGATGTTTCTCTCACCGTATTGGGGGGGGGGGGCACATGTGAACAATCTCACAATTCACTGACAGTGGGCTTCCGAGCAGCAGATATATCCCATCGATGCCCTTAAACTAAAAGCAGTTCATCTAGCTCTCAGGGCTAGTCTTCCATCTTTAACCCGAACAGGGTTCTAGTGCAGATACCAGCATGTACTATTCGAACAAGCAGGGAGGAACGAGATTACAAACTCTATCATTAGAAGCACAAGCCATTTGCCACTGGCTTCTATGTAGAAATGTGCCCCTTCAAGCCATTCACCAACCAGGTCTAAAGAACCAACAAGCAGATTTTCTTAGCAGATGTTTCTATGACAATCATGAGTGGGAAGTGAAAGACAGCCACTTAAATATCATCTTCCAAGATTGGGGTAATCCAGAAATAGACTTATTTGCCACGGCACAAAATGTTAAGATTCCGGATCCAGAGTGTGGGACCCCCATGGTCCTGATAGCACCGGAGTATCTGAAAGACTACCATGCAACCACTATCTTCTCTCCAGGATGGAAGGCAAAATCTTCCATCCCAACTTACACACCTTAAATTTGGCAGCAATGCTCTTGAGATCATAGAGTATGGACATTTAAATTTACCACTGGACTATATGAAAATACACAAAGCAGCAAAATTCACCAGGAGCGCTTATGCTTTCGAATCAGAGATTTGTACTTTGTTATTGTGCTAAAAATCATGTAACTCCTGTTAAGATAGTTTTATTCTTCCTTATTTACTGCACTTAGCAAAATCGAGACTGCAATTTTCTTCAATAAAAGTGCAGACCTTAGAGGCCCAAATCAGAGGTCTTTCTTCACAATCCCAGTGATCAAGAATTTCATAGAAGGACTAATAAAAGGTATGCTCTCAAATCAGAAGGTCTGCTCCACCATGAGAACTGAATTTAGGTCTCTCCAACCTCATGGCTCATCTGTTTCAGCGTATTCATAAAGCCAAATTGCAGCATCTTTCGTTGAAAGTTGCTTTCTTAGTTGCAACTACATCCGCCAAAAGTGTCCTTGAGTTACAGGCCTTATCCTCCTCTGAACCCTTTTTGATATTCCATCACAATTGGGCAGTTTTGAAGACCAAACCTTCCCTTTTTTCTAAAGATGTGCCAAATTATCATATAAATCAATCCATTTATCTTCCTGTATTCTTCCCTAATCCTTTCTTTCAAGCAGAGAGATCACTTGGCTTAAAGAGAGTCTTAAATTTTTATTTAGACAATCCTAAATCTATTAGAAAAAAAATTGACATCTCTTTGTTAAGGATGCTTGTCTTTGAGCAGGATTAACATCCTCCCACACAGGCCAATTGCTGTCTGTGTTTTTCCCTTTCCCAAAGAACTAAGCATGTAAGGCAAATTGTCAGCTGCCAGTAGAGGGCATGATGGGTAATGGAAGCTGCTGACTCTCTTAGAGCTACAGTGTATACGGAGTGCAGCTGATGCACTTTTGACCTGACAGGCCTCTTTCCTTTCATGTGTCTCTGCAGGGTACAGCAGGGATTTAAGCTAGTTTTTAATTATATGGCACATTTCTACTCTAAATGCCGCGATGTAGTTTACAAGTAACATTTCCTTTCATAGCCCATAGTGCAACTTTTAAGTCAATCAGTCAAATGCCCCACCATGTCTGCCTCCCAAATCCTCGTCATAGCAGTGGGTGTATACTGTTGTGTAGCATGGTGCTCATTTTCTGCAGTATCTCTTAGTGCTTACTCAAATTTCTTTCTCTTCTCCGGGAGTCATTAACCAGATTCAACTTGCGTAAACACATGGTGTCTACCCTTGGCAGCCACCTTGAAATTTGCATGATTCCACAAAGATGTTCCCAAGACCAGGATGCTTAAATCCTTCTTAATACTCTAGCTTTTGTCTCCACCTAGGGGCTGTCTGGCTTCAGTCAGGGAAGATCAAGATCCTCACACGACGGTGTGAAAGACTTTTCTTTTTCTGGCCTCCCCGGACTCTCTCACAGTCTTGCTTACTAACACAGCTCTGCTGTCACTGTACCCCTAGCTCACTTGTACCATTTCATGCTCTTGTGAGCTACTAGTCTGTTTGATGCCTGCCAGTGACTATTTCAGTGTTGGGACCCTAGCCACAATATCTTTCAGGTTGCCCTTTGTTGCAGTGAATATCTGGCACTTTGAACTTATGATAGCTTTAATGGAGAAGACTATCTCAATGTTAGGAGCAGTTTGCTTTAATTTCAAGAATCAGAGCTTCCCTCGGCATACGTCGACTCTGCGGGGTCTTTCTCCCTCACCTCAGACTACTCAGTCTGGGGGTGAAAAAGTCTCCTTCAGCGGATGTCCATTGGTAATCATAAGCACTAAATAGTCTCACCCACGTGCAGGGATCCGGGAGCACTTTTTCTAAAGTCACATTTTTTGTGCTGCATCTTTGCCCTACGTCGGAAAGGCCAGGAAGTCCATGTGACACAAAAGTACAATTCAGCAGCCTAAATACAGGCTGTATTGGCAATTACATTATTTACTTTAAAGGATGGAAATAATTACATACACCCTTAAAAAGGTCACTGAGTGAGAGAAAAGTTACATTTTAAAAACATTCTTCACAAACCCTTTTTGTTTTCTTTTAAAGCGAGGAATAGGGAAGACTAAAGCAATGTAACTGTGTAAGCAGCAGCAGCAGTGTTAGAAAGACAGTGGAACTCTATGCCTTTAAGGGCACCTGGATCTCCAGTGTCCCATCATGCTCTGTTGGTGGCAGCTGAGTTAGTTCTCTTTTCCGACTCCGTCTGAGCTCAGCCTTTTTAAGGCTTTTTCCCTCTAAATATCAGATCAGAACCTTTTCAAAAGTGGTTCACCTGATGTCTTTTAGGGCTGAAGGTAGTATTTTGTAATTTCCTGACTGAAAATACTTTTCATTTTACACAAAATATAATCTCTGTCAGTCAAAAACTTTATCCAGCTATTGACATAAAAGTGCATATCATCAATTAAAGAAGTACAAAATAAAAACCAAATTAAAAGTTTTAGTACATGCAGATTACAAAACAACTCTAATATGGCAACATTAAGAGAAAGAAGATTAAAACAAGCAGGTGAATAAAAAATATCATAAAATGTCATCCAGTGCTTATACAAAACAATCGTAATCACATCTTGACTATTTTTACTCCTATAAGGCATACTTGTTCCTGATTCTTATAGCCCAACGAATAAAACAGAAACTTATTCAATTTGATGTGCAGTTGTCAAAGTGCTTTAAAAGTAGCAGCCCTAACTTTATCTGTCCTAATATTTTCGGCACGCAAAATTGGGCGCAAGAATTGTGAGCTAGGTAGGCTGTATAGCTTACAACATAGCATAAAATGTGCAGTGGATTGAGGTGACTTATTGTTGCAGGGGCAATGTGTCAGGGAGGAAAACCAGTATCTTCACTGGGTAAAGGCTACAATAAAGTGCACAGCACCTAGACTAAATTGGGTGAGATAAAATCTATGTTCGATATTCGTTATCCACCCTAAATATGGCCCCAACTCTAGTGTAGTCAATATCATAGAATGCTTGGTAACTGTAGCCATTTCTTGCACGTAGGCCACTCAAAGGTCACATCTGTGCCTGAGGAACAACGTTAACGTAAGTTTTGGAGTTATCAATTTTCTCAGGGAAGCTATACAAATTTGAATCCCCAGTTCTGAAAAGGCTTGTTTAATGTATGATAGCCAGGAAATCTTATTCATGTAGGCCAATTTAACACAGTCCTCAAGTATCAAGCATGAGGATTTTGCCTCAGGGGTATGTCAGATCTTTAATCAAAGGAGTAGGGGTGTAATTCTAAGAGAGTCTTCAATATAAGATGAACCTAATTCTGAATGAGCAATATAACTTGCAGTGCTCTGGGGGATTGACAGCAATCGCCATAAAAATGTATTTTCTAAAGTGTGTAGGCACCCTGCATTTATATAGCCCCATACTCCCGCCCCATAGGAACAAACTGAAAGACATTTGCTTTTGTACAGCTGGATCATTTCTTTAATGGGCGTGTGGCCCAGTTTTTCCATGAATGTAAATATTGCTCCAGAAGCCCCTAAACATTCCTGTGCTCTTTGGTTTAAAAGGTCCCTCCTAAATTAGAGTTAAATAAAATACCTAGGTTGTTAAACTTTTTAACCTTAGTGACCCCAGTCCCATCAATCGCACAATTTTTAGATCTTATGCTTTTGGGGGCACTTATCATGATATAGAATTTTTGATGGTTCACTTTTTGGCGAAGGCTGCTCATAAAATTAATAAACGTGTCCAATACAATTTGGAGACCGTTTGCTATAAGGACAGCATCATCTGCATATAAAAGAACAGGTGCGGGACGGTTCGCAACTTTGGGCAAATCCTTTCTTCTTTGAATTAATTCACTATCTAGGCGTTGATGTAGAATAGTAATAGGAATGGGGCTAAAATGCATCCCTTCTTAACGTTTGTTTGACCTGATATAAGAAGTGGATTCCCCATCCTGACCATATTGGACTTTTACAACCTACTCCCAGTGCAAGCGTGTGAGTAAATCCAACAAGGAATTATCGATGCCCGTTTTGCTCCTCAGATTCCATAGCTTCTCCCTGTTCACCATGTCAAAGCACAGGAGAGGTCCATAAAGGCCATACGTAGGAAATCGGTCCTGGCTTTGACATATTTCCCAATTTATTTGGATAAATGTAGTGATTGTTCCACTGTTCCTATGCCAGGGCGGAATCCGTATTGGGCTTCAGAAAGAAAGTTATGTTCTGACCATTCCAAGAGTTTCTGGAGGATAACCCTTCCTAATATTTTAGAGATAGAGTCTAGGAAAGATATGGGACAATAGCAAGTCGGATGAGTCCTGTCTCTGTTTTTGAAAATAGGGACTATTATCGATTTCCTCCAAGATTGAAGAACGTTGGTTATTAACAGTGCCCAAAAAGGGGGCTTCTGCTTACAAATATCACTGGGGACACCAGCTGGGCCTGGCGCTTTACCAACAGGGCTTCTGAAGATGGCTTTGGACATGTCTTGAATATCTGTTGTATCACTAAGACTAATAGCGCCATCAAGGCCAAGAGCTGACAGCTCCGGCGAATCTACTTGGGTACAGTGGAATTCTCTGGATCAAATACATTTTAAAAATGGTTTAACCACTGTTCTGCAGAAATATATCATTCTATTCCTGTTGGTTTCAGTTAACTACAGCCCATTGACAACTTCCCAGAAGGCCTTATTGTCCATAGTTCGTATTGCTATCTCCATATCTTCCCAGGCCCTTCTTATTTCCTCCCTGTGCTTCTCCAGGACCGTCTGATATGTGTGTCTAGCCATTCTGATTTCTTCTGTATTACAGGGCGAGGCTTTGGTTACCAATCTAAGATGTCTCTGGGCCGTCAAGCATGCAGGATTGAACCCTCTATGAATAGGGGAATCATTACAAAATACGTTTGATGTCAACATACTTGAAATTGACCAGCAGTTTCCCTCATCTCTTGGAGTGGGGTTATCTGATAAGCAGCCTTCAAATGTAATAAGTTTGGCTAAAACATTTACAGGATCAATTTTGTCCCATTTGATACGTAATCCTTTGTTGCGGCAATAGCTCAAATCTGGTGTAGTGGCAGACACTTTGTACCTCTGTGGGTGCTAAGCAAGACTGATTAACATGGGCTTATGGTTACTAACCCCTTCGGTGCTCAGGACGGCCCCCGGCCGTCCGACGTCACGGTGGGCGTATGTGGAGGACGGCCGGGGGCCGTCCGAAACACGCCCACTCATTAATTCTCCCGCACAGCGCCGATGGGGTTAAGACAGGTTGGCAAAACCTGAGAATCTGAAATGAAGGGTACAATATCAGAAGATAATAGAATAAAATTAATTATACTACTCCTCCCATGACAAGTTAACGCAGTTGCCTCCTCCTGCTTCCACGCACTTCACATGCTCCGCAGAATCTTCAGATGGATTCCAACAAACACCAGAAAGACAGTCACCCAGGCCCTCGTCACCAGCCGCCTCGACTATGGCAATGCTCTCTAGGCAGGCATCTCCACCCAGCTCCTCAAAAGAAACCAGACCATGCAGAACGCTGCAGCAAGACTCATCTTGGATCCCCCCAAACGAACCCACATCGGCCCCCCACCTGAGAGACCTCCACCGGCTCCCCATTCAGAAAAGATTCCAGTTCAAGATCCTCACGCCCGCCTACAAAGCCCTCCACGACGTAGGACCTGCCTACCTCAACCATCGTTGAACTTCCACGAAGCCGCTAGACACCTGCGCTCCTCTTCACTCGCCCTTTCACGCACTCCCTGTAACCGTCGCAGCGGTGGCCATTCCTTCTCCTATATTGCTGACAAGAGTTGGAACGACCTTCCCCTGCAGCTCTGTATAGCCCCCTCGCTGGCAGACTTGAGAAAGAGACTCAAGACCTGGCTCTTCGATGGGGACTCAGCACCCAGATACCCCCAGGGGTGACAGTGTTGCGCTTTACAAATGCTGTTTGATTGATTACCTGTACATGTGGAAAGGTAGACTGTTCCCTCTTGAAAATAATTGGAGGGAAAATACATTTTCTTTAGTAATATGTTGATTTAAAGTAGGGGTGGGCAATGAACTCCACTCCGCTCCGCTAACGGAGGAGAATTGTTAACTACGCATTCCATTAAAAACACGGAATTCAAGTAAAAACTCCGTCCCTCCGCGTAGTGGAATCAGCTACTAAACTGCACCCACAAATGCTTTGATAAAGCAATTTTACATGCTAAAAAGCATATAACCAATTCACAAAAGTGAACTTTGAAATTAAAATATCAGCCAATGAGAGAGGTGATGATTTTGGGATCCCCCCTAACCTAGGGGGAGGACCAAGCAGATGCCTTGAACACAAAGAGCACATCATGCTGAACGATTCAGTGGTGCTCCCATCCTGTTGGGACCACCCCAAGCACAGTTATGGGCAACAATACAATCCCAACCAAAGGCCCTGCAAAGCATTATGGGATGAGATTAGCAGATGGCAGTGAATATTATAGTATCCAGTATCAAAATAATTCTACAAGGAGCTGCAGTTCAACTGGTCGTTACTAGGTGTCCCTCACGAGTCAAATGCAAAAGCATTGAAATTATTACATCAAGCTGCAGTTCCACTAGTCGTTACTAGATGTCCCTCACGAGTCAAATGCAAAAGCATTGAAACCCTTTCATGAAGCTGCAGTTCCACTAGTCGTTACTAGGTGTGCCTCACGAGTCAAATGCAAATGCATTGAAACCCTGAGCTGAGAGCTAATACTATAAAATCTACAAAGAGCTGAACTGCAGCTTCATGAAAGGGTTTCAATGCTTTTGCATTTGACTCGTGTGGGACATCTAGTAACGACTAGTGGAACTGCAGCTTGATGTAATAATTTCAATGCTTTTGCATTTGACTCGTGAGGGACACCTAGTAACGACGAGTTGAACTGCAGCTCTTTGTAGAATTATTTTGATATTGGATACTATAATATTCACTGCCCACTGCTAATCTCGTCCCATAATGCTTTGCAGGGCCTTTGGTTGGGATTGTATTTTTGCCCATAACTGTGCTTGGGGTGGTCCTAAGAGGATGGGACCACCACCGAATCGTTCAGCAAGATGTGCTCTTTGTTTTCAAGGCATCTGCTTGGTTTTCTCCCTAGGTTAGGGAGGATCTCAAAATCATCACCTCTCTCACTGCTTGCTAAGTTTTTATTTTCACTTTTGTGAAATGACTATATGCATTTTAGCATGTAAAGACAGAGATACTTGTTATTTTACCTAAAGTATATGAGGTCTCTGTTAATTAAGTGGGAAGCGGAGGAATTCACAGAGTTTTTGTTCAACTTCGTGGAATTCCGCGTAGTAGTACTCCGCCAACTACGCCCACCCTTAATTTAAAGCCTCCCTGTAAGGTGTATTAATCAAATGCGAATTGCCCCCTTCATCCTTTTGTACCAGAAGCTAGAATCAGCGCTTCGTCCTGAATAATTTTTGTGCTTGACGGGGAAGTGGACAGTGAAAGGTTCAGTTTCCTAAATGTTTGGGAGTTCAGTCACTCAATGTCGGATAGTCCAGACAGGGGGCAAAGAGGTTCTGTAGTAGGAGAGGATAAGATGATTGTTCTCCCAATTTTGGGTCCGAGCTGAAGCAGATGTTTACAGCACCTTAAGATGTTGGAAACAGTGGTCTATAAAAATAGCCGTGGAAGGGCACAGACCATGCCCTGACTATTTACTAGATGGCTTAAACGCTGTAGCAGCAAGCTCACCAGCCATGGATGTTTGAAATTAATAATGACACAGTCCCCCTTTGAGGTTATCTGACGATGACCTCTCCAGTTGACTCTCCGAGCTTATCGAATATCATCCACTAAATCGTTAGGCCAACCAGAATTGTTTTTCCACCAGTAAGCCACCTTAAATTTCAAATCTAGCCAGCCTTAATAAACATTTCCCCTTAACTAAGGCACCCCTTCCAATACAATAACATAAGGAGTGCATTCAGGTGGTAATTGTATATATTGCAGGGGGCCTTCGTCCTTCCAAGTAATTGGCTGGTGATTTAAAGAGTGCTGAGGAGGAGCATTATTAGGTAAAGAATTCTGGTCGCAATTGACAGAAGGAGCTGTTACAAGCAGCCTTTTAGTTGATTAAATTTTAGTGGAATTATTAGACAGTAAAGGTGAGCTCAAAGATTTAGGTGCATTCTTCAGAGTTGAGTATGAAAATGTTTATTTTGAGCCTCAGACAAAATTCAGACTTTTTCATCCAGCGATTTAATCTGTTCGAGGACCTCTTGACAAAAATCTCCTAGCAAGCCCTCCAAATACGGAAAAAAGAATTGCAGCTCTCTAGTAAATGGGCCTCCAAGGTAAAGGAATTAGCTGATTTAATGTTAACTTTGGAACATTTACATCCCTCAGTCATGCCAGTAATATCCTGCACGTATGGCTTTGATGTTGAACCCTTTGATTTTGTCACATCCCTTCGCTTCTTTTTTGAAGGGGGAGGTTTGGAAATGCTAGGCTGGATAGCCTCCGTGGTGAAGGAAGTGGCCCTCTAGGGCCACTCGGGTTTTCTTACAACCACCTGCTATGCCTTCCCAAGAAGGAATCCAAGGCCACAGTGCTGGGTCTCAGCATCTCCTAACGTGGGAGCAGAAACTACACATTCAGATAGGTATGCGAGGGCAGAACAGCCTATTCATTAGTAAGTCGAGAAACGGCCTTCAACAGAAGGAAAAATAATAATGAAATACAGTGTTCTGCTGAAGCATGCAATACGAGTAATGAGGCCTAACTCAGGCACAGTCTAAACAGCCTAATAAGGATTACGAAATGCAAAATGGAGTCACACTCGCTAACTGAAGCCTGCGCATTACGGGGATAACTCAGTGGGTTGCATAACATGAATACAAATGGCATCTATTTAGCCACACATTGCTAACCTAATATAACGTGAAATGAGTGCGTTGCAGGGATGGGAATATGAAACCTAACAGACCCTCCGTTTAGCATGGGTGGCTAAATGCTTTATTCGCTATCTGGTAGGGTATTTACAATTCTAAGGGGGAGAAAGAAATTGCATAGTCACTCATGTTACAAGGAAAAACAAGCAACACATGAGCATCGAAATCACCTAATACTCAAAGATGCCCTCATCTATGAGCATCATATCCTGAATTTCCTGCATCATCATAACCGAAATCTTGTTATCACGTCTTGGCAATGTAGGGGTAAGTTTACTCACACAATAGGTGCAACAGGCTGGAAGGCAATTAATGCATAATCAACAGGTAAAGATGACTCCTGCGATGGCTATTAGGACAAGTAATATCTTCCAACCCCACGATGTCATCAGACCCCAGAGCCACCCTGTGAGGGACCATGAACCATTATCCTGATGGATATCTGAGGCAAGTCTGTGTAATTTCTGTATTGCGGAGTACACGTTAGGGGCACTATCAGGGATGTACACACAACAGCTGCTGCCCATGACCCAACAGGCTCCACCCCTATCAGCCAGAATGACGTCTAAAACCATCCGATTTTGAAGAGAAACGAGCCTCGTAGCCTGAAGCTCGACTGTAATATTAGTCAGTATACCGGCAGTAGTATTTTAGTCAGTATACTGGCAGTAGTATTAATAACTCCCTCAACTACTCTGGCGAGGCGACGAATATTACGACTATTGAACATTGGACCCCAGAACGGCAGAATGCCCTTCATTATGTCAGTAAATTGCTGTAGGGAGGTATCTGTTTGATCAATATCGTCTGGGTTGACAACTCTCTTAACTCGATGTACCTGGAGATCCCTACGTTGTAGCTTATGATCCTTATGGTAATTGGACGGTGCAATGTAAACGGGAGGCAAGAGAAAGGAAACATAACACCGGCCAGACCACCCCCTCGGAAGCCATGTATAAGCCTGTTCCCCACAGATGAAGTATACATTCGGAGGTGTAAGCAAAGGTGGGCTGCTAGTAGTGTTCAATCGGTATGTGTAGTTACAATGGCTCAGTCCTACCGAAATGTTCCCTGATCCTTCAACACAGAAACTAGCTGTTGCGTTGATCACAGGGACAGGCATGGCTTTGTCTTCAGTGATATTGCGTTCCTGGAAACATTTAAAGTATTCAGTAACATTAAATCCTTGGAAATCTAGCATTTAATTTCGTAACCAGGTCACATTTTCGTTAGCCTCAAAAACGTTTATGCAAGCATCTGGGTGCAGGGTACCCTCCTTGCCATCTGCCCCAGGTGTATATCCCTGGTGTACCACTATATACTCCAATACTGCTTCGTAATCAGCCTGTACCATTTTCATAGCGTCAGCATAATAGTGCATGTATACCATAGAGAGCAGTTGAAACCAGGCTTCACAGCTACCCAAATATGACAGGGGCAATGACACTAGCAAATCATTTTTGTGCATAACTGAGGGAAGTAGCCCACACACCCAGCAATTCGTGGCATTAGTAGTACTGTGTACCTGATGAAGCATCTAAACAAAAGCATTTTGGGTATAAGTCTGTCTATGTCTTTCTTTATGTGGGGCCAATGTGATAAACGAGTGCTCAGCTGGAACCAGGGTGGTCCCTATCAAGGTGTGCATAGGATGTTGTTCTTCTAAGTACCAGACCACCCCAAATACGACAAGCAGGGAAAGCAAAATTATTACAACAAACACTATTTTACTCTTAGTGGACCAAGAGGACCAAACAGGACCATCTGGAGTGGGGCGTGGAGCCGCAAAGGGCTGCTCCTCATCAGGGATAGGATGACCAAAGGGATACATTTAGAAAACTTCAAGGGCAACTTATAAGTGTCACAAGGGAAAGAAAAATTCACGGGCTAGAGCCACTATTGCAACAACAGTACCAGAGGGCACAAATCACCCAGCGTCCGTCTAGAGCCTCGCTGGCAGGCTCCTATTGTTCATCAACGACGGTGCTATGAAGCACTCCCACGGAGGAACTGCGCGATCGCAGCCCTTGCAGAAAAACAAAGCCTTCTTCTTTCAGGGTAGGGAACCCTCCCTCCTGGGCAAATACCCTCAACTATCCTGTCCAGTGTCCAGGGCAGTGCACCAGTGTAGTTCACCCTAGTCTAATACAGGCACCTTAGGCACAGCACCTGCGCCCTAAGCTCAAGTTCTTCCCTAACTCCTAGACTGTTCGGCTGGAGCACCGTCCTTCTTTCGGGGCCTCAGTTTATATTTAGTTATTCCAGGCACTGTTTCATCAACAAAAAGGGGCAGAAACTCAGGATCAGATGGGCATCGAGATTCAGATTCCGGTGTATTAGAGACGGTGTTATCCGGGGCGGCCCTTATCTCTGGTGGGATCGCCTCGGACAGGACTGCATCACTTTCTTCGTCCGTCTGCCCTCACCTCAATCGGGCGTCAGAGAAGGGAACGAAGTGTGGCACCCTCTCACATTCCTGATCAGCGATGCCTTCGTTGACCCAACGGTCATACGGGAGCGGTAGAGGTATCCATTTAACATGTGAACCATGAATCCAGTGTTTTCTGCCGTCTACTTTCACCGCTGTACGGGTGGCAAGAAGGACGAGGAGAGGCCCTTTCCACCTCGGCTCCAAACAGCTTTTCCGTTGAAAATTTCGAATGCGTACAAAATCGCCGGGCTGTATTTGATGCCCGGGCCCCTCTGGTACTGGCTGCAGCGTGGCTTGTATCTGTTGGTGAAGAGAACGAAGATCTTTAGACAATTCGTACAGATAGAGTATCCCCTGCTTGTAGACTATCTCGGAAAAGCGCTTGGGTCTTGGGACGCCCCAGACATTAGCAGGGCGTCCGAAGACCACCTCATACGGGGACAACCCTGTTCTAGAATGCGCTGTCGCTCTGGTAGATAATAAAGCTAAGGGTAACGCATCTGGCCATCGCAGTCCTGTGCTTTCTTGAATCTTTGCTAGCTTCAGTTTGAGAGTACCATTGTACTTCTCAACCAGACCTGCTGACTGGGGGTGATTCGCCGCATGAAACCTCTGCTTAATATGCAAATCTGTGCACACCAATTCAATTACTTTTGAATTGAAGTGACTTCCGTTGTCACTCCAAATCACGCGTGGCAACCCATAGCGCGGGAAGTACTCTTTTAGATGTGCCTTCGCCGTCGCCATAAGTGTATTCTCTTTAGTGGGGTAAGTCTCAATCCATTTACTGAATGCGCAGATCACTACTAGCACATACTTTAGGTTATTAACTCGTTCCATTTCGATGAAATCCATCTGGAGAACCTCGAAAGGGAAGGAAGGCGGTGCAAAGTTACCAGCGGGTGTAGGAGTACCTTTCCCAGGGTTATGTTTCAGACAAATGATGCAATGCTTCACTAGGTGCGTGGCTACCTTAGTGATATTATCATTCTGCCATACTGGGTCCAGTAACTTGCATATTCCTTTGGCACTAATATGCGCTGGGCCATGGGAACAACAGGGAGCACATATGAATTAGGCAGCAACCATCGCTGCTTCCCAGACAAGTCAGTCCAACACCCATCCTCATCCAAGCGACGTGTTCTCTCCTCCCACATTGCCAATTCATCTAGAGTCGCCTCACCCTGGATTTCCCTGACATTTTCCAATGTGTCCTCGAACATTCCGTTGTCTGGGACCCACCTAGCGGGACCTGCCACCAACATCTTTTTCATCTTTGATCGAGCTGTCTCCTTAGCTGTCTGGTCTGCGAAAGCATTTCCCCTCCCAACATCATCTCTAATGGCTTTATGAGCGCTACATTTCACTATTGCCAGCTTATTGGGAAGTGTCAATGCGGACAGCAATCTATGTATCAATGGCCCGTTCTGTATCCGCAGTCCGTGCGAAGTCAAGAACCCTCTCCGCCCAAAGGCGCCCAAAATTATGGGCCACCCCAAAGACGTACTGGCTGTCGGTGTAGATATTAACAGCCAGTCCCTCACTCAACTCACAAGCCCTGAGGAGGGCAACCAACTCTGCAGCTTGGGCCGATTGGTGTGGGATACGAGATGTCTCAACTACAGTGTGTAACGTTGTGATTGCATAGGCTGCAGTGGTGGTGCCATCGGGTAATTTGAAACAAGAGCCATCGACATATAGTTCCCCTTGGGGGTCAGATAAGGGAACGTCAGTCAGGTCTACCCGTCCCTTTGTTTCTTCCTCAGTCCGAAATAAACAATCATGGACATCATTGTCCTTTTTTTCCGACGGGAGGGGTAGTAACGTGTCTGGGTTCACAGTAGCCCATCGTTTGATGGTAATGTGCGGAGCAAACAGAGTCAATTCATATCCAGTCAGACGCGCACTAGTAAGGTGCTGTGTCTTTGTCTTATTCAGTAGCGTATCCACAGCATGAGGTACCATTACTGTGAGATCAGTATCAAGGAGGAGCCCTGCCGATTGTCCGATAGAAACTGCCACCGCCGCGGCAGCTCTCAGACAGCTCGGGAGCGCTCTGACGACATTATCAAGCATGGCAGAGAAGTAGGCGCAGGGTCTCTGCTTACCACCGAAACCCTGTGTTAGAACAGAAAGCGCGCAACCGTCCACCTCATGCACGTAGAGCACAAAAGGCTTCTGGTAATCAGGAACACCAAGCACAGGAGCAGAGCAAAGCGCAACCTTTAATTGTTCAAATGCTTGCTGGCATGCAGGTGTCCAAGGCAGGGGTTCATGCACATCTTTGGTGGTCAGGTAAAGAAGGGGTTTTGTTAGTCGGGAATAGTTAGGGATCCAATGCCGACAATACGATGTTATCCCAATGAACGCGCGTACCTCGCGTTGGGTCTTAGGAACAGAGACATTAGTAATAGCAGCTATCCGCTCAGGTGTTAGTCTGCGACCCTCCTTCGACAGTAGGTAACCTATATAGGTGACCTCCTGTTGACGACAATATTGAAATTTGGAAAGTGACACCTTGTGTGCATGATGCGCCAGATGCAACAATAATTTAACTGTGGCGTCTTTGCAACCATCCTCATTGTCCGAGGCCTCAAGGAGGTCATCAACATACTGCAACAGCACATTACCAGGGGGAAGCTCCAAAGAATCCAATTGAGCTTTCAAGGCTTGGCTATAAATACTAGGACTTTCAGTATAGCCTTGTGGAGCACGACAGAATCTAAAGCTCAGACCGGCTATTGCAAATCCAAACAGATATCTGCTATCTGTATGGATTGGTATGCTGAAGAAAGCATTCTTTAAGTCAATTACAGAAAAGAATGTTGCAGACGGGGGAATCATTGTCAAGATCGTTGTAATGTCAGGGACCACAGGGTACTGGGGAACTACGATCTTATTTACCTCTCTGAGGCCTATCACAAAACGGTAAACGTCAGGGTGGGCATCAGAAGAATCCAAGGGTGTCTTTTTAAGAATAGGAAGAATAGGGCTATTAAACACATTCGCCACAGTCTCTTCAACCACGCCAGACTTAATCAAATCCTGTTTTATTTGCAATAGGGCCTTTTCACCTGCCTGGGATATCTTGTACTGGGGAATACGTGGCAATTTAGCATTGTCTCTGATCTGTATAGATACTGGCTGGATCTGGAGTAACCCCACATCCGTGTCTCCTGTAGCCCATAACGTACGTGGCACATCTCTGAACTCAGCGGGAAGGGGGGCATCCTTTGTGAAGCACTGTTGGGCACGAGCTACCTGCGGTACAACAGTCATGTAAACACCGTCTGGAGAACAAAAAATTGTCGCATGCAACCTTTTTAACAAATCGAGTCCTAACAAATTTTCCCCACAATTTGACGTCAGTAAAAAAGGTGAATCGACCGTAAAGGGACCAATAGTCAAAGCAAGAGGCTTGGAAATGGGGCTAATGACCGGCACGCCTGAAAAACCCACCGACACATTGTTTTGGCCTGACAGAGCTGCCCCCGGGACCAGTGAACGGGAAACAGAGCTATTCATAGCCCCTGTATCAACTAAAACAAATTCAGTAGTACCCTGTAAATCGGCAGCGACGTATAGTCCATGCTGATCTATAGGCACAGGAACTGGTCCCTCGCCCTGTCCTCGGCTGTCCTAGCTGTGAGACGACCCTGTCACTTCGTCCATGTCATAGTCGTCATGATAGTACTGTCGCCCCCGGGGGTCGTCAAAATAATTTCCGCTCTGTCTATTGTGTGATGTATCCTCTGACTGCATCCCCCCTCTACCTCCTGTTCTTCGTCCGCGTCCTCGAAAACCTCGACCTCTCAGGGCCTCACCTTTCTGTATCAACTCCGGACACTCGTTCCGCCAATGTCCCTCTTGCTTGCAGTACGCACATTGATTGAGCCCGAGGGGCGTGTTTGAAACACCACCCCTGCCAGACTAGGGCGGCCGTTGGGCCGAACCTCTTCCTCGTCCACTTCCCCTCGCAACTTGCTGCATCAATACCCTCGTCTTCAAATCATTTGACTTTTTCTCTACCCTTTCCTTGTCCTCATTCTCTCTATGTTCGTAATACTGTGCCATACTGAATATCACTGACGGGGATGAGGTCGTCCAAGTACGGCCTGCAACCGTGTTGCAATCTCTGGAAGCAAGTTGGTGACAAATCTGTTGAAAAATAAACGAACACCACCCTCCTGTGACAGGTCCTGACCACTAAATTCTAAAAACACCCCTTCAAATCTGGTAAAGAAATCCAACACACTTTCATCCTTCTTGTGGCGACACGCAGTCAACTTATCCCAGTCCACTCTCTTTGGCGGGATAAGTGAGTGCAGGTATGCTATAATACGCCCCGGCAAAGCGAGGAGCTCCGCTTTCGGCTTGTCGCCTGGCTTACGCTCCTTATCCCAAGCACTGATCTCATCCCACGTGCCCCCCAACTCTAGTGCATGATCCTGCGTATGAACCTGCCTCCATATACTCACCGGTACCAACAGACCAAAAAACAACTCTAGATCAGCTAGCGTCATTACTGTGGAGGAGGCCGCCTCCGTCAATTCTTTATAATATGCAGTAGGGTTTTTCCGGGGGTCTGGCAGCTGGCTATTTAAGGATTGGACCTCACTCCTCTTCCAAGGAGTATAGATCCACTGTTCCTGAAACCGAGCGTCGACCCGTGGTCTAATCACAGCATCGGTGGAATCGCGCAGTTGGTGAATTTCAGGGTGGTAAATGGGATGAACTTCCCTCATGGGATGCTGTGTCCCCATCGTCGGAATCTTCTGGAGCAATCGGCCTCGGTAACCCACTAGTGTCGTTATATTGCTAAAAACCTCATTGGGAGCCATACCTGCAGCATATACCCTATCCTGTATGTCATATATTATTTGCGGTGGAACACCTTGAAAACACTGTTCCCACAACCCTATCAGCGTTGCTGACATGTGCTTGAGGGCATGCTGCTGTATAAATGGCTCGTAATCTTTCATCACACTCCACACATCCTCCACACTATAGATCGGATTCCGAGCCCACTGAGCTGCTTGATTCGCCACCATTTGCTTTTCCTCATCACCCACTGCAGAACGCACCAACACTTTATCCATTCGATCTCGCGTTGCTGCCCAGTTCACCTCATGTACTCCACGCGCAGGAGTTTTGACATTCAACTGTGCCTGGGGTGTCACACTCACGGGGGAAAAAGCAGACGCAGAGACAGGTACCATCATGTAGGGAGACAGGGTGGTAGGGGTGAAAGGGGGGGGTAGCTGTTGACACAGAACTAATAGACTGGGCGGGGAGCTAACAGCACCCGCCCCGGTGACTGGTGTAAGTAGAAGAGAAGCAAGAGGGGCCGGGGCTGAAGTGGTAGCGCTAGAAACCGGAACGCTAGAAGGGGCGGCACTAGAGGCCAAGGACTGGGATGTTGGGTATATCCGTTCAGGGGCATAAGGAGGAGGAGGGCGAGAATCCAATAGCTCTTCGACGAAATCGTCACCTTCCTCTCTAGTAACATAACATTTATCTGTCTGTAACCGAAACTTTCTATCTGCGCATTCTATACCCTTGTCTATCTTTCCTCTTTCATAGGCTACTGCTTTCTGTGTTATAGTTTGCGTCTGCCTCTTCCGGGCCTCTTTCTCTGCTCTCAAGTCGTCGCTGCTTTGCTTCTTTCTGCCATACTCTTAGAGAATCAAACAGCGACTGTCTGCTCCTCCTAGCGAACAACTTGTTCTGCAAGAAATTCAATTTCTGTTCATCAAATGAGCCAGTAAGCGGCCACTGTAACTCAGCATTGTCCCTCGTATATTTATGGCACAATGTGCTAAACATAACAGGGCCAATACCATGTTTAACGTATACGTCAAAATTTTGAGAACCCCCCGGAGGCGCAGGCTGGCTCTCTTCCAATCGAACATCAGTAGAACAACATCGACATCCAAAACACTCCAATTTACTTAAACAAGGCATCTTAATATAAGACACATGCACTGTTCCTAACGGACAAGTATAACACCAACAATCGGCAAATAAAGAGAAGGTAAAATAACAAATATTATTCACGAACCAAACCAAACGGTCCAGGGACCACTCCCTCCAGTCCGGGGACTGTATCAAATTCAAGAAGACAGGCTCCAGCCCCAGACCTTGTCAAGCATTAGCCAAATTACCTGTTGGTCTGGCAGATTGTTCGCGGACAGTCTCGGACCTTTTCAAGCGCGGACTAAATTTCCAGGCGGTCCGGTGAACTGCTCGCAAACACTCTGTTTCTTTTTCAAGGGTCCGCAAACCCACCAAGTTCAAGACAAGACAGTCCGGAGACCGTACCAAGACACAGCCCGTCGACTCGTGTCGTTCAAGCAAGGCAGTTCGAAAACTGCAGACAAGACAGTCTGGAGACTGTATCAAGACACAGCCCGCAGACTCGTGCCGTCCAAGAATGGTGCCATTTTTCAAAGAGTCAAATCACTCACCTGGTGCACACAGGTCGAGTCAAGTTATTCTCCACTGCCGACTCTTCGGACCAAACAGTCAACTCCAAGGTTTCGCCTTCTCAGGACCCCAGCCGGTGACCACTAGACGAGGGGTCGCCTGATCAGCCGGGCGGGGTAGCTGCGAGAACCAAGCTCGGTCTTGTGTGGGGTACCCCGATCCGACCAACCAAACGCACCCCCGACCCTACAACCCGATTACGGGCAAGTCGGATCACCTTGCGGGTCCCTGTTTGGGTGCCAACTGAAGGAAGTGGCCCTCTAGGGCCACTCGGGTTTTCTTACAACCACCTGCTACGCCTTCCCAAGAATGAAGAGTCAGTCAGACAGTAGAGAATGCAAACTTACATTTTATTAGCAATGCTCTGCAGAGGAGTCCATCATGACCTGCACCCTAGGATGTCTGCCGAGGGACTGACCCCCCAATAGCCCACACTGAGTAATCATTCCTCTCGAGAAGCCCCCAACCACGCCCACAATGGAAAACTACCGGCCTGGGCCGATCATGAACAAAGAGGCACAGTAGGATGAGCTAACACCTGCCAGATCGGTACATTTTATCAGGAATCCAAGGCCACAGTGCTGGGTCTCAGCATCTCCTAACGTGGGAGCAGAAACTACACATTCGGATAGGTATGCGAGGGCAGAACAGCCTATTCATTAGTAAGTCGAGAAACAGCCTTGAACAGAAGGAAAAATAATAACGAAATACAGTGTTCTGCTGAAGCAAGCAATACGAGTAATGAGGCCTAACTCAGGCACAGTCTAAACAGCCTAATAAGGATTACGAAATGCAAAATGGAGTCACACTCGCTAACTGAAGCCTGCGCATTACGGGGATAACTCAGTGGGTTGCATAACGTGAATACAAATGGCATCTATTTAGCCACACATTGCTAACCTAATATAACGTGAAATGAGTGCGTTGCAGGGATGGGAATATGAAACCTAACAGACCCTCCGTTTAGCATGGGTGGCTAAATGCTTTATTCGCTATCCGGTAGGGTATTTACAATTCTAAGGGGGAGAAAGAAATTGCATAGTCACTCATGTTACAAGGAAAAACAAGCAACACATGAGCTTCGAAATCACCTAATACTCAAAGATGCCCTCGTCTATGAGCATGATATCCTGAATTTCCTGCATCATCATAACAGAAATCTTATCACGTCTTGGCAATGATGGGGTAAGTTTACTCACACAATAGGTGCAACAGGCTGGAAGGCAATTAATGTATAAGCAACAGGTAAAGAGGACTCCTGCGATGGCTATTAGGACAAGTAATATCTTCCAATCCCGTGATGTCATCAGACCCCGGAGCCGCCCTGTGAGGGACCATGAACCATTATCCTGATGGATATCTGAGGCAAGTCTGTGTAATTTCTGTATTGCGGAGTACACGTTAGGGGCACTATCGGGGATGTACACACAACAGCTGCTGCCCATGATGCAACAGGCTCCACCCCTATCAGCCAGAATGACGTCTAAAACCATCCGATTTTGAAGAGAAACGAGCCTCGTAGCCTGAAGCTCGACTGTAATATTAGTCAGTATACCGGCAGTAGTATTAATAACTCCCTCAACTACTCTAGCGAGGCGACGAATATTACGACTATTGAACATGGGACCCCAGAACGGCAGAATGCCCTTCATTATGTCAGTAAATTGCTGTGGGGAGGTATCTGTTTGATCAATATCGTCTGGGTTGACAACTCTCTTAGCTCAATGTACCTGGAGATCCCTACGTTGTAACTTATGATCCTTATGGTAATTGGACGGTGCATTGTAAACGGGAGGCAAGAGAAAGGAAACAACACCGGCCAGACCATCCCCTCGGAAGCCATGTATAAGCCTGTTCCCCACAGATGAAGTATACATTCGGAGGTGTAAGCAAAGGTGGGCTGCTAGTAGTGTTCAATCGGTATGTGTAGTTACAATGGCTCTGTCCTACCTAAATGTTCCCTGATCCTTCAACACAGAAACTAGCTGTTGCGTTGATCACAGGGACAGGCATGGCTTTGTCTTCAGTGATAATGCGTTCCTGGAAACATTTAAAGTATTCAGTAACATTAAATCCTTGGAAATCTAGCATTTAATTTCGTAACCAGGTCACATTTTCGTTAGCCTCAAAAACGTTCATGCAAGCATCTGGGTGCAGGGTACCCTCCTTGCCATCTGCCCCAGGTGTAAATCCCTGGTGTACCACTATATACTCCAATACTGGTTCGTAATCAGCCTGTACCATTTTCATAGCGTCAGCATAATAGTGCATGTATACCATGGAGAGCAGTTGAAACTAGGCTTCACAGCTACCCATATATGACGGGGGCAATGACACTAGCAAATCATTTTTGTGCATAACTGAGGGAAGTAGCCCACACACCCAGCAATTCGTGGCATTAGTAGTACTGTGTACCTGATGAAGCATCTGAACAAAAGCATTTTGGGCATAAGTCTGTCTATGTCTTTCTTTATGTGGGGCCAATGTGATAAACGAGTGCTCAGCTGGAACCAGGGTGGTACCTATCAAGGTGTGCACGGGATGTTGTTCTTCTAAGTACCAGACCACCCCAAATACGACAAGCAGGGAAAGCAAAATTATTACAACAAACACTATTTTACTCTTAGTGGACCAAGAGGACCAAACAGGATCATCTGGAGTGGGGCGCGGAGCCGCAAAGGGCTGCTCCTCATCAGGGATAGGACGACCAAAGGGATACATTTAGAAAACTTCAAGGGCAACTTATAAGTTTCACAAGGGAAAGAAACATTCACGGGCTAGAGCCACTATTGCAACAACAGTACCAGAGGGCACAAATCACCCAGCGTCCGTCTAGAGCCTCGCTGGCAGGCTCCTATTGTTCATCAACAACGGTGCTATGAAGCACTCCCACGGAGGAGCTGCGCGATCGCAGCCCTTGCAGAAAAACAAAGCCTTCTTCTTTCAGGATAGGGAACCCTCCCTCCTGGGCAAATACCCTCAACTTTCCTGTCCAGTGTCCAGGGCAGTGCACCAGTGTAGTTCACCACTAGTCTAATACAGGCACCTTAGGCACAGCACCTGCGCCCTAAGCTCAAGGTCTTCCCTAACTCCTAGACTGTTCGGCTGGAGCACCGTCCTTCTTTCGGGGCCTCAGATTATATTTCGTTATTCCAGGCACTGTTTCATCAACAAAAAGGGGCAGAAACTCTGGATCAGATGGGCATAGAGACTCAGATTCCGGTGTATTAGAGACGGTGTTATCCGGGGCGGCCCTTATCTCTGGTGGGATCGCCTCGGACAGGACTGCATCACTTTCTTAGTCCGTCTGCGCTCACCTCAATCGGGCGTCAGAGAAGGGAACGAAGCGTGGCACCCTCTCACATTCCTGATCAGCGATGCCTTCGTTGACCCAACAGTCATACGGGAGCGGTAGAGGTATCCGTTTACCATGTGAACCATGGATCCAGTGTTTTCTGCCGTCTACTTTCACCGCTGTACGGGTGGCAAGAAGGACGAGGAGAGACCCTTTCCACCTCGGCTCCAAACAGCTTTTCCGTTGAAAATTTAGAATGAGTACAAAATCGCCGGGCTGTATTTGATGCCCTGGCCCCTCTGGTACTGGCTGCAGCGTGGCTTGTATCTGTTGGTGAAGAGAACGAAAATCTTTAGACAATTCATACAGATAGTCTACAAGCAGGGGGTACTCTATCTCGGAAAAGCGCTTGGGTCTTGGGACGCCCCAGACATTAGCAGGGCGTCCGAAGACCACCTCATACGGGGACAACCCTGTTCTAGAATGCGCTGTCGCTCTGGTAGATAATAAAGCTAAGGGTAACGCATCTGGCCATCGCAGTCCTGTGCTTTCTTGAATCTTTGCTAGCTTCAGTTTGAGAGTACCATTGTACTTCTCAACCAGACCTGCTGACTGGGGGTGATTCGCTGCATGAAACTTCTGCTTAATATGCAAACCTGTGCACACCAATTCAATGACTTTTGAATTGAAGTGACTTCCGTTGTCACTCCAAATCGCGCGTGGCAACCCATAGTGCGGGAAGTACTCTTTTAGAAGTGCGTTTGCCGTCGCCATAGCTGTATTCTCTTTAGTGGGGTAAGCCTCAATCCATTTACTGAATGCTCAGATCACTACTAGCACATACTTTAGGTTATTAACTCGTTCCATTTCAATGAAATCCATCTGGAGAACCTCGAAAGGGAAGGAAGGCGGTGCAAAGTTACCAGCGGGTGTAGGAGTACCTTTCCCAGGGTTATGTTTCAGACAAATGATGCAATGCTTCACTAGGTGCGTAGCTACCTTAGCGATATTATCATTCTGCCATACTGGGTCCAGTAACTTGCATATTCCTTTGGCACTAATATGCGCTGGGCCATGGGCACAACAGGGAGCACATATGAATTAGGCAGCAACCATCGCTGCTTCCCAGACAAGTCAGTCCAACACCCATCCTCATCCAAACGACCTGTTCTCTCCTCCCACATTGCCAATTCATCTAGAGTCGCCTCACCCTGGATTTCCCTGACATTTTCCAATGTGTCCTCGAACATTCCGTTGTCTGGGACCCACCTAGCGGGACCTGCCACCAACATATTTTTCATCTTTGATCGAGCTGTCTCCTTAGCTGTCTGGTCTGCGAAAGCATTTCCCCTCCCAACATCATCTGTAATGGCTTTATGAGCGCTACATTTCACTATTGCTAACTTATTGGGAAGTGTCAATGCGGACAGCAATCTATGTATCAATGGCCCGTTCTGTATCCGCAGTCCGTGTGAAGTCAAGAACCCTCTCTCCGCCCAGAGGCGCCCAAAATTATGGGCCACCCCAAAGGCGTACTGGCTGTCGGTGTAGATATTAACAGCCAGTCCCTCACTCAACTCACAAGCCCTGAGGAGGGCAACCAACTCTGCAGCTTGAGCCGATTGGTGTGGGATATGAGATGTCTCAACTACAGTGTGTAACGTTGTGATTGCATAGGCTGCAGTGGTGGTGCCATCGGGTAATTTGAAACAAGAGCCATCGACATATAGTTCCCCTTGGGGGTCAGATAAGGGAACGTCAGTCAGGTCTACCCGTCCCTTTGTTTCTTCCTCAGTCCGAAATAAACAATCATGGACATCATTGTCCTTTTCTTCCGACAGGAGGGGTAGTAACGTGGCTGGGTTCAGAGCAGCACATCGTTTGATGGTAATGTGCGGAGCAAACAGAGTCAATTCATATCCAGTCAGACGCGCACTAGTAAGGTGCTGCGTCTTTGTCTTATTCAGTAGCGTATCCACAGCATGAGGTACCATTACTGTGAGATCAGTATCAAGGAGTAGCCCTGCCGATTGTCTGATAGAAACTGCCACCGCCGCAGCAGCTCTTAGACAGCTCGGGAGCGCTCTGGCGACATTATCAAGCATGGCAGAGAAGTAGGCGCAGGGTCTCTGCTTACCACCAAAACCCTGTGTTAGAACAGAAAGCGCGCAACCGTCCACCTCATGCACGTAGAGCACAAAAGGCTTCTGGTAATCAGGAGTACCAAGCACAGGAGCAGAGCAAAGCGCAACCTTTAATTGTTCAAAAGCTTGCTGGCATGCAGGTGTCCAAGGCAGGGGTTCATGCACATCTTTGGTGGTCAAGTAAAGAAGGGGTTTTGTTAGTTGGGAATAGTTAGGGATCCAATGCCGACAATACGATGTTATCCCAATGAACGCGCGTACCTCGCGTTGGGTCTTAGGAACAGACATATTAGTAATAGCAGCTATGCGCTCAGGTGTTAGTCTGCGACCCTCCTTCGACAGTAGGTGACTTATATAGGTGACCTCCTGTCGACAATATTGAAATTTGGAAAGTGACACCTTGTGTCCATGATGCGCCAGATGCAACAGTAATTTAATTGTGGCGTCTTTGCAACCATCGTCATTGTCCGAAGCCTCAAGGAGGTCGTCAACATATTGCAACAGCACATTACCAGGGGGAAGCTCCAAAGAATCCAATTGAGCTTTCAAGACTTGGCTATAAATACTAGGACTTTCAGTATAGCCTTGTGGTGCACGACAAATCTAAAGCTCCGACCGGCTATTGCAAATCCAAACAGATATCTGTCATCTGTATGGATTGGTATGCTGAAGAAAGCATTCTTTAAGTCAATTACAGAAAAGAATGTTGCAGACGGGGGAATCATTGTCAAGATCGTTGTAATGTCCGGGACCACGGGGTACTGGGGAACTACGATCTTATTTACCTCTCTGAGGCCTATCACAAAACGGTAAACGTCAGGGTGGGCATCGGAAGAATCCAAGGGAGTCTTTTTAAGAATAGGAAGAATAGGGCTATTACACACATTCACCACAGTCTCTTCAACCACGCCAGACTTAATCAAATCCTGTATTATTTGCAATAGGGCCTTTTCACCTGCCTGGGATATCTTGTACTGGGGAATACGTGGCAATTCAGCATTGTCTCTGATCTGTATAGATACTGGCTGGATCTGGAGTAACCCCACATCCGTGTCTCCTGTAGCCCATAACGTACGTAGCACATCTCTGAACTCAGCAGGAAGGGGGGCATCCTTTGCGAAGCACTGTTTGGCACAAGGTACCTGCGGTTCAACAGTCATGTAAACACCGTCTAGAGAACAAAAAATTGTCGCATGCAACCTTTTTAACAAATCGAGTCCTAACAAATGTTCCCCACAATTTGACGTCATTAAAAATGGTGAATCGACCGTAAAGGGCCCAATAGTCAAAGCAAGAGGCTTGGAAATGAGGCTAATGACCGGCACGCCTGAAAAACCCACCGACACATTGTTTTGGCCAGACAGAGCTGCCCCCGGGACCAGTGAACGGGAAACAGAGCTATTCATAGCCCCTGTATCAACTAAAAGGAATTCAGTAGTACCCTGTAAATCGGCAGTGACGTAAGGTCCATGCTGATCTATAGGCACAGGAACTGGTCCCTCGCCCTGTCCTCGGCTGTCCTAGCTGTGAGACAACCCTATCACTTCGTCCATGTCATAGTCGTCATGATAGTACTGTCGCCCCCGGGGGTTGTCAAAATAATTTCCGCTCTGTCTATTGTGTGATGTATCCTCTGACTGCATCCCCCCTCTACCTCCTGTTATTCGTCCGCGTCCTCAAAAACCCCGACCTCTCGGGGCCTCACCTTTCTGAATCAACTCCGGACACTCGTTCCGCCAATGTCCCTCCTGCTTGCAGTACGCACATTGATTGAGCCCGAGGGGCGTGTTTGAAACACCACCCCTGCCAGACCGGGGCGGCAGTTGGGCCGAACCCGAACCTCTTCCTCGTCCACTTCCCCTCGCAACTTTGCTGCATCAATACCCTCGTCTTCAAATCCTTTGACTTTTTCTCTACCCTTTCCTTGTCCTCATTCTCTCTATGTTCGTAATACTGTGCCATACTCAATATCACTGACGGGGATGAGGTCGTCCAAGTACTTTCCGAAGACTGCAACCGTGTTGCAATCTCGGGAAACAAGTTGGTGACAAATCTGTTGACAAATAAACGAACACCACCCTCCTGTGACAGGTCCTGACCACTAAATTCTAAAAACACCCCTTCAAACCTGTTAAAGAAATCCAACACACTTTCATCCTTCTTCTGGCGACACGCAGTCAACTTATCCCAGTCGACTCTCTTTGGCGGGATAAGTGAGTGCATGTATGTTATAATACGCCCCGGCAAAGCGAGGAGCTCCGCTTTCGGCTTGTCGCCGGGCTTACGCTCCTTATCCCAAGCCCTGATCTCATCCCACGTGCCCCCCAACTCTAGTGCATGATCCTGCCTATGAACCTGCCTCCATATATCCACCGGTACCAACAGACCAAAAAACAACTCTAGATCAGCTAGCGTCATTACTGTGGAGGAGGCCGCCTCCGTCAATTCTTTATAATATGCAGTAGGGTTTTTCCGGGGGTCCGGCAGCTGGCTCTTTAAGGATAGGACCTCACTCCTCTTCCAAGGAGTATAGATCCACTGTTCCTGAAACCGAGCGTCGACCCTTGGTCTAATCACAGCATCGGTGGAATCGCGCGGTTATGGAATTTCAGGGTGGTAAATGGGATGAACTTCCCTCGTGGGATGCTGTGTCCCCATCGTCGGAATCTTCTGGAGCAATCGGCCTCGGTAACCCACTAGTGTCGTTATATTGCTAAAAACCTCATTGGGAGCCATACCTGCAGCATATACCCTATCCCGTATGTCATATAATATTTGCGGTGGAACACCTTGAAAACACTGTTCCCACAACCCTATCAGCGTTGCTGACATGTGCTTGAGGGCATACTGCTGTATAAATCGCTCGTAATCTTTCATCACACTCCACACATCCTCCACACTATAGATCGGATTCCGAGCCCACTGAGCTGCTTGATTCGCCACCATTTGCTTTTCCTCATCACCCACTGCAGAACGCACCAACACTTTATCCATTCGATCTTGCGCTGCTGCCCAGTTCACCTCATGTACTCCACGCGCAGGAGTTTCGACATTCAACTGTGCCTGGGGTGTCACACTCACGGGGGAAAGAGCAGACGCAGAGACAGGCGCCATCATGTAGGGAGACACAGTGGTAGGGGTGAAAGAGGGTGGTAGCAGTTGATACAGAACTAATAGACTGGGCAAGGGAGCTAACAGCACCCGCCCCGGTGACTGGGGTAAGTAGAAGAGAAGCAAGAGGGGCCGGGGCTGAAGTGGTAGCGCTAGAAACAGGAACGCTAGAAGGGGCGGCACTAGAGGCCAAGCACTGGGATGTCGGGACTGTCGGGTATATCCGTTCAGGGGCATAAGGAGGCGGAGGGCGAGAATCCAATAGCTTTCCGACGAAATCGTCACCTTCCTCTCACCTTCCTCTCTAGTAACATAACATTTATCTGTCTGTAACCAAAACTTTCTATCTGCGCATTCTATACCCTTATCTATCTTTCCTCTTTCATAGGCTACTGCTTTCTGTGTTATAGTTTGCGTCTGCCTCTTCCGGGCCTCTTTCTCTGCTCTCAGTCGTCGCTGCTTTGCTTCTTTCTGCCATACTCTTAGAGAATCAATCGACTGTCTCCTCCTCCCAGCGAACAACTTGTCCTGCAAGAAATTCAATTTCTGTTCATCAAATGAGCCAGTAAGCGGCCACTGTAACTCAGCATTGTCCCTCGTATATTTATGGCACAATGTGCTAAACATAACAGGGCCAATACCATGTTTAACGTATACGTCAAAATTTTGAGAACCCCCCCGTAGGCGCAGGCTGGCTCTCTTCCAATCGAGCATCAGTAGAACAACATCGACATCCAAAACACCCCAATTTACTTAAACAAGGAATCTTAATATAAGACACATGCACTGTCCCTAACGGACAAGTATAACACCATCAATTGGCAAATAAAGACAAGATAAAATAATAAATATTATTCACGAACCAAACCAAACGGTCCGGGGACTGTATCAAATTCAAGAAGACAGGCTCCAGCCCCAGACCTTTTCAAGCATTAGCCAAATTACCAGTTGGTCTGGCAGATTGTTCGCGGACAGTGCCGGACCTTTTCAAGCGCTTACCAAATTTACAGGCGGGCCGGTGAACTGCTCGCAAACACTCTGTGCCTTTTTTCAAGGGTCCGCAAACCCACCAAGTTTAAGACAAGACAGTCCGGAGACCGTACCAAGACACAGCCCGTCGACTCGTGTCGTTCAAGCAAGGCAGTTCGAAAACTGCAGACAAGACAGTCCGGAGACGGTATCAAGACACAGCCCGCAGACTCGTGCCGTCCAAGAATGGCGCCATTTTTCCAAGAGTCAAATCACTCACCTGGTGCACACAGGTCGAGTCAAGTTATTCTCCACTGCCGACTCTTCGGACCAAACATTCAACTCCAAGGCTTCGCCTTCTCAGGACCCCAGCCGGTGACCACTAAACGAGGGGACACCTGATCAGCCGGGCGGGGCAGCTGCGAGAACCAAGCTCGGTCTTGTGTGGGGTACTCCGATCCGCCCGACCAACCAAACGTACCCCCCGACCCTACAACCCGATTACGGGTAAGTCGGATCACCTTGCGGGGTCCCTGTTCGGGCGCCAACTGAAGGAAGTGGACCTCTAGGGTCACTCGGGTTTTCTTACAACCACCTGCTATGCCTTCCCAAGAATGAAGTCAGTCAGACAGTAGAGAATGCAAACTTACATTTTATTAGCAATGCTCTGCAGAGGAGTCCATCATGACCTGCACCCTAAGATGTCTGCCGAGGGACTGACCCCCCAACAGCCCACACTGAGTAATCATTCCTCTCGAGAAGCCCCCAACCACGCCCACAATGGAAAACTACCGGCCTGGGCCGATCATGAACAAAGAGGCACAGTAGGATGAGCTAACACCTGCCAGATGGGTACATTTTATCAGGAATCCAAGGCCACAGTGCTGGGTCTCAGCATCTCCTAACGTGGGAGCAGAAACTACACATTCAGATAGGTATGCGAGGGCAGAACAGCCTATTCATTAGTAAGTCGAGAAACGGCCTTGAACAGAAGGAAAAATAATAACGAAATACAGGGTTCTGCTGAAGCAAGCAATACGAGTAATGAGGCCTAACTCAGGCACAGTCTAAACAGCCTAATAAGGATTACGAAATGCAAAATGGAGTCACACTCGCTAACTGAAGCCTGCGCATTACGGGGATAACTCAGTGGGTTGCATAACGTGAATACAAATGGCATCTATTTAGCCACACATTGCTAACCTAATATAACGTGAAATGAGTGCGTTGCAGAGATGGGAATTTGAAACCTAACAGACCCTCCTTTTAGCATGGGTGGCTAAATGCTTTATTCGCTATCCGGTAGGGTATTTACAATTCTAAGGGGGAGAAAGAAATTGCATAGTCACTCGTGTTACAAGGAAAAACAAGCAACACATGAGCATCGAAATCACCTAATACTCAAAGATGCCCTCATCTATGAGCATCATATCCTGAATTTCCTGCATCATCATAACAGAAATCTTGTTATCACGTCTTGGCAATGTAGGGGTAGGGGTAAATTTACTCACACAATAGGTGCAACAGGCTGGAAGGCAATTAATGCATAAGCAACAGGTAAAAATTACTCCTGCGATGGCTATTAGGACAAGTAATATCTTCCAATCCCATGATGTCATCAGACCCCAGAGCCGCCCTGTGAGGGACCATGAACCATTATCCTGATGGATATCTGAGGCAAGTCTGTGTAATTTCTGTATTGCGGAGTACACGTTCGGGGCACTATCAGGGATGTACACACAACAGCTGCTGCCCATGACGCAACAGGCTCCACCCCTATCAGCCAGAATTACGTCTAAAACCATCCGATTTTGAAGAGAAACGAGCCTCGTAGCCTGAAGCTCGACTGTAATATTAGTCAGTATACCGGCAGTAGTATTAATAACTCCCTCAACTACTCTAGCGAGGCGATGAATATTACGACTATTGAACATGGGACCCCAGAACGGCAGAAAGCCCTTCATTATGTCAGTAAATTGCTGTGGGGAGGTATCTGTTTGATCAATATCGTCTGGGTTGACAACTCTGTTAACTCGATGTACCTGGAGATCCCTACGTTGTAGCTTATGATCCTTATGGTAATTGGACGGTGCAATGTAAACGGGAGGCAAGAGAAAGGAAACATAACACCGGCCAGACCACCCCCTTGGAAGCCATGTATAAGCCTGTTCCCCACAGATGAAGTATACATTCGGAGGTGTAAGGAAAGACGGCTGCTAGTAGTGTTCAATCGGTATGTGTAGTTACAATGGCTCTGTCCTACCGAAATGTTCCCTGATCCTTCAACACAGAAACTAGCTGTTGCGTTGATCACAGGGACAGGCATGGCTTTGTCTTCAGTGATATTGCGTTCCTGGAAACATTTAAAGTATTCAGTAACATTAAATCCTTGGAAATCTAGCATTTAATTTCGTAACCAGGTCACATTTTCGTTAGCCTCAAAAACGTTCATGCAAGCATCTGGGTGCAGGGTACCCTCCTTACCATCTGCCCCAGGTATATCCCTGGTGCACCACTATATACTCCAATACTGCTTCGTAATCAGCCTGTACCATTTTCATAGCGTCAGCATAATAGTGCATGTATACCATAGAGAGCAGTTGAAACCAGGCTTCACAGCTACCCAAATATGACAGGGGCAATGACACTAGCAAATCATTTTTGTGCATAACTGAGGGAAGTAGCCCACACACCCAGCAATTCGTGGCATTAGTAGTACTGTGTACCTGATGAAGCATCTGAACAAAAGCATTTTGGGCATAAGTCTGTCTATGTCTTTCTTTATGTGGGCCAATGTAATAAACGAGTGCTCAGCTGGAACCAGGGTGGTCCCTATCAAGGTGTGCACGGGATGTTGTTCCTCTAAGTACCAGACCACCCCAAATACGACAAGCAGGGAAAGCAAAATTATTACAACAAACACTGTTTTACTCTTAGTGGACCAAGAGGACCAAACAGGACCATCTGGAGTGGGGAGCGGAGCCGCAAAGGGCTGCTCCTCATTAGGGATAGGACGACCAAAGGGATACATTTAAAAAACTTCAAGGGCAACTTATAAGTGTCACAAGGGAAAGAAAAATTCACGGGCTAGAGCCACTATTGCAACAACAGTACCAGAGGGCACAAATCACCCAGCGTCCGTCTAGAGCCTCGCTGGCAGGCTCCTATTGTTCATCAACGACGGTGCTATGAAGCACTCCCACGGAGGAGCTGCGCGATCGCAGCCCTTGCAGAAAAACAAAGCCGCCTTCTTTCAAGATAGGGAACCCTCCCTCCTGGGCAAATACCCTCAACTATCCTGTCCAGTGTCCAGGGCAGTGCACCAGTGTAGTTCACCACTAGTCTAATACAGGCACCTTAGGCACAGCACCTGCGCCCTAAGCTCAAGTTCTTCCCTAACTCCTAGACTGTTCGGCTGGTGCACCGTCCTTCTTTCGGGGCCTCAGATTATATTTTCCAGGCACTGTTTCATCAACAAAAAGGGGCAGAAACTCAGGATCAGATGGGCATCGAGACTCAGATTCCGGTGTATTAGAGACGGTGTTATCCGGGGCGGCTCTTATCTCTGGTGGAATCGCCTCGGACAGGACTGCATCACTTTCTTCGTCCGTCTGAGCTCACCTCAATCGGGCGTCAGAGAAGGGAACGAAGCGTGGCACCCTTTCACATTCCTGATCAGCAATGCCTTCGTTGACCCAACGGTCATACGGGAGCGGTAGAGGTATCCGTTTAACATGTGAACCATGGATCCAGTGTTTTCTGCCGTCTACTTTCACCGCTGTACTGATGGCAAGAAGGACGAGGAGAGGCCCTTTCCACCTCGGCTCCAAACAGCTTTTCCGTTGAAAATTTCGAATGAGTACAAAATCGCCGGGCTGTATTTGATGCCCGGGCCCCTCTGGTACTGGCTGCAACGTGGCTTGTATCTGTTGGTGAAGAGAACGAAGATCTTTAGACAATTCATACAGATAGTCTACAAGCAGGGGGTACTCTATCTGGGAAAAGCGCTTGGGTCTTGGGACGCCCCAGACATTAGCAGGGCGTCCGAAGACGACCTCATACGGGGACAACCCTGTTCTAGAATGCGCTGTCGCTCAGGTAGATAATAAAGCTAAGGGTAACGCATCTGGCCATCGCAGTCCTGTGCTTTCTTGAATCTTTGCTAGCTTCAGTTTGCGAGTACCATTGTACTTCTCAACCAGACCTGCTGACTGGTGGTGATTCGCTGCATGAAACTTCTGCTTAATATATAAACCTGTGCACAACAATTCAATGACTTTTGAATTGAAGTGACTTCCGTTGTCACTCCAAATCACTCGTGGCAACCCATGGCACGGGAAGTACTCTTTTAGAAGTGCCTTCGCCGTCGCCATAGCTGTATTCTCTTTAGTGGGGTAAGCCTCAATCCATTTACTAAATGCGCAGATCACTACTAGCACATACTTTAGGTTATTAACTCGTTCCATTTTGATGATATCCATCTGGAGAACCTCGAAAGGGAAGGAAGGCGGTGCAAAGTTACCAGCGGGTGTAGGAGTACCTTTCCCAGGGTTATGTTTCAGACAAATGATGCAATGCTTCACTAGGTGCGTGGCTACCTTAGCGATATTATCATTCTGCCATACTGGGTCCAGTAACTTGCATATTCCTTTGGCACTAATATGCGCTGGGCCATGGGCCATGGTAACAACATGGAGCACATATGAATTAGGCAGCAACCATCGCTGCTTCCCAGACAAGTCAGTCCAACACCCATCCTCATCCAAGCGACCTGTTCTCTCCTCCCACATTGCCAATTCACCTAGAGTCGCCTCACCCTGGTCTCCCCTGACATTTTCCAATGTGTGCTCAAACATTCCGTTGTCTGGGACACACCTTGCGGGACCTGTCACCAACATCTTTTTCTTCTTTGATCGAGCTGTCTCCTTAGCTGTCTGGTCTGCGAAAGCATTTCCCCTCCCAACTTCATCTGTAATGGTTTTATAAGCGCTACATTTCACTATTGCTAACTTATTGGGAAGTGTCAATGCGGACAGCAATCTATGTATCAATGGCCCGCTCTGTATCCGCAGTCCGTGCGAAGTCAAGAACCCTCTCTCCGCCCAGAGGCGCCCACAAATTATGGGCCACCCCCAAAGGCGTACTGGCTGTCGGTGTAGATATGAACAGCCAGTCCCTCACTCAACTCACAAGCCCTGAGGAGGGCAACCAACTCTGCAGCTTGGGCCGATTGGTGTGGGATACGAGATGTCTCAACTACAGTGTGTAACGTTGTGATTGCATAGGCTGCAGTGGTGGTGCCATCGGGTAATTTGAAACAAGAGCCATCGACATATAGTTCCCCTTGGGGGTCAGATAAGGGAACGTCAGTCAGGTCTACCCGTCCCTTCGTTTCTTCCTCAGTCCGAAATAAACGATCATGGACATCATTGTCCTTTTCTTCCGACGGGAGGGGTAGTAACGTGGCTGGGTTCAGAGTAGCACATCGTTTGATGGTAATGTGCGGAGCAAACAGAGTCAATTCATAGCCAGTCAGACGCGCACTAGTAAGGTGCTGCGTCTTTGTCTTATTCAGTAGCGTATCCACAGCATGCGGTACCATTACTGTGAGATCAGTATCAAGGAGGAGCCCTGCCGATTGTCTGATAGAAACTGCCACCGCCGCTGCAGCTCTCAGACAGCTCGGGAGCGCTCTGGCGACATTATCAAGCATGGCAGAGAAGTAGGCGCAGGGTCTCTGCTTACCACCAAAACCCTGTGTTAGAACAGAAAGCGCGCAACCGTCCACTTCATGCACGTAGAGCACAAAAGGCTTCTGGTAATCAGGAGTACCAAGCACAGGAGCAGAGCAAAGCGCAACCTTTAATTGTTCAAAAGCTTGCTGGCATGCAGGTGTCCTAGGCAGGGGTTCATGCACATCTTTGGTGGTCAGGTAAAGAAGGGGTTTTGTTAGTTGGGAATAGTTAGGGATCCAATGCCGACAATACGATGTCATCCCAATGAACGTGCGTACCTCGCGTTGGGTCTTAGGAACAGACATATTAGTAATAGCAGCAGCTATGCGCTCAGGTGTTAGTCTGCGACCCTCCTTCGACAGTAGGTGACCTAAATAGGTGACCTCCTGTCAACAATATTGAAATTTGGAAAGTGACACCTTGTGTCCATGAGGCGCCAGATGCAACAATAATTTAACTGTGGCGTCGTTGCAACTATCCTCATTGTCCGAGGCCTCAAGGAGGTCGTCAACATACTGCAACAGCACATTACCAGGGGGAAGCTCCAAAGAATCCAATTGCGCTTTCAAGGCTTGGCTATAAATACTAGGACTTTCAGTATAGCCTTGTGGAGCATGACAGAATCTAAAGCTCCGACCGGCTATTGCAAATCCAAACAGATATCTGCTATCTTTATGGATTGGTATGCTGAAGAAAGCATTCTTTAAGACAATTACAGAAAAGAATGTTGCAGACAGGGGAATCATTGTCAAGATCGTTGTAATGTCCGGGACCACAGGGTACTGGGGAACTGCGATCTTATTTACCTCTCTGAGGCCTATCACAAAACGGTAAACGTCAGGGTGGGCATCAGAAGAATCCAAGGGTGTCTTTTTAAGAATAGGAAGAATAGGTCTATTACACACATTCGCCACAGTCTCTTCAACCACGCCAGACTTAATCAAATCCTGTATTATTTGCAATAGGGCCTTTTCACCTGCCTGGGATATCTTGTACTGGGGAATACGTGGCAATTTAGCATTGTCTCTGATCTGTATAGATACTGGCTGGATCTGGAGTAACCCCCACATCCGTCTCTCCTGTAGCCCATAACGTACGTGGCACATCTCTGAACTCAGCGGGAAGGGGGGCATCCTTTGCGAAGCACTGTTTGGCACCAGCTACCTGCGGTCCAACAGTCATGTAAACACCGTCTGGAGAACAAAAAATTGTCGCATGCAACCTTTTTAACGAATCGAGTCCTAACAAATTTTCCCCACAATTTGACGTCAGTAAAAATGGTGAATCGACCGTAAAGGGGCCAATAGTCAAAACAAGAGGCTTGGAAATGGGGCTAATGACCGGCACGCCTGAAAAACCCACCGACACATTGTTTTGGCCAGACAGAGCTGCCCCCGGGACCAGTGAACGGGAAACAGAGCTATTCGTAGCCCCTGTATCAACTAAAAAAAATCCAGTAGTACCCTGTAAATCGGCAGTGACGTATGGTCCATGCTGATCTATAGGCACAGGAACTGGTCCCTCGCCCTGTCCTCGGCTGTCCTAGCTGTGAGTCAACCCTGTCACTTCGTCCATGTCATAGTCGTCATGATAGTACTGTCGCCCCCGGGGGTTGTCAAAATAATTCCCGCTCTGTCTATTGTGTGATGTATCCTCTGACTGCATCCCCCCTCTACCTCCTGTTCCTCGTCCGCGAAAACCCCGACCTCTCGGGGCCTCACCTTTCTGTATCAACTCCGGACACTCGTTCCGCCAATGTCCCTCCTGCTTGCAGTACGCACATTGATTGAGCCCGAGTGGCGTGTTTGAAACACCACCCCTGCCAGACCGGGGCGGCCGTTGGGCCGAACCTCTTCCTCGTCCACTTCCCCTCGCAACTTGCTGCATCAATACCCTCGTCTTCAAATCCTTTGACTTTTTCTCTACCCTTTCCTTGTCCTCATTCTCTCTATGTTCGTAATACTGTGCCATACTCAATATCACTGACGGGGATGAGGTCGTCCAAGTACTTTCCGAAGCCTGCAACCGTGTTGCAATCTCGGGAAGCAAGTTGGTGAGAAATCTGTTGACAAATAAACGAACACCACCCTCCTGTGACAGGTCCTGACCAGTAAATTCTAAAAACACCCCTTCAAATCTGGTAAAGAAATCCAACACACTTTCATCCTTCTTCTGGCGACACGCAGTCAACTTATCCCAGTCCACTCTCTTTGGCGGGATAAGTGAGTGCATGTATGTTATAATACGCCCCGGCAAAGCGAGGAGCTCCGCTTTCGGCTTGTCGCCGGGCTTACGCACCTTATCCCAAGCCCTGATCTCCTCCCACGTGCCCCCCAACTCTAGTGCATGATCCTGCCTATGAACCTGCCTCCATATATCCACCGGTACCAACAGACCAAAAAACAACTCTAGATCAGCTAGCGTCATTACTGTGGAGGAGGCCGCCTCCGTCAATTCTTTATAATATGCAGTAGGGTTTTTCCAGGGGTCCGGCAGCTGGCTCTTTAAGGATAGGACCTCACTCCTCTTCCAAGGAGTATAGATCCACTGTTCCTGAAACCGAGCGTCGACCCGTTGTCTAATCACAGCATCGGTGGAATCGCGCAGTTATGGAATTTCAGGGTGGTAAATGGGATGAACTTCCCTCATGGGATGCTGTGTCCCCATCGTCGGAATCTTCTGGAGCAATCTGCCTCGGTAATCCACTAGTGTCGTTATATTGCTAAAAACCTCATTGGGAGCCATACCTGCAGCATATACCCTACCCCGTATGTCATATATTATTTGCAGTGCAACACCTTGAAAACACTGTTCCCACAACCCTATCAGCGTTGCTGACATGTGCTTGAGGGCATGCTGCTGTATAAACGGCTCGTAATCTTTCATCACACTCCACACATCCTCCAAACTATAGATCGGATTCCGAGCCCATTGAGCTGCTTGATTCGCCACCATTTGCTTTTCCTTATTGTTATATCCCGCATAGAGGCCCTAATGTAGACCCGTTCGTACATGCCCTAAAATGGACGTATTCATATTTACCCTAATATGGTCATATTCGTACTTGCCCTATTATGGTCATGGCCGCATATGCCCAATTATGGTCATAACTGTACATGTCCTATTATAGTCATGATTCCTTATATAGGCATGATCTTTCACCTACATTGGTCCCAGCTAGTACACAACGAGCTTTGAGGGCTGAACGTTATCTATCCTGTGGTTTTGAATACAGCAGGGTTTTACCAAACACAGGCCCACACTGTACTCATTAATTATGCATGGCTCTCTAGGAATACACCACTGGCATAATATGTATGTACAAAGTTCACCCCTGACGTCTTCTTCATGTCCAATACAAACCATACTGAGGACCGTGACTCTTTAGGGTATAAATACACCACATCTTGCCCCGGTAAGACAGAGGGAACCGAGACTTCCATGCTGACACACTGACCAGAGCCGCTGAGGCTCCTGCATGCAGTCGCTCCAGCTGACAGTGGTCTGACACAGCCCTGACGGGGTGTGCAAATCGAGACCAGGACGGGGTCCCACACTCTCTCTATTCAGGTATGGGGGTTCGACTAAATCCTAGAAGGATTCTTGGCTCTTAGCTTCCAAGACCTACACACATATGCTAGGTACACACAGGTACATCTAGGTAGGCATCGTAGGAGTACGCGCACTTGCATAATGCTTTTATATTCATGTATGTACTCATGATTATCGCAATATGGTAGAACTGTTCTATCCCTTTGCTTTTATCGTACTGCTGATAATATATCTCTGCTATTGTCTGCTGGTTACCGCAGCACATATATTTTACACAAGAATAACAACTGTTCAATAAATACTTATCGAAACGCCTGACTGTTTATTCTGTGTAACTCTCTGAGACAAACCGAATAAGTGAGCACGAGTGACTGAGCGAAAGGTAGTACATTGTTTCCACGATTCTGAGGAATTTGGGTTGTCATGATCTAAGGTTGCCAGAAACTAATCTCTCCCCGAGAGGAGGAGATTCTAGTGGCACTGTGAGCTAGCTAATGCAAACTAGGCTAACATATACGGTGGGGGTGCATGGAGTCAGTCTGCCACCAAGCCCGCAGTATATGTTATCCAAACGCGCAGGTCCTGCAGGGGTACTATAGGAACTACACGACATGGCGCCACCAACGTTGGTTTGGTACTTATTTAACAGTAGAATCTGAGTAGTTCAGTCGTGCTATTCTCAGAGAACCTACTCACAAAAACCCCAGAGGCAGAAAATCCGCCGCAGCTGAGTAGTACGAAAATACTATTTATTGGCTGTTGGTTATTCAAGCTTGAAGGACATATAAGTTCCTACAATTGTGCATTTACACCTTATCTTAAAAATTCTTTAACCTCCCTTCTTCCAATTAAAAATGGTGGAAGAAGCAAACGAAACAAGGAAAGTTGCAACAGACCTCTTCGGTTTAGGAGAAGAAGAGCCTGAATATGCAATACAAATTGCACCAAATTTCAGAAGGGCAGTCACCATAAAACTTCTAGAACATGGCTTAAGAGCCAGGGGTGGTAAAGTAATTTTCGTGATTGAGGCGCACGAATCTAATAAAACAGGTGTTCTATTCATGGGTTACATTCCCAGCAGCGAATGTAGTTACAGATGTATTTCACTACTACCTAGAAGGTGAAACACCAGCAGACTATGCTCCTTTTGAGGAGTTAGAGGTTCCGCTCACTTACCAGGAGCATAATTACTGGTTTAAAGGTGCCCTACCCCACGTACATGGAAGAGCAAGATTAGGCCCGCTCGGAGGAGCAGGAGCCACATGGCCCATATTAGCGGCATACACACCACATCCTGATATTGGCACAATGCCACAGCCAGACTTACTCGTACAACACAGATTTAATTAAAATCTACAGAAACCTCACACAATTTTGTGATGAGGACTTTAACAGTTCAACCTGCACCAGCTACAGCACAAGATACTCCAGTCCAAGGTACAGTTAATAAAATAACTCCACAAACATTACACGCGATAATGGGCAAAATGCCAGCAAAACGCGAACAAATCCCATTCTGGATAGCTCAGAAAATAACTCAGCTTGAGGCAGTATTCCCGAAAACTACCACCTGTGATAAACACAGAATTCTAACAATCTGCTTGCCCATGGGTCTCACACCACAAGTCGAGGACTGCACCTCTTGGGGTTCAGTCTTTGCTGCCATATATACCAGAACACATGGTATCCCGTCCTTAGCAGTAGTACCTGACGTATTGAGACAGATACAAAATGAGTACGGAGCAGAACCTGCCCTTAACTTAGGGATGAAGTTACCTAATAACTTTGACCAGGTATCAGCCATAATACTAGCTAACATTAAGGGGGAGGGAGCTTCAGTGGCAATCCGCCAACGCCTAAGGGAGTTCGGTCCAGAGGATCATCAACACAAACTACCCAAAATAATTGAAACTGCATATGCAGAAATAGGCAGAGACAGTTTGGGTGGGAAAGCATTAAAACCACAACTAGTGGGCAGTCCTGAAAAGGATACTACAAAGCAGACGCCTACTTCTTCTTAAAAGAAGTGGGAAAATAAAAAACAACAAAAGTCTAAAGACAGCAGATCTCAGTCCAGAGGTAGGTCTCCTCAACAGGAGCCCTCTGAAAGGAGGTATAACCTCAGGAATAGGGATAATATTAAAAAACCTGACAGGTATCAGGATACTGATACCCGTTCCTCTCGTTCCTTTCAGGGTTCATCAAGAAACTCCGAGAGGGAAGGACGGTCAGAACACAGACAAGAGGAGCGTACAAAGTCCAGAGACACGCAACGCGCTGCGGACTACGCACCTAAAAAAGAGGATAAACAAAAACAGAAACCTCCGTTCAAAAAGAAGAAGGTAGCAGGTCTCAAGATCAGACATGCCCAGAATTCTGAGGACACAGCTTCTGAACGGGGAGTGGGCTCTGACGATGCTAGACAGCGCGGCAGAAGTAACGATAGCTCGCCAGAACCTTAAGGAATTTCTGGTGACAGTGGAGTTGAGTGAGTATATCACGGTGGAAACACCTGATACTCGGGTAAGTGTCCCACATAAGTTACATGAGATAACAGTCCGGCTGGAGGGGGACAAGCCCAGGAAAATTAAAGGTCTCTTTTGGAAAAATCCCTCATCTGGTTATGACATTCTATTAGCAGAACAAGACTGGCCGCCAGCATTCGTCATGGAGTGCCCTAGGGGAGAAACTGTAATTTTTCCAGCCTTTTCCGACCTCGTTCCCATTCACCTAAAACATGCATATGCGCAGGAGTGGGCGGTTGCCCTAGCTCCAGCATTGTATAGAAATCATGTTGGTTGGGATGAGGAGTCAACCCACCACGTGATCCCGTTAAACGTTTCCCCAAATGCTCAAAGGCAATACCCTATAAAGCAGGAAGCTAAAAAACAAGTCCGGGAGATTCTAGACCAACTAGAATACCAGGGGGTGATTGAAAATTGCACGTCACCTATGAACAATCCTTTGTTCCCCATAGCCAAACCTGACAACACATATCGTCTAGTTTTAGACTACAGACATTTAAACATTTGCACAAAGACATTTGCAGTTCAAAATGCACACAGTGCCGCATTAATGAATAACATTGTGCGCAAAAAATACAAAGCAACACTTGATATCTCAAATGGATTTTTCTGCCAAAATATAGCGCCTGAAAGCAGGTATCTGACCGCCTTCAGTGCGTAAGGGTCCCAGCGACAATTTTGTCGCCTAGCCCAAGGGTATAAAAACAGCCCGGGGGTATTTTCAGCAAGAGTAACAGAGTTACTCCAAAATTTGGATGAAGAAGCATTGTCCTATGTGGATGATATTTATCTGACGGACGATGACTTAAAGAGGCACTTGACCAGGGTGAGCACCATTATTATGGGATTCGCCTCTGAGGGCTACAAATTTAGTTTCAAAAATTGCCCACCTCAGTGTCCTATTTTTAGGATACGAGCTGTCAAGTGAGGGGAAAAGCATAGCAGCTAACTTTTTAGAAAAGTGTGCGCTGCTCCAGCCTCCAAAATCATTAAAGAATTTACAATCAATTCTGGGATTCCTAAATTTTGGTCGGACATACATATTGGATTACGCAGAAAGAGTAAAACCTTTCTACGACTTAATAAAACCTGATTTTTCAGTCAGAGAATGGACACAGGAACATACGAATATCCTGCGTTCCCTACAGGAAGACATGATAGCTTCTAAACATTTACAGACACACGTAAACGCACAGAACTTAGTGATCCGATTAATAGCGGGTCAATGCGGGTACACTTATTTAACTTTTAATGAAGGTGAAACGGTACCAATCGCATACAAATCACACCTGTACACAAACGTAGAGATGCGTTTCACTTCAACAGAAAAAATCCTGATAGCAGTGCAGACCGCTGTAGCAAGAGAAAGAGCTCTGGCTCAGGGTAAACGCATAATTGTCGTGACCCCAGTACCAGCTTTAGAAGCTGTTACAAAAGCTAGCATTCCAAATGCTAAAGCCTTACATCCAAGATGGATACAATGGGCTAATTCTCTTACTGCAACGGATGTTGAATACAGATTTGATCCAAGTTTAAAAACACAGGCATTCCTGCAATACGAACAAGAATACCCTCTACCAAATGAAATTTTGCCTCTAGATCAGTATGAATACATTATTTATACTGACGGTTCCGCTCAACCAGCCACAGGAAGCAAGCAAGCTTACAGCGTGGCGTGTGCGATTGTTAAAGGTCGCATGCACGATGGAAAGTTCCATCCGAGTTGCACTAAAACGCAATCTCTAGGAGACTGCACGGCTCAGTTGGCAGAACTCAAAGCACTGATACTGGCACTTATAAATAAGGATCACGAATTCCCCACACTAATTGTGTGTGATTCCTTTTACTGTGTACAGTCGTACAATGAATATCTACATCATTGGGAACAAAACGGGTTCAAAGATGCAAAAGGTGGCACAATAAAGCATAAAATGCTATGGGAACAGGTAGTGGAGTTGAGAAACGAACTACCAAGGGCTCACGTGATACATACACTGAGTCATCAGCGTGATGGCGTTGACGTTAAAGGGAATTTATTGGCTGATGAAGCCGCAAAGGGGGCTGTTCGCACAGCCGCCTTAGCTGCAGTTACTCGTTCAAGAACGAGAATAGACGGCGAGATAATGGTAGCTGTCAATGCTTCACGCGAAGGCAGCACAGCAGTACCAAAGAAATTTCCACTCAAGTACTCCTACAAGTTAGATGCACAAAACATTCCATATGCTCAGATTCCTGGAGTGGGGGATAGAGTAATGCCAAATATGGACGTAGGCAAAGTTTAATTGTGGCAGCACACGAAGGGACAAGTTCTGTACATAACGGACTTAGGGAGACTGTTGCTTTGTTGAAAGAACGCTACTGGTGGCCCGTGATGAGAAGGCTGATTAGAGACTATGTTTGGAACTGCGACATCTGCAAGCAGATGAAGGGGTCCACCACAACACGTCCAGTACAGATACCATTGTTAGACAGCATTAGGTTGTCCGTTCGTGCGCGTCCAGCTCAAGTTTCCTCAAGGTTTGGCCTCAGCGCTCGGCTGACGCTCGAACTGTTATAAATGATTTGCGAGTCTTTATCGGCACATACGCAGTTGGCACGTTACATTCTGACCGTGGTCCGGCGTTTAGCTCTCGGGCTTACAAAGAGGCCATGGAAGGAATGGGCGTAGCATTGCGGTACTCCTCTCCGTGTCATCCCGAGGGAAATTCTGTTGTGGAGAGGAAAAACCGAGACTTAAAGCAATCTTTAACAGCTAGGGTATTAGGCAAGGGCGGTAGATGGGTCGATCACCTATATGGGGTACAGCGCGCAATCATTAATCAGCCAAGAAGCTCTCTAGGGGGTGTCACTCCTTACGAGGTCCTATTTGGGACAAGAATGTGGGTACCTGATCTTGATTGTGAAGGCACACTGGCGGATGAAAAACCATTTGATATCCATGATCGTTTGGCTGTTTTACAGGATCTAAATGAATCCAGGACACAACAAAGTAACGTGCTCTAGAAACAGGCCGCCACTGAGGAAGTCAAAGCAGTAACGGCAAGACCTGTCTGGATCCCAAAAATCGGGGATCTGGTCAGAGAGAAGATTGCTGACAAAAAAGAATTTGGGCCATCCTACAGAAAGCCTGTACCGGTCCTAGCAATCCACGGCACAAGAACTGTACTTCTGTCACCTCTTGCCGGAAAAAAGGAGAAAAGATTAGTCTCAATTGACTTAATCAAACCACACTATGTGGCCGATACTAAACAGTAGGCCTTGTGGACTCCACAGTAGCAGACGCCCTCTTCTCGCTACAATCCAAGAAGTTCAAACAGAAAGACTCATCACGTTTGAAGAGCCACCTGAACGGAATGAAGGACTAAGCAACAATGCTATGGAACTCGTTCCACTTCAACAAGAAATTCATCTTCAAAATGAAAATCAACTCAGTAACCAAGTTGCAATCAGACCGACTACAGACATCTACGTCAACATGCCTCGTCAAGAGTAAAATCCAATTTCAACAAATCCCGATGCAATTCCAAACATTGATCGAACTGCTTCTGGCTATTTCATGAACTTTGATACGTTTTCACTGGATCCAAGCGAACCGGAAACAACGCCAGCCAAAAAATCACTCCAACAGAAACTCAATGACTTTTTGAACTTTTTTAGAAAGACTTACCTGGTGTCACCTTGGATAGAACTATGGTATATCACTGGGATTTTATTTTCCATTTTCTGGCTAGGTTTAATAATAACTTTTAGTATGCTTATTAATGGACGATACCTCCAGCAAAGCTCTACAGCCCAAAGAGTCAATTTGATTTTAAAACCACACCAGTCTTCACATCGTGAACCAAGAGACTCGTCTTCAGTGAACATCACAGCAGTTCCTATACCGGACGGTATAGTATGGGACAAGATTGATTATGATGTATTCGGTCCGACTGAACTTTTAAAGCTTAAACATGTATTTAAAATTTCTTTAAGTGATATCATTACCTCCAGTACATTTTCTGATGATTGGGACACTGTAAATGCTATGATGTCTGATTTAGAAAAAACTGCTGCATTTCCGAACAATGAAATGTTAGAAGGTACTTCAGACTGTGATACATTGTACTGTTACCAGCAATATGGTCATCATTTCTTACACAAATCTATGACACCTAGAAATGTATTTGAGTACCACCAGTGGGAACACTGCCCAACACCTCCAAAAGGTAGTTCGCAAGCATTTGCACAGAAATTCACATACTTCTCAGGGTTCAACACATCCGACCCAAAGTCATTTTATTATAAAGTGGCGAAAATTTCAGCTCAGAAAATTATGTTATCAAACATATTTACTCTGCATCCTTTTTGAACCAGTTGTCAAAACAGGGTTTCGATCTATGGAAGGACACAATAGATTCAAAATCGATATGGGGTTCTAGGGACTGGCAAGTCCAGGGAATAGAAGCACATTTTAGAGCATGCCTCATTCCGCAGCAGATATTATTTCTGAATGAAACTGTGCAACAAACAACCTGTCTTGGATTAGCCAAAGGCAAGGAAATGAACACACCGGGGTTTCCAACACCATCGCAGATGGGTGGGGGGCAGAACTCAACTACACATGGGGTGAGATTAGATGACATTTTCCAGTACAACAGATCAGATCCTGATTGGACACAATGGCTGGTTTGGCCCATTGACACAAACAAATGTCAGCAGAGATTTATGAATACAACCGAAGGGTTTAGTATCCATAGGCCAGACCCACGCTATGTACAGAGACATCACCCGGGGGTAGTGACATCCTATAGTGTTGGGAAGTTGTGCCTTGATTGGCTAGAGACCTCAACACTCACAGAAGTAAAGCACCACTTGACCTTACGGACACCTGACATGGATCTTAGAGATTTTCTATTAGGACCCAGGAAACAACGTCAGAAACGTTTCATATATGCAGGCCTTTATGCCTACTATAATGAAAACTGGAAAATATCCCAACAAGAGGCCGCAGAAAGGATACGGGAAATTGACCGTATTAACTTAGAAAAGGCATTAGCTGTGGTGGATAATGGGTTAACAACTTTGACCTCCAGGATTTACTCCTTGGGCAACATTGTGTCTTCGGCGATCGACATATTAGAACAAGATTTGGCCTTGTTACAACACGGGCAATCTCAGCTACGTTCTATTATGATGTTAAGCTGGACACTGCAATCATTGCCTGCAGGCTATGTGCCCTGGCGTTTTATAAACACCACGTCTCTGTTTTCAGAATACAATCTAACTGATAGACAGAAATGGCACAAAGGGGAGCCAAATATACAATGTTGCGTATTGAGAAACTGGAAAGGCTACCTTTCACTGTAGCCGAATCACCATCAACAGAATGGCTAATTCATGGCCAAATCACTCTGCCGGTCACTACGTTTCAGTTTCAATATTGCCTTGAGCAGAGGCAGGCAGGCAAATATGAGAAAATGGGTAAGGGATACATCAAGGAAACTTGGAAGTTACCATATAGATACAGATGCCAGAATGGGGATCGAGAAGTGTATCTGAGTGGTACAAACTGCAAGAACGCTTTAAGCGGTTCTCTCATGTCAGGATATTTCTCTACACGGAGCCTGCAGTGGTGAACTTATCTTGTCACATGTCAGGGACCCCAGCGGCCATGATCACGCCGGTTTTCCAGCTGCTCTCGAATGGGAGTTACTTAATGCTAAATGATCACGGTTGCTGTGGGATGCTTCCGGGCGTCGCATATCTAGTCACTGTTAACTCCAGGGTTACTTGCTGTATGCAAGTATTGTTTCCGCCACTGAACACATTCAGGGAGGCGCCGCTATGGCCTTCACTGAACGTTTCTTTCATACAATTTGATACTCTGAGCACATTGAAAGCCATGCTTTTACAGCAACCCGTGCCCTTAACCTCCGCTCGAGAAACCTATGAACTTCAAGTTGCAAGGACCTCGACCGAGATACAGGCACTCATACGTACAAACTGCCCCATTCATTTCGCAGAAATGGTTAGTCGTAACTTCAACATGTCTGATACGAGCGGTGTTGTACACCTATTTAAGACCATAGGGTCCGGACTATTAAGCACCTTTCAGACAGTCCTCGGAGTAATCCCAAATTTTATACACTCCGTATTGGGAAGCGTATTTGGAGGATTCCCGCTCATCTTGTTCCTAATTGCAGGAATCCTGATTGTAATATTGCTGCTACGCAATCGACGGCCCACTTCCAAAGGGAATGGTGAACACGCTCCTGGAGCGGAAATACCGTGAACGCATGGTACAACTTCTGGGCATTCCATGCCTGCGAGAACTCAATGCCTCCTGGTTTCTATTGTTTAGACCAGTCTGGGTAGACTGCATCTTACCTGTTCTTCGATGCCTGTTCTGCGGAGAAGAATGCACGTTGGATCTCTGTCTAACATTTCCATCCGATGCGCCTCCGGACGCAATGCTGGACCCCATAAAGGCTGGCTGCATCCCCATATCCATTGGGGTACGTCCCCAGGGCACTGGTATGAAATCCTCAGATGAGGTTGATAACGATAAAGATGACGATTTCAATAAAAAACGTACTCAAAAGGTGATGTTGCTAGTGTTCATATATTGTTGCATCACAACATAAATTACTTTGGTAGTCAAAAACTACTTTTCCAACATACAAAATGATTCACAATTCCATCATCCCAATGCATTTCGGCCGGCATGGGCCTTCATCAAGGGAATATCTGTAAATAATCATAGAATGCGCCACTCAATATACAGGAGCAAGACCGTCAAAATCATTGTTACAGTGAAACAATACACAGCTCGTTAAAAAACCAAAAGCTTGTGGTAAAATAATACCCATGAATAAACAATCCTAACTGTGTCCTTAAACAAAAAGTGAACCAAATTGAATATAATGCGCGGGTTCACTAAAACCTAAATATTTAGTGATCGAAAACTATTGAAAAAGTGCATGGGCGATAAAGATATAAAGGATACCGAGTTTTCCATGCGAGTATACCATGCGAGGTCAGGACTCGCGGCCACAGTGTGAATGTGGTTTAACGAGCCGTTTAGTAAAACTATAGACCCGTCAAAATAGCGTGTCAACATCCTTAGCGTGCGCGTGCACAAAATTTCAATCAAAGTGCGCCCAAAAAGAAACCAAATAAAATAAAAATAAAACCTTATAGAAAACACAAAGTTTACTGATGCATGAAGGACAATTTCCCGCAGCGTGACTGTTTGGGCAGATAATCTCGCGATAATCTACGAACGTGATTTTTAAAAGAATTGACGTGACATGCAATCAAAGTAGGACTAAAGGCAGCAATGAACATAAACAAAATACTCGCCAGAATGTAAACAGTAATTCTCTGTTAAAAAATGCAGGCTGTGTGTCAGGTAGAATAACGTGGTGCATGACAAAATGTCCATAAAACAAAAGCGATGTATTAAGAGTGCATTGATCAAATGATAATTGAAAAATATAGAGGTAAATAAAAAATGTAGAAATAAGTCAAACAAAAACTCAGGAGAGAGAGATAAAAATGAGTCAAACAAGAACTCAGGAGAGAGAGATGAAAGACAAGAGGTAATTCACAGAATATTCGAAAACAGCTAAAGGGAGCTGTTACATCACAGTTCTGAAGAGGTACATAATTCGAGTCATAGGTAACATTGGAATTCCATCCGCTCGTTCATCCCATGTGGCTTTAAAGAGTTCAACAGACGTATCCAATGGTTTTCTCGCTGTCGAATATAATTGTGGTTGATTCTCCCTTCACATCTTTCAATAATTTCAAGAGCACAGAATTTCAACTGGCTGATGTTATGCCCTGCGTCGGTGAAATGAGTTGCCACAGTAGACTTCGCTTGTCTGGTTCTAATGTTGCTTTTGTGTTCATTTAATCGGATCTTTAATTTCCTTTCTGTTTGACCGACGTATACTTTGCCGCATGGACATTTCAATAGATATACAACATTAGTGGTATCACATGTAGCAGTCACTTTTAATTTAATGTTGTGCCCTTTCATAGGATGTGAAATGCTTGATCCTGTCAATACGTTATTGCAGTTATTACAATTCCAACAAGGGATGGTGCCTTTATGAAACTTGGGGATGTTTTGACTCATAGGTTGTTTAATGATTTCTCCCAGATTTCTTCCACGGGTATATGCAAAGATGGGTTCATGGTCAAATATATGGTTAAAATCCTGTTCTAGCTTTAGTATTGGCCAGTGACGTTTAATGATTTTTTTGTAAGCTCCACTCATTGTAGAGAATTTAGAAACCACTGTTATACGATTTTGTGTGGATTTAGCTTTGGGTGTCAATAATTCTTGTCTTGTTGTTAATTGACAGCGCTGTTGGGCTTGTGTGTGAGTACTTCATCTGGATAGTTCCGAGTCTTGAAGCGCTGCATCATGTATGCCATCTGTTCATCTCTGCTACTAGGATCTGACACAATTCTCTTTACTCTCAATAATTGGGTGTAAGGTAAATGGCGTTTCAATGAGGGTTGGTGAAAGCTACCAAAATGTAGAGTGTTGTTTCTATCAGTGGCTTTTCTAAACAAATCTGTCTTAAAACCTGAAGAACTTTTGGTGATTTTCACATCCAAAAATGTTATGGTATGCTCTTGGATCTCATGGCTAAATTGTATTCTCCCATCTATCTGATTCAATTTAGTGAGCTCATTTTCGAGTTCTGTAGCTGTCCCGTTCCATAGTAGGAAGATGTCATCAATGAATCTTAAAAAAAAGTTTAGTATGTGCTCTCCAAGCAGGTAGTGACAATATAGGGGTTTCTTCAAAGCAGCTCATAAAGATATTAGCATACGATGGGGCGGCACAATTGCCCATAGATGTTCCGGTCTTCTGAAGGAACCATTCATCATTCCATTTAAAATAGCTATGCATCAAAGTATATTGCAATAACTCCATCAAGAAAATTTTCATTTCCTCATCATAATTAGTATGTAACAACGCCTGTTCAATTGCATCAATCCCAAGTTGGTGTGGGATGGAGGTGTATAGAGATTGCACATCAATAGTGCATAATAGTATGTTCTCATTGTCAGTTGCAGTTATTTGACTTATTTTGTTCAAAAAGTCAGAGGTGTCTTTAATAAAGGTACTCATATTCATCACTGTTGGTTGCAAGTAGCGATCCAGAAATTTTCCGACCCCTTCATGGAGGCTGCCTCTGGTAGAAACTATTGGACGGAATGGTGGCTTAACCGGATCCTTATGAATCTTAGGTGTCATGTATAGGGTAGGACTTTTAGGATTGATGGGAATAAAAAAACTTCTTTACTTTTTCGTTTATTATTCCATGGTCAAACGCCTTTTGAACAATGATTTTGAGAACATCTAAAAACTGATCCGTGGGGTTCATGTCTAATTTCATGTATGTTTGTTGATCAGACAGGTGAATCTCCACTTGTTCATTGTAGAAGCTGGTATTAAGTACCACTAAGGCTCCGCCTTTATCAGCTTTTTGACACACTATCAAAGGATTTTGAGCTATGGATTTTAAGATGCCATATTCTTTTTCAGTGAGGACCCCATAAAGGCCCACGCTCTGCGTTGTCCTCAGCGGCTTCCGATTCTGATGAATGCATTCCTGGAGAATCCACAGGTGCCGTTTGCTCCTGCTGGGTTAGGTGACTCTTCCACAGGCACCCAGGTTACAACTGCCGCACAAGCTGCCGCAGCACCGACTGTTGGCAGTACTACATTCCATCTATGTGCGATTGACGTTCTCTGTGAGGCGTTGGATTTGTCGTCTACAGCAGCTGACACCGATAATATTGTGCTTCCCAGCCAGGACGCGTAATCTTGAATTGGCTCATCGTGTCCTGGGAAAGAATTCGGCTTCTTCACTCGTTTCAAAATAAACGATCTAAATTTGGAACATTTTCTTACATTGACACTTTCGCTTGAGAAAAGCATGGCCTTCTCTTGCTTATGGTAATGCAACTTCTATAGAGAGACGAGATTGACTTTTTAAGAAAAGTGGCACTTAGAAATAGCTGAATTATAAAAAATATTTTTATTAGCACCTCATTTTTAACGATTTTTAGAACCATGTTTTTACTTGCTTTTAAAAAGGTTTTTAAATTGTCCAGATTTTAAGTATGGTCATTTTTATCCAGTTCGGAATAGGAGTGGGTGTTATATCCCGCATAGAGGCCCTAATGTAGACCCGTTCGTACATGCCCTAAAATGGACGTATTCATATTTACCCTAATATGGTCATATTCGTACTTGCCTTATTATGGTCATGGCCGTATATGCCCAATTATGGTCATAACTGTACATGTCCTATTATAGTCATGATTCCTTATATAGGCATGATCTTTCACCTACATTGGTCCCAGCTAGTACACAACGAGCTCTGAGGGCTGAACGTTATCTATCCTGTGGTTTTGAATACAGCAGGGTTTTTCCAAACACAGGCCCACACTGTACTCATTAATTATGCATGGCTCTCTAGGAATACACCACTGGCATAATATGTATGTACAAAGTTCACCCCTGACGTCTGCCTCATGTCCAATACAAACCATACTGAGGACCGTGACTCTTTAGGGTATAAATACACCACATCTTGCCCCGGTAAGACAGAGGGAACCGAGACTTCCATGCTGACACACTGACCAGAGACGCTGAGGCTCCTGCATGCAGTCGCTCCAGCTGACAGTGGTCTGACACAGCCCTGACGGGGTGTCCAAATCGAGACCAGGACGGGGTCCCACACTCGCTCTATTCAGGTATGGGGGTTCGACTAAATCCTAGAAGGATTCTTGGCTCTTAGCTTTTAGACCTACACACATGCTAGGTACACTCAGGTACATCTAGTTAGGCATCGTAGGAGTACGCGCACTTGCATAATGCTTTTATATTCATGTATGTATTCATGATTATTGCAATATGGTAGAACTGTTCTATCCCTTTGCTTTTATCGTACTGCTGATAATATATCTCTGCTATTGTCTGCTGGTTACTGCAGCACATATATTTTACACTAGAATAACAACTGTTCAATAAATACTTAACGAAACGCCTGACTGTTTATTCTGTGTAACTCTCTGAGACAAACCGAATAAGTGAGCACGAGTGACTGAGCGAAAGGTAGTACATTGTTTCCACGATTCTGAGGAATTTGGGTTGTCATGATCTAAGGTTGCCAGAAACTAATCTCTCCCCGAGAGGAGGAGATTCTAGTGGCACTGTGAGCTAGCTAATGCAAACTAGGCTAACATATACGGTGGGGGTGCACGGAGTCAGTCTGCCACCAAGCCCGCAGTATATGTTATCCAAACGCGCAGGTCCTGCAGGGGTACTATAGGAACTACACGACATCATCACCCACTGCAGAACGCACCAACACTTTATCCATTCGATCTCGCGCTGCTGCCCAGTTCACCTCATGTACTCCACGCGCAGGAGTTTCGACATTCAAATGTGCCTGGGGTGTCACACTCACAGGGGAAAGAGCAGACGCAGAGACAGGTACCATCATGTAGGGAGACAGGGTGGTAGGGGTGAAAGGGGGGGTAGCAGTCGATACAGAACTAATAGAGTGGGCGGGGGAGCTAACAGCACCCGCCCCGGTGACTGGTGTAAGTAGAAGATAAGGGGCTGAAGTGGTAGCGCTAGAAACAGGAACGCTAGAAGGGGCGGCACTAGAGGCCAAGGACTGGGATGTCGGGTATATCCGTTCAGGGGCATAAGGAGGAGGAGGGCGAGAATCCAATAGCTCTTCGACGAAATAGTCACCTTCCTCTCTAGTATCATAACATTTATCTGTCTGTAACCGAAACTTTCTATCTGAGCATTCTATACCCTTCTCTATCTTTCCTCTTTCATAGGCTACTGCTTTCTGTGTTATAGTTTGCGTCTGCCTCTTCCGGGCCTCTTTCTCTGCTCTCAGTCGTCACTGCTTTGCTTCTTTCTGCCATACTCTTAGAGAATCAAACATCGACTGTCTGCTCCTCCTAGCGAACAACTTGTCCTGCAAGAAATTCAATTTCTGTTCATCAAATGAGCCAGTAAACGGCCACTGTAACTCAGCATTGTCCCTCGTATATTTATGGCACAATGTGCTAAACATAACAGGGCCAAAACCATGTTTAACGTATATGTCAAAATTTGGAGAACCCCCCGGAGGCGCAGGCTTCCAATCGAGCATCAGTAGAACAACATCGACATCCAAAACACCCCAATTTACTTAAACAAGGCATCTTAATATAAGACACATGCACTGTCCCTAACGGACAAGTATAACACCAACAATCAGCAAATAAAGACAAGACAAGATAACAAATATTATTCACGAACCAAACCAAACGGTCCAGGGACCACTCCCTACAGTCCGGGGACTGTATCAAATTCAAGAAGACAGGCTCCAGCCCCAGACATTTTCAAGCATTAGCTAAATTACCAGTTGGTCTGGCAGATTGTTCGCGGACAGTCCCGGACCTTTTCAAGCGCGGACCAAATTTCCAGGCGGTCCGGTGAACTGCTTCCAAACACTCTGTGCCTTTTTCAAGGGTCCGCAAACCCACCAAGTTCAAGACAGTCCGCAGACAGAGCCCGTCGACTCGTGTTGTTCAAGCAAGGCAGTTCGAAAACTCAGACAAGACAGTCCGGAGACTGTATCAAGACACAGCCCGCAGACTCGTGCCGTCCAAGAATGGCGCCATTTTTCCAAGAGTCAAATCACTCACCTGGTGCACACAGGTCGAGTCAAGTTATTCTCCACTGCCGACTCTTCGGACCAAATAGTCAACTCCAAGGTTTCGCCTTCTCAGGACCCCAGCCGGTGACCACTAGACTAGGGGACGCCCAATCAGCCGGGCGGGGCAGCTGCGAGAACCAAGCTCTGTCTTGTGTGGGGTACCCCGATCCGCCCGACCAACCGAACGCACCCCCGACCCTACAATCCGATTACGGCGAGTCGGATCACCTTGCGGGGTCCCTGTTCGGGCGCCAACTGAAGGAAGTGGCCCTCTAGGGCCACTCGGGTTTTCTTACAACCACCTGCTATGCCTTCCCAAGAATGAAGAGTCAGTCAGACAGTAGAGAATGCAAATTTACATTTTATTAGCAATGCTCTGCAGAGGAGTCCATCATGACCTGCACCCTAAGATGTCTGCCGAGGGACTGACCCCCCAACAGCCCACACTGAGTAATCATTCCTCTCGAGACGCCCCCAACCACGCCCACAATGGAAAACTACCGGCCTGGGCCGACCATGAACAAAGAGTCACAGTAAGATGAGCTAACACCTGCCAGATGGGTAAATTTTTATCAGGAATCCAAGGCCACAGTGCTGGGTCTCAGCATCTCCTAACGTGGGAGCAGAAACTACACATTTGGATAGGTATGCGAGGGCAGAACAGCCTATTCATTAGTAAGTCGAGAAACAGCCTTGAACAGAAGGAAAAATAATAACGAAATACAGTGCTCTGCTGAAGCAAGCAATACGAGTAATGAGGCCTAACTCAGGCACATCCTAATAAGGATTACGAAATGCAAAATGGAGTCACACTCGCTAACTGAAGCCTGCGCATTATGGGGATAACTCAGTGGGTTGCATAACGTGAATACAAATGGCAACTATTTAGCCACACATTGCTAACCTAATATAACGTGAGATGAGTGCGTTGCAGGGATGGAAATTTGAAACCTAACAGTGGTCCCAATGATACTATCAAAGACGACTCAGGAATGAAACATGGATTATTAATCTCCGCGATGACGCTACGAGCATTTTTTTGCTGAGGTTTTGATGACTGCTTGAAAGCAGAATCAGACTCCCCTTTAGTTGAAAGTACTGGGGTTGGGGCATTTGAAGCTACGGGATCGATTCGAGGATCTTTAATCAATCTCTGTACTGAATTTATTTGGTCTTCAACAATCCCCAATTCAGTACTTGTAGCCCCCATGGTTGATGACAAATCTGAGGTGATTGAGGGAGTGGAAGAACCACCTTTATTCCCTGGCTATTAAGCTGGATAGGTTTCTTTCTCCCCATTTATGCAAAACACAATGAACTATTAATTTAAAGACTTATAATGATAATATCTCCAGGCATACCTCACTTGACTTGTGGCTGTTTACACAGGTGCTGATGTAGGGCCACGAGGGGGGCCCAGCCCAACCTTGTCCGGCCATAGATGGATGCAGACGGGCCAGCTCTTGGCCTCGTCTTCGCCCGGGTGGCAGAAAAATGGACAAAACAGACCTTCACCAGATCTGTATTCTATGTTTGGCAGATTCTCATAATCCCAAAAGATGCAGTGCAGCTTTCTCTCCAGGCCCTCCCTGAGAGAGCAGGAGAAGATTTGCTTGAATGGCCAAGAAGAAAGAGTAAAAAGTAAGAAATCCCTGGCTGGCGAGACATCTGAAGGGACGAGGAGAGGCTTCTCTCACCAGTACTCTTATCTCACTCTGTGAGGACTCCCGTAGACAGAGATCTAAAAATAGAAGGCAAAATTAGAAACAATATCCTGTTTGACAACGAGGAGAGGTATAGCACCTATGTGCTCACCGTTGAGGGCTGGGTCGATTTTGAGGATTCATTCAGCGTTGAGGAATAGGAGAGCATTGATGTTGAGAGGCTCATCGATGTCGAGGCATGATTCGACGTTGAGATACTCCTACATTGTGGAAATGACGGTGTAGTGTCTTTCAAGGATGAAAAAGTACAGACTTCCCTCCAAATCATCTCGGACTCGTCCAGTGCTTACGCAACTTCTAGACTGGAGAACAGTCATCATACTGGATTTGCCTTGTCCACCACCTTCAACGACACTCCTTCTCCACCTCTCTTCAACCCCGGTGAATTTTCTTCTGCCTCCACCACTGTTAATTTCTGCGGAAATTCCTACAGCCATGCCTACAATGCCTCTGCAACCACCTGCTCCAATGACATCCCCACAGAGGCATTCTAGAGCTCGTTCCCAACACACCAAACCTATCCATAGGTCTAGATCTAAGTTGAGGTCTCACCATCGCAAACACCTTTCCAGGTCTCCCAGACAGTCCAGTTCAAGAAGTAGACTAGATTCTGTATCCCGATCAAGGTCCTAACACAAGACCATGTCCACTGGTTGTTACTCTCCTCCACCGTGAATATCCCTCATCCAGCAGCTGCAACCTCCATATCTGTAATTTGTTAGATATTGCACCAACAATCGTCTCAAGACCATTACTACCTCTAGTCCCAGGTCTCTTTGAACGTGCCATGGGCCTGTTGCTGACTCCAGCCTCTGTCAAGGCGGCACCTGGTTGTCTGCAGAAGAAGTACAGATCACCAGGATCTGTTGTTCCTCTGCTCGGATCCCTCATTCGACTCTGTGATTGTCTCAGCCACTCACAAGCTTCACTCCATAGCTTCTTCCTCTAGATTTTCTTCAGATAAGGAGAACAAAAAAACTAGATTTGGTTGGAAGGAAAGTATGTGGCACATCTGCTAGCCCAATGAACTCCGCAAAGACTTCAGCTCTTCTGGGGAGCTATGATAAGTTACTCTGGTACTCCCTTCAACAGTTCATAGATAATCTGCCAGGAGACAGACCGAAGACTTCTAAGAGACCGTAAACAAAGGTATGATGGTTCCAATCAAGTCACCAGTGCTGCAGCGGATACATCCCTCCTAGCAGCCCATGGATACTGTCACAGTTTGGCTTTACGTCGTTCCTCTTGGTTTAAACTCGAAAGCCTGAAGCTTAAGACAAGATTTTGAAGCTCTTGTCTTTTAGGGAACACATTATTTAGACCACATGCTGATGACAAGATGTCTCCTTTGAAAACAGAACTGGACACTCTGTGGGCGGTTGGATAGGGGCAAAGAAAGGAATACAGGAAACATTCCTGTAAGACCATATGACCACCCATATTACTCTCAGAGTGTTAAAACCATAACTTGTATCTGAAAGAGACACGTTAGTGACAGATTCCTTACCTTAGAATATCCCCAGGCGTCAGGCTGGATCCGGAAAGTTTTTGCGTAGCAGTACCCTTGCGCGTCGGTAGGCGGCGTCGTGCGGCTCCGCGTCCGTCGTCGGCGTCGTGATCGCCGGGATGACGTCGCGGGCAGTACTTAGACGCCGCCCCTGCGCGCTGACGTCAGTTCTTCTTTTTCCGCGCCAGCAAGCGCAGATCTGGGAAGAGCAGTGCCCTAGTCATTTTTTGACTAACTTTTTTGGTGAATTTTTCACTGTTTCTTCGAATCGACTACAAGGTGTCGTAGGGATGCCCGGCTTTAAACGTTGCGGCGCCTGTGCTCGGATGATGTCCATCACAGACCCGCATCGGGAGTGTCTCTTCTGCCTCGGCCGAGGCCACGACACGGAGTCGTGTTCCGACTGCCGGGCCCTCAACCCGAAAGCTTTGCGAGAGCGGTCTCGAAAGCTCCTCGAGGCCCGGCAGTCCACACCAAGCCCCGGTCGTGTGAGAGGTCGAGGGGTCGGTCGCGGAGTCCTCACCGGTCGTCGGGATCAAAGTCTTCGTCGTCCGGTAAGTCTAAGCACAAAAAGTCCAAAAGCATCGTCGCTCTAGGACTTCGCCTCGCCGGTCTCGCGACTCGGCTGAGGCCCCTCCCGGCACCGTCCCCGCGGCCCCGGACATGCCTGTGGAGTCGCCCCGCAATACCCGTCCTTCCCGGGTTCGGATCCGGCCCAAATACAGGAATTCCTGTCGGCCATGGCCCGCCTCTTCGGGCCTCAAGGTCCCTCCGGTGCGCCTTCGGGCCCCGCGGGCCCTGATGGGGTTGCCCCGGCGTCGCCGACGGCTCCGGCCCCGGCGTCGCCCGTGCCTCCAGCCTCGATCCCGGCTCCGGCCCCGGCCTCGATCCCGGCTCCGCAACCCCCATCGACGCCGGTCGACCTGACCACGCCTCCGCCGACGTCTCCGGTGCCGTTCTCGACGCCGCCTGGGGCTCCGGGCGGCGTCGTCCCCCAGTTCCTTCCGGCTCCGGACATGAAACCGGACCGACGTCGCTCGACGCCGGTTCCGGCGCCGATGAGACCTTGGGTCCCAAATGTCCCTCCTCCTCCTTATTTTGAACCAGAGGAGGACCAGGAGGACTGGGAGGGGTCTGACGACCCTCTGGCACAACAGTGTCAGTATGATGAGGACTGGACAGAGGGACTAGGGGATGCCAGTGGTCTAGATACTTCCCCTGACACTGGCATGCTGTCTCCTCCCGTGGCTACGGAGGAGGGAGCCAATTTTGCAACGGTGTTGCGTAGGGCGGCTGGAGCCTTACATCTCCAACTCCCTACTGTGGCGGTCAAGACTAATCTCTTGACAGAGGTGCTTCAGCCGGCAGCCTCCTCTACGGAGACTGCTGCCGTTTAACGATGCCCTCACTGACGTTCTTTTGGGCGCCTGGTCCAAGCCCAACACAGGGGCTCCTGTGGATAGGAACGTGTCCCGACGCCATCGCCCAGCTCCGGGCGACCCCTATTTCTCTCTGTCCACCCTACTCCTGAGAGCTTGGTTGTCCAAGCCTCCGCTTCCCAAACCGCCTTCCCTACCGCCCCTCCGGATAGGGAATCCAAACGCCTGGATCAATTTGGGAAGAAGGGTTTTCTTCCTCCAGTGCTGGCTTGCGGTCCATCAACACTGCTTGTCTTTTGGGCCGATATACCCACTCCTTGTGGGATTCGGTGGCGACTGTTTTGCCCCAGTGTTCTGAGGAGGTCCAGACACTGCTTTCCCGCGCCATTGCGGAAGGAAGGGATGCGGCCAAATACACAATACGATGTGGCCTTGATACCGCCGACTCGCTGGGCAGGTCTATTGCAACGACGGTGGCGCTGCGTCGCCACGCCTGGCTGAGAACCACTGGTTTTTAGGGGATGTCCAGAATACTCTCATGGACATGCCCTTTGATGGAGTCGGTCTTTTTGGGTCCAAAGCAGACCATGCGTTGGAGCGCTTTAAGGACTCACGGGCTACTGCCAAGTCCCTGGGCCTTTCTGCTACACGCCCTCCGCTAACTTCTGCTTTTCGCCCCTATCGTGGCCACGGAAGGGGCGCCCAGTCACGTCCGCAGCCCAGCCACCGGCCCGCGCAGCAGGCGTCTTCGCGTGGCCGAGGACGTGGATACCGCCGTGGCGGTTCGGGCAACCAGCGTGCGGGTCAGGCCACCACCTCCAACCCGTCCGCGGCCTCCAAGCCCTCCTAGTCCCTCCTTTCAGGTGCACAGCACGCCAGTAGGGAGCAGGGTCCGCCGTCACCTTCACCACTGGCGTCCCATCACCTCGGACAGGTGGGTCTTGGACATTGTCCGATGGGGCTACTCCCTCCCCTTCGAGACCACCCCCCAGCCATGCCACCTCAATTCCACCGCATGTCAGGGGATCACTTGGTACTTCTGCACAAGGAAGTCACGGCCCTCTTGGCCAAGAGGGCCATCGAGCATGTTCCGACCCCAGAAGTAGGACGTGGTTGCTACTCCCACTACTTCCTGGTGCCCAAAAAGGACAAGGAGGACATGCGTCCTATCTTGGACCTCCGGAACGTCAATCGCTTCCTCCGGAAGGAGAAGTTCAAGATGCTCACCCTAGCTCAGGTCTTGACTGCCCTCGACCCTGTAGACTGGTTGGTAGCGTTGGACTTGCAGGACGCTTATTTCCACATCCCCGTCCTGCCGGCCCACCGGCGTTACCTACGGTTCACGGTAGGCCTCGAGCATTTTCAGTTCATCGTGCTCCCCTTTGGCCTTACCAGTGCCCCTCGGGTGTTCACGAAAGTGATGGCGGTGGTCGCAGCTCATCTGTGCCGGGCAGGGGTTTCAGTCTTCCCCTACCTCGACGACTGGCTGCTGAAGGCGGGCTCGTCCCAGGCAGTCGTCTCCCACCTCCAGACTACGGCCGAACTCCTGCACTCGCTGGGGTTCTCCATCAATGTGCCGAAGTCGCATCTGATTCCTTCTCCACAGCTCCTTTTCATCGGAGCAGTTCTGGACACGACGCAGTTTCGGGCCTATCCTCCCGAACGGCGAGTCCGGGATATTCAGGCTATGATTCCGATCTTTCAGCCTTTATCCTGGGTTTCGGTACGGATGACCCTGAGGCTGCTGGGCCTCATGGCCTCCTGCATCCTGCTGGTCAATCATGCCAGATGGATGCGGGCTCTGCAGTGGGACCTGAAGTTCCAGTGGGCGCAGCACCAGGGCAACCTGTCCGATCACGTCCAGATCTCGGAGGGGACTGCAAAACAGTTGCAGTGGTGGCTCTCGAACCGGCAATGGGTCATGGGCAGATCCCTCTCCCTTCCCCAGCCAGAGCACACAGTTGTGACGGACGCGTCCCTTCTGGGATGGGGCGGTCACATGGGAGAGGCGGAGATCAGAGGCCTCTGGTCTCCGGCGGAGTCCCGGCTCCATATCAACCTTCTGGAGCTCCGGGCGATCCGACTTGCACTCAAGGCATTCCTTCCCTCTGTCAAAGGGAAGGTAGTGCAGGTGTTCACAGACAACACCACCGCCATGTGGTACTGCAACAAACAGGGCGGGGTGGGGTCGTGGACCCTCTGTCAGGAGGCTCTGCGCCTCTGGACATGGCTGGAACATCAGGGCATGTTCCTGATGGTTCAACACCTGGCAGGTTCCCTGAACGCCAGGGCGGACGAACTCAGCCGCAGGTGCATGATGGATCACGAATGGCGTCTTCACTCGGAAGTGGCGCAAGGACTCTTTCTACAATGGGGAGAGCCTTGGTTAGATCTATTCGCCACCGAAGAGAACGCGCAATGTCATCAGTTCTGCGCGTTGGAATTTCCAAGGCGGCACTCGCTCGGCGACGCTTTTCGTCGCGAGTGGAGTTGCGGTCTGTTGTACGCCTTTCCGCCTATACCACTTCTACCCAGACTGTTGAAGAAGATTCGGCACGACCGGGCCCAAGTCATTCTTGTGGCTCCGGACTGGGCTCGAAGAGTTTGGTATCCCGAGCTACTCAGTATGAGTGTGGATCCCCCGATCCGTCTGCCTCTTCGGGAGGATCTTCTGTCGCAGCAGCAGGGGACGGTCCTCCACCCGAACCTGTCCAGTCTACACCTGCTTGCGTGGAGATTGAGCGGCGGCAGTTGATTCCTTTCGACTTGCCTCCCGAAGTTTGTGATGTGATTCTGGCAGCCAGGCGTCCCTCCACTAAGGTGGTATACGCCTGCAGGTGGAACAAATTTGTGGCATGGTGCACAGCAAAGGCTGTGGATCCCCTTTCTGCCCCTCTCTCTGAGGTCCTTCTGTTCCTTCTTTCTCTGGCCCAACAGGGTTCTGCCCTGGGTACCATCAAGGGTTATCTTTGTGCTATCTCGGCCTTCCTCAGGCTCCCTGATCAGCCCTCCCTTTTCAAGTCCCCTGTTGTTAACAGGTTCTTAAAAGGCATTACACACCTCTTCCCTCCTGTTCCGTTTGTGATGCCTCAGTGGGACTTGAACTTGGTTCTTACCTTTTAATGTGCGCTCCCTTTGAGCCTCTACATAATTGTCCTCTTCGTCTTCTCTCTCTGAAGACAGCCTTTCTGGTGGCCATCAACTCCGCTCGGCGGGTGAGTGAGCTCCAGGCTCTATCTTGCAAACCTCCCTTTCTGTCTGTTCATCCAGACAAGGTTGTTCTTCGGACGCGTCCGTCCTTCTTGCCAAAGGTGGTTACTGCCTTCCACATTGGGCAGACCATCACTTTGCCTACCTTCTTTCCGCCTCCGCATCCTTCCAGAGAGGAAGAGAGGCTCCACCGTCTGGACCCAAAACGTGCGCTCTCCTTCTATATCGACCGCACAAAACACTTCCGGGTGGATGACCAGCTCTTTGTTGGCTACGTGGGCGCCAAAAAGGTCGGGCGGTGCACAAACGAACCATCTCCCGCTGGGTTACCTTGTGCATCAAGACCTGCTATTCTTTGGCTAAGAAGGAGCCTCCTGTTGGGCTGCGTGCCCATTCCACCAGGGCAACGGCTGCTACCACGGCGTTGGGCCGCGGTGTTCCGCTGCCGGTTATCTGTCAGGCAGCTACGTGGGCCTCGCTGCACACGTTTACAAAACATTACTGCCTTGACAGTCAGGTCCGGAGGGACGGCTTCTTTGGCCGTTCTGTCCTCCAGGACTTCCTTGTCTGATCTTTGTTCGCAGACCCACCACCGGGGTTGGTATTGCTGGGGTATCTATTCTAAGGTAAGGAATCTGTCACTAACGTGTCTCTTTCAGATGCACAAGTTACTAACTTGTGTAACGATATATCTGTAAGAGACAGTAGTTAGTGACAGATTCCTACCGCCCACCCATCCTCCCCGTTCTGCAAACTGATTTCTAGGGTTAAGGACATCCCTTTCAGGGCCCTAGTATTTTTCAGACACCTATGTCAGCTTCTTGCATGGCTCTGCGTTCCTGGCGCGGAAAGTCATGTACAGAACTGACGTCAGCGCGCAGGGGCGGCGTCTAAGTACTGCCCGCGACGTCATCCCTGCGATCATGACGCCGACGACGGACGCGAAGCCGCACGACGCCGCCTACCGACGCGCAAGGGTACTGCTACGCAAAAACTTTCCGGATCCAGCCTGACGCCTGGGGATATTCTAAGGTAAGGAATCTGTCACTAACTACTGTCTCTTACAGATATATCATTACACAAGTTAGTAACTTGTGCCTCAAGGTCAACAGCACCCGAGGCATCATTAGTAAAGGTGTCAATCCAGGGGCAGAGGTGTCCACCAGCAATCTGCCACAGCCACAAAACCCACAACTGGTGGCAAGCAGTGAATTCCAACTTCCCCCTCTTCTGTTACCCTCTCTGGTTGGGGAAAGCATTACATCTTATCTAGAAGAGTGGCAAAACTTACCAAGTGATAAATGGAGTTCTGTATATTTTGCAGAATGGATACGATCTCAGATTCAAATATTCTCCATCAGCAATTGCACCAAAGATGTCATCCCCTTTTCACTGGCAACAACCTTAGTAAGAAATATCCATTCTCTTGGGAAAACAAACTGTGGAAAGGGTCCCAAATCCTCTCAAAGGGAATGTGCATGTACTCCTCTTACTTTTGAGTGAAGAAAAAAGGACAAAAGAACATCTTCAGGACGATTCTAGAGTTAAAGAAAGTGAATAAGGGGATTCGCAAAGAAAAGTTCAGAACGTTAGTTCTCACCCCCAACTCCATCAGGGGGATTGGCTATGCTTTATAGATCTGCAAAATGCCTATTTTCACATACCAGTAGCCAAAAAACATTGCAAATTCCTGAGATTTACAGTGGGGATTGGACATTACCAATACAAAGTCCTTCCTTTCAGTCTCAAGTATGCACCCAGGACATTTTAAAAATGCATGGTGGTAGTTGCAGCACACCACAGGAGGTTGAAGATATTTATCGACCCTAGACGATTGGCTTATCAAAGCCTTAATGTGTAAGTGTGCGAACATTTCCAGATGGCGCTAGTCACCCTCATCTGATGAGAACTGCACATAAACCATGAAAATCCATTTCCATCCTAGTACAATCCCTTTATTATCTGGGAGCAGTTTTTAATCAGTTAAACACACAAGTATGTCCTTCAGAAGAGAGACAATAATCTGTCCTGCACAACTGTCGCAATCTGAAGAAAACACCCCATCCAACAACAATAGTTTCAATGGCATCCTGCATCGTTCTGGTACCAGATTCACGCCTGAACATGAGACATCTTCAAAAATGTCTGGAGGGTCAGTGGATCCAGTTCTCAGGCAAATGGGAAGACAAAGCGACCCTAACAAATGCACACAGAGCAATCACTTGGTGTCTTTTAGAAAATCCACTCAAGGGAATGATTTTTCTTCAAGGCATCTCAACACAATGATAGTAACGGGTGCCTCCTTATTTGGTTGGGGTGCTCACATGGATCACCTTCAGGGTCAAGGCTCTTGGTCTCTGAAGAAACAGACTATCTACATCAACCTCCTAGAGTTGAGAGAGTTGCATCTAGCTTGCAAGGCTTTTCTGCCGTCCTTCAAGACAAACTCACTCCTTGTGCAGAAAGATAATACGACTATGCATTAGCATAACAAGTCGAAAGGGACGAGATCCAGAATACTACCTGTGGAAGCTCAAACAATCTGGAAATGGCTAGTGTCCAGGGATCTCAGGATTACGGCTGTCTATCTTGCATGCATCCAGAATGTACAAGCAGACATTCTGAGTGGAAGCTTTCAAGAGCACCACAAATGGGTTTTAAGCAACAATGTTTGATAGATTTTTTTTGCGATTAGGGCTTCCTTCAAATAGACCTCTTTGCAAATGGAGAAAACAAGAAATGCCCAGACTTTGCCTCGAAGTTTTACAAACCATATACACTGGGGATTGCCCTATGGATCAACTGGTCAAGAAAGTTCCTTACATGATTCCTCCCTTTCCCCTATTTCCAACAGCAATCATCATGCTAAATTACTCAAAAGGCTAGAATGATTCTTCAGGGGTGTGGAATTTATTAAAAGATCTACTTGTCCATGGGGAAGGTTGCTTCATAAATCTACTTGTCCTGTAACAAAATCTGCTTGTCCCTTTGGTGCCTTGTAGTGCGGCGACAAATTATGGCAGAAATCCCATTATATAAGAGCTCTAATTTAGCCTCTCTGACCATGCCAGGGCTTATACTATAGTAGTGTTTGAATACATGCAATCCCCTTATGTTGCCACGTTTCCGCAGATCTAGATACTGGTGCTGAAGGTAGTGGTAAGCAATAATTCCAGGGTTAGAATGCCCTTTTGAGTCTGTGCAAACCTACTAACTTGCATGTTTTAAGGGTTTTCAACAAATCTTCGCTAATCTTTTCCCATACTGAGAAATGTTGGAAATTTACTCCTGAGAATGGCAGACATAAACCTTCTTCCAGAGTTGGGAAAAAAGTCGTTGGAGGAAAAGTGAACTTGCAAACACTCAGATTTTCGCATGAGCAAATCTACACATGCAAGATGTATTTTATTTCTTACAGGAAATTTTGCTTGCACTTAAAGCCCATACCCCATCATGGATTTACACAATACTTGGTATGAAATTAGTACTTTACTGACAAAGAATGCTTTTGTTTGGTTTGGCGTACCTTTGTTCAGTAGCTTTTGAGATGGAAGCATTTAATAAAAGTTGCAGAGTGGGTGGATTTAAAATGCTTAATTTCTATACTAGTGCCGTTTAAAATTGTGACTCAAGAATCAGATGACTCGCACAAAGGGGGCAGGGTGGGCCTGGTACTACTTGCTGCTCAGTATTTGCCCACAGACCTAAAGCGCTGGATGGCCTGCTGCTCATGCAGGCTGAGCTCTGGATGGCCTGGTTCTAACCCTGCCTCTCACACAGGCTGCTGGAATCCCTTTCTTAGCTTATTCCCCCCGCACACACAGTGGCAGATCTGACGTTTATACTGGTTATTTATCCAATAGACATATAGCTGTAATTTAATGATTGAAACCGCAAAGCGCTTGTGTCATCCATGAAGGCTCCGTTCAATGCCAAATGGAGACAAAGGAGGCCACTATGCGTCAGCCGATTTTATTTATGCAGATTTCTATAGCGCGAAGGTGGCTGAAGAGCATTAGAGTGCTTTGCAAGAGATTAAAAGAAAATTTAAATAATGATAAATGAAAACCATTTATAATTCAATATATGGTTGAAGCCAACCCCAATATAAGAAAGAGCGAAGGACTTAGACACAGGAAGACAACAATAAAAATCTGTCTTTAAAAAGGAATTAAAAATACTTATGGTTCAAAGTTACCAGGCAGGAAGTAGTTTGTAGGGCTGAGAAAGTCCCAGATTCTTGTTGCACTGCCAATAAACTGTTGTTTCATATGTTTTCCTTGTTCAAGGAGCAGGCATGTAGCATATCTGATGGATACTTTCACCTGCAGATTCTTCTCCTCTTGAATTGTCCCAGGTTTCAAATTCAGAACTCTTTGATACCAGTAGGGGGCGTTGGCTCTGTTGGCCCTGGGTGACGTCACTGAAGCCATGTAGCACCCACTGCAGCAAAATGACCTCAGTTCCCTTTTTCCTAAGCCTTTGACATGACATCCGGAGATTAATGCATAAGAGAGTTTTCACGCTTCAAAGCTCTAAATTCTCAAAAATACAGTGCTGGGAAGTCTCCCCCGAAGCGTTCAGGCTTTAATCCCTGTAAGGACTGCGAGGGACAGATGTCCATCACCGAACCCTCACTCTATTCGCCTGGGGTCAGACCACAACTCTACGGTATGCGAGGTTTGCCTCAGTAGGCACCTCAAGGTAATCAAGGAGAGGGAGGCCACATTTTTCATGGTGCAGGCCCACGACGGAAAAATAGGCATGTGTCACTGCCTGACCATTCGAGGTCACTATCTTCACACTTCATGAGCAGACAGAAGAAGCATAAGAAACAAAGCTTCTTCTAGAGGTAAGTCACTCAGGTGCCTTCCGACTCATACAGGATCCTCTTTTAGCCAGAGTTACCACCTCTTGTGCTTTTGGAACCAACTCCACCAGCAGATTATTTATTTATTAGCAAAGTTTTATATAGCGCTGGCTAGACCCGGAGGTATCAGAGCGTTTTACATAAGGATCAGCGAGTTACAGGTTACATAGTTACATCAATTACAGGAACCAAGTATAGACATAGGAGAAAAACATGAGATAACACAAATATGAGTTATTAGCGCTTAGCATAGCTAAGACACACGTCATATGGAGAATGAGAGGTAGAGGGGGAATGGCCACAGAGGAAGGAGGCGGGGTAGGGAAGGAAATACAACGGGGAGACGAGGAAAACAATGTCCGTTGTCTGGCTGGGTAGGTGACGGCCAAGGGGGTGAACCAGAGCCAAACTCCTCTATAGCCGCATAGGACAGCTCCACCAGGCATCGGCCAAGGTTGCTCAGGCTCCTCGGTAAGTACGGACAGTTTAGGTTTCCACCCAGGGGGCATCGTCATAGTTCCAGCGAAAGCACCAGTCCCGGTGTTATTGGGAAGCGCCGTCCTCCAGCTCGACCCCAGGCTAATTTTGGGCCTCAACCGGCGGAGCTCCAGCTAAGAGCTATTACTCCGCCGCCATCTTGCTTGCTCCTTCCTTGCACAGCCCACTGCTGAGTGCTATCAGAGTTTGATGGCCTATGTGGAAGGCACCGATCCCCTCCTTCTTTACATCCCTCCTGCTGCACTGTGGAGTGTGATGCCGCTGGGGCTCATTATTGCAACACAGCTGCCTCACCCCTTTCAATTTTACGCTCTTCGGCAGTGTGTCGGCCGCCATTTTGGGGTCAGGCACGGATCTGTTTTGCCGCCGTTGCCAGCTTGAGGCTGGCTGACCTGACTCGAAAATTGCTCCCGCTGCCCCTTGCTCAATTATGCCGATGCAGTGCGTCCCCTCCTCACCGGTATAGAATGCGCCCTCCCGGGAATCACGAGAGCGCACCAAAGACCCACCAGTAGCTCCTCCAGTCGCGGTCTGCAGCAGCTCCGATCGTGATGCGTAACCTCCCCCACACCGCTCCTCCAGAGAACCCGATGGGATCACGAATGCCACAGGACTTCCCCCTCTGCTCCGGTAAGGCGCCTGGGCATCATCGACTCCTCCGTCCTCAGGAAACGACAGCCGCCAATTTGTGTCGCTCTGCTGCAGCTCTCACTGAGCCCTTGGGATTCTCAAAAGGGGTCCCTGGCGCTGCTCTCAGAGCCTGCAGGCAAATCGACAAGTGCCGGAGCGGTCTCCGGCACTTATGCTGCTTTATCCGGCCTTCTCGGTCACTGTTCTAGAGTTACTGCAGCCCTCAATTGAAACAAAAACAAATGTGTTCACAGGATCTACAGCTTGCCCCACCTCTGAACCGTTGCTCCCTTACTAGAGCTGGCACTGTCAGCATGGAAGAAGTCCACATCTGCTCTGAATAGTAATAGTTTGGAATAAAGATGCTATCACCATGCCCCTGGGAACTCTCTCTTCTTGTCCAAGCATCCTTTTTTGGAGAGCTTGGTAAATCAAGCTTCTTGCACTTTGTCAGACTCAGTGGATGGCAAAGCTCTTTCACCGAGTCAAAACTCCTAAACTTTTGGGCAGGAAGATTCTTTCCACCAGCAGTATGGCATTGAAATAATTGAGCGTGCTGTGCCTTTTGGCCAGAAACATGCATGCCCTGTGAGATATAGCCCAACTGGTTGCCCCCATGTCCCTGTTGACCTCAAAGTCAATTTGTCAGAGGTCATTAAGGATGGCCAGGATGCTTCAGTCAAAGTCAATTTGTCAGAGGTCATTAAGGATGGCGAGGATGCTTCACGGCATACAGTCAAATTGTGCCTTGATACCGCTGACTCGGATGGCAGCGCCTATGGGCTCCTCTGTCGCTGTGTGCTTGGGTTTTCTACAGATGTGCAGGGCACACTCAACAGCAGTCACATTTAGCCAGATGTTTCGCCTTTGTCGCTTAGACTTATCCCTGTTTTTGAGGTAGACAATCCTAATACAAATAGGAATTTGGGGCAAACTACCTCTTTGAACTCTGCTGACCCAAAGCAATAGATAAGTCATGGAGATCTTCTCCAATCCCAGTCGTCTCACAGATCTGGTACCTTTTTTGTTTTCCTGCCATAATGATCTGTTTTGCTGCACAAAGTAGAATCATGATCATCTTTCCCCTGGGGATCATAAGGGAGTATGTGAATATGTCTGCTACTCCTAGTAATATATATGTTGGGAATTTAAAGATGGTACTTTCAAACATGGAGTTTAGGGCAGTGCAATAAAAGGTTGATAAGCGTACCAGTCCCTCCGCGCCTCTGTCAACATTCTTTGTCAAATGCATGAATTTTCTCTGGTGGATAGTACCAGTAAGCTGCTATATTTATAAATGTCTCTCTGAAGGCTGCACTCGAAGCTGTCGCCTTTGCCATATGATAAATAGTGCGCCACTCTTTTGGGGCCAATGTTGTTCCAAGTTCCATTTCCCACCTTTTTTATGACTAGGGCATTTCTAGGCTATATGACATGTGTTTGTAGATTTAGAGGGTTATTTTTTGAAAGGGGTGAGACTTGGTCAACTTTCAGGCATTCCAGGAACACGTATAGCACAAACAAAGAGTTCACCAAAGTGGTCCAGTAGGGAAGCAGGTGTTTGACTAATTCCTTATAAGTGTTTACAAGCACTGTTTCTATAAAGTGGTGTGAAGGTTTTATCTTCATAATAGTTCTGAGTAATTTTATTGCCAAGATTTAGTTAAAATCAGACAAGGACGTCAGAGCTTCAAGGCTTAAGTTGCAGTCGACTGGAGGCTCAGATATTTTGGGAACTGAGAGTTCAATTGTCATTTTCTTAGCGCCTTCACATTTAGATTAAGTAACCTGAAAAGCACAAATAGAAATTGATTTGTTGGACTTTGTAATTGTTTTGAAAATAAGTATCTGAAAGAGACAATTCGTTATGTATTCCTCACCTTAGAATTACCCCCACGCGTCAGACTGGATCCGGAGAATTTTTTTCCTCAGCAGTACCCCTGCGCGTAGATAGGTGGCATCGGTCGACTCCGCGTTCGTCGTTGGCGTCGTGGTCGCCGGAATGACGTCGCGGTATTTACTTAGACGCCGCCCTCGCGCGCTGACGTCAGTTCCTTCTTTTTTCATGCCAGCCAGAGCAGATCCGGAGAGAGCGGTACCTCGAGTCACTTTTTGACTCCGTTTTTGCCACTTTTGTCGACACCTTTTTTGAGTCGTTCTACTCCTGGTGCACGGAGGGATGTTACGTCAAACCGGCTTCAAGGCTTGTGACTCGTGTCGCAAATTGATGTCGGTCACAGACCCGCACCTCGTGTGCCTTTGGTGCTTGGAGCGCGACCACGACCCAAAGTAGTGCTCCGACTGACGGGCCATGAACTCGAAGTCTTTGCGGGAGCAGTCCCGAAAGCTTCTCGAGGCCCGGCAGTCCGGTCCATTCGAGGTCCCGGTCGAGAGGGAGGTCGCGGGACCGGTCACGGAGCCACTACCTCCACTCGTCATCGAAGTCTTCGGGCAAGTTGAAGCACAAGAAGAAGGCGAAGAAGCATCGTCGCTCTTCGCGTTCTCCGCGTCCGTCGGCCGACGTGACGTGGGAAGCGGAAGGTAATCGTCCAGCTCCGGCCGCGGAGCCTGTTGGGTCGACTCCGGCCTTCCCTCCCTTTCCGGGAGCCGGAGCGACACCTACCCAGCTTCACAGCTTTTATGAAGCCTTACATTCCATCTTTGGGCAGCCCGGCTCAGTCGCCGCGCCCGCTGGCCCCGCGGACTCGGCTGGGGGCTCTAGGCCTTCGATGCTGGCGGCTTCGGCTCCGGTGCCGCAGGGCCCCCAAGGATCCAGCCCTGGATTCGGATCGACACCGGTCGACCTCGTGACACCTCCTCCGGCGCCGAATCCAGTGACGACACCTCCGACGCCGGTTGTGTCTCCAGCCGACGTCGACCCCAGCCTCCCCCTCGATGTAGACACGGAGCCAGACCGACGTCGGCCGACGTCAGGACCGGCGCTGACCGGTACTTTTGTACCCCTGTTCTCCCCTGTTGTTTCCTATCGCCCTGAGTGGCGACCAGAGGAGGACTGGGAGGGGTCTGTGGACCCTCTAGCAGACTAGTTAGAGGAACCAAATTGGAGAGAGAAGTTGGGTGAAGCCAGTGGTCTGGACACCTCCCCAGACCTTAGCATGCTTTCTCCCCCTACCGTGGCTACGGAGGAGGGTGCATCTTACGCAGTGGTGTTGCATAGGGCGACCGATGCCTTAAACCTCGAGCTTCCTATGGTGACGGTCAGGACTAACCTCCTGACCGAGGTGCTTCAGCCGGCAGCTGCCTCTTAGGAGCCCCTGCTGCGGTTCAATGAGGCCCTCACGGATATCCTTTTGGGCACTTAGTCCAAGCCCAACACGGGCTTCTGTGGATAGGATGATTGCCCGACGCCACCGGCCGGCCCCGGGGGACCCCATTTTCCTCTCTCACCACCCCACCCCTGAGAGCTTGGTAGTCACCACCTGATAGGGAATCCAAGAAGCTGGACCACCTTGGGAAGAAGATATTTTCTTCCTCCAGCTTGGGACTGCGGTCGGTGAACACTGCATGTCTATTGGCCCGTTACTCCCACTCGGTGTGGGACACGGTTGCGCAGGTCCTGCCAGAGTGCCCGGAGGAGGCCCGGGCCCTGCTCTCCCGTGCAGTTGCCGAAGGGAGAGCCGCAGCGAAGTTCGCCATCAGATGTGGGCTGGACACCGCCGACTCACTAGGCAGGACGATTTCCACGTCGGTAGCCCTTAGATGCTACGCCTGGTTGAGGTCTACTGGCTTTTCTGGTGATGTCCAAGCTACGCTTTTGGACATGCCCTTTGATGGCCGTCGCTTGCGACAAGGCGGACAACGCGCTTGAGCGCTTTAAGGACTCCAGGGCTACGGCCAGGTCCTTGGGTCTCGCATCCACCTCCCGCCCAGCGCAGCCTGCCTTTCACCCCTTTTGTGGCTATGGAAGGGGTGCCCCACCACGTTCCGCCCAGAGCCACAGGCCTGCGCAAGCTGTCCAGCCTCTGTGTGGCCGGGGAACCCACCGTCGTGGGTCTGGGGGCCAGCAGGCGGGCCAGTCCACCAGCGCCCCCTCTGCAGCAGCCTCCAAGCCCTCCTAGTCCGACCTTTCAGGGCCACCTTTTGCCAGTGGGCGGCAGGATTCGCCATCACCTCCCCCAATGGCTCAACATCACGTCGGACAGGTGGGTTTTGCAGATAGTCCGAAGGGGCTACTCCCTCCCCTTCGAGACTACCCCTCCATCCATGCCACCTCAGACCCATCGTATGTCGGAGGATCACTTGGCCCTTCTTCAACAGGAAGTTATGGCTCTCTTGGCCAAGGGAGCCATTGAGCGAGTTCCTGCCCCAGAAGTAGGCTGTGGTTGTTATTCCCACTACTTTCTGGTGCCCAAGAAGGACAAGGGCCTGCGTCCTATCTTGGATCTCCGGAACGTCAACCGCTTCCTCCGGAAGAAGTTCAAAATGTTGACACTGGCTCAGGTCCTGTCTGCTCTCGACACTGGAGACTGGATGGTAGCCTTGGACTTGCAGGACGCTTATTTTCATATCCCCGTCCTGCCGGCCCATCGGCGTTACCTACGGTTCACGGTAGGCCACGAGCACTTTCAGTTTACCGTGCTCCCCTTCGGCCTTACCAGCGCCCCTCGGGTGTTCACGAAAGTGATGGCGGTGGTCGTAGCTCATCTGCGCAGATCAGGGGTTCCAGTCTTCCCCTATCTCGACGACTGGCTGTTGAAGGCGGGCTCGCCCCAGGCTGTCGTCTCCCACCTCCAGACTACGGCCGACCTCCTGCATTTGCTGGGGTTCACCATCAATGTGCCGAAATCACACCTGATTCCCTCTCAGAAGCTCTTTTTCATCGGAGTGGTTCTGGACACAGCGCAGTTTCGGACTTATCCTCCTGAGCAGCGAGTCCGGGATATTCAGGTTATGATTCCGAACTTTCAGCCTCTATCCCGGGTTTCGGTCAGAATGACCCTGAGGCTACTGGGCCTCATGGCCTCCTGCATCCTGCTGGTGGACTATGCCAGGTGGCATATGTGGGCTCTGCAGTGGGACCTGAAGTTCCAGTTGGCACAGCATCAGGGGAATCTTTCCGATTGCCTCCAGATCTCGGAGGGCACTGCACGCCAATTGCAGTGGTGGCTAACGAATGGGGATTGGGTCAACGGCAGATCCCTCTCCCTTCCCCAACCAGAGTTCATAGTGGTGACAGATGCGTCACTGCTGGGGTGGGGCGGCCACAGGGGAGAGGTGGAGATCAGAGGCCTCTGATCTCAGGCGGAGTCCGGGCTCCATATCAACCTTCTGAAGCTTCAGGCGATTCGTCTTGCACTAAAGGCATTCCTTCCCTATGTCGGGGGAAGAGTAGGGCAGGTGTTCACGTACAACACCACCGCCATGTGGTACTGCAACAAGCAGGGCGGGGTGGGGTCGTGGACCCTATGTCAAGAGGCTCTCCGCCTTTGGACATGGCTGGAACATCAGGGCATATCTCTGGTGGTTCAACACCTGGCATGTTCTCTAAACGCCAGGGCGGACGAACTCAGCCGCAGGTGCATGATGGATCACGAATGGCGTCTTCACTCGGAAGTGGCGCAAGGTCTCTTTCAGCAGTGGGGAGAGCCTTGGTTAGAATTATTTGCCACCGAAGAGAACGCGCAATGTCCGCAGTTCTGCGCGTTGGAATTTCCAAGGCGGCACTCGCTAGGCGACGCTTTTCGTCGCAAGTAGAGTTGCGGTCTTCTATACGCCTTTCCGCCTATACCACTTCTGCCCAGAGTGCTGAAGAAGATCAAGCGCGACCGGGCCCAAGTCATTCTTGTGGCCCCAGATTGGACACGAAGAGTCTGATATCCCGAGCTATTACATATGGCCATCGATCCTCCGATCAAACTGCCTCTTCGGGAGGATCTTCTCTCGCAGCATCAGGGGACGGTCCTCCACTCGAACCTGTCCAGCCTCCACAGTTGACAGCTTTCGACCTTCCTCCCAAAGTCTGTAATGTTATCTTGGCAGCCAGGCGTCCTTCCACCAAAACGGTATACGCCTGTAGATGGACCAAATTTGTGGTATGGTGCGCAGCAAAGGCTGTGGATCCCCTTTCTGCCCCCCTTTCAGAGGTTCTCCTCTTCATTCTTTCTTTGGCCCAGCAGGGCTCTGCTCTGGGCACTCTCAAAGGCTATATTTCGGCCTTCCTTCGGCTGCCTGACCAGTCTTCTCTTTTCAAGTCCCCTATTGTAAATCGCTTCCTTAAGGGCATTACTCACTTGTTTCCTCCAACCCCTTTCATAATGCCCCAGTGGGACTTGAACTTGGTTCTCACTTATCTTTTGTGCGCTCCTTTCGAGCCACTACATAACTGTCCTCTCAGACTTCTGACCCTTAAAACTGCCTTTCTGGTTGCCATCACCTCTGCTTGCAGGATGAGGGAGCTTCAAGCCCTTTCTTCTAAACCTCCCTTCCTGGCTGTTCATCTGGACAAAGTTGTCCTTCGCACTAGGCCTTCTTTCCTTCCCAAAGTGGTTACCTCTTTCCACATAGGACAGACCATCAGTTTGCCCACCTTCTTTCCGCCACCGCATTCTTCCAAAGAGGGCGAGAGGATCCACCGTCTGGATCCAAAACGTGCGCTTTCGTTCTATCTGGATTCCACAAAACAATTCCGGGTGGATGACCAGCTCTTTGTTGGGTATGTAGGCGCCAAGAAAGGTCGGGCCGCGAAAAACGAACCATCTCCTGATGGGTCGTTCTTTGCATCAAAATCTGCTATTTCTTAGCGAAAAAGGAACCTCCAGTGGGTTTGCGTGCCCATTCCACCAGGGCGACAGCAGCCACTACTGCTTTGGGACGTTGAGTCCCCCTTCTTGACATCTGCCAGGCAGCTACTTGGGCTTCACTGCACACGTTTACCAAACACTACTGCCAAGTCCGGAGAGACGGCTTCTTCGGCCGTTCAGTTCTCCAGGACTTTCTGGTGTGAACTTGGTTCGCAGACCCACCACCGGGGTTGGAATTGCTGGGGTATCTATTCTAAGGTGAGGAATCCATAACTAATTTTCTTTCAGATGAACAAGTTACTTACCTTCGGTAACGATATATCTGTAAGAGACAAAGATTAGTTATGGATTCCTCACCGCCCCACCCATCCTCCCGTTCTGCGAACTGACTTCTAGGGTAAGGGACTCCCTTTCAGGGCCCTAGTTTTTGTGCACCAGTGGTCAGTGTCTTGCATGGCTCTGCGCCTCTGGCGTGGAATGTCGTGTAAAGAACTGACATCAGTGCGCGACGGCGGCGTATAAGTATATTCCGCAGCATCCACGACGCCAACGACGAACGCGGAGTCGACCGACGCCACCTATCGACGCGCAGGGGTACTGCTGAGGAAAGAAATTCTCCGGATCCAGTCTGACGCCTGGGGTTAATTCTAAGGTGAGGAATCCATAACTAATCTATGTCTCTTACAGATATATCGTTACCGAAGGCAAGTAACTTGTTCTTTTGTCAGTCTTTGTCAGTATCTAGTAGCAATTTCTTGTGTCAGGACTGTACCAGGAAAATATGAGCTCTGTAGAATTTTTGGCAGTATCATGCAGCGTCAGATTTGAGAGAGAAGGGGATTGTTTCCAAGTGTTCTGAAGTCTTCTCAAGTCTTTCCTCTCCTTGTATTCTATTCTTTAGAGGATGCGAGGATATAGACTTATATGTTTTGTCCTGCATTTCAAAAGAGCATATTCATCAATTAGTTCTTTCTTGCAGTCATCGTAAATAACTGTGGCATCATTATTGTCTTGGGATCTAACAGAAGGAAGCTTCATACAGGACATGTACACCAAAATGTTAATGCTCTTTGTGTCCGAAAACCGCTCAGTTTTATTTTTTTTATTTTTTTGACCAATTGTTTTACAGTAGGCAAAGGCTAGATAGAATCTGAAGATGGTTTGACCATTCAAATAGAATGGGGTCTCCCGCAGTCTGTAGCTAATACTTACCAGTGATCAAATAAAAAAATGGAGCTTTTGGGCCAAGTGGGATATTAGCAGTATTGGCCGAGGTCGCCATGGAAAATCACAGAGAACAAATTGACTGATGAGTAGTTTTCTTTACCCCAGTGCAGCTTGAAATCACCTAAGAAGAAGCAGGTATCAGAGATTATGAGTTAGGACAGAAGAAACTTCATACATTCCTCAAAAAGGCAGACGGATAGTGCAGATTGTTCGGCCACTAAATGTGTGTGGGGGATGGGAGTCAGGAATGAAGTGCCCCCTGATAACTTGGCTGTGAGCTTGCTGCAGATCTGTAATACAAATGGTGTCAAGGGTGGGTCTGGGTGTTCATTGGCACTCCTGCATTGAGGGCTAGTACTGGAATGTAGGAGAAGGAGATAGGTGCATTACAGAGCTGACTCTGAACCCCTGTTTGAAATATCAACGGGGTAGTGTAGATTAGTCTTGGCCTGCATTTTGAGTGCACTGACAGAAATGCGTGTGCTGCGTCACAATACTGGTATGGCATACTATCATGTGGGCTAGTGGTGAGGTGCATTGCCAGAGCAGTTTGTGGCTACCAGTTCTGCAATGGTGCAGGGGCTTTGTGAGTTTTGTGTGGGATTTGGAAGCAGAATCACATTGAATGCTATAGACACATTAAGATGTACTGATAGAGCAATGTGTGGGTCACAGTGTGCAGTCGATCATGCTGGCCAGACAGTGTATTCTCCATGATTTCCAATTACTGAATTTTTTGGGGACTGCAAAGCAGAATAAAATGGTGATCATTGCAGAGTCACATGTGCATGACTCCGTACATGTATGCAAATGTGGTATGCATAGTCTACGGTATGGATCCTCAAGAATGGTAAAGTGTGTGATGGACAGTGTGCTATGGGACCGTCTGCCAAAAGTGTATTAGATGTATTACAATGACAGTTTTAAAAATGTGTTAGGGCAGATATATTCGCTGCATGTTTTTGAGTGGGGTGAGTCGGTGTTTGTGAGTGATAGAGAATGCGAAAGATTGTTTTTGTGTTTGTCGAGGTTCGTGTACAGTAATGGACTGGGAGGTGGATGCAGGCCTGGAATTAGTGGATTTTACAAAGTTTTCGTGTGGAGCTCCCAGTGCTGGGGAAGAACAATGCTGCCGAACTACCTGGTTGTTTGTAAACCCAAGAGGCCTCAGGAGATTTAATGCTCCTCACCAGCATGTGCAAACAGACAAAGAAACCTGCAGGGCTCCTTCTGCCTTTTTGTCAAGAATGCTCTGGAAATACAGATCGCTGGATTCAGACGTTAATCCACCAATCTCCGTGTTCAGATGTCTCGAGTCAGAGTAGCATAACTACCTCAAGAAGGAAGTTTCGCGTGGGGAAAGAGGAGTTTGGAGGTGAGGCGAGGGAACAAAACACGCCTGTCACCACAGGAAGCTTCCTCGATACATGCGTGGCTATTGGAAGAGAAATGTAACATCAGGGTCTGGGCGAGTCCGAGTATAACAAATCACTATTGGAGAAGCAAAATAGGGCCATTGAAGTATAAGCTTACATGCAAAGGCCAGGAATGACTTACTGAGTTCTTCTGATGAATGAGCAGTGACGATCCTCGTAAGCTTCTGGTAATGCTCTGGGATCCCGAGCGAACCAGTACTGTGGACATCGTCGGACCAAAGGCCTTAAGGGTGTGTATCCATCTGGGATTCCCTGAATGCAGGAGTAAAGGTCGAACAGATAGTGGCACCAAGGGCAACAACAGGGAAGACTAACGGAGGGAAGGAACAAAACAATCATACTCCAATCAATCAGCACAAATCTTCACCACCATCTTCAACCATTTAATGCTTAAGTCGTTCTAGCCCACACACAAAAACCTCCTCATACATCTTCTCCTCCTGCTTCTAACATCACTAAGGAGAAAACAAATGTATCCTTCCCTCCTCTACTGACAATGCAGACGAGGCCACAAACACACCACTGCCAACCAAAACAGTATTTTAGTAACTGATAACAAACATGCAGATAACTATTCACAGACTTGTAGCCTATACCCCTTCCCATCATACTCCAAGTTTTACACCTTCTAAGACTCACATTGTCATTTAATCAGCCAATCTCCTGGTCTCCTCCCTTCTTACTGCAAATATGAGCTTTGCATTATTCACTGTTTTCACAGCTATATCCATTACTGTTACCACTGAGCACTGTATTCCTCCCTGTACATCTTCATTTGACCTACACTGCCAAGGCCAAGTTCTTACCATGCCACTGGATACCTCCATACTTAAACTACGAGCACTTCACCAAACACTCAACTCAGCACTGTCTGGCTTCGAGAGTACACCTATTAATGCCTCTATATCATGCATCAATGACGTTTGTCCTTCACTCTAAAAAGCAGATATTTACTGCTAAAGTGAGGTTTTTTACTGAAGTATCACTCAATTCTCAAACTGTAAATTACTTAACCAATGTACACACGTTATTCCCTTTATCACATCTCCCCTCTTTTTACATGGCACCAAATAGAAAACTACATACATAATCCATGATCAACCATGCTCACTCCAGAAGATTCAAGACCTTTTTCCTTTCCTATGATCATCAGACTTAGACCGAATCCTAGATTGGTATGCATTAACAGTTTGATCAGCATTAGCTCTCAACAGTCCAAGGCATCTATACATGGCACACTACCCATCAGAGGTACCATGATCAACTGTAGGACTGCAATCTCTACTTCTGCAGCTCGGTATTTCTTGATTGGGGACAAAAACCTTGACATGGTTCACACTGTGGTTCACACTGTCATCCACACCACTCTTTCACCTTCTACTGCCATCTAATTACAAACCATGAGACTTAGAATTGACAGAACTGATGGGTAGAAGTCATTATTTGCAAAGCATCCCTATTTTGCACATTCCTAGATACACTCTTTGTACCAAGACATTCTAATCTCTTGCTTTTGACATTGGTATCCTGACAGCTTCTAAAGCAAGACTATCAGATCTGTAGAAGAAATTATCTGTTTATATAGGAATCTATGGATTGAATTCATGACAACCCAACTATTCTCCTGTAGGTAGAAATCTCTCTCAGGCATTTTAACTTCCATCGGAATAAACCTACAGAGACCCACACCATTCAACTGTAACTCTTGTTCACATCAAAAGTGCCACCCTTGACCCAACGATTCCCAAAACTTGACACTTCATTATACACAGCCCTGATCCTGGGGACTTTCATGATTATTCCTTCATCTCGTTCACAATTATTGAAATATTCAGTAGAGTAAACAGGTCTTTTTTTACCCGTCACAGAAGTGGTGCTTCCTTCCCCCACTCGGGTAAACTTCCACAGCTGTGTGCTTAGCTCACACTTGGCCTGCATTGGATTATGTGCAGCACTGGGATGTATGTGTGCCTGTGGAAAGGTACAGCATGTCAGAAAATAGCATGTATGGTTTGCAGGCAAGGGTGTGGAGAGGACTGCTGAACCAATTGGGTTGTCTGCCCCTGTGAGACCCCCTCATGCCAGGAGGGGACAGTTACTGAGAGAAAAGGTCCCTACTCTGGTGCATTACTGTCATGAAGGGAGCACCGTTCCCCTTGGTAGTGCTAGGACATGAAGAGGGCCATTGCCTTATCAATTCTGCTAAGCGTTTCCCATATGCCAGGAGGGGATTGTGAAGAAGACTGATGGTTGTCACCCTGGGTGCACTATGAAGATCCCCCCCCAGCATGTCAGGAGGGGCTGTAGTCCAGGAAGAGGGCTGCCGTAGGACAAACCTGCAGCCATAATTGCCTAATGGGTTGTGACCTGTAGAGTTGGAATCTGCCTGAGTCCGGGAGCATCCAAGATTTATCCCCAGATGAAGAAGACTTTCCACCGGATCAGAGGAGTGCCGTGGACATCTGCTGCAGCAGATTTAATAGTTCTGCTCACTGCCGGGCCGTGACGTATGCACGTGGACTCTGGACTGGCATTCCAGCGAGTGCATGTAAGACTTATACCGGGCCGTGGAGGGATCTTGCTCTGACTGACATGCCCAGGCGCGGGGACCCATGTAGTTTTGCTAAAAACCCTCATAAAACTTCTAAGACTTAAACTCACTAGCGGGCCTAGCTTGGATGTCGCCACACATGAATGGGGAATAACCATCAGACCCGATTAACACCTGCCTTAAGAAGACCTTGTATATTGTTTGCAGTGTGTTGTATTGTACTTGAGTTAACAGATGAATACTCCTTTTTACATATAAGCAAGTATTTGACTAGACAATCATTTATTGGGATTACTGGGTGCATTTTGCGTTGTGAGTCTGTGCTCGTCTTACATCTACCTTGTCCCTGAGGAGCCTTGGACTGCTCAACCAACGTACGACTGAGAGTCAGGTGTTGAAGTGGTACTTGGCCCAGTTGTTCAGAGGCCAAAGTAGGGCAGGCCTTGGGACATCTGGAGTAAAAGGCCTCAACCATAACAGTTGGGCCCAGTAGTGCCTGCTTGCCCCACGGCCCTCTAAAAGGGGTTTTGACAACCAGTTCTATAAGGAAATTGATAATTAAAGAAAGATCCTCTGTGCAGACAAAAGGAGATGGAGAAAATCTGCTTCTCACCCCAGCTCTTATTTTCAGTCTGAGTTCAGGTTTTTTGATCTAATGCTATAAATATACAGAGTGAACATTTTAGTGTTGACTTTTTATTTTTGAACATCAACCCCTCCTACAATCGTCATCATTGTGACGGGCTATTCTCTAATGGAGTGTGTAACGTGGTGGTCAATATTTGCACTCAGCAGAAATTCAATTACGCAGGAGTAATCGCAGTAATTTCGATAATTCCACATTACTCTGACATGGAATTACTGATCACGAAATTACGACTGCTCGCCTAATTAAGAGTACTTTTGGGGGCATGGGAAACCTGCTGCGAGAGCACATTTAGCAAGCATGTGTGGCTGCTCACACTGCTGTTTATCTTCTGTAGCATTTAGTGCTATTTCTTAGCGCAAAATGCATCCCCACATCCATTTTGGACGCAAGGGGGCATTTTTGTTCTAGGAAAATAGCACTAAATGCAGAATTACTCTTCTCACATAACTCTGTGTAGCCTCACTGAATCTTCGGACAGTTCCACATGATTACTCTACACAGAATTATGCAAGTTACGTCTACCCCTATTCCATATCTTTTTAAAAAAAATATATTTTTATTGGGTTTCTGCAGTACAATATACAACTTGTACATCAAATGGGCCTGTTGCCTCTCTCTCTCTCGCACAGTGTACATGTATCCCAGTGACCGTCTGTCGCGGCCCCCCTGTACCCTGTAAACAATCTTAACATAACTATTAACCTCCCCAAGCTTGTTCTCTTGCTGCACACTTTCTGAATGCGGCGTCTGCAGGAGGGAACGTGTTAGTGCTTGCGCTTAGCTGAGCAGAGGCGGTCCCTCTTAGGTCCTTGCTCTGGTGCCCAATAGCTCTCTACCCTCCTCATTCCCCTATTTCCCCTACAACTTAGTCCACCCTTCCAACACCCCTCTCGCTCGAGTCGTCTCCTGCTGAACCTTTGAAGCTATCCACCACCTCCTACCATAAGTCTGCCAGTGGTCCTCTGCGGAGCCCCCTGTAGTCCTCCAGACACAGTGCTCTTTCCTCCGCTCTCGCTAGCACCTCTGCCCTCGATTAGTTCTGCAGTGGGCCATCTTGGGACTTCCAATGCCGGGCTTTATCCCTGCGGGCAACGCCAAGCGCCAGATCCAGATAATTGTTCCATACTTTTGCAGCTGGTTTCCGGCCATAAAGTCCTAGGAGGTAAACCTCTGCAGTCCAGAGGCCCTGTTGGTCTATGGCTCGTCCTAAATCTGCTATCGTTGAGTCCTAAAAGCGTCATATCACCGGGCAATTCCAGACCATTTGTCCAAAGTCTGCATTCAGGTGGGATCAGGGATAGAGACTTCTAGTTGCAGGTTCCTTACCTTAGAATTTGCCTCAGGCGTCAGATTAGATCTGGACATTTTTTCATGAGCTGTACCACTAATCACCAATAGATGGCATAGTTCAGCTCTGCATGATGTTGGTGTTGTCCACACCAGAAGTGAGGTGCGCTGTGCCTATATAGACTCTACCTCAAGGTGTTGACCTCTGTTCTTTTCCTCCCGTGCTGAGTTTCTAGGAGCCGAAGTGACCACCACTCAACTCCGAGAGTTTTATAGGTCATGCACCTCATATTTGGGCAGCCCGTCCCCTCTGGGGCACCTTTGGGCCTTGTTGATTCGAGAGGAACCCCTGCTGGTCCTCTGCCTCCAGGTTCGCCCCCGGCAGCAGTCGGACCTGTTGGAACCATAGATGGATCCGGACCGGTGCCGGTCGAGCCACCTTAACCTTCCCTGGTGACAGCCCCCTGCCAGTGTCCCCCCTTCTCATCCCGGACTCTGACACTGAGCCAGATGGGTGTCGTCCGACGCACCGCCGACCCCAGCTATTCCCTCCAGGCCGGAGTCTATGCCCTATTCTTATGGGCTAGGACTTGGAGATTAGTGGGAGGGGCCACTGCACCCTGAAGAATACGAGCCACTAGATCCCACCGTGGACACCTGGTGTTAGGATTTGGCAGATGCCAGTGGACTGGAAACCTCCTCAGATACGGGCTTGGTGTCTCCTCCTACCGTGGCTACAGAGGAGGGAGCCTTATTTGCTATGGAGTTGAGGAGGGCAGCCGATGTCCTGGACCTTCAGCTGCCCTCTGTGGCTGTCAAGACGAAAGTCTTGATGGAGGTGCTTCAGCTGAGAGTCACCCCTTTGGAACTGCTTCTCTAATTTAATGGAGCCCTCACGGATGTCCCACCTGAGGCCTGGTCCAAGCCCTGCACAGGGCTCCTGTGAAGAGCAACATTTCCCGCTGCCATCGGCCCGCCCCAGAGGAACCCAACTTCCTCACCCAACACTCCCCTTCCAAATCTCCCTCCCCCATTCCCCCCCTCCCTTGGTGGTCTAAGCCTCCACTTCGAGAGGAAATCCTGACGCATCCCCTACCACTCCACTAGACAGGAAACCCAAATACGTTGACACGCCCATTCGCTCTGGGACATGCACAGGTCCTATCTATGGTCTTGGAGGAGGCCCGATCCATACTCTCCCAAGCTGTTGCTGACAGAAAGTACACACCTAAGTTCGCCATACGCTGTGGGCTAGATACGACCAACTAACTAGGCAGAGCGGTTTCATTGTCACTGGCCCGTAGGCACCTCGCCTGGTTGAGAACCACTGGCTTTTCAGGGATGTCCATGCCTTGCATATGGACATGCCCTTTGATGGCTCCCGTCTCTTTGGAGACAACACAGACTTAGTGGTGGAGCACTTCAAGAACAGCAGGGATACGGCCAGGACCGTGGGCCTTTCCATGGCCCATTGCAAACCGCCTTTAGCTCCTTTGGTGGCCAAGGAACGGGCTTCCAGCTGTGTCTCTATCTTCCCAGCACCACAGCCAGCAGGCTTCACAAACTCTGCGTGGTTGAAGATGTGGCACCCACAGGTCTTATGAGTCAGGTAGCCAGAGGTCGGGCAAGTCCAGTGCCCCCGGCCACCAAGCCCCTTTAGTTTGCCATACGACCATCATGGACACTCAGTGGGAGGCCGGATACGGCTTCACCTGCACCACTGAAAACCGATAACATCAGACCGCTGGGTTCTCCAAATTATCCGAAGGGGCTATCCCCCCCCCCCCTTCTTGACTACCCCTCTACCCATGCCACCCACTTGCGATAGGCTGATGGAAGACCGTATCTCCTTACTCCGCCAGGAAGTGGCAGCTCTCTTGGCAAAGGGAACAATAGAGAGGGTGCCGGCATCAGATGTAGGTTGTCTATGATACTGATGTTTCAGCCTCTTTCCTGGATGTCGGTGAGTCTGACTATGAGGCTGCTGGCCCTCATGGCCGAGTGCATCCTGCTTGTGACACATGCCACTGGCATGTGCAGGCTCTGCAGTGGGACCTAAATTTCCTGTGGGCGCAGCATCAGGGGAATCTCTCTGACATGGTCCAGATCTTTGAGGGCAATGAAAAAGATCTGCAGTGGTGGTCAACAAACCCCAGTTAGGTCAGCGGCAGACAACTCTCCCTTCCCCACCAGATCTGACAGTAGTAACAGATGCGTCCCTCCAGGGCTGTGGCGGCCATCTAGGAGAGCTGGCGATCAGAGGGCTCTTGTTTCTTGTGGAATCCGGGCTCCATATGAACCTATTGGAGCTCCAAGGGATCCTACTGGTATACAAAGCCTTTCTAGCCTCCATCAAGGGAAGGCTAGTGCAGGTGTTCACGGAGAACACCACTGCCATGTGGTACTGCAACAAGCAGGACCGGGTGGGGTCGTGGACCCTTTGTCAAGAGGCCCTTCGACTCTAGACATGACTGGAACACCAGGGCATTTGCCTGGGGGTTCTTCATCTGGCAGGATCTCTGAACGCCAGAGCGGAATAACACTGCCGAAGATGCCTAGTGGATCATGAATGCCCTCTCAATCCGAAGATGGTGCAAGGTCTCTTTCAGCACTGGGGAGAGCCTTGGTTAGATCTGTTCGCCACCACTGAGAACAGGCAATGTCTGCAGTTTTTCGAGTTGGCGTTTCCAAGGCGGCTCTCGCTCGCGGGCGCTTTTCATCTTGAGTGGAGCTCAGGCTTAGTGTATGTCTCCCCGCCCATACCACTGTTGCCCAGAGTTCCCAAGAAGATCAGTAACAGCCAGGCCCAAGTTATCCTTGTGGCTCCAGACTGGGCTCGTAGAGACTGGTGTCCTGAGCTGTTGAGCATTACCATTGGTCCTCCAATCAGGCTGCCCCTTCTGGAGGATCTTCTATCTGAGAAGCAGGGGAGGGTTATCCACATGAACCTGTCAACACTCCGCCTTCATGCGTGGAGATTGAGTTTCGACAGTTGACAGCTCTCGACCTTCTGCCTAAAGCCTGTAATGTTTGCTTGGCAGCTCGGCATCCCTCAACCAAGACTGTGTACGCCAGCCGTTGGACCAAGTTTGTGGCATGGTGTACAGACAAACAAGTTGACCCTTTATCTGCACCCATTTCCCAAGTTCTTTTGTTGATCCTTATTCTGGCCTAGCAGGGCTCTGCATTGGGCATGTTAAAGGTTTTTGTTTTTTATCCGCCATCTTCTTTCCGCGGCTGCCAGATCAGCCTTCTCTCTTCAAGTCCGCTATTGTAAATAGATTCCTTAAAAGTTTGCAACACTTATTTCCTCCTGCTCCCTTCATTATGCCTCAATGGGACCTTAACTTAGTTCTTACTTTTCTAATGTGTGCTTCCTTTGAGCCACTTCATACCTGCCCTCTTAGGGTTCTTATCATCAAGACGGCCTTTCTGGTGGCAATTACATCTGCCCAGAGGGTCAGTAAATTGCAGGCGATGTCATCCAAGCCTCCATACGTCTTTGTTCCCAGACAAACCGGTCCTTCGGACTCAAGCATCCTTTTTGCCGTAGTCACCAGTTCCATGTAGGCCAGCCATTATCTTGCCTACATTTTACATTCCGCTTTATCCCTCTAAGGAAGAGACTCCACCGTCTGGACCCAAAAAGAGCATTGTTGTTCTACCTTGACCGCACAAAACCGTCCCGGGTGGAAGATCAACTCTCATGGGATATGTCGGAGCCAAAAATGGGATGATCATGCAGAAACAAACCATCTCCCAATGGATCGTGCTCTGCATTAAAATCTGCTACACATTGGCCAGAATGCAAGCCCCCAAGGAGTTTGCATGCTCATTCCACCAAAGCTGCCACCACTGTGTTAGCACACAGAGTTACGGTCCTGGACATCTGCCAAGCAGCAACGTGGGCCTCACTGCATACGTTCACCAAGCACTACTGCCTGGACAGTCAGGTCCGTCGGGACAGGCACTTTGGCCATTTGGACCTGCAGGACTTCCTAGACAAAATCAAGTTCGCAGACCCACCTCTGAAGAGGTATTGCTTTGTTATCTATTCTAAGGTAAGGAATCCGCAGTTAGAAGTCTCCATCAGATAAACAAGTTACTTCCCTTCGGTATAACGCCTTGTCTGGTAGAGGCTATCTAGATGCTGATTCCTTACCGAACCCACCCACCCTCCCCGCTCTGTGAACATATTTCTAGGGATAGGTCAGACCATAGTTTTCCACACTAGTGGTTCGTGTTCTTCCTGGGTCCACACTCCTGGAATCGGACGTCTTGAAAAGAAACTGAGGTCAGCACGCTGGGGTGGCGCATATATAGGCACCACGCATGTCACTTCAAGTGCAGATGACGCCAACTACGCCTCGCGGAGCCGAACGACGGCACCTACCGGCGCGCAGGGGTACTGCTCACAAAAAAAAATTCCGGATCCAGTCTGATGCCTGGATATAATTCTTAGGTAAGGAATATGCTGCTAGATAGAGTCTCTACCAGATAAGGTGTTACCGGAGGTAAGTAACTTGTTCATCTTGCACATTGTACATTACATTGATGTGGTGCGGTGTGAGATAGGTGGTGTGGATGTAATTAAAATGTGTGCATTTAAAGCGTGTGTTCCGCAAGACCCTTTTAGTGTGCTCCCACTCTTTGCCCACAAAGTGTCATACCAGTGTAGCTTCCCATTGGGCCCCCGCCCTGGAAAACCATCCTGTGTCATAGCCATACCCCTAGTCCATATCTATGCAATTTCTCTATTCACAATACCCACAAGAGGCATTGGCATTAGTTCCTCTGGGTTGGTAACTTTCTCGATAGGTCGTCCGGGATGAGACAAATGGCTCACAGGCATATGGGGTATGAATGTTCCCTTATCGCATGTGTTAGAAGTTGTATGAAGGGCTTACAACTAACTTCATATGGATTGAGGGCCTTCCCTACTGCTAGGGAGAATATTTGTCTGGCTCGAATGTCCTATAGCGAGTGAACATTTTAAAATCCTTTATAACTAATCTCACAAACTCATTGTTCCTACTACATGGATCTTTACTGCAACAAACTTGATGAATAACTTCTCGCACAAAGCCTGGAAAATCAGGGAGGGAATCAAGTATCACACTCCAACTAGAACCAGGAAATTGCTACTGATACCAGGAAAGCGCCGTCTGTGTGATCGTCTTCCTTTAGTATGATCTCTGAAACTCACTTGAGAATAGCCATCTCTCTCACCAAGACGTCTCCGTAACCCTGTGACTTGATGCCACTGTATCTTGCCAAAGCACATATGACTTATGGCTGAAAATTCTAGATTCCTTTCTTGGACTTTTTTCAGATGTACTAGAAATAGGCCATATCTGTACCCTACAAAATAAAATAAATAAAAATACCAAGCCACAGACCTACAGATCCATTACATTCTCTTCCAGGGGATCCTCATCAATAGTCATAAGCACTGAATATTCCCGCCCATGTGCGGGGACCCCGGAAGTAATATAAAAATTATATATGGAAAACACATATATACAGCTCTACATATATGTATATACATATATTATTTTTTCTCATACCAATGCAGCTCCCAATAGGAGGCTAAACAATGTAATTACACACAAAGACTGTATTTGCCAATATATAAAAAACACCAGAGGGCAATTAGTACTTGAACTCTGTTTTTAATGAGCAAAGTACTCATAAAGAGTAAAACTGCAAATTAAGTAGACATTGTTAGCCTACAGGCTGCATTGCAAACCAATAGCATAGAAAATGAAAACATTTTCAACAAAAACTGGCACCGTGCCTTTAAGGCAGCCATGACCCCTAGCTTCCCATCATGCCTCAGGGGTGACAGTTAGGTCAGTTGTTCTTTCCGGCTCCTTCAGTCAGGACCCTGGATTTTCAGCTCTTGCTTTTTTGACTTTGTCAAAAAATATCTTATAGAAATCTAGTTTTTTTACTTTCACTCGACGTCTTTTGGTCTTAGAGTGCAAGTAACACCTTTTTGTGTGACAGAAAAGATTTATTTTTTGTAAAAAATGCCTTCTTTATTCGACCCTTGCCCGTCCTGTGGCAAGAAAAAGGCCAGAACAGATACACATCCTGTGTGTATTCTCTGCCTCCCCGAGTCCCACTCTTCTGACAACTGCCACCACTGTAAGAAGTTGTCAAAAAGGACCATCAAGGAGAGAGACATGATTCGTCTTTATGGCCTCTCTGAAAGAGGTAGGTCTCCTGTGAGGCAGCAAAAGAAGAGAACTCGGTCGACGTCGAGAGGAAAAGTCCCGACCTGTTCTGCGTCGGGATCGACGTCGAAGAAATCGGCGAAGACTTCGGTGATGCCGGCGCATCATCACTCGACAACGAAATCATCGTCGACGAAGGTAACAGGTCCTCCGTTGACGTCAACCAGGCGGCGCTCAACGTCGAGAGACAGGTCTCCGTCGGCGCCGGTTGGGCGTTCGACGTCGAGGCAGATCACTCCGTCGTCGCAGCCGCGATCGACGTCGAGGCACAGCGCTCCGTCGTCGCCTCACCAACGGCGATCGACGTCGAAGCACATCTCTCCGTCGTCGTCTCATCATAGACGTCGAGGCACATCCCTCCGTCGTCGCCACATCATCGACGTCGAGACGTAGGTCTCCGCCGAGATCAATCCAACGATCTTCGGCGTCGAGACACAGGACACCTCCTTCGGCGTCGAAGCAGACGTCGGGGCAAGGCTCTACAATGTCGATTCATCATTCCTCGCCGTCGAGACGGACGACACCGCTGAGTGGATCTTCGGCGTCGAGACCGAGACCTCCGTCGCCGGCAGCCCAACGCCGGTCGACGTCGAGGCAGCAATCTTCTGAGAGGGTGCAGGGAACGTCGAAGCATGACACTGCATCGGCGTCGGAGAGACGGTCGACGTCGAGAAGACGTTCTGCTGCAGGATCAAGTCCACCTTCTAAGAGAAGAAAGTCAACGTCGAGGCATACGTCTCCGTTGAGAGGGCAGTCGGCGCATAGACGCTCCAGATCAACGTCAAAGCGCCCTTCTGGAGACGCCTCACCTCCAGGTTCGTCACCTTCAGGTTCTCCCAGTTCTCACCGAGGGTCAACGTCCAGATCCCCGGAGGTGGTGATCTCGACGTCCAGCAGCCCAGTGTCAGGGGGGTCACCAAGATTCCCCAACAGGTGAACCTCACTCCTCCTGCACAGTCTCCTAAGGGAAGAGAGAGGCGCAGTTCGCCTTCCATCCATTTGTCACCACGATGGTACAGGCCTTTGCATCACTGGGCTACCGACAAGGTCACGACAGACAGATCTCCGTTGGCTCGTTTAATTGCTGATAAAGAGCGATCTCCTTCAAGAGCCAGAGCTCGCAGCCGCACCCCTGTGCACTCACACAGGAGGAGGTCTAGATCAAGAAGCAGGAGGAGAGCACACAGATCCCCTACTCCGTCCTCTTCTTCCACTCATACACCCCATAGAGACTACTCGTCGACTTTGACTGACAGTCCACCGTCGAGGGTCTCTCCGGTGGACGACGTCTACACTTTTCAGGACATTCTTGGCAGAGGAGCTGTAAAGCTGGGTATCCCTATGCCAACTCGTCAAAGCAAGTCCTCTGTGATTTTTGAGACTCTACACCAAAGAGCAGCAGCTAGACCTCTGCTTCCCTTGGTACCAGGCATCATAGAGCCAGTGATGGACATCTTTCTCACGCCAGCGAGTGTTAAGACCGCTCCAGCGAGAATCTTAAAGTACCGTTCACCAGAGGACGACCCGCTCTTCCTCAGAGCTGATCCTCCTCCGGATTCAGTCATAATTGCTGCGGCAAAGAAGACTCATGCGGTGGCATCCTCCTCCACTGTCCCACCAGACAAGGAGAGTAATACGCAGGATTCCGGGGGAAAGAAGGTTTGTGGCACTTCGGCCTCCATGTTGAAGGTCTCCAATGCAGCGGCGCTCCTGGGCCGCTACGACAGATCTCTGTGGGACTCACTACAGAGATTCACTGAAAAGTTGCCACAGGAAGACCGTAAAGATTTTGAAGAAATCCTAACAGAGGGCAGTCAGGTGTCTAACCAGGTCATCAGTGCTGCGGCGGATGGAGCTACCCTTTCGGCACATGCTTATGCTCATGGGGTATGCGCAAGAAGAACATCTTGGCTACGACTTACAGCGCTCAAGCCAGAAGCGCAGTCACGCATCCTCAATCTTCCGTTCTCTGGTTCCTCTTTGTTCGGGACTCACACGGATGAAGAGATGGCACGGATGAAAACGGAACTGGACACGCTTAAAGCTGTGGGCCTTGAAAAGAAAGGGGAATTCCGTAAGAGATTCCGCCCTTACAATCGGCGATCCGCCCAACAGAGGGTTCAAACCCCTCATTGGCAGAAAAATCAGGATCAGCAAAGCCAGCAAAGATTACAGTATCGGGGCAGACGTCCCTCCAGAGGAGGAAGAAACCAGCATCAAGGCAACAACTCCGCCAAGACGCAGTCAAAGCAATGAGTACTCGCTTCCCCTGTCGCCGTTCACCACTCCAGTGGGGGGGGAAGTATCGCAAATCATCTCGAAGAGTGGCGAGCCATCACAAAGGATCGGTGGGTGCTAGCTACGCTGCAGAATGGGTACTCTCTACGTTTTCAACACCGTCCCCCCTCAATCCCTCCAGTTCCACCATCATGTCACCAGTTAAAACTCTTGCAGAAAGAGGTTGCCACCCTTCTCAGAAAATCAGCCATCGAGAGGGTGCAAATATCTCAAAGAGGGAAAGGGGTTTACTCAAGATATTTTTTGGTAAAGAAAAAGGGCCAAAAAGCAGAGTACAGACCCATTCTGGACTTGCGGTCACTCAACCTATCCATCAAAAAGGAAAGGTTTTGCATGTTGGCTCTCCATCAAATATATCCACATCTCAGGCAGGGGGATTGGATGTGTTCGCTGGATCTGCAAGATGCATACTTTCACGTCCCGATCAATCAGCATCACAGACAGTACCTGCGATTCCTGGTGGGATCCGCTCATTACCAGTTCAAGGTTCTACCCTTCGGGTTGAAGTCAGCCCCCAGAGTGTTCACGAAGTGCATGGCGGTGGTGGCAGCCGCACTGCGCCGCAGGGGCGTCTTCGTGTACCCGTACTTGGACGACTGGCTGTTGAAAGGCCCTTCCCCAGACAGCGTGAGGGGTCATTTCTTGAGCTGTCTCGAGCTGTGTCACCGGCTGGGCCTGCATGTGAATTTCGCCAAGTCAACTTCACAGCCAACGCAGAAAATACATTTCTTAGGAGCTCTGCTGGACTCCGCGGTAGGAAAAGTGTTTCCTTCGGAGGAGAGACAGTGTTCACTCATACAGAAATGCCAGCTGGTTCTACACAACAGAAAACTGCCTGTGCGTCGGATTGCCTCCCTGCTAGGGTCGATGGCATCCTGCATCTTCCTGGTTCCCAATGCCAGACTACGAATGCGTCCTCTCCAGCAGGATCTGGAGGACAAGTGGGACCAGCACACAGCTCGCTGGGACGAAAAAATAAGTCCATCAAACGCGGCTCGAGCGTCCATACCTTGGTGGATGAGAAAACGAAATATGCAAGTCGGAATTCCTTTCCATCAATCTCCACCTGCTCAGACACTGATCACGGACGCCTCGCTGCAGGGTTGGGGGGCCCACATGGGTCCTCTCCAGACTAAAGGACTGTGGTCTCCAAAAGAGCGATCCTATCACATCAACATGTTAGAGCTGAGAGCAATTCACCTAGCCCTCAAAGCTTTCCTCCCCTCGATTCAGGCAACCTCAGTGTTAGTACAGACGGACAACACCACCACCATGTACTACCTGAACAAACAGGGGGGAACTCCCTCACGCACACTTTCCCTGGAGGCTCAAGCACTCTGGCATTGGCTCCTGGCTCGGAATCTGTCAGTCACAGCAGTCCACCTGCCAGGAGAACAGAACGTGAGAGCGGATGCGCTCAGCCGTCACTTCGAAGACAGAGAAGACTGGGTCCTCAACGACGAGGTCGTCGAAGACATCTTCCAGTCATGGGGTCGTCCCACCATCGACCTCTTCGCGGACGACGAAAATACCAAATGCCAAGACTTCGCCTCACGGTTCTACCGACCAGGATCGAAAGGGAATGCCCTTTTGATAGACTGGTCAGGGGCATTTGTGTACGCCTTTCCACCCCTTCCTCTGATCCCGAAGGTGATGACCAAGCTGTCCCATTCGTGCACGAGGATGATACTAATTGCCCCGGACTGGCCGAGACAATGGTGGTACCCGGACCTTCTGCACCTATCAGAGTGCCCTCACAAGAAGCTGCCGTGCAGACCGGACCTGCTGTCCAAGATGAACGGGAGGATTCATCACCCCAACCTTCCCTCACTGAACTTGGCAGCATGGCTCCTGAGGTCCTCCAGTATGGCCACCTAGGACTACCGCAGGACGGCATGTCCATCTTGAAGGAAGCAAGAAGACCGTCCACGAGGCATTCGTATGCATGCAAGTGGAAACGGTTTTACATGTGGTGTATGCAAAACAATGGTAATCCAACCAAGGGTCAGGAAGAGGTCATCCTTTCTTACCTACTTTATCTGGCGAAAGCAGGGTTGAAGTTTTCTTCCATTAAGGTGCATTTAGCAGCTATAACTGCATATAGACGTTCACCTTCCCAACCTTCCTTCTTCCAGTTACAGGCTGTTAAGGATTTTTTGCAGGGTTTAAAGAAGGTCTACCCTCCGGTCCGGCCTCCTTCACCACCCTGGGCGCTAAACCTGGTGCTATCAAAATTGATGGGTCCGCCTTTTGAACCCATACACAAAGCAACCTTACAGCATCTTTCTTGGAAGGTGGCTTTCTTGGTAGCGATCACGTCAGCTCGCAGAGTGAGTGAAATACAGGCTCTCTGCTCTAAAGAACCTTATACAGTCTTCCATCTTAACAGGGTTGTGTTGAGGACGCACCCCTCTTTCCTTCCAAAGGTGGTGTCAGATTTTCATGTGAATCAGACCATCTCTCTACCCACCTTTTTTCCCAATCCCTCCACTCCAGCTGAGAGGGCTTTGCATTCTCTGGACCTCAAAAGGGTTTTAAAATTCTATCTGGATCGGTCCAGGTCTATAAGAAAATCTGATCAACTATTTGTTAACTATGGGTCGATCAGAACTGGTTTCGCAGCTTCAAAGCGCTCCATCTCCAGATGGATAGTTTCATGTATCAAGCTTGCTTATCAATTAGCGCAGAAGCCCCTGGGGTTTACTCCCAAAGCGCATTCTACCAGAGGAAAAGCGGCTACTACTGCTTTTCTTCATAATGTGCCCATGTCTGAAATCTGTAAGGCGGCAACTTGGAGGTCCGTCCATACATTTACGAGGCACTACTGTCTGGAGTCAGACACCAGAGCAGACACCCAAGTAGGCCAAGCCTCCTTGCGGAATCTGTTTAACAGCTAATTTCGGCTGTTATTTTTTGTTGGGTCTTTTTACTCTCATTTACTTACAGGTGGTTGATGGGCTTGCTATTCTATTCAGTGCTTATGACTATTGATGAGGATCCCCTGGAAGAGAAGGATAAGTTACTTACCTGTAATCCTAGTTCTCTTCCAGGGGTATCCTCATCAAAGTCATAAGCAACCCACCCGCCTCCCCCGGTAAATGAGGTGTTTCTAAAGTGTTAAAGGATATCTTTGTGCCCTGACCTTCCGGGTTATGCAAAGAACAACTGACCTAACTGTCACCCCTGAGGCATGATGGGAAGCTAGGGGTCATGGCTGCCTTAAAGGCACGGTGCCAGTTTTTGTTGAAAATGTTTTCATTTTCTATGCTATTGGTTTGCAATGCAGCCTGTAGGCTAACAATGTCTACTTAATTTGCAGTTTTACTCTTTATGAGTACTTTGCTCATTAAAAAACAGAGTTCAAGTACTAATTGCTCTCTGGTGTTTTTTATATATTGGCAAATACAGTCTTTATGTGTGTAATTACATTGTTTAGCCTCCTATTGGGAGCTGCATTGGTATGAGAAAAAATAATATATGTATATACATATATGTAGAGCTGTATATATGTGTTTTCCATATATAATTTTTATATTACTTCCGGGGTCCCCGCACATGGGCGGGAATATTCAGTGCTTATGACTTTGATGAGGATACCCCTGGAAGAGAACTAGGATTACAGGTAAGTAACTTATCCGTACTACCCTTCTTGAATGCATGAGCATACATGAGAACAAACAATGCATGCCAGTACTCTTAGCCATATCTGTAGCCTTCAATAGCATGAACAACATCCTTCGGCATACCTTATGCCAGAGAATGGACATCAAAGATGCGTTGCTCATCTGTTTCATAGACTTCCTGATGAACAGAACACTATTAATTAAAATTTGTAACTCCACATCAGAACCTTCAGCAGTTGTTTGGGCTTCTGCAAGTTTCATCCTTGCCTCATTACATTTCAGCTTTAATGTTGAACCTTTGCAGAGAAATCTTCCCAAACTTGGTATCAGCTTCCATCAGTACATGGATGATAAACAGCTCTATCTTGTGATCACCAGCACATACAACATTCACATTCTAGACCAATACCTATCCATCATGAACTCATGCATGTCCCAGGTGAAAGTTAAAGATAACACACAAAAGACAGAGCTCCTTCTACCATCTCCTATCAACTCACCTCCTTTCCCAGATTGAACTGCTAAATTACTAGCGCTACACATCTTCAGTAAGATTGTAAAATCTGCAAGGTCTGTAGGCTTCATTTTTGTATACATTATTTAATCTGGACCTCCATGTTAAAGCAATTGCTTATAGTGCCAGATTTCAACTGAAGGTACTTTTTAGCATTAGACACTTTACCCCCAAAAAATCACTTGAATTCTGCTGTTGAGGTATTGCTGATATTGTGCCTTGATAACACAAACGCTGTACTTAACGGATTGCTTAAGTGCCCCATAGCTTCGCTCAAAGCTAATATCAGCTCTGCTTCCAAGCTAATCAAGTATACGAGAAAAAAATCAACAGAATCACTTGTTTTAATTTTCCTTACATAAATACAATTGTAATCTTCGCTCTACTTACAAGGCAGAATATAGTTAATGTGAAGCCAGAACTCCCATCTACCTTGCACAGAAATGAACTATCAAAAGCAGGACCCCACGAAGAAAGTCTACATTACTCTTCAAAACACGTTAATTAAAAAAAATTTGACTATCAAATGTTCTCATGGACTAACGAGCCATCCTTATCCCACCCAGGTATGGTATGCCTTTCCTATAAGAACAAGAGCAAGCCAAAGGATCACGTCCTAAACTATCTATAACACTTCTTACCGGGGTGAGCCAGTGACTTAGTTACCCTACTGATGCCCTACCACGTCTTGTTGACTATATCTTCATACTCTCACTGACATTATATACATAATGCAATATGTATACCACGAAGATCTGAACTGGACTCCAGTATTAACTTCCTGAGGATTAAACCACTGCTAGAAAACTTTCTATAGTTATGAATCTGGCTATGTTAACATTACCTTGTCTGTAACAATAGTTCTCCTGCATGGATACTGTCTGAAGATTCATGACTGACCCTCCAGGTTGGCTGCATATTTTAGGAGCAAAAAATAACTGAGGTGAATGGTGTCTTTAGGTACTGGGCTCTGTAATACTGAATAGACCCCTAGAAACAAAGTTAAAGGACCATTCATATGTTTGCTCTCCTTCCTGTATTTCTACATTTTCTAATTTTCAAACAATGCAATTAATAACAAGCAGGCCTAAAGAAAACGATTGAAAAAAAGGAAATGTTAAAACGAAATGTGGGTGTTTGTCAGGGAGTGTATTGTAAAGGTTCGAATCTCTGTGGCTACTTTCATTGGAGACTTACTGTTCGAGTTAAATACGTTTTTCATCTAAAATGTTTGACACCATTAATAACAAACAACTCAAATATTTTTCTTCCACCACAGGATAATGTATGAGCGGATTGGAGCCTTGCAACAAAAGGATGTCTGATAACAACAGATCAAAGTCTTCAGGTTTACATTGCTTGCACGGCCGTTATGAACAAAATGTTGTCTTTTATTTCTCCTTCAAATTTGTTACAACTCCAGCTTTTCTGACGCATCGCCGATATTGCTAAGATTTCTGCAACCAAGTTCAATTCTGATACACAAGAGGAAAGAAATTGGTAAATACAATAAGCAAGCTGTGCGTGTCTTATCAGTAACAAATATTTTACAGTACATCGGTTGTGTGAGCCGAGTTCACCCTAGAAGCTGCCACATGAACAATGGTAACCCAGAACTTTAACGTTTAAAGTTAATTGACATGGCAAGCATCATGAAAACAGAAACAAAGACATTATGTATTTTCTTAAATGAAATCGGATGTAGAATTATTTTCGATGTAATTTATGGGATGTGCGATTACATCGTGTGTACTAATTATATTTAATAAAATAAAAAAGTTTCCTCTTCTAGTTTACAGTCAGTCACTTGTTTGGCTTCGCTTTCTGATTAGGTGTCAAATACTATAGGGTCTAGTAACGGCAATTGTCTGACTTTAACAAATAATGCCACAGTGGCTGATTACTCAAAATACAAAAACACTTTAATCTAGTCTAATCATTTAATTAGAGTAGATAAAAAGTTTAATTTTAGTTTTTTTAATGTTTATTTGCTATCTCTAAATTACAAAAAGAATGTTGATTACAATATCTTAATCCAGTTTACAACAGCGTAAAAGGCTGTGGAGATGTAATTGAACTTTGAAGTTCCACCCTTTTAATGCCATATAAATAATTATTTGAGAGGTCATTAATGACAGCTAAGTAATTGGAAGACTGTGACCATAGTACAATAATTGTCAAAGCCTAATAATATCTGTATGTGTTTCAACTAAAAATCCAGAGTGTTGTGTATGAGTCAAGTAACCTGAAAAACTGTGGCACTGGAAAATAAATCAATGTGGGTCCAATCATACAATCCGAATATTAACAAGTATTTGCAAAGAGCTGGAGTGTATACAAAAACTATTCACTCTTCCACCCAGAAAGAAACATCATCTGTAGTTGCCGGAGCTCTTTCTAAAAGAAGCCACTAAAAATGTCCCAAGGAACCAAAGGAATCCAGCATCAAGCTCAGATTAAGCTCAGAACATGTGTAGTCGAGAAAAGAATTAGGCCAGTGGAGGCCATTATTGAACAAATTCTTGGAAAAAAACAATCATTCTGAATGGTAGTGCTCCAGTAAAGAGAGTACTTTATCGCTCTAGATCTTCAGGATGCATAATTTCACATACCGATACATTAAAGTCACTGGCAGTACCTGTGATTTTCATTGTGGGCAGCATCAATTCAGGGCACTTTCTCCACAGAATAAAGAATAACAAAACTCCAGGCCATTGCAATGGTATTTTGCTCTAAGCAAACCGGGCCTGTCAGGATATACAAATCCATCTGATGTTTCATGTAATCTTGCATCACCTGGATTTCTTTCTGCAGGCTTTGGAGGAGTCCTATTCAGCTAGAGCTTTCGGGAGCTCCACATAAACATTCATTTAGTTAATGGCAATCAGACTAGACTTTCAGTCGTAAATTGAAATTAGCAATACCGGCTGTATTGAGCTGGACGGACAACACGACCATGATGTACTACATTGCGTAGCAAGGAGGAATTAAGTCTTGCTCTCTTTTGAAGAGGCACAGGTGCTGTGGGACTGGCCATCATCAGTGAGGTGATCATTACAGTAGAACATCTTCTGGAATGCCAAAACGATCAGGCAGATACGCTCAATTGTACTTTGTCAGATTGCCACATGTGGGAACTCCACCATGGCCAAGTAGAATACATCTTTCAAAAGTGGGCCCAGCCAACCATAGATTGTGAAGAAATGCTGTTACTAGGCCAGCAGGTTCCATCAACTAGAGTTCAACAGCAATGCCCTTTTAGTGACATGGTCGAATGTCTTCACTTATGCTTTTTCTCCATTTCTCCTCATTATTAGAGTACTGAGCAAAGCAAAAGCAGATCGCTGCTTCCTGATTCAGATTGCCTCGGCATGGCCTCATCGGTTTTGGACAGCTATCTACTGAAGTTCTCCTCGTACCAACCAATCTAGTTGAAAAATCATTCTATGCTCCTCTCCAGATTCATTCTGACCTTATGTAGCTGAACCTGACTGCATGGTTCCTGATCACTAAGAGTATGACCATCTGACTATTTCTTGAGACTTTAGAGACATTTTCGCGCAGGCACGCACACCATCCACAACTAAGACTTCTACTGCTAAGTTGAAAAGATTCTTCAGATTGGGCAATGTAAGGGGCCCAATGTAGTCTCCAAGCAGTCTAATTCAAATGTTGCCATACTTGCTACAACTAGCCAGAAGTGGTCTGGCCGCAGTTTCCAGATTCTCAAGGATGTAAGACTTCCTCATCTTTGTATTCACAGAGAATTATAAGGCAGTTCATGAAAGGACTGTCTAGAGCATCCCCTCCACTCAGGCATCCTCCAGTTCCAAAGGAGCTAAATACTTTGTTGAGTCAACTCATGCTGCCCTCTTTCAAACCAATCCATGGAGCTCACCTGATAGTCCTTTTGTGGAATACTGCACTTCTGCTAGCTCATACTGCAGTAAGGGGAGTTGGAGAGTTAGTCATTAACCTTAAAGGAGCTGTATCTTCATTTCATCTAAGACAAGGAGATTTTACGGACCAACCCAAGATTTCAGTTGAATGAACCAGTTATCCTGTGATCTTGCTGCCCTAATCCATCTACTCCTGTGGCGATATCTTTGCACTCATTGAATGTTTGCAGATGCATCAGGTTGTACATGACCAGGGCGTATGGTCTACAAATCAATTATTTGAGTAATCTAGGAAGAGGCTGCCTGTTGTCCAAACAAGTTTTAAACAAGGAGGGGTTGGGCCCATCAATCGCACCCAAACTAGGCCTCAAATAATATATGACAAACTGTACAATGTATGGGTGCTACAATTGAATTGAACCTTTCAATAACAGAACCACTTTATCGAATATAGTGGTCTTAGTGATTTATTTCACATTCATTTTTTTCTTTTCTCTTTGAAAAATGGTCATAGACTTTTAAAGCATGTCTTTCTTAGAAGAACAACCTGTTCTAATCATTTACAAAATATATTACACAATCACAGTGAAACAAACAAAACTATACACAATCAAATACAAAAACACAATTGTGAGGCAGACCAGTCCTTCATTCGCTAATAAAAGTGAAATGGCGGCATTGTCTTTTATACAATACTCAAAATATACATCCTGCCATTACAAGCTAGTTGGGATTCTGTGGTGAAACAACAGGCAAATTGCCTTGTTTGTTGACTGCTTTTAGTCTGTACAAAATAATGTCCTTTCCAACTAGCTAGGTCAACGCGTTTCGAACCCCTTGAATTCTTTCGGGCTCTCCTCAGGACCGGGACTTGGTCACACACTGAAAAACAATTATGACATAAAACAATGTTTTAATTTCTTGGTCTCCAATTCACCTTTATACCCTACTAAACTTATTTCATAAAAGGGTCTACCTTTACCATTCTGGGTCGGTACTGGAGCATACAATGATATCCAATATTAAAGCTCATTTCCTTAAGCCTGATCGGTCAGTGTGTGTTGGTATTGTTTCTACAAAAAAAGGGGGTGAAATTATGAGGTTTTAATTACACGATTAGTAGCAAATGCACTCCATTTAGCAGCAACGTTATTTACACGTGTTTTACTGAAGATACATAGAGTGCGCATTTTCAGTTCTTTAAACCGTTAAGCTAACACGAAGATTTATAACGTTCAGAGTCAAGGGTTTTAAGAGGAGAGGGCATACTTGTTAAAAGTCAACATAAAAATGTCCATGAATCTCAACTATATTGCCGAGGCTGTTTAGTAAGCACAATCGCATTAGGTAAGCAACTTTCAACTAGACGCACTTTCGTTGCATATACGCTCTAATCGATTAGAAGAACTTGCCTCAAGTTGTAGGAACATCTCCTGGTTCCCGTGATTCAGATTCTCTGTTGCAGTATTGTAGCGAGTCTGGACCAAATGACACAAAAACTGAGTCGTTACACTCCGTGCTGCCAAGAATACAGTTGTTGCTTATCAGCGTGTAAAATCGCATTAATTCAAACTTGCCTTTGGCGGTGAAGCTCAGTGATTCCTTGTTCTTCTTCGACCACGGTGTTCTGACCACGCGGAAGTGAGTGAATCAGCCTTGCAGGCATTACTTTTAGATTGTCTGCAATGAATGGATTGGCGCAACGAAGTGCATGCTGGAGTTGGTGGTCCAAGATGTGACACAAAGTTGTAATATTCAAGAAAATTGGAGTTTGTGCCGCATATGCAATCATTTTGTCCGTGTCATAACGAAGATTGAACAAGGGGGATGTTACAAACTGTTGATTTCCGTCATTTCGTTCAGCCCTCGGGAGGCTGTATTAAACTTCATTATCAAATATGCCTCTCTTCTTAGTAAAGCTATTTCAGGATCTCCACCTCTTGGGTTGGGTCTGATTGTGGTAAGTACAGTCCAATTAAATTCTTTTTCATTACGTTTAAGCACTTGGAAATGCGAGACTAAAGGTGCATTCTGCACTTTATTCTTTAATCTGGAGCGGTGTTGCGCAATTCTTTGTCGAACTTCTTGTGTCGTTTTTCCAATGTAGATTTGCGAACAATGGCAGATGATTGCATAAACAACATTTTTTGTTTTGCAATTATAGAACTCGTTATGTATCCATTTTTCTCGGCCATTTGTGAATACTGTGCCTTCAAATGTGGAGCTGCAAGACTGACAATTTCCACATTTGTGGTGGCCTTGGATTGGTTGATGGTTCAAGAAAGGACGTAAGGTGTCTGAATTTCTTTGTTTTTCTTCCGTGGCTCTGATTATGCGTTGGCCAATACTTGTGTTTTTCTTTAAGGCAAAGAGTGGTATCTGCAACTCATCATCCATTTCTTTGACGAGGTGTCAATTTTGGCGAATGATCTTTTTGAATGTGTTGGTATGCGGGCCAAAAGTGGACACACATACCAGTCTGGTCATAGCAGTTTTGGGCTTCTTTTGTAACAGTTCCTCTTGTGGTGTGTACCAGGCATGTTTCCTTGAATGTTCAAGTAGTTTTCTAGTTTTTCTTTCAGTTTCTCCGTCAGCATGTTTGAAAGTAAATCATAGTCTTCCCTTCGCGTGCAGTTTCGTCTCACACGCAAAACTGACCATAAGGTAAGTTTTCTCTTAAGCTTTTGGGATGGAAACTCTTAAAATGTAAGGCAGTATTTTTGTCCGTGGGTTTTGTGTATAAGGTGGTGATTAGTCCAGTTTCTGTTGGTCTTAACTCAACATCTAGAAATGTAAGACTCGTTTGACTGTGGGCTAAACTGAATTTAATATCAGGGTTCCGGTCATTCAGCCAGTTATGGAAATTCACACGGTCAGCTTCACTTCCTGTCCAGATACACCAAATATCATCGATGTATCGATTCAATTGTAATATATGGTTGCCAAACGGGTTGTTGTTGTACACGTACTTTTCCTCATATCTGGACATATTAAGCACCGCCATTTCTGGGGCGAAGGGACATCCCATTGCGGTCCCTTTTATTTGAATGAAAAAATCATTCTCAAACTTGAAATAATTTCGCTTAAGTGCCAATGACGCAAAACTTAGGATAAAATATGTTGGTACTTGATGAGGGCGTTCTCTACTGTCCAAATAGGATTCAAGGACTTCTAATGCATCTTCCTGAGGAATTTGGGTATACAATGAAACAACGTCTAATGTCACTAATCTATGGTCCACAGGATTGAACTCAAAGCCTTCCACCTTATTGATGAAGTCCATTGTATCTCTTAGGTAAGATGTGACTTCTTTCAAAAATTGCTTGAGGAATATGTCTACGTACTGTGACACGGGTTCCAACGTTGAGTCGCACCCCGAAACAATAGGACGGCCTGGGGGATCTTTTGCATCCATATGCACTTTAGGTAAAAAGTAAATAATAGGTGTTCTTGGGTACTTCTTAGTGAGATATTTGTGTTCTTTTGGGCCCAAGATGCCAGCCTCTAATCCTTCATCCGCAATCTTCTGGATTTCATGCTGGATTTGCTTTACCGGATCCGTGGGAATGCGTCGGTACCAGGTTTGGTTGAAAACGTGTTTCTTTCCTTCAGTTAAGTAGGCGTCTTTGGCCCAGATGACCGTGGCTCCGCCTTTGTCAGCTGGCTTGATGATAATATCTTTCTCTTCCAGGGGATACTCATCAATAGTCATAAGCACTGAATTATCCCCGCCCATCTGCGGGATCCCGGAGCATATAGAAATATACATATATATATGAGTATGTTGGGGGATCACAAGTGCATAGCACTTCCGCGACATACATATATACATGTATATAAATACATAAATATGCAGCCTAACAAATTCCAATAAGGCAAAATGCCAAAATTACAAAGGTTTTCCCTGTACAGACAATCTCCTATATACACTCTGTAATAGAGAACATACACTGTAATAGTGTTATGCAAGAAAAACCTTTATTTTCAGAAAAGAAAACATGTAATAGCAGGCAGTTGGCCCATAGGCTGCATAGCTGAATAAATATCACCGTACAGTAAAACACTGGCACCTTGCCTTTAAGGCTTCCAAGAACTTGGACACTTTGCCTTTAAGGCCTCCAGGAGACCCTCTGCTCCCATCATGCACCACAGGTGACAGTTAGGTCAGTTCTTTTTCCGGCTCCTTCTATGAGGATCCTGGAGCTTGAGCTCGACAGTTTTTCTGACTTTTCTGTCAGGAATTGTTTTCTTTAGTTTTTACGATTTTCCTGTGCTGGCAGTGTTTTATTATCATTCTCTGACAAAATTTAACAAAGTTTTTCTGTCAGAATGCCAGCTCTTTTTCGAAAATGTCCATCCTGTGGAAAGAAGATGGCCATCTCTGATCCACACTCTGTGTGTATCGCCTGTCTTCCTTCCAGTCACAAGCCTGACACTTGTTACCATTGTAGTAAGTTTTCTACGAGGACTCTTCGCGACAGGGAGAGGATTCGCCTTCAGGCTGTGATCGAGAGAGGAAAAACCCGGCTGGGAAGTGGCCTTGCGTGTCAAGAGCCCTCCTCTCTTCAAGAACATCGACGCCAACATCATTCTGCCTCTTCAACATCGAGGAAACGGCAGATTCCGGACTGTTCACCGTCGACGTCGTTGCCGCCGTCGAAGAAGCGAACGACACAATCTCCGACGTCGAGACGGCGTGAGTCTCCGTCGTCGAGAAAGGTATTGACGTCGAAGCATGCTACCTCGGGCTCGAGGTATAGCCATGGCAAAGACCGATCGACGTCAAAACATCCATCGACGTCGAGACATCCGTCGACGTCAAGGCACTCTCCGTCACCTCCCCGTAGGTCGACGTCGAGAAGTTTGCCGACGGCAAGGGTGCCGCGAGACCAGTCGGCGTCGAAGACGGCGAAGCTATTGACGTCGAGGAGGCGAGTGCGTTCGACGTCGAAGTCCCTGAGTAGACGGTCGGCGTCGAGGACACCTTTGAGGGAGGTGAGGTCGCCGTCGAGGGCAGCGAAGTCCTTAACTCCTCCTAGACATCATCCCACGTCCAAGGGAGAAGTCGACGTCGAGGGAAAACCAAAGGTCGACGTCGGGCGCTCGACGTCGAGAGCTAAAGAGCCTGCTGTTGCCTCGGATGAGGTTAGAGCTGCATCTCTATCATCAAAATCGGGATCTTCTCCAGGACTGCATATTGTCCAGATCTCCCCGGAAGGCTCTCCGGTGGTTGGTGAAGATGCACGGCGCAGGAAGCCTAGGGCCCTCAGTAGCCCGGGGTCTGATTTTTCCCGTACCTATTCTCCTTCACGCTTGTCCAGGGATTCTCCATCCCCTAAAACGCCTAGAAGATCAAGATCACCGACTGTGTTTTCTTCCAGAAGGAGGACTCCAAGCAGATCACGATCTTCACATGCTCTTCATGCTAGATCAAGGGACAGATCTCGCTCTTATCATTCTTCTCCGAAGAGGAGGCGGCATAGGTCTCCCACCCGGTCTTCTTCCACCAGGTCCTCTATCAGAGACTATTCTCCAACTTTGACAGCTACACCTCCGTCAAGAGTTTCTCCAATCGATGACCTCAGCACTTTTAGTGAAGTTCTCTGTAGAGGAGCGAATAAGCTGAACATTTCTATGTATGTCCCGACTGTTACCTCCTCAGTGATTTTTGAGACTCTTCATCATCGCTCCTCGACTCGGCCTTTGCTTCCTCTTGTCCCAGGCCTTCTCGAACCTGCTATGCAAACTTTTTTGACACCGGCAACGGTGGGAGCTGTTCCTTCCCGAATAGCCAAAAGTACAAGGCTCCGGACCAAGATCCGTTGTTCCTTAGATCGGATCCTCCTCCGGATTCCATCATTGTGGCGGCAGCTAGAAAGACGCACTCAGCTATGTCTTCCTCCTCCGCGCCTCCGGATAAGGATAGTAAACTGATGGATTCTTTAGGTAGAAGGATGTGCAACACTTCAGCTTCTATCATGAAGGTCTCCAGTTCCTCCGCTCTGCTGGGGAGGTATGATAGATCCTTGTGGGATTCACTGGGACGTTTTGCAGACAAACTCCCAAAAGAGGACCAGCAAGACTTTAGAGAAATTCTACAAGAGGGAGGTCTAGTGGCTAATCAGGTGATTAGTGCTTCCGCTGACTCATCTGATCTGGCTGCCCACGGATACTCCCATGGTATCTGTTCGAGGCGTTCTGCTTGGTTACGATTGACTGGCCTCAAACCCGATGTCCAGCGGAAGATAACCAACCTGCCTTTCAACGGGTCTTCTCTCTTCGGGCCACATGCGGACGAAGAAATGGCAAAGATGAAAGCAGAGCTGGACACGGTGAAAGCTGTGGGTCTCGAAAAACGGAAGGAATTCCGTAGGCGCTCCCGTCCCTATGATAAACGCCCGTTCCAACAGAGGGTTCAAACCCCTCAATGGTCGGCTCAGGGTCAGCAGCAGCAGAGGTCTCACTTCCACCAACGGAGACCAGGAAGAGGAAGAGGGACCAATAGACAGCAGGCCTCTACCTCAAAGCAACCATCAAAACAATGAGGGAGTGCTTCCTCTAGACACGTGTTCCACTCCGGTAGGAGGAAGTATCGCATTACATCTGGAGGAGTGGAGAAACATAACCATCGACAAATGGGTGTTGAACATTGTTCAAGATGGATACTTGCTACGGTTCAAGATCCCACCTCCTTCGGTTCCTCCAGAAGGACGAGTCCGCTTGTGTCATCACATTTTACACGAGGAGGTAAACGGTCTTCTACAGAAAAAAGCCATAGAATACGTCCCTGTTCATCAGAGGCGCCAGGGAATATACTCTCGATATTTCCTGGTCAGAAAAAAAGGTCCGACAGTAGAATTCAGACCAATTCTGGACTTGCGCATCTTGAACAAATACATCCGCAAAGAGAAATTTCGAATGCTTGCCCTTCACCAGATCTTTCCCCATCTACATCAAGGAGACTGGATGTGCTCCATAGATCTGCAGGACGCTTATTTCCACATTCCAGTGTCCAGAAAACATCGAAAATTTCTCCGTTTTCAGGTTGCTCTACGTCACTTCCAGTTCCGAGTCCTACCTTTCGGACTGAAGTCAGCCCCACGGACTTTTTCAAAGTGCATGGCAGTGGTGGCAGCTTTTCTCCGCAGACACAAAATATTTGTTTACCCGTATCTGGACGACTGGCTTCTGAAGAGTGCAACTCCTTCCCTGCTTCAGTCTCATCTCTCCTACAGTCTCCAGTTAATGAACAAGTTGGGTCTACGAGTCAATTTCAAAAAATCGATTCTCAATCCGACCCAGAACATTCACTACCTAGGGTCGTCGCTGGACACCGCGGAAGCAAGCGTGTGTCCTTCGGCGGAGAGGTTTTCATCAATCAGGATCAAATGCAGAGAACTCCTGCGGATTCGCCACCCAACAGTCCGACAAGTGTCCTCTCTCCTGGGTTCGATGGCTTCCTGCATCTTCATAGTTCCCAATGCCAGATTGCACATGCGTCCCCTGCAGCAAGCTCTGGAGGACCAGTGGGTGCAAGCTTCGGGCAGCTGGGAGGATCGGATCACTCTGCCCCAGTCTGCCAGGGACTCCATTGTGTGGTGGACAAGGCGATCACATCTAATGAAAGGTGTTCCCTTCCATCAAGAGACTCCGACTCAAACTATAGTGACAGACGCCTCCCTGCAAGGTTGGGGCTCTCATATGAATCACCTTCAAGTGCAAGGGCTATGGTCGGACAAAGAAAAGGGATACCATATCAATTTTCTGGAGTTGAGGGCTGTCCAACTAGCCCTAAAATCCTTCTTTCCTTCTCTTCAGTCCAACTCCCTCTTGATTCAGACAGACAACACCACGACGATGTTTTATCTGAACAAGCAGGGAGGCACCAGGTCCAGAATTCTGTCTCAGGAGGCACAAGCCATTTGGAAGTGGCTTCTGGCACGGCATCTCACCATCACGGCTGTCCATGTGCCGGGCGTCCTAAATGTACAGGCGGACTTCCTAAGCAGAGAGTTCGTAGAAGCGCACGACTGGGTGCTAAACACCGAAGTGGCTCAGGATATCTTTCAAAGATGGGGTGTGCCGGACATAGACTTGTTCGCAGATGCAACAAACGCCAAATGCCCCGTCTACGCGTCCAGGTATCACCAACCAGGTTCAAGCGGGAATGCTCTGTTGATAAAATGGTCTCAGAGCTTACTCTACGCTTTTCCTCCACTGCCTCTCATTCCAGCAGTGATCACGAAGTTCTACAAGTCCAACTCCAGGATGATTCTGATCGCTCCGGAGTGGCCACGCCAGTGGTGGTATCCGGATCTTCTACAACTTTCCGAGTTCCGCAACAGAGATTGCCTTGTCGTCCGGACCTACTATCCAAGAGCCAGGGGAGAGTGTTTCACCCCAACCTTCCTTCCCTCAGGCTGACAGCATGGCTCCTGAAGTCTTGCAGTATGGTCACTTAGACTTGCCAGCGGACTGTATGAACATACTTAAGGAAGCGAAAAGACCTTCTACCAGGGTTTCCTACGCTTTCAAGTGGAAACGTTTTTACTTATGGTGTTTGAATAATGGTCATGACCCAGTTAGAGGGCAGGAACAGGTCATTTTGCCGTATCTCTTACACCTGGCTAAGTCGGGCCTGCAGTTTACATCTATCAAGGTACACTTAGCAGCAATAACGGCATATGGAAAATCACCTTCACAGGTTTCTTTTTTCAAAATGCCAGTGGTGAAAGATTTTCTTGAAGGTTTAAAAAGGTATACCCACCAGTACGAGCCCCTTCTCCTCCTTGGGAGCTCAATGTGGTCCTTACCAAACTGATGGGCGCACCTTTTGAACCAATACACAAGTCCTCTTTGCAGCACTTGTCTTGGAAAGTGGCTTTTTGGTTGCTATCACGTCGGCTCGTAGAGTCAGCGAGATACAAGCATTATGTTGTAAGGAACCCTACACTGTTTTTCACTCAAATAGGGTAGTTCTCAGAACTCATCCAAGTTTTCTGCCAAAAGTGGTTTCAGATTTCCACATTAATCAGGTTATCACTTTGCCTACCTTCTTCTCTAATCCTTCTACACCTCCTGAAAGGGCCTTACACTCCTTAGACCTTAAGAGGGTGTTGAAGTTTTATCTGGATAAGACCAAGGTAATAAGAAAGACGGACCGCTTGTTTGTCAACTACGGCCCCATTAATACAGGATTGGCATCCTCTAAAAGGTCTATTTCAAGATGGATAGTCTCCTGCATATCTCTAGCCTATCAATTAGCTAATAAGTCTCTTCAGGGAAGGCCTAAAGCGCATTCAACCAGAGGAAAGGCCTCTACTACGGCCCTCCTCAGGAACGTCCCTATAGCAGAAATCTGCAAAGCAGCTACATGGCGGTCTGTTCATACTTTCTCTCGCCATTACTGTTTAGATTCAGATGCTCAGGAGGATGCCCAAGTGGGACAAGCCTCACTGAGGAATTTATTTGCTTAATGTCATGTTAAGATGATCTGTTTTTAATACTATTTGCTCGTCCGCGAGGTAGTGGGTATGGGCTTGCTACTCTATTCAGTGCTTATGACTATTGATGAGTATCCCCTGGAAGAGAAGGATTAGTTACTTACCTGTAATCCTAGTTCTCTTCCAGGGGTATACTCATCAAAGTCATAAGCAACCCTCCCGCCTCCCCGGACGAGCATTTTTAGTAATTGTTAAAAGTTAGTACACCGTGCAAAAGAACTGACCTAACTGTCACCTGTGGTGCATGATGGGAGCAGAGGGTCTCCTGGAGGCCTTAAAGGCAAAGTGTCCAAGTTCTTGGAAGCCTTAAAGGCAAGGTGCCAGTGTTTTACTGTACGGTGATATTTATTCAGCTATGCAGCCTATGGGCCAACTGCCTGCTATTACATGTTTTCTTTTCTGAAAATAAAGGTTTTTCTTGCATAACACTATTACAGTGTATGTTCTCTATTACAGAGTGTATATAGGAGATTGTCTGTACAGGGAAAACCTTTGTAATTTTGGCATTTTGCCTTATTGGAATTTGTTAGGCTGCATATTTATGTATTTATATACATGTATATATGTATGTCGCGGAAGTGCTATGCACTTGTGATCCCCCAACATACTCATATATATATGTATATTTCTATATGCTCCGGGATCCCGCAGATGGGCGGGGATAATTCAGTGCTTATGACTTTGATGAGTATACCCCTGGAAGAGAACTAGGATTACAGGTAAGTAACTAATCCTTATCATCTTTTAACTCTGCGATGGCCAGTCTTTGTTCACAAGGCAAATTGTTCTTAATATACATCTTCCGTGTATTCAATTGGTTAAGGGATGAAAGCACAACCTGTTCAAATGTTGTAATTCCTTTAGGGAGCCTGTAATTGGGAGGGCAGAATGTGGATTTATTGCGTAACCCTGATACTTCAACCTTATTGGTGTAATCTTTGTTCTTAAAGAATACATGGAGTCGTATCTTACGAAACAGTTCCATAGCTTCCATCTTAAGTTGTACCAAATCTTGTTTTTGGCTCTGTATGAATTTCAATCCTAATTCCAAAACTGCTTCTTGTTCTTTTGTTAAAATTTTGTTGGATAGATTAATGATCGCCGACTTTTTCAAGACTTGGAATACTGGCGCCTGGTGCGCATCTCCCAAGGTTGGGGTTTGTAGCGTTCTCTTTTTTGTTGTTGGCCTACCCCTAAAAAATTATTGTTGTTTTTTCTTTGTTGGTTAGAGTTAGACGGACCTAATGCGATTGTGCTTACTAAACAGCCTCGGCAATATAGTTGAGATTTATGGACATTTTTATGTTGACTTTTAACAAGTATGCCCTCTCCCATTAAAACCCTTGACTCTGAACGTTATAAATCTTCGTGTTAGCTTCACGGTTTAACGAACTGAAAATGCACGCTCTATGTAACTTCAGTAATACACGTGTTGCTGCTAAATGGAGTGCATTTTCTACTAATCGTGTAATTAAAACCTCATAATTTCACCCCTCCCCTTTTTTTTTTTTTTTTGTACAAGCAATACCAACACACACCGACCGATCAGGCTTAAGGAAATGAACTCTAATATTGGATATCATTGTATGCTCCAGTACTGACCCAGAATGGTAAAGGTAGACCCTTTTATGAAATAAGTTTAGTAGGGTATAAAGGTGAATTGGAGACCAAGAAATTAAAACATTGTTTTATGTCATAATTGTTTTTCAGTGTTGTGACCAAGTCCCGGTCCTGAGGAGAACCCGAAAGAATTCAAGGGGTTCGAAACGCGTTGACCTAGCTAGTTGGAAAGGACATTATTTTGTACAGACTAAAAGCAGTCAACAAACAAGGCAATTTGCCTGTTGTTTCACCACAGAATCCCAACTAGCTTATAATGGCAGGATGTATATTTTGACTATTGTATAAAAGACAATGCCGCCATTTCACTTTTATTAGCGAATGAAGGACTGGTCTGCCTCACAATTGTTGTGTTTTTGTATTTGATTGTGTAAAGTTTTGTTTGTTTCACTGTGATTGTGTAATATATTTTGTAAATGATTAGAACAGGTTGTTCTTCTAAGAAAGACATGCTTTAAAAGTCTATGACCATTTTTCAAAGAGAAAAGAAAAAAATGAATGTGAAATAAATCACTAAGACCACTATATTCGATAAAGTGGTTCTGTTATTGAAAGGTTCAATTCAATTGTAGCACCCATACATTGTACAGTTTGTCATACGTTGTCCAAACAAGGCATCACACGTTGGCTGTCTGCCTGTACAACATTCTGTCACAGCAAGGCACATAGTCCACACCATGGCAAACTAAAGGTGCACACCACAAGAAACATGGCAACAACAGATGCAATCTATGTTGGGGTGTCTTTACAAGATATTTGGTAAAGCAGGCATACCTTCACCTGGTATACTGCCTGGATGTGACTGCTGCAGCTGAGTTTTTAGTGGCACAAGCGGTTCTACACAACCTGCTTCAATAAAGTCAACCAGCTACCTGCTTTATTGTAATGGGATGTATTGCTTGGTATTCTGATTGAAGCATGTGGTAAGTAACTTATTTCTTATTACTTTCACACTGCATCATGATCACAAGGTTTATTCTCAAATAATTCATCAGAATGATATATAAAAGCACTTCTAATAGAGACTTCTAGCTGCAGGTTCCTCACTTTTTTAATATTCCTCAGGCGTCAGACTGGATCTGTAGACTTTTCAGCAGTACTTCTGTGTGCCAGTAGGTGGCACCATGCAGCTCCACATTGACACCGTTCCACTCTGGAAATGACATGCAGAGCCCTTACAAGCTCCACTCCCGCACGCTGACGTCAGTTCCTTTCTTTCTGTGCCACCAGATGCGGGTCCGGAGCTACCTCTCTTTTCTCAGGAAACCATTAACTTAATTTACATTTTTTATAGTGTACAAGGAACATGTCCCCTCCCAAAACAACAGGTTTTAAGCTGTTTAAGTACTATCGCAAACAAATGTGACAGATCCATACCAAATTTGCTTCTGTTCGAGCCATGCCTCTGACGCCTGCAGTGACTGTGTTTCGATGAACCCGAAGGCAATATGAGACCACGTGGTAAAACTCTACATCGCCAAGCACTGGAAGACTCTGCAGCGGAACCGGTCAGGGTCAAAAGTTCTGTCCCGGTTGAGATCCAGAAATCACCAGAGTCGTTCCAGGAGTTTCTTCCTCTCCAACCAAATCTTTGGGTACATCAAAGTAGAACCAAAAAAATCTGAGCAGGACTGCACCCCTTCCTGCCACTCTCACTCCCTTGAGAAGGCACAGGTGCAGACACTTCGATCTCACTCTCAAAGTCGTTCGACTACAGAGCCAATCGATTCTGCAACTTATTCCAGCACAGCTAGAGTTTCCAGGGCTGTCCGCCACTGCTAAGCTAATTGAAGAGGCCATGCTCTGGCTCTTCGGAACCTTGCTGATTCCCTCTGGCGCACATGCCAGCCCCACATAGCCGGGAGGTTCTCCACCTGGGTTACCTCTGGCATGTTCACCCTCGGCGCCAGCTGGAACGCCTTACTCCGGCTGGAAAAGTTTGAAATGCTTCAGGTCATGTTTACCCTGGAGACTGGATGGTAGTGTTCGTTCTGCAGGACGTCCATTTTCAAATACTGGTCCTGCAGGCCCTCTGGCACTACCTCTGGTTTGTGGTGGGACAGAAGCATTTTCAGTTCACTGCGCTCCCCTTCGGTCTCACCAGTGCCTTTTAGGTGTTCTCGAAAGTGATGGTGGTGATGGCAGTACATCTTCAGAGGTCAGGGGTGCCAGTCTCCCCCGATCTCGATGACTAGCGTTGAAGGCAGGTTCACCCCAGGCAGTTGCCACCCACCTGCTAACCACAGGTGGCGGCGGAGCGTGCTCCACCGGCACTAAGGGGTGAGAGAGGTATTATAAGGAAGTGGACACACCCTGCCAGTTTAACTGTAACAACCGTAAAGTATCCAGAACCATGAAGCTCAAAGCGAATCCTACGTGGCGTACTCCGCTGCGGGAAAGGAAGCAACTCCTTTTTGTTATTTAACCCTGACACACCCTATTGGTGTCATGCTTCATCATCGGGTTCACCCTGACTCCTAAAGGTCAGGGTGGGCTCGACCGTAGTTCAGGGAGCGCTTAGGAGATATAGGCCAGGGGGTCTAAAGATAAAAATCCTACTGCGTTCCCCAGGTATCCCTTTATTCGCGGGGACGTAGTGGATATTAAAATATAGATAAAACTAGGGTCTTTTCGGAGGTTATGGTCCTATGACCCTAAAGACGTGCCAACATGTTTCAGCCCTTGTCAATGGCCTGGTCGGTCCTGGGCTTTCTTCAGGGCAAAACAGAGTTCCCTCCCTGGTGTTGGTTAAGGAATTGTCCTATATATGTATTCTTGACGGAACAGAAAGCTGTTCCCTCGTGAAAATAATATGGAGGTTATACTTATCTCTCCATCTGGAATAAACGCAAAAAATTCCGCCTGTAAGAAATATTGTGAAAGGAAACAAAAACAAACAATTTTTGCAATTCATTCTATCACAACTATCAACATCTGCACTCCCATTGTAACTGGTGTGCTTGCGTTCTCATCACACTGTGATCTATGACTGCGTTCTCATCACACTGTGATCTGTGACTTTGTAAATGAGCTGTTCTTGGGTCTATTTAACCTCAAACTGCCATTATGCTGTATGCGTCTTGTGCTCGCATTCAACTTTCACTCATGCACTGTGAAGACCTTATCCTCACCTCAAAAATTATTATACACGCACTGTATGATTGTGCCAGTGGACATAAATCTGTATGTATACACCGTATTTCATTCCATTTGTAAACTGCCCCTCCTCATCTTAGTTAAAGATACCGGGGCGTACCCTTACCCGATTTTGTGGAATACACGTTTCCCACGGAGATTGGGAAGGGGTAGCCTTGTAGTCAAACGCTGTTGAGAAGTAAACAGGTTTTTGGCGTTATGACTACATGCCCCCATTAGTGAATCGTTATTTTACCTTAGTTCAGGGAGGGAACTCTGTTTAGCCCTGAAGAAAGCCCAGGACCGACCAGGCCATTGACAAGGGCTGAAACATGTTGGCACGTCTTTAGGGTCATAGGACCATAACCTCCGAAAAGACCCTAGTTTTATCTATATTTTAATATCCACCTCGTCCCCTCGAATAAAGGGCTACCTGGGGAACGCAGTAGGATTTTTATCTTTAGACCCCCTGGCCTATATCTCCTAAGCGCTCCCTGAAATACGGTCGAGCCCACCCTGACCTTTAGGAGTCAGGGTGAACCCGATGATGAAGCATGACACCAATAGGGTGTGTGAGGGTTAAATAACAAAAAGGAGTTGCTTCCTTTCCCGAATCCAGCGGAGTACGCCACGTAGGATTCGCTTTGAGCATCATGGTTCTGGATACTTTACGATTGTTACAGTTCTCTTCCAGGGGATCCTCATCAATAGTCATAAGCACTGAATATTCCCGCCCATGTGCGGGGACCCCGGAAATAATAAAAATTATATATGAAAAACATATATATATATATATATATATATACAGCTCTATATATATATAAAAACATATATCATTTTTTCTAGTATCAATGCAGCTCTCATATAGGAGGCTAAACAATGTAATAAAACACAAACTGCTTTTGCAAATATACATAATACATGTATAAAAACACATGAGGGCAAGAAGCACTTGAACTCTGTTTTTAATGTGTAAATCTCATGAGTAAACTGCAAAAGAAAAGCAGGCATTGTTAGCCTACAGGCTGCATTATAAACCAACATAGAAAATGAAAGCAATCTTTCATAAAAACTGGCACCATGCCTTTAAGGCAGCCATGACCCCTAGCTCCCCATCATGCCTCAGGGGTGACAGTTAGGTCAGTTGTTCTTTCCGGCTCCTTCTGTCAGGACCCTGGAATCTCAGCTCTCTCCTTTTTTGACTTTTCTGTCAAAAATACCTAGTTTTTTCTACTTCACTCGACATCTTTTGATAATAGAGTGAGGATTAAACCATTTTTTTGTGGCAGAAAGTGATTTTTTCTGTCAAAAATGCCTTCTTTGTTCGATCCTTGCCCTGCCTGTGGCAAAAAGAAGGCCAAGTCAGACACACATGATGTGTGCATCCTCTGCCTACCGGAGTCTCACTCCTGCCTCCTGTCAACACTGCAGGAAGCTATCCAATAGAACCATCAAGGACAGAGAGAGAATCCGTCTTTATGGCCTTTCAGAAAGAGGTAGGTCTCCTGTAAGAACAAAGAAGAGGGCGCGTTCGACGTCGAGGAGCAAGGTCCCGATATGTTCCCCTTTGGCGTCGGGCTCGACGTCGAAGGTACCGGCGGCGGAGTCGTCGACGTCGAGGGCCTTGGCGCAGGAGCGCCATTCTTCAACTTCAAAAGCTAAGTCTTCTTTGGCGTTGCAACAGTGTCCGGCGTCGAGATAAGATCCTCCGCCGTTGACTCGACGATCGACGTCAAGACACAGATCATCGACGCCGAAACGTAAGTCATCATCTTCGACGTTGAGGCCGATGTCTCCGTTGCCGTCTCAGCGCAGATCAACGTCGAAGCAGAGGTCATCGGATGTCCAATCGTCGACGTCAGCAACACACTCGACGTCGAGACAGCAGTCTCCGTCAGGTTCACAGCCGACGTCGAGACACAGTCCTCCGTCGAAGGAAAGGCGCTCGACGTCGAGGATGGATCCTCCGTCGAAGCGAGGACGATCGACGTCGAGGCACGACTCTTTGTTGAGGCGGCGCTCGGCGTCGAGGCACAGCCCTCCGTCGAAGCGAAGAAGATCGACGTCGAGACGCAGGTCTCCGTCAGCGAGGCGCTCGGCGTCGAAGCAGCATACTCTGTCGAAGCGAAGAAGATAGACGTCGAGACGCAAGTCTCCACCGAGGCAGTCGGCGTCGAGACGCTTGTCTTCGCCGAGATCAAGAAGGTCGACGTTGAGACTGATATCTCCGTCGCGGACGACGTCGAGGCAGAGGTCTCCGTCGGTGTCAGTCCCTGTAAGTTTCTCTCCGTCTCCTTCATCGACGTCGAGAGCAGGCTCCCACCATTCCATCGCCAGGTCTGGTTCTCCAGAGGTGATTATTTCGTCCTCAAGTAGCCAGGACTCTCCCTCTGGTCATCAACGTCCAGTGGAAAAGGCTCATCAGGAAGGACGGAAGTCTCCACGTCGTTCTCCTGTTAGAGCGGAGAAGTCTCCATCCATTCACCTCTCTCCCAGATCGATGCGTCCATTACACCACTGGGCGGATCATACACAGGCGGCAGGTGTTAGACGAGATCCCAGTCCTGCTCACAGGTCCCCTCTGGCTCGCCTGGCACAAGATGCGGATCTTTCTCCACCAAGAGGAAGAGCTCGTACTCGCTCTCCTGCACCAACATCCAGAAGGAGATCAAGATCACGCAGCAGGAGGAGAAGACGCAGGTCTCCAACGCCTTCCACCTCTTAAACGTACTACTCAAAAAGAGACTACTCGCCCACCTTTACTGACAGTCCACCGTCGAGGATCTCTCCGGTGGACGATGTAAGCACATTCCAGGAGGTGCTTTCCAGGGGGGCTACCAAACTGAACATTCCTATGCCTGTTCAGCAGAGTACTTCTTCGGTTATTTTCGAAACTTTGAACCAGAAGACGTCCTCTCGCCCGTTACTCCCATTGGTACCGGTACTTCGGAAACCGGTTATGGACATCTTTCTTACGCCGGCTACTCTCAAGACGGCACCGGCGAGAATTCTGAAGAAGTATCGTCCTCCGGAGGAAGATCCCTCCTTCTTGAAGTCAGATCCTAAACCGGACTCTGTAATTGTGGCTGCTGCCAGAAAGACCCACTCAGTGGCCTCCTCGTCCACAGTACCACCGGATCAAGGAGAGCAAGACACAAGACTCATGGGGGAGAAAAGTATGTGGCACTTCTGCATCCATGCTTAAAGTCTCCAGTGCGTCAGCTCTATTGGGGCGTTACGATAGAGCTTTATGGGATTCGCTACAGCGTTTTATAGATAAACTGCCCAAGGAAGACCGTAAGGACTTCGAAGAAATTTTACAGGAGGGCAGCTTGGTAGCGAACCAAGTAATTAATGCTGCGGCGGATGGAGCTACACTTTCAGCACACTCCTACGCCCACGGAATTTGTGCCAGAAGATCTTCATGGCTTCGCCTGACAGTATTGAAGCCAGAGGCGCAGTCCCGTATTCTCAACCTGCCATTTTCCGGGTCATCTTTGTTTGGCTCGCACACCGATGAAGAGATGGCACGGATGAAGACCGAGCTAGATACCCTGAAGGCGGTGGGGCTGGAGAAGAGAAAAGAGTTTCGTCGCCGCTACCGCAATACTGATCGCCGCTCCTTCCTACAGAGGGTTCAAACCCCTCATTGGCAAAAGAACCAAAACCAACAGGGTCAGCAGAAATCGCAGTTTCAAAGCCGGCGATCCAACAGGGGAAGAGGGAACCGTCAGTCCTCTACTTCGACGAAAGCTCCAACCAAGCAATGAGTGCCCGCTTCCTCCAGTACCGTTCACCACTCCAGTAGGAGGAAGTGTTGCGAATCATCTGCAAGAGTGGCGAGCCATCACCAAGGATCAGTGGGTGTTGGCTACGCTGCAGAATGGGTACTCTCTACGTTTTCGACGTCGTCCTTCCTCGATCCCTCCGGTACCATCATCATGCTGCCAGATCAACATGCTGCAGAGGGAAGTGGGAATACTTCTCCAAAAATCAGCCATAGAGAAGGTTCCACGGTCACAAAGAGGTCGAGGAGTTTATTCCAGATACTTCCTGGTAAAGAAAAAAGGTCAAAAGTCGGAATACAGGCCCATTCTGGATCTGCGAACACTCAAGTCCATCAAACGAGAAAAATTTCGCATGTTGGCTCTCCACCAAATATATCCTCACCTCCGCAAAGGGGATTGGATGTGTTCGATCGATCTGCAAGATGCCTATTTTCATATACCGATAAATCAGCATCACCGGCAATATCTACGATTCATAGTCGGAACATCCCACTATCAGTTCAAAGTGCTGCCCTTCGGGCTGAAGTCAGCTCCCCGGGTGTTCACGAAGTGCATGGCAGTAGTGGCAGCTGCTCTGCGACGTAGAGGCATCTTCGTCTACCCTTATCTGGACGATTGGTTGCTGAAAGGCCCCTCTCCACAAAGTGTGATGAACCACTTCCAGCAGTGCCTAGGGTTTTGTCAAAAACTGGGCCTACATGTGAACTTCGAAAAATCGACACAGCAACCCACTCAAACAATCCACTACCTGGGGGCACTGATAGACTCCGAGCGAGGAAAAGTGTCTCCTTCGGAGGAGAGACAATTATCCATCATTCAGAAAGGCAGACAGATTTTACACAACAGCCTGTCTTCAGTGCGTCAGATCGCCTTCCTGCTAGGATCGATGGCATCCTGCATTTTTCTGGTGCCCAATGCCAGATTGAAAATGCGTCCTCTACAACAAGATCTAGAAGACAAATGGGATCAACGGTCTTCTCGCTGGGAAGACAAAATTTGTCTATCACGCGCAGCCAGAGCATCCATCCTGTGGTGGATGAAGAAAGACAACTTGAGGGTAGGAGTAACGTTCCATCAAGCTCCTCCCTCTCAGACTCTGATCACAGACGCCTCCCTGCAAGGATGGGGAGCCCACATGGGGTCTCTCCAGACGCAAGGCCTATGGTCCTCAAAGGAGCAGTTGTACCACATAAACATGCTGGAGCTAAGGGCTGTTCATCTGGCTCTCAAGGCTTTCCTCCCTTCGATTCAGGCGAGTTCCATCCTAGTACAGATGGACAATACCACCACCATGTACTACCTGAACAAACAGGGAGGAACTCGCTCGAGGACTCTCTCTTTGGAGGCACAGACCCTTTGGCACTGGCTTCTGGCGAGGAATCTATCCATCACAGCGGTTCACCTGCCGGGAGAGCAGAATTCTCAGGCAGATGCACTCAGCCGTCACTTCGAGGAACAGCAGGACTGGGTCCTCAATGACGAGGTGGTCGACGACATCTTCCGAGCTTGGGGCCGTCCGAGCATAGACCTGTTCGCGGACGAAGAAAACACAAAATGCCAAGACTTTGCCTCCAGGTACTACCGACCAGGATCGAAGGGGAATGCCCTTTTGATCAGCTGGTCAGGGGCATTTGTGTACGCCTTTCCACCCCTGCCTCTCATCCCGAAGGTGGTGACCAAGCTATCTCACTCGGACACCACAATGATACTGATTGCTCCGGACTGGCCGAGACAGTGGTGGTACCCGGACCTTCTACATCTGTCAGTCTGCCCACACAAGAGGCTGCCGTGCAGACCGGACCTGCTATCCTAGATGAACAGGAGGATTCATCTCCCCAACCTTCCGTCACTGAGCTTAACAGCATGGCTCCTGAGGTCCTCCAGTATGGGCATTTAGGTCTGCCACAGGACTGCATGACCATATTGAAAGAGGCAAGGAGACCATCTACAAGACATTCTTATGCCTGCAAATGGAAACGTTTTTACATTTGGTGTATGCAAAATAATTGTAATCCTACCAAGGGGCAGGAGGAGGTAGTTCTGCCATATCTGCTTCACCTAGCCAGAGCAGGTTTGAAATTCTCATCCATTAAGGTACACCTGGCTGCCATTACGGCGTACAGGCGTTCTCCTTCTCAGCCCTCGTTTTTTCAGCTACAGTTGGTGAAGGATTTCCTGCAGGGTCTCAAGAAGGTCTACCCTCCGGTCCGACCTCCTTCACCTCCTTGGGAGTTGAACTTGGTACTGTCAAAATTGATGGGTCCACCCTTTGAGCCTATCCACAAAGCAACCTTACAACACCTTACGTGGAAGGTAGCTTTCTTGGTAGCTATCACCTCAGCTCGTAGGGTGAGTGAGATACAGGCCCTATGTTCTAAAGAGCCCTACTTGGTTTTTCATCTCAATAGGGTAGTCCTCAAGACTCATCCTTCCTTCCGAAGGTGGTGTCTGATTTTCATGTAAATCAATCTATTTCTCTTCCGACCTTTTTTCCCAATCCCTCCACTCCAGCTGAGAGGGCTCTACATTCGTTAGACCTTAAAAGGGTTTTGAAGTTTTATCTGGACAGGTCGAAGCCATTGAGGAAGTCTGATCAACTATTTGTTAATTATGGTTCGATCAGAACAGGTTTCCCAGCATCAAAGCGGTCCATCTCCAGATGGATAGTCTCATGCATCAAATTGGCTTACCAGTTGGCACAGAAGCCTCTTTGGTCCGCTCCCAAAGCTCATTCCACGAGAGGAAAAGCAGCTACGACTGCTTTCCTCAATAATGTACCGCTCTCTGAGATCTTCAAAGCAGCCACTTGGAGATCAGTGCATACATTTACAAGGCATTACTGTCTTGACTCAGATACTAGAGCGGACACTCAAGTAGGTCAAGCCTCCTTGAGGAATCTGTTCAACAGCTGACTTTTCGGTTGTTGTTAACAAGGTCACTGCGTTTCTCATTTGCCTGCAGGTGGATGTTGGGCTTGCTATTCTATTCAGTGCTTATGACTATTGTTGAGGATCCCCTGGAAGAGAAGGATAAGTTACTTACCTGTAATCCTAGTTCTCTTCCAGGGGTATCCTCATCAAAGTCATAAGCAACCCACCCACCTCCCCAGTCAAATGAGATTATTTCATTGTTAAATATTATCTTGGTGCCCTGATCTTCAGGGTTACGCAAAGAACAACTGACCTAACTGTCACCCCTGAGGCATGATGGGAAGCTAGGGGTCACGGCTGCCTTAAAGGCACGGTGCCAGTTTTTATGAAAGATTGCTTTCATTTTCTATGTTGGTTTACAATGCAGCCTGTAGGCTAACAATGCCTGCTTTTCTTTTGCAGTTTACTCATGAGATTTACTCATTAAAAACAGAGTTCAAGTGCTTCTTGCCCTCATGTGTTTTTATACATGTATTATGTATATTTGAAAAAACAGTTTGTGTTTTATTACATTGTTTAGCCTCCTATATGAGAGCTGCATTGATACTAGAAAAAATGATATATGGTTTTATATATATAGAGCTGTATATATATGTTTTTCATATATAATTTTTATTATTTCCGGGGTCCCCGCACATGGGCGGGAATATTCAGTGCTTATGACTTTGATGAGGATACCCCTGGAAGAGAACTAGGATTACAGGTAAGTAACTTATCCTTGCCACCCACCTGCAAACATTGGCATACCTCCTGTCATCTTTGGGGTTCGTTATCAACGTGCCAATATCACACCCGACTCCTTGTCAGACGCTCCTCTTAACCGGGGCCATTCTAGACAGTTCGGTTTCATGCCTTTCCCTGGCAAAGTGAGTCCAGGACATAAAGGCTTTGAGTCCGATCTTTCACCCTCAGCACTTTGTCACCTCGGAGGCTGCAGGGACTGTTGTTGCGGTACTTGGTAGATAGATCCCCTTTCAGGCCAAGTTATCTGATGTTTTGTTTCTAGTCCGGCTAGGCCTTGCTTTGGGCCCAGTTAAAGGGTACCTTTTGGCTCTTTCGGCCTTTTTGCGGTTTCCAGATCAACCCTTTTTGTTCAAGTCCCCAGTTGTTATGCGCTTTTTGAAAGGGTTACATCTGTTTCCTCTCCCTCCCCTCGTCATGCCTCAGTGGTACCTTAACTTGGTCCTAATGTCTCTGATGTGCACTCCATTTGAACTGCTTCATAAGCTGTTCCTTGCAGCTCCTTACTCTCAAGAAAGTGTTCCTTGTCGCCATAACATTGGCATGGTGTGTGAGTGGACTTCAGTCTCTCTGTGTCAACCGCCCGTACACCACCTTCTTACAAGACAAACTGGTTTTGCCGACATGGGCATCTTTCTTGCCTAAAGTTGTAATGCTTTTTGATGTCAGTCAAAACATCATCTTGCTGGTGTTCTGTGCTCTGCCTCACCCCACTATGGAGGAGGGGAGACTCCATCCCTTGGACACCAAGAGAGCGCTGATCTTTTACATAATTCTTACCGAAGAATAGGTGGACAATCAGTTCTTTCTGAGGTTCTCTGAAGTGAAAAAAGCAGGACTGTGCAGAAGAGAACCATCTTTGGTTGGTAGGGCTCTGCATGAAGATCTGTTACGTTTACCCTGTCTGCGAGTTGCAGTTTGGATGACGCTGACTTTCTGCACCTGGCATGGGCATGTGGACCAGTGCACTCCTATTGGATGGCGGTGCAGGAGGAGATCTCTTGCATGAGGGAAGGCAAGATCGTGCTAACACCTTTGATTGCCTTAATGAGATGTTAAAAATGTATTTGCGCCTACTCGTAAATATGTTGCTTTGACCCTGTTGCTTACCAAAAGGCGTATTGCTTGTTGCTGGGGTAAAGGGTGGACCCCTAAATTTAAGGATTGGCTCAATGATCTCGTCTACTACAATGCCCAATTGACATTATATGCGGAAGTCCGGCCCCTTCCTCCTCATGCCCTAAAGACATTTGGCAACCTTTCCATACCTACTTGCAACTTCAGCCTGCGGTCCATAGCCCATTATGTATGTCTCCTTTGCTGTGTATTTTCCTGCTGTTGTTATCTTTTGTGTTTACTGAAACATGAAGGACGCCATCATTGAGATCCTTTATGTTGGGTGTTTCCTTAGTATCGGTCACTCTCCCATGAGCATGTTATAATGTGATTACTATGATGCCACCAACATTTCTAGCTGTGGAGCCTAGAGCTTTGGGTACAATGGAGAGGTACTTGGAGTCATGTCACTCTGTAAATGCTGTCTCTCTTATGTCATGGTCACCAATGTTGTGGATTTGCATTAATAATTTAAAAAAAATCTGCCATGCATTGGCTAAGAAGCAACCTCTGTAGGGCCTCCATGAGCATTCTACCAGGGCCAAACCTGCTACCACTGCGTTAGCATGCCAGGTCCCTGTCGAGTCCCATGTGCAAAGCATCGGCATACCTCCATACGTTTACGAAGCTTTATTGTCTGGATAGTCAGCTCTGCCTTGCAGGACTGTCTGGTTTGGGCCCATCCACACACCCACCTCCAAACAGGTACTGCTTTGGTATCTGTTCAAAAGGTGAGGAATGTGCAGCTAGACGTCTCTATCAGAAGAACAAGTTACTTACCTTTGTAATACTCTTTCTCGTAAAGAGACGATCTAGCTGCAGATTCTTCACAGACCCTCCGATCCTTCCCGTTCTGTGATTGGACTCTATCCATTAATAAGATCCCAAGTCTGGGAATCTGTTCACTGGTCACACCAATTTGAATTTGAGGCTCTGCATCTTAGGAATGTGGACAGTTTTGAAAGCAACTGATGTCATCCTATATAGGCTCCGCATGTCATTTCCAGAGCGGTGCAGAGCCGCGCGGCACACAGAGGTACTACTGAAATGGTTACGGGTCCTGTCCGACGCCCGAGGGATAATCAAGAGGTGAGGAATATGCAGCTTGGTAGAGTCGCTACCAGAAAGAGTGTTACCGAAGGTAAGTAACTTGTTCTTCACAACCCTCTCAGCGAGAGATATTGGGACTTCAACAACATTCCACCTGGCAGAGCAGCGAAGATCAGAGGGAAGCTGTCCCAGGCTGTTTTTCTCATATATTTTCCTGCAGAGATAACTTAGTTTTGTTTTGCAGAAAACCCTGTAAAATGAACAAATGTAAGTGAAGTACAGGCATGAATGTGTTTTAACTACGTCAAAACGCTGACCCTCATTAGGACAGTACTTTGATGCTTTAAGGTCAGGCACACAGTGTTTCTAAAATTGCACCATGTATAATGAATGATCAACTTTCATTAGATTACATTTCTCATGCTGTCATTAATGTTTTATTGATGTTTGCAGCTATTTGGTTTAATTTATTCTACACTAAAACTTGCTCAAAATAAAGCATTTAAAAATAACTTTGTGGGTTTCTTGTGTGTGCGCATTTATGGCAGGGTATGCCAGAACTCACAATAATAAATAAATATGCCTGACAGTCTTTGGCATTATTACGTGCCTGATACGCATAATCTCCAGGGTAAGTCAAGAGAGATGTGTAGGTCATAACTCGTCTCTTCTCTAAGCCCTGTTGAGTTTTCATAATACTTGTAAAAAAAAAAATAACATGGCACTCAACTACCCGGCTGGCTATCAGCGTACCCTCAAAGACTACACACAAGCACTTGACAATCATTGTTAATGTAAAAATATTTTGTTTTCCTCCTTTGGCTCTGTTAGAAACTTACTGTTCTGCTAAGCGGTTTGGTAATCACATAACGAGTAAAAGAGAATTCCCCTAATTAACTTGCTTTTCAATTCTCACTCCGAATTTGTTGTTACTAAGTGGCAGTGTTAGGAGGTCCATTAACCAATCAATTAATAGTATGCTGTAGGCTTACTGCCACTGGAAGTGAGCTCATTCTGGTAGTCACAGTGAATCCAGCTTATCCTTCTGAAATATTTTACTCCTGGGTAGAGTTTGTACCAGTTGAGGCTGTTACTGGACACTTTGCCACATATAATTCAATAGACACTACTCTGAAAAACAGATGATCCCCATAAGTGATATCAAACATGATTTATGTTTCAATAGGGTATTACCACATCAAGTGAGAGAATTGTTATAAAAATTAGTGAGCAAACGGATTTCTTGTAAAACGTATTAATTAAGAGGCTGCCCCAAGATAGACATAGGATGTTGCCTGTGTGCCATCATTTGGGAATGGTACCACCCACTAAAGGGGGTACTTGGGCACCATATTTGTGAGCATATATACCATCACACTTGTGACACCCTCTATTGTGGTTTTGCCAGATGTTGCAAAAAATAATACAAAGTGAATATTGGACAGTTTTAGGGATCGAGTTGGGTATGGACTTGATGGGTAATTTCAATGCAGTCTTTTGATAGTTCTTAGTAGCATTCGAGGGGAAGAGGCATTATAGGCCCCATACATAGGGAGTATAAAAAAAACACCTGATGGGAGAAAGAAACAGAAAAGACAAACTGGATCTCCACCAAAGCAGGAATCCAGTGGGAAAGTTATATTTTTAGGGGCTGTGATAAACAAGAAAGTTAAAAGAAGAAAAATGCCTCAGAGAATCCTTCTGGTGATTGAACATGAGCAGCAGTGGTTCTGGACAGCTCTGGGGAAGTAGCAATAGTTTTCCCGACTCTCAAAGAGCTTTTAGTCGTGACTCCTACTAATGAGTATATTCACACAGGAATATCCGATAGACACCTTTAATTCTCCTGTTAGAGTTTATAATGTAGAAATACAAATTGAGGGTGACATATCGTACACTATAAAAGTAATTTTCTAGTCATACTTGTCGGATGGCTATCATATCCTAGCTGAGTATAATTGGCCTCCATCCTTTGTAAGGGACACACCTTGTGGAGGAGAGCGGGTTGTCATACTGGAAGCGTTTTTCTTCCCCAGTGACTGAGGATCTCGGGGACAAATATGCACGGGATTGGGCTTTGAAACAAGCTTCAGAGTTATATAGAAATCAAATGGGATGGGATAAAGGATCTGTGTTAAATGTGGTTATTCTTTGGAGTCAGTCATAGGTGCAGGCTGAATATTCATTGGTGAAGGACAATATAAAAATGAATCTGACAGTTGCAGTATCAGATACCTTGTCATTTAACCATGAACACTCCTCTCTTCTAGTGGTTAAACCAGACAATTATTATCTCATTGTAATGGACTATAGAAATTTGAACTCTCATACAAATGCTGCATAAAGCGCTCACAGAACTGGACTGATGATTAATTTAGTCAGGAAAATATATGAGACAGCTTTTGACATCACTGAATCGCAATACTTAAAGGCACTCATGCTTTTTGTAGTCATATATGAGATCACTGCAGGGGTATAAAAACATTCTAGGTTTATTCACAGTGAGAATAATGGAGATTCTCCAAGACGACCCCAACATATTGTCATATATTTCAATGATGTGACACAAGCAATGGAAGTCCCTCAAGCTGCTCTCTGATTACTCATCGGAGCTGGAGTTGGTCGAGGCGTTCCCGCCTCAAGAGCCAATTCCATTGCAGACCCTAGTCTTCGCATTCCTGGTCTTCAGTAGCCAGATTTTCCATGCCAGAGCTGAGCCGGCACCTCAGTGCCATGCTTAAGATATTCAGGTGTGCGATGGTCCCCTCTGGAGTACCTGCTTTTGCCTGCAGACCTTCCCTATGCATCATTTGCCACCTTTTTGGCCCTTCCAGCAGTACTGATGGTTCCGCCGACATAGCCCCTGGCGCCACTCCATCCAGCCATTGCTGTCACTGCCTGTGGTGCTGCCAATGCCTGTTCCCTCCACTTCCTTAAAGCAAGTTAAGAAGGGAGGCTGAACACCTATTTGAGCAGAGGCTATTCCAAGAACACCACACTGACTATGAACTGTTTAGCACAGACTCTGAGCAGTGGGACCTTCAAGATTCCTTACAATAATTTAAGGGGTTTGAGGAGGCTAGTGGCTTAGATACCGCCCTTGAGTTGGAATTCCTGTACGCATTTGGGCTCCTTCCTTCTAGAGCTTCATCAAAATATTCCATTAGGAAGGCGGCTGATATCTTGGGATTGCCTTTGACTTCTCTAGAAACTAAATCCAATATACTGACCGAAGTCCTGCAGTTCTTTGTCTGCGCTTTGGCGTCATTCCACCAACAATGAGGCTCTTTTAAACATTTTGGCTACTTAGACCAAACCATCCTGGGCCCTGGTGGCCAACAAACCAACTGCAAGGCGGTATACACCTGCCCAGGGTGATCCATCATGCCTGTTGGAATACACTTCATCAGAAACCTGGTGGTAGAATCTTTGAAGCTCACGCCTAGAAATTTCCCTGCTGTACCAGCTGATAGAGAATTGAAAAGTATGGCGGCTTGGGCCAAAAAGATCTTTGCAGCCGGAAACCTGGCCTTGAAGTCCCCAATGCCACGTCTGTTTAGGTGCTGTGCATGCCCTTTGTTAGATGACTGGTACACTCGTTCCTAATCTCCCACACAAACTTCAGACCCATTTCCAAGACCTGATCAGGGATGGTCAGACAGCATCAGGACAAGTTTTTTAGTCCAGCCTAGATACAGTAGATTCAGTAGTCAGGGTATTAGGGACCTCAGTCGGGCATGGCTCCTGACAGCGGCAGAGAACCTCTGGTGTTTTACCAGATGTGCGTTCAACTTTGATGGATCTTTCCTTTCAAAGTAGCAAACTGTTTAAGGGAAAGGCTGACTCTGCCTTGAAGTGCTTCAAAGCGAGTTCTGCCACTGCCCTCTCTCTCATTCTTCAACTGCAAAAAAAGGAGTTCTAGGGGTTTCAGAAATTTTGTGGCTTTGGAAGAGGCCTCAACCTCCTCCCAACACCAGGTGGACCTTGCTCAGTATGTTTCCCAAAACCCCATTCTCTGACAATGAAGAGGCCGTGGAAAGTGTAGAGGCTGCATTCAGACTTCGACATTCATCTCCTCCTCCTGCTCCCCAGCCACCACAGGGAGGCAGCTCTAGTTCTCACTTGTCGGGCTATTTGAGGGTCTCCATTTTTCCTATGGCCTGGAAGGTCATAGCTCCAGACCAGTGGGTCATACTGATTGTGTAAAAGGAGTATGCCTGACACTACCGACCGCTTCCCCCGTTCAGATCTTTCACAGGAATATGTTCTCCTGCTGCAGCACAAAGTGGCAGTCTTGCTTCAAAAGAGAGCTATGGAGTTGGTGCCAGAGCAGGAACCTGATATGGCTGCTGTCTCTTGATCAGGTTATTTTGGTGCTTGAGATTAGAGACTGGATGGTGTCCCTAGACTTACCAGTGGTGTATTTCCCAATACCAATCCTGAAGTTCCATTGGAAGTACCTGTATTTTGTGGTGGGCAAGACTCATTATCAATTTGTGGCTTTTCTCTTTGGCCTTACATTATCACCACAAATATTCACAAAGACGTCTCAGGGTGGCGGGGACCACATTTTTCTTTACCTGAACAACTGGTTTCTGAAGGCCAGATCTCTGGAGATGATGTGGTCACACCTGCAGTCGATGGTTTCCTTGCAGCATGACCTGAGCTGTTTCATCAGTGTGCCTAAATCTCATCTGCAGCCCTTTCAGCAACTCCTGTTTATAGGGCCAGTACTGGATACCACCTTGGGCAGAGCCTTTCCATCTGTGCAAAGAAACAGAAGATCTGTGTGTTGCTTATGCACTTTTAGGAAATTGCTCAGGTTTCAGTCCTGTGGGTCCTTCGCCTGCTTTGTCTGCTAGCTCTTGCGTCCTCCTAGTCATGCACACCTGCTGGCATATGAGGGCCCTCCAGTGGTGCCTCTGCAGGTAGTGGTTCCAACATGAGGACAACCTTGCAGAATCCATTGTAGTCTCCGGAAACGTTGCAGCAAAGTTTAGGTGGTGGGTTGTGGAGAAGAACCTTTCAAGAGGGATGTCTTTTCAACCCCCTTCCGGTCCTTCCACAGTAGTGATTGGTGCCTCCACCCTAGAGTGGGAGGGTTTCACCTGTAGATCAAAGGCCTCTGGTCTTCAGAAGAGCAAAAACTGAAGGCGATTCGCCTAGTTTCAGGCATTTGTCCCTCCATCTCCACAGCAAGTCAGCCCAGATCTTGATGGCCAATACGACCGCAATGTAGTATATCAACAAGAAGGGTGGAGTAGGATGCCAGTCTCTCGGTAGAGAATATCTGAGGTTTTGTCCTGGGCACATAAGAACAGATTGTGGTTGGTGATGAATCATCTGGTGAACTCACTGATCACCAGAGCAGACAACCTGAGTCTGTGTCATCTTGCCAACCATGAATGGCATCTCCACCTAGAGGTTGTGAAGAGCATCTATGATCAATTAAGCATGCCACACGTGGCTCGCTTTGCCACTCATTTCAGTTCACATTACCTGAAGTTCAGCCCTCTAGCATCTGGTCCAAGGAGCCTTGGGGGACTTCTGTCTGTTGAAGTGGAACTTATTCTTAAGTATGTGCTTTATCCCATACCCTTGATTCCTCAGATTCAGAGAAAGATCCATCAAGACTAGGCCCAAATCATCTTAGTGGCTCTGGATCGGCCAAGAAGGGTGTGGTACGCATACCTTTTGCTCCTCTCCCCCGCTCCGTCTTCCTCTCAGAGTGGATGTTCTCTACCAGTCAGAGGGTCAAGTCCTCCACCCAAATTTACAAATGGGTGGGTATTGCTTGGGAATCTTTTCAAGAGGTGAGTACTCTGCAAGTATAAGTATCCACAGTAAGAAAAAGTTACTTACCTTCTGTAAAAATATGTTCATGGGATGCGTTGCTGTAGATCACATGCTCTGCATACTCCTGTCATCAAATGTTCTGGTCGGACATTTGCAAGTTGTTTTTCTTTGAATAAAGCCTTCCAAGTCATGAGATGCACTGTGACTCCTCCCTTAATTGGCAATGCACAAGGGCACTGAATCCATGTTAGATGGGTTCAGACTTGTATTTTTGGGCCTCCGAATTTCATGTGGTTCACGCTTCTGCTCTGGCCTACATGGTCAATTTAGATTCAGATCGGGAAAACCTTTGTCGTCTGCTTTCTTTTAAACGACAACCTTCAGAGATTGACTTAACCATCAACTCCAAAACCGTAGGGCCTGGAGCCCTCTTTGGGCTGCTCACGCCTTGTCTTTGAGAACTCCTTCGCAGAGAATGCACTCAGGCTGAGGTAACAGACACTTCTCCAATACTGTCCCCAGTGCCACAACAAATATCCGTGGTCCGATCACCAAGAGGTGTGCAACCTCTGTCACTACCCAGACCATGCTGACACCATGTGCAAGGCCTGCCTCACCACCTGCCTGAAAAAAACATTCCAGTATCGATGATAAATGAGCGGGGCTCACCAGAAGATGCAGTAACAAGCCTCTGGGGACACCCTCAACATCTTCGGATAAGAGGTCTGGCTTGCCGTGGAAGAACAGGAGGATGCATTCTTGGGCATTCTGCATCATGAGGTGATGATCTAGCCCAGAGGTGATGTTCTCCTCTGACTGACCAAGAGGAAAAAGAACAAGACATCTCCCTCACCTTGATCACCTCTGACCCTCAAACAAAGATCTCCACAATGTTCACAAATATGGTTAGCACTGACACCCACTCCAAGCCTTCGAGGAGTACTCACTAAGAGGCAGAGCACGACAGGAATGGAGTCTTCCCATCAACACACAGCCTTCAGGACCTCGGGCAACTTCGGTCGCTGGTCGGCCCTGAACAAAGGCTTCGGATCCCTCACCTTTCCCACCTCCGGTCATTGACCGTCTACGGCCTTTGAGCCCCAAAATCCGCCACAAGCCTTGAGGACCTTCAGAGCTGAAAACACCCTCAACGCCAGCAGCGAAGTCGACCTCGATCCCAAGGCCACCATCAACTCCGAGGCCGCCACTGCTACCAAAACCATTATCCGCAACAAGTATTCCATAAACTGCTGGCTACAAATGGTCAGAGCAACTGACTCTACAGAGACTGCAGGAGGAGTTGAATGCAAGGCAAAAGCGACTGTTCATCCATACCCAGATGGGGAAAATCTCTACGAAGCTCCCCCCAACACCACCTTTGGAGGTTTTGCCTCAAAAGAGGAAACTAACTTTCGAGAACCACTGTCTCTGGAGACCCCTCCAGTTTCTAAGCCCAAGAGACACAAAGACAGGGACACCAGCCCTCTCCCCCATGTTCCACTTGCCCCATGTTGACTAACACCTCATCCCAGGTTCCTCCACTCCTCCTATGGGGAAGGCAGCCCCTTTGGCCTTGCCGATCCATACTGCCACCATTCGACCTGATGCCACTGATAACGTGTGGGACAACTACATTGGTGATCCCCTATGGGATCCAGCCCTGGACATTTACAGTGTTAGGGCGTCTCTCCCCGGGCAGTACCACGGTCTACTACAAAGGTGATCCAACGAGAAGCCAGTTTCCACAAAGTGGATATGTATATCCTCCACAAGGAAAACTATTTTCCTGTTGAAACACTCTCTAAGTCAGAGAAAGTTATCTATTTCCCTCAATGTCGAAGGGTATATTCAAATCAGCCCCCAACACCATCAAAGATCCTGTCAAGGTTAGGGTGGTAACATCACAGGGAAAGAAAAGTTCAAACCTTCTTCCAATGACCTGGCCTATGTCAGGGGTCATGTAACACCAGAATCGCTGGTTGTCCATACAATTTAAAAAGCGGGGGGAGGAAATAGTTGCGGGGGGAACTATTTCCATTGCCACCATCCGATGCACCCTCGATGTGGCCGACACCACATCCAGGGGAGTCAACACCAGTGTCCTTATTAGATGCCACCCCTGGCTCTGCATTTCAGACTTCATGCCAGAGGTCCAGCAATATCTGCTCAACTTGCCCTTCAATGGAGAACAACTGCTCCGCCCACAGGTTGATCAAACGTTAGAGAAAACCAAGAAGGACACCAACTCTGCTAGAGCCATAGGTGCTCTTCAGACTACAACGTCTAGGGGTTTCTTTCGCAGGTGACAAAACAGGGCATGCTTCAAAGCTGCTTCACCGGACCCTACCCCCTCATACCAGAAGCAGTAGTCGTCATACCACCACCAGCAGGCAGCACAAGGGTACGTCAGGAGTGTCTAACGGGGCAACAACAGAAGGGACAAAGGAGGTTCCAGCAAAGAGGCCACTACCTCTAAACATTGACTCACCATGCCTCCCTCTAATCACACACTTATCAGAGGGGACACTGTAGGATTTACTCCCTTGCTTGCAGGAAATACTTTGGATAAGATGGTGTTATAGCAGTGGTTCATCACAGCTACTGCTTAGAACTGATCAACCCCTTCTCCCCCCAATACACCACCCCCTCTGCAGCAACCATATCATACTTCTGCAGAAAGAGGTACAAGCGCTCTTCCAAAAGGGGGCGATAGAGCCAGTACTCCCCTCACCAGCAGCTCAAGTGGGTCTACTCTCTTTACTTCCTTATCCCCAAGGAGGACTGCTCTGTCAGTCCCATTTTGGACCTCATGCCCCCAAATCACTGCATCCTCTTCGAACACTTTCATATGATCATGCTCCAGGATGTCTTCCTTCTACTGCAACAAGACCATTACATGGCGGCATTAGACCTCAAGGACGCCTACTTGTACACTCCATCCATCCCACCCACCTGCATGGTAAGTGGTCATCACTACCAGTTCAAGGTACTCCACTTTAGCAACAACACTGTTCAAAAGATCTTCAAAAAGCGCCTAGCAATAATAGTAGCCGCCCACCTAAGAGGGGGGGTATCCACTTTTCCCTTACCTTGACAATTGGCTTATCAGGAGTACAACAAGCAAGCAACAGTGCCTAGCACACACTCAGGATGCCATCTCACTCCTACACAGCCTTAAGTTCACAATAAGTGCCACCAAATCCCACATACCCCCTTCAAATATAACCCTTTCTAGTGGGAGTACTAAAGTCAGTCACCCAAAGCCTACCCAAGCCCACAGAGTTCTATCCTTCCAACAGATCTTACCTCTTCTTCAGCTAAATCGTCAACTGTCAGTCAGTTTAGGCAATTGCTGGGCATAATGGCTTCCTGTATCACCATAGTACCCCAAGCTTGGCTACACAAGTGCCTGCTACAACAGTGCCTCTTGGTTCAATGGTGACAAGCGGAGGGTCAGTGGTAGGATCTAGTTTTGGTAAGTGCCAGCGCCCATCGTTCTCTGCAATGGGGCAACAGCAAAAATCTGCTGTAGGGCAGGCCCTTCCTAGACCCCATTCCAATAGTCAGGATCACCTGGTGAATAATCTACCTGCAGGATCTCCTCACTGATCTCTCCCACCTCCCCATTTGATTGATGGTTATGTGCCAAGATAAATAGGTATGAAGTTTCTGTTGCACTGCATTTCTTATCTGATGTTAATCTCATCATACTGCTTTTGCGGCATTGAAGAAAATGGATGAGAAAATGGCATCAGTACAACTATGGAGGGGGCTTTATCGGGTCAGGGATGTCACTTTCGGCATTGAACGGAGCTGGTGCCCTCTACCGGCAGCTATGGAGAAGCATTTTCTGGCCAGTCTGGCATCTGGGGTATTTAAGAAGTGAGAAATCTGCAGCAAGATAAGAGTATACACCAGAAATATTGCTACAGAAGGTAAGTAACTTTTTCCTCCTTATATCACAGATTGCCCTCCTTAGTATAATCTTTTTGGCATATGAATCATCCCTTGCGGGCCAAGGACTTGAGCAGTTTTCTTGCAGAAATGTGCTGTTTTGCTAAATCCAAACACATTGAGAAAATTACAAGCCATCATGGGGTTCTTGTATTTTAGAAGGTCTTATCTGCCACATCACGTTGAGCGAGTGAAGCTGTAATACGATTTAATATTGCCCCCCTTTTCTGAAAAGAACTGGATTATATGCATATAGGGCTTTCGTAGGTGTGCTACAGGCTGATATGTTGGAGAAAAATATTTATAAACAAGACACTAAGAATTCCAAGCATATCAGGCTATAGATATGCTTTATTGAATGAGGAGCAACTGGTGCCTATAGCCTACAAATCACATTTATATTTGACAACTGAAGATCGATTCACTCAAAGAAAATTCTCTATGCTGTGCAGACAGCCATTTTGAATGTGCACTAGCTTGCACAGGGAAAACAGATTATCATAGTTTCTCCCTTATCAGCCTTAGAGGTAGCTATTAAAACTAGTATCCCAAAGATACACATGTGCTGTGTGCAGTGGGCTTCAGTACTAAATTAGCATGACAGAAAAGTTAGGTCTGATCCTACACCGAGAACACTATTGTATTTACAATATTAAAAAGGCAATACTACAAACTCTTCACATACTTAGGTGATTTTATTGCACAGATAACGGATTCATGCTCCTCTATTAACCCTTTAAAAGACAGGATCTGCTTTCTTTGTACAGGATTACAATGTTGACTTAGCCCTTTGGTGCTTCAATGGTTTCAGAAATTCAAAACTTAAATTGATAAAGGCTAAACGGCTTGGGGGGCTCCTGAAGGATAAGGTTTCTTCAATCCATATACAGAATGACCTGGCCCATAAAAGTGAAAGCATTTGCTCTAAATGGGACTATGTAGCTGCAAACACAACTGTGCAAACCTAAACGGTTGATGCTATTACACTATCTCAAACTAAGACTGATGTGTCTACAATATGGTAGTAATACAGGTATTTTAAAAGGTGCTAAACTTACTAAACGATTCCCTGTTGCATATTCCTACAGTTTGACTGAGGATAATGTTCCTACAGTATTTATAACAGGAATTGGGACGGCTAAACACATTAACAAAGAAGCAGTTAGGTTATATCTTATAATAGCATCTGCCCTTGCGCGTATCAGTACTACAGCAATGATATCTGTGGCTGTATATGTCCAAAGTTACAAAGAGAAACATACAGCCATGTACTATTTGCCAACAAATGAAATTCTTTACTGCTGTGAAGCCAGCTCCTGCTCCTTTAACAATATATGATAAACCCTTTGATGTTGTTTCCCTTAACCGTATTAACCCATTGTCAGCCACCATAAGTATATGTTGGTCGTGATCAATTTGTGTTCTAGATTCCTGTGGATATGGCCACAGAAGACTGCTACTGCTCATGTTGTCATAAAATACTTGTAGTGCATAGTAGCGATGGGGGCAATGCATACTTTTCATTCAGCCAATGGTCTAGCATTTGCTGCCAAGTCGTTTTCAAAAGTACTGACGTAAAGTTCCTAAGGCCAGACTCCATCTTGAGCAGGCCGAGACTCCATTTTCTCTATTTTCGCCTGATCGGCATGTCTGCCTTTGATGCAGATGCCATCTGTCCTTGTTTCCAAAAACTCATTGTCTGAATGACTTGACACTTTCACTAACAGATAGGACACCTGATGCAACATCAGTCTGGAACAAGTGCCTTGTTATCTTTATTTCAAGGTCAGATAATAATAATAACGAACAGTGTAGTCTGAATTGACATATCTGATAGAGACTTTTAGCCGCAGATTACTTACCTTAGAATTTCCCAGTCATCAGACTGGATCCCGAAGATTTTTTGTGAGCAGTATCCCTGCATGCTGGTAGGAGGCATCGTTCGGCTTCATGTGCGTTGTCGTCCATGCCGAAAGTGACGTCCGCAGCACCTATATAGGTGCCACCTAGGCATGCTGACATCAGTTGTTTACTTTCCGTGCCAGCCAGCGCCGATACAGAAAAGAGCTACCCCTTCAGTCACTGTTTGGCTGGATTTTTTTGACTTTTTGTTGACTCTTTTGAGGTTTTTTTCCTTCTGGTGTGACAGCCATATCCTCCAGGAAAGTCGGCTTCAAGCACTGCAGAGCCTGTCATCGACCTATGTCTGTGACGGCTCTGCATCTTTTATGCCTGAGGTATCTCGAGTGCAACCATGACCTGAAGTCGTGCTCCGACTTCCACACCATGAATCCTAAGGCCTTGCGGGAGCGGTCCCTCAAGCTCATGGCGGCTTGGCGTGCGACGCCGTGACACTCGAGGTCCCGGTCGAGGGGAAGGTCCTGGGAGTGGTCACGGAGTCCAAGTTCCTTATACCACTCCAAATACTCCGGACATTCTGGCAAGTCTCGCACAAGAAGTCGCAGTTGAGGAGGTCTTCGACTTCTCCTTGTCAGTCGGCCCACGACACGAGGGAGTGTCGACATTCGAGGCCTGACTCCACAGTACAGCCTGGGCCGCACCTCCCCGACTTTCCGGGAGCTAGAGCAAACCCCGCCCAACTGTAGGAGGTTTATGAGGCTATGCGCCTCATATTTTGGGGGCCCGACCCCTCTGGCGTATCTTCAGGCCCCACAGGGTTGGAAGGGGTCCTATCTGGTTTAGCGCCGGCAGCTCCAGCCCCGGCTCCAGTTGGGTCCCAAGGATCTGGACCAGCGCCGGTCATACCATTACGACCTTTCCCGATGCCGATGCTCCCGGCGACACCATCCCCATTTTGATCTCCGATACTGAGCCGGAGGAGTGTCGCCCAACGCCACGCCAACAGGAGCCTTGACTCCTAGATTGGAGCCTGAGCCATATTCCCCAGGGTTAGGACTCAGGGAAGAATGGGAGGGGTCGCTGGACCCTGAGGAATACCAGCCATATGAAGAACACCAACATGGACTGGTGTGAGGAACTGGGTGCAGCAAGCGGACTGGATACTTCTCCAGTTACTGGTATGCTTTCTCCCCCTACCATGGCTACAGAGGAGGGAGCTTCTTATGCAATGGTGGTGCGGAGGTCGGCTGAGATACTTGAACTTCAGTTGCCCTCAGTGGCAGTCACGACTAACGTCTTGACAGGTGCTGCAACCGGTAGTCCTCTCCTCAAAAATGCAACTCCCGCTCAATGATGCCCTCACTGATGTCCTTTTGGGGATTTGGTCCAAGCCCAAGACAGGGGCTCATGTGAATAGGATGATCACCCGCTGCCACCGCCCCACCACAGGGGATCCAAACTTCCTCACCCAATACCCTACACCGGAGAGCTTGGAGGTCCAAGTCTCGACGTGACATCCCAAGGCGCATTCCAGCCTAGCATTGCGGTCCGTGAACACTGCATGCCTTTTGGGCCATTATTCCCATGCCCTGTGGAGATGGTTGCACAGGTGCTGCCAACGGTCCCGGAGCAGGTTCGGTCCGTACACTCATGGTGTTGCCAATGGGAGAGATGCAGCAAAGTTCACTATCTGTTGTGGATTTGACACGACCGACTCACTGAGCAGAGCGGTTTCATCAATGGTGGCCTTGAGGCGCCATACCTGGTTTAGGATCACTTTCTTTTCAGGAATGTCCAATCCTCTTATGGGCATGTCCTTTGATGGCACCCGTCTCTTCGGAGACAAGGCGGATTCGGCACTGGAGTGCTGCAAGGACAGTCAGGCTACGTCCAGGTTTTTGGGTCTTTCTATGGACCCATGTCACCCTCAATCCACCTTTCGCTTCTTTTGTGGCTATGGAAGGGGTTTCCAGCCGCGCCAATTCCCTTCCAGCCACCGAGCCGGGCATGCTTCCCAGCCTCTGCGTAGCCAAGGGCACCGTACCCACAAACCTCGGCAGTCAGGCAGCCAGCAGTCTGGTCAGTCCACCACCACCGGCAGCTGCACCCTCAAAACACTCCTAATTTGCCACATTACCAGCTTGGGCATCCAGTTGGCGGCAAGATAACCTGCCCCACTGGCAGTCCCCAACATCAGACAGGTGGGTTTTGCAAATCGTCCAAAGGGCTACTCCCTCCCTTTTGTGATAATCCCTCCCTCCATGCCACCATATCACAACTGGCTTCTCTGCAAGGAAGTCACTGCTTCTTGGTCAAGGAAACCATAGAGAGGGTGCCAGTGCCAGAAATAGGCCGTGGTTTGCTGTTCCCGCTACTTTCTGGTCCCCAAAAAAGTACGGAGGCCTTCATCCTATTCTGGATCTGTGAACCCTCAACTACTTCCTCAAAAAGGAGAAATTCAAAATGCTCATGTTAGCTCAGGTCTTGTCTGCCCTGGACCCAGGAGACTGGATGATAGCGTTGGACTTACAGGATGCCCATTTCCACATTCCCACCCTGCCTGCCCACCGGCGTTACCTGCGGATCATGGTGGGGCACGAGTACTTTCAGTTCACCATGCTCCCTTTTGGCCTTACCAGCGCTCCTCGGGTGTTCACCAAAGTGATGGCGGTGGTTGCAGCTCATCTGCGAAGATCAGGGGTGACAGTCTTCCCCTATTTCAACCCATTGCTGTTAAAGGCGGGCTCACTCCAGGCTGTCGCTCCCACCTCCAGACTACCGCAAACCACCTGCCCTCGCCGGTGTTCACGATCAACATGCCAAAGTCACACCAGACTTCCTCTCAGACATTCCCGTTCATTGGAGAGGAGTCCTGCAAAACAGGACTTGGGCGGGAGCACTTCAAGACAGCTCAGCAGAAGTCCCAATAGTGCAGCAGACTCTCCAGAGGTTTCTGGTGGCGAGTCCAACTGATGAGTTGACTTGATGCTTTCCTTGGAAAGACAGGGGTGCATTTTGATTCAATTTTGATTTGATTTTAATCTGTAAACCATTGAAGGTAAAACTGATGATGGGTGGCTTCCACAAGTGGAAGAATTAGTCCAGGAAAGGATTCCTTAGAAAGTACCCTTTGTACTGCCCTACAGACCACCTGTGCAAGTTTCTGGAGAAGAAGCCACAACTTAATCCAGCCACCATTGCCATGTGCTAAAAAAAAAAAAAAAAAAACAGGTGTCAATTGAGTTTATTGGAAGCATTATGTGACCAGTTCTGTTCATCGGCACCCCATGGTAGCAAAGTACCTCCAGATTATACCAGTCCTTTCTCTGAATATTCTGAAGCTATCCCGAGGAAAGATCGGCTGAATCAAGCTAGTCTCCCCAATAGGAGGGACTGCTGAGTCTCCAAGCATTGTACCTGATAAACCTAAAAACCCCCAACCAACCCATATTTGGTGGAAACAGCGACGTTAGCTACTGAACCTGCTTCATTAACAACTACGTCTGTAGCACATTTACAAAAATCTCTACCAATTAAAGGCTTGATTCTTTCACAGCAATTTGTAATATCAAAACATGATCTTGAACCTGAAGAAACGAGAGCTATTGTGCTTCCATCTCTCATGGAAATGCAGACGAGTGAAGTCTAGAAGGATCATCATGTGTTCCTGAGATAGCAGTGGGCCCATCCACCCATCATGGCCTTATATTTGGATTTTTGTGGCTAGTCCTTCCTTCCAGTTGTGGATTACAATCTTCTTAAACATGGTGTATGGGCATTATCTTATCTCCTGCAGATGTTTCCACTGTCTCTAGTTGCAGCCACATGCATCCTCGCATTGTGTGGAAAGGAGCTACAGTGCTGTAAATATAACTGCTTATCTGCCTGGTGGAATTTGTTATGGAAGGGTTCCTTATTGGATCTTGGGGCAAGTGGGGGATGGTACAAATATCACATTCTGAACATTTTATTGGGTGATATTGTTATGCCAGGTGCTTTTGCCTGCCCAGGTGATATAAAAAGCAGTTCTTAGATGATTGCATTTCTTATACTTCACTAGACAATGAACATCCTTATCTTTTTGTTTTAACTTGTTTTTATTCCAGAAAACATCTGTATCTTAATTCAGACAACTATGAGCAGATGTTTTGTTTTCACCCTTATGGACATCATTACTTTCATCTGTCCACTGACCGTTGAATTGTATAATTTCACTAAGTGGGAGCACTGTGAAACCCCTTGGACTGCCAGCACAAATCATTGTGTAATTCAACATCAACAGAAGCTTTGATTGCAATTAGTTCTGGTTACACAACTTAAGGCCATTCATTTTCATGACTATTTACATTCATTTTGTGAACAGGGTTATGTGTATTGGCATGACATCATTCCACAGAAAAGAATTAGGGGGACTGATTCACAGCAAATGAAGGGATTTGCCACATAATTTTCTGCTTGTTCATATCCAAAAGATTTCATTTTTATGAAACAATGCAGAAAATGTAGGGCTCGATTCACAAACTGCATTTGTGTGTAAAGTAGTACTACGGTAGCACTTACTACAAAATGCAATTCCCAAACCTATAGGTGTAAATATGCACCTCATCTTTTCTATGAGGAAATCACTGCACATGTAAGCTTACTACTTGGTGGCAAATGTGGGAGGGACTTAGGGGAGTGGTAGAAAATGGGAAATATCTACTGCAAAATGGGAGGCAGAGGAATAAGGAGCGGTTTAGGGAAGGAGTGGTTTAGAGAGTGGTGTGGACAGGATTGCAGCCGTTTAAAACAGTAGGTGAATCACCGGCATGGTACCCTGAATGCAAGTAGGACTACAGGGACGTGCATCCCGTGCTTTCCTATGGAGCAGCGCTCTTAATATTTTAGGCCACTAATACAGGTTTCCTACATTGCTGCAAGTAGGCTTTATGTTTGTTTAACTGTTGTTGTGTATGTCCACTTATTTGTCTGGCTGACACAGAGAGGACATCTAGTGACTGAAAAGTAACTTATAAGGCATAATGTCTGTCCTGGCGAAAGCCCAGGATCCTTAGAGACCATTCCTAGCAGCTGAACCATGTCGACAAGAAAAGAGCAGGGTGTTGGGAAGATTAGGTACCTAAAATGTCCCCAATAATATTTGTTTTTAACCATACCGAGAACACCAAAAATAAAGGAATTCTGGGTGTTCCTAAGGTATTTTTATATAAATAGGCCCAGTCAGGTAATATCCTTAAGTGTGCCCTGAAAAATGGTCGAGCCCATCCTGGTTTATATTTATCGAATTTTGTATATCGCAAACTTGACCCAAAGGCATCAGAGCGCTTCACAGAGTTTGCATAGCAGCAATTACACTAGTTACATTTGGAATATAAAATACATAGAGAAGATATGTAAATGAAGTATACAGAAGACAACAGTATATGTTGACGATACAGTGTTGAGGTAGATGCAGTATAAAAGTAAACCGATTTACCAAGTTAGCAAGGCAGCAAGTGCACACATTGCATGTGGAGTAAATAAAATACATAATAACAATGTATAAAGGAAATTTACGACATTCTGTAGTATATATGGATGATATTTGAGGTAGATACGGTATATAAATATAGGATGGCATTTGAGGTAGATACAGCATATGTATATAAAAAGCGATTTGGAGAGTTAGTTCAGCGGTAGGTGCGCGAATTACATGTGGATGTGATAAAATACATAATAATATGTAGAGGAGATTCAAGCCGGACAGTAGCATAGATGAGCGATATACATTCTGAGGTAGCTATGGTATGGTGTTGTGAGGGCGGAAGGTGTGGTGGCACAGTTTTCCCTGAGTTAGTGACGCTCGGATTTGTTTAGAGGGTATGGTATGTGTCAACAGACCAGTCAGATGGTTTACGGTTGGTGGTTTAGGTATTTGTTGAAGAGAAGAAATTTCAGTTTCTTCTTGAAGTGAGGGAACGATTGATTGTCACGTAAATTATGAGGTAGCGAGTTCCAGATTCTAAGTGCGTTCCCAGAGAAGGAACGGGTGTGAGATTTCTCTTAAATTTTGGCGGAATCAGGAGTAAACTATTAGAGCTTTGAAGTGGTCTATTGTGACTGCCTTTTGATAATTTATTTGTGAGGTAGACTGGTTTTTCCGCGAAGAGAGCTTTGTGAGTTATGCAAGCAGTTTTGAGTTTAGCTCTTGCCTCGATTGGCAGCCAGTTGAGTTTCTTGAGAGTGGGAATGATGTGTTCGAAGCGACTGCTGCATGGAGTGTGGTTTTCAAAGGGACTAGGTGTATTTTTGGAGCACCCGTAATCGTTGTGTTACCATAGTCTAGCTTGGGGAGGACTAAGGCTTGCACCACAGTCTTTAGGTCTTCAATGGGGATGAAGGGTTTAACTTTTTAAAGGTTTCAGCGTGTAGAAAGCACTTTTAGCTGAGGCATTGATATGCTCTTTCCTGCTCAGTTGTCTGTCAAGTGTAATCCCCAGGGATTTAACTGAGTTGGATATAGATAGTTTGCAGTGAGGTTGCCTTGCCAAAAATCTATGGGAAAGGATTTTTCTTTGGGTGGATAAAAATGGGTTCTGTTTTGTTGGGGTTGAGCTTGAGATGGTTGCTGATCAGCCAGGACTGACCCGTGAAGAGAGTGCTATTCAAGTGTTGGATGTCTTTGATTGACCAGATTTTTTCATGTACAGTTGGGTGTCATCTGCATAGAGATGATAGGCAGTTTTGGCTTGTTTCAAGGTGTTCTATGTAGAGGATGAATAGCACAGGAGACAGAATTGGCCCTTGGGGCACTCCTTGTGTAATTTGCCTTGCTCTCGAGGGCGAGTTGTTTAGTTTGATTTGCTGTGAGCGCTGGTTCAGGAAAGAGACGTACCACTGAAGGACCGTTCCATTTATGCATGCACGCTGCAAGAGGTTATTTAGGAGGATGTCGTGGTTCACTGTTATAAAAGGAAAATTTACAAGCGAGCCTTCTCGGGTATTGCCCCGAGAATCTGAAACTCCCTTCCCCTTAAAATCAGACTGATCCCCTCAACCGTATCATTTAAAAAGAAAGTCAAAGTGCTACTTATGAACACATTTTTGCTCTAAGGCTCATGTACTTCTAGCCGACCACATTAGGCTAAATTTGCTATACCCATGTAAAGTACTGGATCTCTATGATCACATATATTTATATCTAGCGGGTGGCAGGGGCTCTGTGATGGCCTCCTGTCTCATTTTGGGTCCCTCCCATCCGGTTTCTCTCTAAATTTATCTGTTTTACTGTTTCTTCCTTCTTGACCTCTTGTAAAGCGCTCTGAAACCCTCTTTGGGGCTAGTTTGCACTATATAAAACTTTATATATATATATACATATATATAAATAAACTGTATCACAGGCAGCAGAGAAGTCCAAGAGTATTAGGAGGAAGGCCTAGTCATCATCCAGAGACCTGTGTAGGTCGTCTATGATGTTCAGTAGTGCAGTCTCTGTACTGCACCCTTTTCTGAATCCAGATTAGAAAGTGTGGTGCAAGTTGTATTTATCAATGTGGTTTTTGAGTTGCACAAGCACACATTTTTCGATGGTTGTGGGAGGTTAGTTATCAGTCTGTAGTTAAGGTCATTCTGGTCGGCGTCTGTTTTTTTGATGAGGGGCGTGACTTGACAGAGTTCGAGGGGGGCAGGCATGGAGCCGCATCGATAGGGAGGAGTTTATGTTTTTAGTCCATATAACAGAGATGATGTGACAGAGGTTTAACAAGCGCAGCAGGAAGGGGGTCGGAGATGTGCGATGTCTGTTTCATGTTATTGAGTAGTTTGAGGACGACTTCGTCAGGGATATGGTTGATTTCAGTCCAAGTTGCATCATTTTTCAATTGCAAGGAGTTGAGGTTGGTGAATTGTGTTACTGAGAGGGGGAGTCAGTGGTCTTTTGGAGGTAGGCCCCTTTTTGCGGGGGGCATCCTTGGTGCAGGGTGGGGAGGAGGTGGGTGGTTTGAGAGAGAGTTTGATGTTAGATATTTTTTTCAGAGAAAATGTTGCGAATTCTTCACAGTCATTAATTGAGTGTTGGGGGAGAGGGGAGGTTTGCTGTTTGATGATGTTGTAGAGGTCTTTGGGTCTGTTCCTGGATCGGTCAAGTTGGTCTTGGAAAAAGGAGGCTTTTTCTCTGAAGATGCGTTTTTTGCATTTTAGTCTTTCATCCCGGAGGATCAAGAGATTGGTTAACAAGGGCTGCTATCTCCTATTTCTTATAGCCTGTCGGAGTTGACGCCTCTCAATGTTAAGGTCTTTATTGAACCAGGTTCTGGAGGGGATGCTTTATTTCTTGAGTTTCAGAAGGGCAGCTGCTACCGCGATTTCTGCCATTTTTGTGGTGTAGTGGTCGTTAAGGTCGGTGGCGGATGAGAGGTCGGTTGGAGGTAGGATTTGGGAGCTGACTAATTCTTCCAACTCTGCCTGGGGAACATTGTGCATGTTCCTCACCCAATGCTTGGGACGGCTCGATTGGGGGTGGGCCTTTGGTCCGGTGGTATTGAGATCGAAAAGGATTAGATGTTAATCAGTCTAGTCAGATAGAAGGATAGAGTGCTGCGATAGGGTGTTTTGGAGATGATTGGGTCTAGGGTGGAGCCCTTATTGTGAGTTTGTTTATAGCAGTGTTGGGTAAGATTGTTCTCTTCTAGAAAGGCGGATAAGACTTGTACTGTAGCATCTTCAGCATTATTCTTGTATAGGTTTAGGTCTCCTAATATGATGGCTGTGCTGGCTTTTAAGGAGTTTAGCGATATTAGGTCTGCTAGGTTTCAAGGAGTTGCGGGTTGTCACCTGGAGGGTGATAGATGACACGGAGTTTGATGGGATTAGGGCCTTTAGGGGAGAACTGAACTACTAAATATTCAAAGGTAGGGTATTTGGTAATGAAGAAGGGAGCTAGGCAGAGATCGTTTTTGTGTATGATGGGTATTCCACTGCTCCTGCGACTGCGCAGCTACTGATTGAGAAGTCTTATAGGGTGAGGAGGTTGATGTAAGGGGATGAGTGGTCGTTTAGCCAGGTTTCAGTTAGAAAGCAGATGTCAATATTGTATCGTAAGATAGTTCCAGCTATGTCAGTGGCATGCTTGACTGCTGATCGACCGTTTAGTAAAAAGCAGCTAAGCGTATGCCAGGATCTCGGATCAGGCTGACAGGGCTGGATGGTGGTTAGTTGGCTGGGTGGCCTGGGAGGGCGTGTGATGTTCCAGGTCCTATTCATGCCAAGGATGACCAGGATCTAGCGGTGGTTGGGTTGGCTGGGGGCATTATCATAGGAGTTTCTCAGCGTTTCGGCTTCCCTCTGCAACATTCCAGTCTTGGTGCGTCTAGGTTTAAGGTGGTGATGAATGTAGGGGATTGTTTGGCTTGGGGTGAGTGAGTGAGGGAGGGTCAAAGTGAGTGCTTGTGGCAGGATTGGTGTTCACCATAGATGGTGGGGTTGGGGCAGTATGTGGCTACTCTTTGCGTCCATACATAGTGTCAAACTTTCTTCCAGAATAGTGTTGATTTTGTGTTCTAGCTGGGCTATTATGGGATCAGTTGAGAGACGGTTGGGTCTTAGGTGAAGAGGGGAGTAGGCTGGAGATCATTTAGTCAAGGGTGGAGGGTAAAGTAGAATCCACCCTGCTGACATTGATAGCCTGAGAGGATATGGGTGCGATAGATAAATCGGGCTGGGCAGTGGAGGTGTGCCATGAGAGTGGGAAAGTAAATCTGGTCGCGAAACCGTAGCGTCAGGGTGCCTGGTAATGGAGGAGGCTGTAGGGGGGTGGAGGAGGAGGCAGTGCAAATGATATTGGGTGTAGAAGGATCAACGAGTAGGGGTGTGGGTGCATGGATTAGTTCTGTCGGGGGATGGGTCTTTTGGAGGGGGCTGGAAGTGGAACTGAATGGCATGAAGGCGCATAGCGCAGGGAAGTGGCAATCGTAGATGGTTACGTTTTGTTCACTGTCTTCTTCTAGGATGTTGCCATTTCTGAAAATGGTTTTGGACACTTCCTCTCTGAAGGCCTTGGCTGGGGAGATAGTGAGCTTAGTTCTATAAGGGATGTTGGTATTCTTAGTTACATGAATGTGTTGTAGGAAGTTCTCTCTCCATTTGGTGGGTTTCTTAGTGTAGAAGATGAGGTCAGTTTTAAGGCCTCCGTGTGCTGGACTGTAGATGATGTCAGTTATTAATATCTCTGGATGTTCTGTGAGGATTCTGTGCTTGAATTGTTTCGCAGCCTGTTTAGAGAGGTTTTGTGGAAATTTAATGCAGTATGAGTTGGGGCCATTCCTTTCCATGACGGTGCAGTATCGGAAATCTGGGACCCTTCCTAGGGGAGGTGATCGTCTGAGATGTTTGCCTGTTGCAGCAGTGGGTTGTTCCATGCAGGGGTGGAATACACTTCTTTGGGGGAGCAGGGTACCAGTGATGAGGGCTAGGTGAAGGGAAGTCGTCACAAGGATTTGATGGGATGTCTCTGTAGTAGATGGTGCCTTGAATGCCAAAGAGCACCTATGAGCCTGCTCAATATCTCAAGATCTTAGTGGTCATTGTTTTTTTGAGCTGGTGGTTTGTGGGGTTTGTCGGCCAGTTTGCCGAAGGGACCTCTGCAATTCACTGGCGTATCTATGCTGTATAAATGCTTAGCATGGGTAAGGTATCAGGGTAAACATGGACTAATAAATATCAGACACTCGGGGTCACTACTGCTGGTAGGGGGTAGAATTGGTATAGATCACAGTTTTAACAATAAATTACAGCTCGACATGAAAACACAGTGTATGAACAGGGAACCAATATTGGTGTGAGGTAGACTAAATAGTCATTATAATCATATGTAACAGTATGTGTAAAGAAGCTCAGTAAACGTGCAAGATAATGATGTAGGCGTACAATATCAGATTCTGACATAATATGTTCAAGCATCGAATCAGTATTGGCATAAGGTAGGCAAAAACCAGGTTCTGAAGTGAATATGTTCAAGCATCGAGCCAAAATTGTCATAAGGTAGGCGAAAACATGTGCGACAGTATGAGCATGAAAACATAATAAATGCTCAGGATAATAATGACTGTGTACAGTACCAAGTTCTGAAGTAGGTATGTTCAAGCATCTAATTAATTGAAACAAAGAAGTTTAAAGTAGGTTCTGTGGACGGTAGAGTCTGCTTGGTCAGGGTATGAACAATAATTGTTGCAGAAGCACTATAAGGATCAGTATAGCGTTGCTTATTCGAAGTCCTGCTGAGCAGCCCAATCGAGTTTCTATTGGAGAAGTAGCCCAAATCAACTTCCTACTGTGGAAGTAGCCCAAAACAGAATCTTATTGAAGAAATAGCCCAAATATTCATACCGAGCAGCAGCCCAAAACTAAGAGATGCATTTGGAACAAATACTTGAATTTTGGGGCAGCAACGTGGGAGTGAAGCGTGTCACTAACAGTTTCAGGCTGTGTACCAATATCCTGTGGAGCAGTTCTAAGGCAGGCATTGGTGAATTTCAAGAGCCTGCTGTGCTGGCTGCCATATTGTCAGAGAGACCTGGCTCCTAGGGATCTACCAGCAATGACCCACAAGGTATGATGCACTGGAGCGCGCCCTTCGTTCCCAAAGGACATAATCTCCTTTAGCAGCAGCAGCTTGCTTGGGGTGACGTGGGGGCGGGACCCCACAGGGATGGAGGCATCAGGGAAGAACTCATTTGGCAGAGGGTTTGATGTCTCAGCAGTGCAATGCAGTTGCGCAGCGAGGTGTGCACTTGTCGGGAGCAGTAACTTGTCCGGAGTGACGTTGGAGCGGGCCACCGCAAGGATGAAAGCAGCAGGGGACTGCACTCTGAGCAGAGGGCACACTGCATCTGCGGTTACCTGTGTCCGTGCCACAAGGCACGCATTCGTGGAGCCGGGCTCACCTCTGCGTCAGCCGAGCGTGGTATCCTCTGATGCGAGCTGCACATCTGTTTAGCCCCCATGTACACCATCCCACGGAGGGTCTCAGGCCGTGCAAAGGACTCCATGGGCCAGAGACTGGTGCAGCAGAGGTCCCAGCACCCACCTGGTGGTAGGGCTGGTTCTCTTGCAGACTGGTCGCCAGGGACAGATGTCTGGTGCTTCTGGGATTGTCTGTTGGGCAATGATTTAGAAACTTCAGCCTGGTCTGAAGTGGAGTGAGTTCAGGACACATGCAGAGATTATGGGAATCTCTGCCAGTGCATTTGCTGTCACCAGGGCTCAAGCCAAACAGATAAGCACTGAGGGAGCAATGGATCCTGAAACAATGGGCCAGCTGGATCCTAAGAAAAGGAGCAGGAAGGGTAAAGGTGTATCCTCCTCCCAAACTCCCAATGAGGATCAGTCTCCTGAGGGAGATGATCTCAGTCCCTGTTAAGGAACTGTCCGAGAAGTACTTGTAAAACACACAAGAGGATGGACGGAATGCTGCACATTGGCAAACATTCACCCCCAGTCACAGATCTGGGTTTAATCCATCGTTATTTTGCTTCACCACGCCACCCCAGTTCAGACATAGCCATATGCAAATCAGTCTAGACCCTGTGCCTCATGGGAACAGTCCAGACCGAACTGCCAAGCCATGTCTTCCCTGGACCGGAATCAAGCATCCTAGGACCGGTTTCAGGCTATCAGCCAGGATGGCGTCATTGTGCAGGTCAGGCGCAGCACTTTGTTCAGCCACTCATTGGAATTAACGTTGGCGAGGTGAAAGTGGACATTTGCAAATTAGTCGAGAGGGGTTTCTGTGACCTCAAATTTGCTTGAAAATGCACCATTTGTCCACTCTTTTTTCAAAATTTTCAAGGGGGGAGAACCCCCCCGAACCACCTGTAGGTTGTTCGGGCTCGCTTGCTACGCTCGCTCGCCACAGTGCAGTACCAAATTATTTTACGCCTCACCACTTTCAAATGTCACCAGCCGCCACTGGGGCATGGGCAGTTGATTCATTGGAAGCAAAGCAGCTAGGGCAGCCCTTAAACTGGGCTACATTACACAACCAAGAGCTTGTGAAAGAGTTCAAGGTGAGTGTACCAAGCCTAAATTGTATATATAGTTTTTGGTCAGTTGGTGACTGAATTTGGTCAAGGTAGCCTTCCAATGAACCAAACGATTTAAAGTCAACAAATTCTGCAGTTAACCTGCCCATCTTATTGTTCCTAATTTTTGTTCTGGGCTACCCAGTCCCATGCTTGGCTTTTACTTGCTTCTTAAGTGATTAGTGCCATCCCACTGGCCCTTTGCCCCAATGCTTTCGAGTAGACATTTAATATTTCTAATCCAGCCTATCTTCTTAGATTCATCCAAAGTACAGACTTCGTCAAAAGCTAAGGCGTAGGAAGACAATTCAGGGGTCGATGCTAGTCTCTGCCAGAAAAGCAGCGGGCAGAGTTTTACTAGATCTACAATGGATTTGCAGCCCATGTCCAGTTTAAGGGTATATGGTGGTGTGCTCGGGGGAAGTGACACTAGGCTTGTTAGAAATTTGTTCTCCAACACAGTTAAATCGGCCAGTCTTTCGAAGCCCAACAGCTCAGTCTCATATAGGGCACAGCTCACTGCCTTAGTTTTGTAGATCTCTAGGGCGGATGCGACAGGTTTGGTATGTGAACAACAATGTTCCTTCTTCAGGCCCCCAACTATTTGCTTGAATTTTAGATTTGCCTTAGTTAAATGTGGCTTCCAAGTTATATCATCGGATTATTTAATAACCAGATATTCAAAACTGTTCACCTTCTTCAATGGGACATTGTTTAGGGTTGGTCGCCCTTTGTATGATTTATGCGGATTCTGCATCATGATCTTTGTCTTGGATGTATTAATTTCTAACCCTCTTTTATCGCAGAAAACCTTGAATTAGGTCAACAACGTCTGTAGGCCCCCAGGTGTTTTTGAGACAAGGAGGGTATCGTCTGCAAATAGGAGTGTTACGATTTTCTCCTGCCCTAGCATTGGGGCATCAGCTGGAATCCTAGATAGGTGGTCAACTACTTGGTTAATGTATAAAGAAAATAGGGTTGGGGCCAAGACGCAGCCTTGACGGACACCCCTGTTGATTTTAATAGCGTCATTGACTTGGCCCTGGTCACCTCATCGTACCCTGGCATAGATGTCCTTGAGGAGGCGAACGACTAATGTCAAGAATCCCGTTGGCATACCCATGTCTTTTAGTACCTGCCAGAGCGTATTTCGGGTGACAAGGTCAAAAGCTGACTTCAGGTCACTAAATGCCTAAAATCACCATCTTCCAATATAGAAGGATAAATCGAAAGACCTGGTCTATTGTTCCTGTTTTTTGCCGAAACCCCACTTGATAAGGATCACCATGACCCGACAGATCAACGCTGTTGCCTCCACCTGCTTCAACACCCTCTGCATCCTTCGCAAGACCTTCAAATGGATCCCCCCCGAATCCTGAAAGACCGCCACCCACGCACTCATAACAAGCAGACTGTACTACGGGAACACCCTCTACGGCGGAATCAACAAATCCCTGCTCCGCAAACTCCAGAACACCGCAGCCAGACTCGTCCTCAGCATCCCACGACATGAACACATCACCCAACACCTGCGAAACCTCCACTGGCTCCCCGTCGAGAAGAGAGTAACCTTCAAGCTACTCACCCACGCCTGCAAATCCCTTCACAACACCGGACCCCAATACCTCAACGAAAGAGTCTCCTTCTACGTACCCAAGAGAAACCTCCGCTCCGCCAATCTCGCCCTCGCCGAAACCACGCGCATCCGCAAAGCCAGAGCCGGTGGAAGAGCCTTCTCCTACATCGCGGCAAAGACCTGGAACGAGCTCCCGATCAACATCAGACGCTCCCCCACTCTGCTCACCTTCAGGAAGAGCCTCAAGACCTGGCTCTTCAGCTGACCCGGAGCTGCACCCCTCCCCCAGTGCTTTGAGGCCCTCGCGGGCGAATAGTGCGATCACAATTCCCTGATTGATTGATAAGGAGACAGTATGTTTTTGTCGGTTATCCACTCTTGGATCCTCATCAGAAGTGTACGGCAGAATACCTTCTGTATACAATCGATGAGACTGATGGGCCTATAGTTATTCGGACTATTCCTATCGCCTTTCTTAAAGACGGCAATAACTTCCGCTGCCTTCCATGAGTCGGGGATTGGCGCACCCCCTGCAATAGCATTAGAAAGTGCCAGAAATGTAGTCCGACCAGTTGTTTTTATCATGGCGGAATAGGTCTCCTGGGATTCCGTCAGGGCCTGGGGCTTTTGCTGGAACAATGGCCTCAATTGAGATCGTGATTTCGCTCTTGGTAAAGAGAACCTTAGTTTTGGGTAGAGATGAGTCAAGGGCAGGGGTGTCATTGGTGGAACAATTAGGGTTGGTATACAGAGCGCTAAAACGCTCATGCCAAAAGTTGGCTGTGGTGTTATTGGCTAATGGTGTTTGGCTCTGCAGGTTCCCCCTCGCAACTAGGGCCCAAAATCTTTTAAGATTTTTGTGGGAGCATGCCTCCCCAATTTGCTTCCATTTATTCTAGTCCCACTCCCTTTTTGCTCTAGCTAGAGCCAGTTTGTAGGACCTTCTTAGCTCTCGCAAAGAGACCATATTCATTGTTGTAATTGCCTTAGCAGTTGGCGCCTTAGTGATCTACACTTGCATGTATACCAGGAATGCTGTTTTACTTTCCCCTGTCTGTGTTTGAAACAATGAGAGTGAACAACAAAGTGCGAGGCTAGTTGTTCAAAATACAAGGCGTGCAGGTCACTGGTTCCCCCCCTTCCTAACGTACCGCCTAAGTAGGTTTGAGTCTCTTACTAGTGAACTATTACATCTGCCTGATCGTTATAAGTTTGTCATCCCCCAGGACCATAGACCATTTAAGGCGGAGTTTGTCATTAGTAAGTAATAGCTCTTTGGAAATCATTTGATTCTCTGGGGCACATGGTGGTTTGTCCCAGGGGGAGGCTAGGCCCAAACATAGTGGATTATGGTCGCTATCGCTACTTTCGACTACGAACATGTCTATTAGGGTTGGCCACAGCCTGAAATCCACTAGAATGTAGTCGATACGGCTCGCTCCAGTCGGGCCAATGAAGGTCTTCTCTCCTCCTCTATCTGATTTTGTTCTCCCATTAGTGGCTCTCAGCCTATGTTCTAAAGCCAGTGCGTTTAATTGTATGGCTGATTGGGACCATTTCTTAATTGGGGGTAGGTCAAGAGATGGAATAGACCACAATTTATCTTCCTCTTTGACTTCGTGGTTGTCGTCCCTATCTAGGGGCTTGAAAGTCACATTAAAATCCCAACCCCGCCCCCCACAATCAAAGGATGTGGAAAACGCCTCTTATCAAGGAGCTCATCAAGAGTTTGTAAAGTAGCTGATTCCCCCACACCCAATGCCACTAGCCTAGACGTTATAAATGTCTAGAATAAAGCCTGTATCGCCCTTCTGTTGGACTGCTAGAATATCTGAGCTTGTAGGTGGGTAGCTCTTGGGTTCTACAACTAAGCGCAATGATAATCCAAATCAGCAGTCCGCCTGATGGCCGACCCTGTTTGGACGTAATTGCTGGAGAATGGAATGTCACATATCATGGCATATGCATTGGCGTTATGCTCCAGTTTTTTTGTAGAATGCAGATGTCATGAGAATTGATGAGGTCTACCCAATGGGGAAAGGCACAGTTTCCGTTTAACCCCCGCCACATTCCATGATGCCAATTTAAGCGAGTACAGGCTTATTAGCTTTTGAGAATTGGGTGGGAAGGGGAACGTTCTGTGTAACTTCTTCTTGCGATGGTATTAGGCTGGAGAAGGTATTTGTTGGAATTGGGGAGTAGACCTCCTCTCCTGGGTACAGCTCTATGATTGGATCAGTTTCATTTAAGCCAGCCCTAGGGATTTCTAGTGACAGTGGCTCATTTAACAGTAGTGATCCTGTGTTTAGGAGGGGATTAGGGGCACAAGCTTCAGTAGTTGTGGAGACAATTCTAGGCTGTAGTCAGTCGTTTTCCACCAAGGAGGATGAATATGATGGCAGAGTGGGGAGCGAGTTGGGAGTATAATGAGATGAATTGTTGATCATCTGTTGTTTAAATTGAATGTTTGATGTTGCAGGAGGGCAGGTTTGGACATCTAGGGCTATTAGATTGTGCACTAGCTTCTCATCCGCCAATGTTAGTTCCAATGAATCTGTTGGACTATGAGGTAGAATGCAGCTCCTAACTTTTAGGATGTTGTCCTCACGTCTCACCGATTTGCTACATTTGGGTACATTAATCATGTATATCTTATGTTGTAGTGTAATGGCTAGTTTTGGCCGCTCTGTTCGACACTCGTTTCCAAGCTGTCTTACTATTGGCTCCCCACACAGTATTTCTCTAGAGTGGGAGGGTAGACTGGGGAAATCCTAGCATGTGTTGCTGGAGCTATGTTGGCCAGTGGAACACTATGTGACCTGGTTACCATCACACTATGAACGTCCATTCTGCTAGCCCCAGTAGGGTGGATAGAACATGGTGCTTTGCGCTGGGGTTGCTTTAGACTTTTCGATGTTATTGTGGGCTCGGTAGCAAATGGTGTATCTACGTCGCTTGCCCCTCCTACTCTCTCAAACAACCGATGCATAAGCCCAGTCAGCACTCCTATTGTGGACTTAAGGGCCTTCATTTCCATACGTAGATCAAGAATAGTGTGGGAGGCCTCTAAGTTATGGGATGTTATCACAGTGGACTGTGAGGTGGTGTCCTCTCTGTCTTCCTTCTCCTCTAGGACAATGATGGCTTCTGGGAGGTTTAGTAAAGGTAGGAATCGATTACTACATGTGAGCTCAACAGTGGGCGTCAGCGGGTCACTGGGTGCGCTTAGCGAGCCTTTAGTGGCCAAAGCTGGAAGCCCGGGAGTCTGGTTGCGTACATTCGTCTTCTTAAACATGCTCGGAATGCGCCCAGTTGTTGGAGGGCTACCACGTACTACAGAGTCCTTAGAATTGGATGCAGAGTCAGATGCTGGTGGGTCTAAAAGTTCTGAGCACTCAACCAGCAGATCGTCAATGCGATCAAGTACGTAGTTCCCCCCTGCATGTCTCAGGGCTTTCTTCGGGTTTTGGGTATCTTGTGGGGCCTCCCGACCCCCCTCTGCCGTTTTCCTTTTCCCCATGCTGCCCACGGCAGATCTCAAACAATATAGGGGATAGAGAAGAAAGGACCCACAACCCACTTCAGGGTTCAATTGACCTTCTTTCAGTTTGGTAACTAACCCTTAGCACCTCAGTGTGCACAGTACCTTGGTCAGCAGGAGCAAACCTTAGGGGGGTGGCCCAGCCTCCTCCGGGCTATGACCGGCGCAGACAGCCCACCCTTGCGCCCCCGTGTGCTTCCCATGCTGCGGGGTTTAGAGGCTGCGCTTTAAGCGCGATGACCACGACTCCCCCGTGACGCCAACAATAGCGATGGTAGGCAGGTGCACCCTGGGACTGGAAGTCCCACCAGGGTGAAGAGAGGCAGGAAAGGCAAACAGTTGGCCCCCAAACACTGTGGCGTCCCGCGCCGCGGGGTTAGAGGCTGCGCTTTAAGCACGATGACCACACCTCCCCCGTGACGCCAACAGCAGCGATGGTAGGCAGGTGCACGCTGGGACTGGATGTCCCACCAGGGTGAAGAGAGGCAGGAAAGGCAAACAGTTGGCCCCCAAACACTGTGGCATCCTGCAGAGCGTTCCAGAGCTGCTGCCAACCACAGACACAATTCTACCCTCCTGCTGCTGAACCAGGCTCGAGCAGGGGAAGGTAGAATAGGTTTCCTGTCACAGGGAGGTGTGACCACCTCCCAGACAGGACTTAGTGTATTGGGCTGGGGTGGGGGGCGCTTGCCAGCGCCACTAGACTGCTTTGAAGGGCACATTTGGTGCCCTCCTTGCATACTCCAGTTGGAACCAGTTCAGGGAGCTGTTGGCTCCTGCTCCGGTGCGAAACTAGACAAAGGACATGGGTGTATCCTCCCCTCTGTCCTGCCCCTCCTCTGGGAGGGACCCCTGATTCGTCCCAACCCTTTCCTTAGCGTTATTAAGGGCTTACCTGTGGGTGGATCTTCAGATTCGTCGTGGGACAAGATTCAGATTTGAAACCATTCTACTTCTACCGTCTGGGCGCTTTGGGAACCGAGACTGCATCTGGGAAGACTCCTGCTGCTCCTGGTCTCGTCGTCCTGCCAGTCTTCTGCGTCGTCTGTGCCTCTGCTTCATCCAGGTTCTTCTCCAGGCCTGTGGGCATCAAAGACACCCAAAGGAATCTCCCTTGTAGTGAAGGAGTCACTCCCCTGCATATGCAGGCACCGGAACTAAGCTGACCAGTCGGCTGCTCCTGACGTACTCCGGACTTAGAAAGGCCCAGCAACACATGTAGTGGTTCTGCAACTCCCTCGAGGCCTGCACGGTCTTCTCACTGAGTTTGACGCCAGTATCCCCCGCCCCTTCCTTGCTACCCCACTGTGCATCCTGGTCACTCCCGAGTGGCATAGACTCTGTCCCCTCTGCTTGCTGGTACTCCTCTTCAAGAATCCACCCTTGGATTCCACCGGACTCTTACCTTCTTCACCAGCGGCATCTTCACTGAAGTCCTCCATTATGGTCTACAGCGGTTTCCGATGTCACTTTGCACCTATGCAGCCGACTTCCCTGGTGTAGGTATCCTGGTTCCTGGGGTATCCACGGGTGGGGTGACTCTCCAACCCTCCATCTTCCACGGGGTACTTCAGGGTCCTCTGGGAAGGGTTATTATTCGCCAAAACTGCAACTGCGACTTCCACATTGACTTGCAATGAGTACGCGGCTGTGCTTCCACTCTGCACACAGCCTCTGGGGAGTTCCTGGGTACTTACCTCAGATGGTTCCTTGGGTCCCCAGCTCTTCTAAGTCTTCTGGGTAAAGTCTCGACTTTGGTCACAGTTCGCATTCCACTTTATTAGTATATGGTTTGGTCTCCCCCTGGAGACCATTGTGTATTTGTGCTACTTACCTGTTCTCCATTTGAAATATTGTGTGTATTGTGTTGACATTTCCGGGGAGGAGATATACCAATGTGTTAGTGAGTGCGTATAATAAATATAACAATTTTTATATATCTACACTGTGTGGTTCTTTTTCATTTAACCTACACTATATGATTAGTTCTGGTAAAACAAGCTGCTTAACACTCCTTCTGGACTAAACCTGAAGGATGCTCTCCACAGCACCCACTTAGAGAGCTTTCCATGGTTGTCTAAGGCCACTAAAATCACCATAAGGGATGTCTGGATTAGTGCAGGGTGCTTCACTAAAGTAAGTGTGCACCATATACTAAGCCTGCCTCCTACACTCAAAAACTATTGAACGAATTTACACCAATCACAAAAATCACGCTTTCTGGAACAAGATCTGGCTTCCTGCCAAATTTGGTATAATTCTGTGTAGCCATTTTAACTGTAGCGCTGTTCACTATGAAATGGCATGGGAATTTTGTGTTTTGGGACCCCCCCCCCTTTTCTCGGCCCCCGCTTGACGGATCACCTCAGAACTTGCCAGGAAGAAGCTAAGCCAAAGGAGCAATTTTGAAAAAAAAGGTTTTGTGAAGAGTCATCAAACGGTGCCAAAGTCATTAGCAAACCAAAAAATGCTTTTCCTAACTAGAATTACCTAGTGGCGACGGCCACCGGGAGATAGATAGATAGATATTCACAAAAAAACAAAGGTTACAGGGACATTATAGTTAGGAAATAGAATTAAAAATCCAAAGAAATTCACTGGAAAAACAAAGGCTACAGGGGTGTTATAGTTAGGTTCAGATATTACACACACAAAACCATAGAAATTCAGCAGTTATAGTTAACTCAAGTAACTATAAATCATGCCCTAAGGTAACTATAACTCGCTCGCCCGGCATGCACGGTTTTCTCATCAATAACTTCACTGCAAATATTGCAGTGATATTATCAATGATCTCATAGAAGATGTCATGACTGATACAATATGTGGGGTAACTAGCAATGCATGGCGAGGGTGCGAGTTATAGTTACCTTAGGGCACGAGTTATAGTTACTTGAGATAACTAACTATAACTGCTGAATTTCTATGGTTTTGTGTGTGTAAAACCTGAATCTAACTAACGTCCCTGTAACCTTTGTTTTTTCCAGTTAATTTCTACGTTTTTTTAATGCTATTTCCGAACTATAACTTCCCTGTAACCTTTGATTCTTTAGTGAATTTCACTGGGTTTTTTTCAATATAAATTGCACTACGATTTGACCCATAAGTTCAATTTACTACTATTCCTTTTCACAAGTTTAGAAATACATTTTATTCACACATTCACTCATTATATATTGTAAAACTAAAAATTTGAAAATTAAGGTAAGGTAACATGTAGTATTCAATAAATGCAATGCAACCATTTTTTTAAAATTCATTTTATTGATCCACGGATCTATCGCGAATCCTCGGACAAATAAGGGGTTTTCCGGTTATATTGCACACATTCAATACTAAAACAAAAACACATTTAATACAAACATATGCTATTGTAATTTCTATTAGTGTATCCCTGCCTGTGAATGGGTGTGTGAGTGACTGTGTGGGTGTGTGAGTGGCGGAGTGGGTGTTTGAGTAAGTGTGTGTGGGTGTGGCTTTGTGGGTGTATAAGTGGCTGTTTGGGTATATGGGTGCTGTGTGGCTGTGTGTGGTTTTGTGGGTCTGTGAGTGGCTGTTTGAGTGGGTGGGTTTGTGAATGGTGAGGGTGTGTGAGTGACTATTGGTGGGTGAGTGTGTGAGTAGGTATGTGGGTGTGTGTGTTTTTTTTAAATTGGGGCCTGGATCCACAGATCCACTTGAATCTGTGAGGATCCGGGTGGTACTGGGCAGATCCTCGCGCTAAAAAAAACAGTTTTGGACAATTTCTTGCCCATGATGGGTACCTCTACCTTAACCCCTTGAATCACTTTTACATTTTATTTTCTCCCATGGGAACCGTGTTCCGATGTACAAACTGGTGGCCACAACTTTCCTCTCAGGTTGCAGCCAGCCAGTTACAGCATTGCTGTTGGCACGTGGATCCGCCACTCTGAGCAGATCAACAGAGGATCTGAGTCTCTAGGTATACATAAATCTTTTTACTTTAATAACTCCAAAACTATTGAACAGATTTACATCAAATTACAAAAATGTGTAATTCCATGCAGCGGTTCGGGCTGTAGTGTCTAAAACCCCTATGGTAAAGTGCATGGGGAAAACGCGTTTTTGGACCCCTATTTGTTTCTTGGCCCCTGTTTGACGGATTACCCCGAAACTTTCCAGACAGCAGCTGAAGTGACTGGTACTCTAGTTTTGAAAATGTCATGAAGATTCGTCAAGCGGCGGGGGTGCTAGAGGGCGGGCTAGCAAGATGGCCGCACACGAGTGAAGCTCCTGCTGTCCGGGGCGCCCCAACCAAACCACTTTTACACATCCCCACAGCAGGTGATGGAATTTGTTAAAAAACTGCCCAACACCCCTCGCCAATTGGAAAAATCACCTCCCAGGAACAGAACAGCTTCACCATTATCGGAATTGGAGTAGGGATCGCAGGAAGGAAGTGAAAGACAGAAAAAAGGCTCAGCCACGACACAGAAATGAACCAGACATGTAAAGAAACCCCCCAAAAAGGAACCTTTTATGAGACGCTAATGAGTCATTGAATGTAGATACTCACCAAGGATGTGCCTTCTATAAACATTGATTGCAAAGACACTTATGGACGCAACTACTCACAAAGATACCACAACCGATGGCACAGGCCACTAGAGGTGCACTATGTTTTTTAGGTCCCGGACACCCTCCCCCTCTTGTACCACCTGAGGGGAGGAACTGCCTTGCCCCTAGACGATACCCCCCAGCAGGAGTACCCTTCATTTAGATATGGACTTATTGTTAGACCTGACTTCTTTTATGCACTTCTTCCACCTTGGTTTCTTTTTTCTCTCTCTCTCTCCTTTATCCACTCTCTTCTTTCTAAGTTACATTCCCGCTTTGATATAAAATTGCAAGTCCCAGTTCCAAGGTGCTTATAGAGATAGACCACTGTTGCCGTTGTTATGTATTGTTGGGACTTTGGCTTATGGTGGGGACAGATGGGACATTCTTGAGGTGTGGGAGGGACTTTTCACAGCAGGTTGAGGGAAGCCAGTGTTGGAGGGAGGGGGGTAAACAGGTAGCATAATGCAGGCAGACAGAGCAAAGAGATAGTACATGGTTCGCATCTAGACAGCAAACGCCGGAACCAGGGAATAGCAACAATCCATCACGACCAAGCAAGTCAGGAACACATGGTGAATAGCAGCCGGCAAATGAGTTTGCACTTCCGAACGTGGAATATCCGGGGACTAGGGGACCCGCGCAAGAAGCGACACCTTCTTGCCTACCTACACAGGCACAATATAAACATTGCCAGGATACAGGAAACACACACAACTCCAGCCTCGGATCCCACCTTTTCAATGCGCTGTGCATCACACAGATACTTCTCCTCGTATTCTACCTATTCAAGAGAAACTGCCATCCTCATCCGGAAAAATACCCCTTACATAGAGGAGGGCTCCCTAAATGATTCACAGGGAAGATATAATGTGATCTGGGGAAAACTAGTGTCACATTCAGTTACACTAGTGAATTGCTAAGACCATAACTTATGAAATAATAAATAATGAATTACCAGCATTTGTAAAGCGCACAGCTACCTCCGGAGAGGTGTCCCGGCGCTGGGGGCCGTCGGGAAGATGAAGCGAGCTATTGCCCAGAGTCACATTGTGCTGGGCTAACCTGCTGCCGGCGCCGGGGATCGAACCGTGAACCCCGTGGTCCGGAGTCAGGCACCCTGGCCGCTGCGCCACACCTCTTCCACATAGATGACGAAGCATTCTACGTTGCGCTATGGGGGCTGATTATGAGCATTGGCTCAGCACACGTCATTTGGGGCGGGGATTTTAATCTCACTATCCGACCAGCCCTAGACCATTCCCACCCACAGCCGACCATTCCCACCCACAGCCACAGCACTACACGAAGACCCAATGCAAAGTACAACAGATCATGGACAACATCGACTAATTGATGCATGGCGAGATACACATCATACAGATAGGGAAGGCACCCATCACTCCTCTGCACACTCCAGTTGGTCCAGAATAGATTACTGGTTGGTCTTCAGAGGTTTTGGGACCTCGATAACACATGCACAGCACTTGGCGTGTACATATCCAGACCATGCCCCGTGCTTATGCAGCTGTCTCCGCCTGGGGGCCCCTCCCGCTATACGACCTGGCGCCTTCCCACACAGTCGCTATTGGACACCCCATTTAGAGCTGAACTAGGGCTAGAGCTGGAGAAATTCATCGAACGCAACATAGTGTAGTGTAGTTCCTATTTCCCTAATGGGCTCTGCGCATTGGAATAATATACCCTATAGGTTTGACATAGGACTGAGGTCAGTATGCCCCTATCGAGTATATTAAACTTAATTTACTTTGTAACAGCTAACTCAGAGGCCACTAGAAACTCCTTGTAAACAAGAAGGGAGTAGTTTCTGGCAACCGCATAAACATGACAACTTTGTTTCCCTTTAGAATCGGAACACTCTCAGAATCGTGGAAACAGATAACAGTTTCACTCAGCTAATCGTGCATGCTTAGTTTCTTCAGAGTTACACAGAAATAATAGACGGGCGTTTCAATAAAAGGATTTATTGAACAGTCTTGTTTCTCGTGTAAGAGATATGAGCTGTTACAATCATAAGACAGTATGCGAGATATATTATGTACAGCGTAAGCAGTAGAAAGAAATAATACTGCGCTAGCATCATCTTTTAGCTATGACACATATATTCATATACATAAATAACATAAGCTAAAAATGTGAGTACTCATAAGATGCTTCTCTAACTAGTTCTACCCCAGTGTACCTAACCTGAGTGTAGTGCAAGGTAAGAAGTAGGTGATGTATGCTATAGTATGGTATGCTATAGTATGGTATGCCAAGTCTGGTATGCCAAGAGTCCGTCTAGGTTCTAGTCAGCTCCATACCTTGAGAATGAGAGAGGTGGGAATCTCTTTCAGGGTCTCGAACTCTAATACCCCGCGAAGGGAGTCAGAACACTGTAAGCTGGATGCTCTGCGAGCAGGGATGACAGCGTCTCTTGTCAGTGCATCAGGCCGGGACACGGGCTCCTCTAAAGTTGAGGTCTCCTCCTACTTGCTTGGGCAAGGGAAGGTATATTTATACTCGGTGGGTGCCTTGGAATTTTAGCATTGACGTAAAGTCGGGCAGAGGAAGACGTCAGGAATGAACCCTTAAGGAATAGCGGTTCATGCATAATAAATGAGTTCTTGGAGAAATCAATAATCCTGTGCTAGGGGAACTCCCAAGAGCTTAAGGGTCTGGTTTCTAAGAACTTGTTGTGACGTTAGGGTGGACGGATGTAGGTGACCATGCCTGTATTTGGATAGCATGGCTAATGCCTAAATAAGGACTGGGATCTTATGCCTACATAAGGGCAATGCGAATTGTGCCTATATAAGGACATGTATCAGGAAAACCTATATACGGACACCTAAAGCGGAATACTCTGTCCCCACATTGGCATTGGTCTGGGAAGCACTAAAAGTGACCATACAAAGCATATGCATTGCAAAGGCTGGAGGTATACTTAGGAATATACGACACATATTGGGAAATCTGAAAGAGACACGTTAGTGACAGATTCCTTACCTTAGAATATCCCCAGGCGTCAGGCTGGATCCGGAAAGTTTTTTGCGTAGCAGTACCCTTGCGCGTCGGTAGGCGGCGTCGTGCGGCTCCGCGTCCGTCGTCGGCGTCGTGATCGCCGGGATGACGTCGCGGGCAGTACTTAGACGCCGCCCCTGCGCGCTGACGTCAGTTCTTCTTTTTCCGCGCCAGTAAGCGCAGATCCGGGAAGAGCAGTGCCCTAGTCACTTTTTGACTATCTTTTTGTGAAATTTTTCACTGTTCTCTTCAACGAGTCTTCACGACTCCTAAGGTGTCGTAGGGATGCCCGGCTTTAAGCCCTGCGAGGTATGTGGTCGTATGATGTCCATCACGGACCCCCACCTCGAGTGTCTCTTCTGCCTCGGCCGAGGCCACGACACGAAGTCGTGCCCTGACTGCCGGAAACTTCATCCGAAGGCTTTGCGAGAGCGGTCTCGAAAGCTCCTTGAAGTCCGGCAGTCGGCTCCGCGCCGCAGCAAGCCCCGGTCCCGGGAGAGGTCGAGGGGCCGGACGCGGAGTCCCCGCCGTTCGTCGGAATCCAAGTCTTCGCGCTCCTCCGGTACGTCGAAGCACAAGAAGTCTAAGCGGCGTCATCGCTCTAAGACTTCGCCTCGCCGGTCGCGCGACTCGGCTGAGGTCCCTGTCGGCACCGTCCCCGCCCCGCGGCCCCGGACGTGCCTGTCGAGTTGCCCCCGCATTACCCGTCCTTCCCGGGTTCGGGGGCGACTCCGGCCGAGTACAGAAATTCCTGTCGGCCATGGCCCGCCTCTTCGGGCCTCAAGGTCCCTCCGGTGCGCCTTCGGGCCCCGCGGGCCAGATGGGGTTGCTCCGGCGTCGCCGTCGACTCCGGTCCCGGCGTCGCCTGTCCCACCAGCCTTCGTCCCGGCCTCGGCTCCGGCCCCGGCCTCGACCCCGGTTCCGGTGGTGCCGCAACCTCCATCGACGCCGGTTGACCTAACCACGCCTCCGCCGACGCCGATGTCCCCGGTGCCGTTTCCGACGCCGTCCGGGGCTCCGGGCGGCGTCGTTCCCCGGTTCTCCCCGGGTCCGGACATGGAGCCGGACCGGCGTCGCCCGACGCCGGTTCCGGCGCCGATGAGGCCTTGGGTCCCTTATGTCCCTCCTCCTCCATCTTTTCAACCTGAGGAGGACCAGGAGAGCTGGGAGGGGTCTGACGACCCTCTCACACAACAGTGCGAGTTTGACCCGGACTGGGTTGAGGAACTTGGGGATGCCAGTGGGCTGGATACCTCCCCGACTCTGGCATGCTGTCTCCTCCCGTGGCAACGGAGGAGGGGGCTAATTTTGCAACGGTGTTGCGTAGAGCTGCTGGAGCCTTAAATCTCCAGTTGCCTACAGTGGCCGTCAGGACTAACCTCCTGACTGAAGTGCTTCAGCCGGCGGCCTCCTCTTCGGAGCCTGTGCTGCCGTTCAACGATGCACTCACTGACGTTCTTTTGGGTGCCTGGTCCAAACCCACCACAGGGGCTCCTGTGGATAGGAACGTGGCCCGACGCCATCGCCCGGCTCCGGGCGACCCCTGTTTCTCTCCCAACACCCCACCCCTGAGAGCTTGGTTGTCCAAGCCTCTGCCTCCCAAACAGCCTTCCCTACCGCCCCTCCGGATAGGGAATCCAAGCGCCTGGATCACTTTGGGAAGAAGGCTTTCTCTTCCTCCAGTGCTGGCTTGCGGTCTGTTAATACCGCTTGCCTCTTGGGCCGATACACCCACTCCCTGTGGGATTCGGTGGCTGATGTTTTGCCGCAGTGTTCTGAGGAGGTCCAGACACTGCTTACCCGCGCTATTGCGGAAGGGCGTGATGCGGCTAAGTATACCATCCGCTGTGGCCTTGATACCGCCGACTCGCTGGGCAGATCGCTTGCAACGACGGTGGCGCTGCGTCGCCACGCCTGGCTGAGAACCACTGGTTTTTCAGGGGATGTCCAGAATACTCTCATGGACATGCCCTTTGATGGAGTCGGTCTCTTTGGTTCAAAGGCGGACCATGCGCTGGAGCGTTTCAAGGATTCACGGGCTACTGCTAAGTCCCTGGGCCTTGCTGTTGTGCGCCCTCCGCAAACGTCTGCTTTTCGCCCCTTTCGTGGCCACGGAAGGGGCGCCCAGTCACGTCCACAGCCCGGCCAACGGCCCGCGCAGCAAGCGCCTTCGCGTGGCCGAGGACGTGGATACCGCCGTGGCGGTTCGGGCAACCAGCGTGCGGGTCAGGCCACCACCTCCAACCCGTCCGCGGCCTCCAAGCCCTCCTAGTCCCTCCTTTCAGGTGCACAGCACGCCAGTCGGGGGCAGGGTCCGCCATCACCTTCACCACTGGCGTCCCATCACCTCGGACAAGTGGGTCTTGGACATTGTCCGAAGGGGCTACTCCCTCCCCTTCGAGACCACCCCCCAGCCATGCCACCTCAATTCCACCGCATGTCAGGGGATCACTTGGTGCTTCTACAGAAGGAAGTCACGGCCCTCTTGGCCAAGAGGGCCATCGAGCATGTTCCGACCCCAGAAGTAGGGCGTGGTTGCTACTCCCACTACTTTCTGGTGCCCAAAAAGGACAAGGAGGACATGCGTCCTATCTTGGACCTCCGGAACGTCAATCGCTTCCTCCGGAAGGAGAAGTTCAAGATGCTCACCCTAGCTCAGGTCTTGACTGCCCTCGACCCCGGAGACTGGTTGGTAGCGTTGGACTTGCAGGACGCCTATTTCCACATCCCCGTCCTGCCGGCCCACCGGCGTTACCTTCGGTTCACGGTAGGCCTCGAGCATTTTCAGTTCACCGTGCTCCCCTTTGGCCTTACCAGTGCCCCTCGGGTGTTCACGAAAGTGATGGCGGTGGTCGCAGCTCATCTGCGCCGGGCAGGGGTTTCAGTCTTCCCCTACCTCGACGACTGGCTGCTGAAGGCGGGCTCGTCCCAGGCAGTTGTCTCCCACCTCCAGACTACGGCCGAACTCCTGCACTCGCTGGGGTTCTCCATCAATGTGCCAAAGTCGCATCTGATTCCTTCTCCACAGCTCCTTTTCATCGGAGCAGTTCTGGACACGACGCAGTTTCGGGCCTATCCTCCCGAACGGCGAGTCCGGGATATTCAGGCTATAATTCCGATCTTTCAGCCCTTATCCTGGGTTTCGGTACGGATGACCCTGAGGCTGCTGGGCCTCATGGCCTCCTGCATCCTGCTGGTCACTCATGCCAGATGGCATATGCGGGCTCTGCAGTGGGACCTGAAGTTCCAGTGGGCGCAGCACCAGGGCGACCTGTCCGATCACGTCCAGATCTCGGAGGGGACTGCAAAACAGTTGCAGTGGTGGCTCTCGAACCGGCAATTGGTCATGGGCAGATCCCTCTCCCTTCCCCAGCCAGAGCACACAGTTGTGACGGACGCGTCCCTTCTGGGATGGGGCGGTCACATGGGAGAGGCGGAGATCAGAGGCCTCTGGTCTCCGGCGGAGTCCCGGCTCCATATCAACCTTCTGGAGCTCCGGGCGATCCGACTTGCACTCAAGGCATTCCTTCCCTCTGTCAAAGGGAAGGTAGTGCAGGTGTTCACAGACAACACCACTGCCATGTGGTACTGCAACAAACAAGGCGGGGTGGGGTCGTGGACCCTTTGTCAGGAGGCTCTGCGCCTCTGGACATGGCTGGAACACCAGGGCATGTTCCTGGTGGTTCAACACCTGGCAGGTTCCCTGAACGCCAGGGCGGACGAACTCAGCCGCAGGTGCATGATGGATCACGAATGGCGTCTTCACTCGGAAGTGGCGCAAGGACTCTTTCTACAGTGGGGAGAGCCTTGGTTAGATCTATTCGCCACCGAAGAGAACGCGCAATGTCATCAGTTCTGCGCGTTGGAATTTCCAAGGCGGCACTCGCTCGGCGACGCTTTTCGTCACGAGTGGAGTTGCGGTCTATTGTACGCCTTTCCGCCTATACCACTTCTACCCAGAGTGTTGAAGAAGATTCGGCACGACCGGGCCCAAGTCATTCTTGTGGCTCCGGACTGGGCTCGAAGAGTTTGGTATCCCGAGCTACTCAATATGAGCGTAGATCCCCGATCCGTCTGCCTCTTCGGGAGGATCTTCTGTCGCAGCAGCAGGGGACGGTCCTCCACCCGAACCTGTCCAGTCTACACCTGCTTGCGTGGAGATTGAGCGGCGGCAGTTGATTCCTTTCGACTTGCCTCCCGAAGTTTGTGATGTGATTCTGGCAGCCAGGCGTCCCTCCACTAAGGTGGTATACGCCTGCAGGTGGAACAAATTTGTGGCATGGTGCACAGCAAAGGCTGTGGATCCCCTTTCTGCCCCTCTTTCTGAGGTCCTTCTGTTCCTTCTCTCTCTGGCCCAACAGGGTTCTGCCCTGGGTACCATCAAGGGTTATCTTTGTGCTATCTCGGCCTTCCTCAGGCTCCCTGATCAGCCCTCCCTTTTCAAGTCCCCTGTTGTTAACAGGTTCTTAAAAGGCATTACTCACCTCTTCCCTCCTGTTCCGTTTGTGATGCCTCAGTGGGACTTAAACTTGGTTCTTACCTTTTTAATGTGCGCTCCCTTTGAGCCTCTACATAACTGTCCTCTTCGTCTTCTGACTCTGAAGACAGCCTTTCTGGTGGCCATCACCTCCGCTCGGCGGGTGAGTGAGCTCCAGGCTCTATCTTGCAAACCTCCCTTTCTGTCTGTTCATCCAGACAAGGTTGTTCTTCGGACGCGTCCGTCCTTCTTGCCAAAGGTGGTTACTGCTTTCCACATTGGGCAGACCATCACTTTGCCCACCTTCTTTCCGCCTCCGCATCCTTCCAGAGAGGAAGAGAGGCTCCACCGTCTGGACCCAAAACGTGCGCTCTCCTTCTATATTGACCGCACAAAACACTTCCGGGTGGATGACCAGCTCTTTATTGGCTACGTGGGCGCCAAAAAGGTCGGGCGGTGCACAAGAGGACCATCTCCCGCTGGGTTACCTTGTGCATCAAGACCTGCTATTCTTTGGCTAAAAGGAGCCTCCTGTTGGGCTGCGTGCCCATTCCACCAGGGCAACGGCTGCTACCACGGCCTTGGGCCGCGGTGTTCCGCTGCCGGTTATCTGTCAGGCAGCTACGTGGGCCTCGCTGCACACGTTTACAAAGCATTACTGCCTTGACAGTCAGGTCCGGAGGGACGGCTTCTTTGGCCGTTCTGTCCTCCAGGACTTCCTTGTCTGATCTTTGTTCGCAGACCCACCACCGGGGTTGGTATTGCTGGGGTATCTATTCTAAGGTAAGGAATCTGTCACTAACGTGTCTCTTTCAGATGCACAAGTTACTAACTTGTGTAACGATATATCTGTAAGAGACAGTAGTTAGTGACAGATTCCTACCGCCCACCCATCCTCCCCGTTCTGCGAACTGATTTCTAGGGTTAAGGACATCCCTTTCAGGGCCCTAGTATTTTTCAGACACCTATGTCAGCTTCTTGCATGGCTCTGCGTTCCTGGCGCGGAAAGTCGTGTACAGAACTGACGTCAGCGCGCAGGGGCGGCGTCTAAGTACTGCCCGCGACGTCATCCCGGCGATCACGACGCCGACGACGGACGCGGAGCCGCACGACGCCGCCTACCGACGCGCAAGGGTACTGCTACGCAAAAAACTTTCCGGATCCAGCCTGACGCCTGGGGATATTCTAAGGTAAGGAATCTGTCACTAACTACTGTCTCTTACAGATATATCGTTACACAAGTTAGTAACTTGTGCTACAGGACACGAATATCCGGGACTTAGAAGCAGAATTAGCCGCAACTGGCGAGGGGGCAGTGCAGGCAAAAATAAGGGACATGATTACTGAATATCAAAACGTGGCAGAAAGGGAATGCCTCTTCCGCTGTAAATATCGCAAAGCAAGAAGATATGGAGAAGGGGAGAGACTGGGGAAAGCAATGGTGGAATTGACTCGGAAGCCCAGGTTCGCCAACTACGTGTTGGAAGTCCGAAACTCAACAGGGCAGCCCCAGAAAGATACTTAGGCGATACTGCAGACCTTCTGGGAGTATTACTCCTCGCTATACACCACCCGGAGAACCGCTCCCATAAATGTAGAACCCTACTTGGCAAATGTAGAGCTGGGATGGCTAAGCGATGCAAACACAAGGAGATGATGGACAGAGCGCTGAAACCTTTCAGACACTCACCCCCAGTCACAGATCTGGGTTGAATCCATCATCGTTCTTTAGCTCACTTCGCCATCTCAGTTCAGAACCAGCTATATGCAAATCAGTCTTGACCCTGTGACTCATGGGAACAGTCCAGCCCAAACTGCCAAGCCAGGTCTTCCCTGAACCGGAAACAAGCATCCTTAGACCGGTTTCTGGGTAACACCCCTCATCAGCCAGGCTGGCTTGAATCCAGTGGCAACGTGAGCAAGGGACCCACACCTGGGCATACCCTGCCAACTTAGGGCGAACAAAGCAAACACAAGGAGATGATGGACAGAGCGCTGAAACTTTTCAGACAGTCACCCCCAGTCACAGATTTGGGTTGAATCCATCATCGTTCTTTAACTCACTTCGCCACCTCAATTCAGACCCAGCTATATGCAAATCACTCTTGACCCTGTGCCTCATGGGAACAGTCCAGCCCGAACTGCCAAGCCAGGTCTTCCCTGAACCGGAAACAAGCATCCTGCGACCGGTTTTGGGGTAACACCCCTCATCAGCCAGGCTAGCTTGAATCTAGGGGCTAAGCGATGCACAGGGAGAATTTCTCACTGCTGACTTTGAAGAAGACGAAATCAGCACTGATATTACGCAGCTGGGTTCAGGAAAGGCCTCGGGACCAGACGGGCTCCCGACAGAGTTCTATAAGGCGTACATTGATACACTGGCGCCCTTCCTGAAAAAACTATACGAATAAGCGTTGCAATTAGGTTCACTCCCCCTCACTATGTGGGAAGCTCTGATAATATCCATCCCGAAAACAGGCAAACCCCCGCAGAATGCGAGTCATACAGGCCACTGTCCCTAATAAACTGATGTAAAAATACTGGCAAAACTGCTGGCGAATCGCCTAAGCCTGCTAATGGATAGACTATTGTGGCCAGACCAGGCTGAGTTCATTCCAGGCAGAGCCATCTCATAAAACCTAAGGACCTTGTTTTCAATCTTACAAGATATAGACCCGGAACTCAATGCTGTGCCAGTCTTTTTGGATGCTACTAAAGCTTTTGATTCCCTTGAGTGGGACTTTTTCATGTCGGTACTACAACGCATTGGCTTCCCCCTGCGATTCAGGGAATGGGTGCAACTGTTATATCACAAACCATCGGCGAAGCTATTCATCAATGGAACACAGTCCCCTGCCTTCGCCATCATGCGAGCAACTCGACAGGGCTGCCCACTGTCCCCTCTCCTCTTTGCCATTGCGATAGAACCACTGACGGCTATGCTTAGGCAACATCATCGGGAATATGCACTGAGATACCTCTCCGGGAAAGACCTACTGTTATACGCAGACAACATCACACGATATGTCAGGGAACCCCAGACAAGTCTAAATGCAATACTACGAGAATTTATCAGATTTGGGGAACTCTCCTGTGTAACTATTAATTGGGGAAAATCCCAGATTTTTCCGCTCACTCGCAACACTTCCCCCTTCGCGTCAGAATATCCATTGAGATGGTGCAAAACAGAACTCAAATACTTGGGGATAGTAATTTTCAGAGATAAAGAGGAACTATTGAGAGCAAATTATGGCAGGGTACTGACCTCTATTTCAGACTCCATCACCCGATGGATCGCTATGCCCCTCTCGCGGGGCGCATAGCGCTTATGAAGATGTTGGTCCTGCCTCAACTGCTATATCTATTCATAAACATCCCTTGTCATCCGGGTCGTATATTCTTTCATAGCATGAGAACCCAGCTTATCCGACTTGCATGGGGAGGGAAAGAGCCTAGAATTCGCTGGGACACTCTCACCCTGCCATTTGCGCAAGGGGGTTTAAGTGCCAAACCTGGAACTCTATTACTTAAGCGCACAGGTGCATTACGCGGTGTATTGGTTTCACACCCCCGCCCATTTATGCCACATATTGCAGTGGAACAGGGATACATGGCATCAATACTACTGTCTAGCTTCCTTGGCATTAACACAAAGACTGCTGGAGGCGGAGACTCCACCATAGCATGCACAAACGCTGCCTGGAGAAACATCGCAAATCGGCTGCAAGTAACTATGATGTACTCCTCTGCACTGCCCCTGACCTATCACCCCGCTACTCCGGTAACACATGAGGGTATCTGTCGAAAGATGCTGCAAAACTACAATATTCACCCATGGGGGGATATGTACGTCGAGGGGAAATTTTGCAATAAGGAGGAGTTTTTGGGTGACAGCACCCCCTCACCCATAGAACTATTTCTATACATTTGACTGAGGCAAGATGTCAAAGCCGTTACTTCAGACTTTCCAAATGACCTACACTACTACCGCTGCACAACATGCTCCAAACAACCAGCGCTTCCCATGCAGTAACACTACTCTATCGAAGCACCCTCACCTCTCTGGTGGAGACCACGAGGAAATCTAGGGAGGGATGAAAGGCAGAGATAGGCGCTCCCCTGGAAGATGCGCACTTGACATACTGCTGCCAACAGACGGAGCGAATAACAGCTAATAGTAGACTCGGAATCATCCATTACAAGTTTCCACACAGGATGTAATATAACCCGGCAAGGCTACGATGCTATAACCTAAGAGACACTGATAAATGTGACAGATGTGGGAAGGAAGGAGCTGACTTCCCCCACCTAGCTTGGACATGCAGACCAATCATCCAATACTAGGAGGAGGTCGGTGAGGCCCTTTCCCAGATGACAGGCATGCAACTACACCTTACCCCAAACATTGTGCTACTAGGGTACACAGCACATATAGACGCGTCGGGGAGGAGGTTTGTGGATCTCGGGTTGCTACTAGCTAAACGCATGGTCGCGTGCAAATGGGGGCGAGGAAGAGCTCCTAAATTTAAAGACTGGCTGTGTGTGCTAGTCTATTGCCAGGAACAATTAGCGATATACTCGGAGCTCCTCCCAGTGACTTCTCGACCCAAAGATATATGGGATCCCTTAAAGCCATACTTATCACACACCCCTTTATGAAACAGATCAGAGTTGAGACCTGATATACATACCATTGCGACAACATTGGCTGGCTAACGCCACACAAGACTATTCACCTGGTAGATGGCGGTGCACACTAAGCGATGGATGCAACACCTAAGTGTAACACACATGAATGTTGAACTAAACAAGTGATGAACATGTAACAAGAAAAAGCAAACCGTATTGTACAAGGAGATATATGAACTCGAAACACTGGAAATGTTATGCAAACCTGAATGTTATGGTATACAATGTGTAAAAACCAATAAACATTTTTTTTTTTTTTTTTTTTTAAGTTCGTCAAGTGGCACCAAAGTCATTAGCAAAAAAATATATAAATGTATAAAACACCTACTGGCAGTCGCCAGTAGGTAGTTATAGTTAGAAACTAGTTTCCATAGAAAAAGCGTTTTTTGGTTTGCTTATATCTTTGGCACCGTTTGACAAATCCTCCAAAATTAAAATTAAAAAAAAAAGTGCCCTCCTCTGTCTAGTTGTGGATGGAAAGCTTCTGGGTGATCCGTCAAGCGAGGGCCGAGAAAGGGGGCGTCAAAAAATGTGCACTTCCAATGTTAAGTCCCTGAAAGATTTTAGACACAACTACAGCCCAAACCTCGGAGCGGAATTTCACCAAATTTGTCATAAAGTCTAGATCTTGGTCCAGAAGGAACTCTTTTGTCATTTGGTGTAAATCCCTTCAGTCGTTTTCGAGTTTTTAAAGAGAAAAAAAGTGTATATCTAGGGACGCGAATCCAACAGATCTCATGCTAAGATCTGATTGGCTGCCAACACTTTAACCAGGAAGTGTTGGCAGCCATTTTGGGACTCGGACTCAGCCAAGTCCCCCCAAAAAAAAAGAGATGGGGGCAGGGTAGGAATACCCGGACACTCTAGGCCTGGTGGTGGGGTCTCCTGAGCTTGTTTTTCTTCAGCCCCTGGGTTGGCCAGGTCCTGGGAGGCAATATTAAACTAGTATATCCCTAGGCCCATTACGGCCCCGGGGACCACCACCTCCCGGTGCTAGGCCGCTTCCCAAAAGGGGGAGGGGGGCCACGCGGCACCCCTCCAGGGCCATTTTCAGCCCTGGGGACCACCACCTCCCTTGGGCTAGGCCGAATTTGTGGATGGAAGGGGGCCGGGCCTGAGAAGGCTCGGGAAGGGAGCCATGCAAGCCCCCTCCTCTTTTTTGGTGAATTTGGCTTCCGGGGGATGGGTTCCCTAGGTCCTAATGAGGCTTGCGGAGAAGGACCCCCTGGCCCCCTACCCTTTTTTAATTGAATTTGGGGATTTGGTCCCAGGGCCTGAAGCTCCCTTTTCTTAATTGAATTTAGCCCCACGGGATGGGGACCGGGGCCTAATGAAGCTGTGGGAGGGGGGCCCCTTTGTAATACCATATGGCTCCAGGGGATTGAGGTCCCCGGGGACGGAGAAGGCTCTGGGAGGGAGAGCAGCGCAGGCCCCCCTCCCTTTTTAGGTCTCGCCTACGCAGCGCGCATGCGCTGCAAAGGCAAAAAGACCTTTTTCCATCGCTTCAGCTTTTCAGCCAAACGTGCACGCGTTCCATTGCCTTCAATGGCAACGCGTGCACGTTGGTGATTCACTTGCGGGAGCGAGCAGCTGGCGCCACGCCGCTCGCTCCCGCAAGAGGAATCGCACTCCCCACCCGGAGTACTGTTTCACTTTCGCGGCTTGTTTCATTTGGCTTTGGCAAAGGCAGCCGCGTGTTTATCTTTGCTTCGCGCTAAAGTGAAAGCGCGATGCAAATATAAACACGCGGCTGCCTTTGCACAATGGGGAGAGCTTGTTGGGATTCTGGAGTGCTTGGAAGATTATGCCTCAAATGCTGCAACAGTCACGGCTAATGTATCCAGGGTATTCCTGGAAACCTTCTATGAATTCCATTTATTTTCACATGATGAAATATAGATGTGTCACGTATATAGGAATACCGTGGTACTGGTGAAGAGCGCCTCAGTGCTGCTAGTAGTGACAGCCTTGTCTGGGTGTTAGGACCGCATTTACCTAAACCGAGAAACAAAGCAGAGCGCGTGAGGCGGAAGTGTTTGCTGCTACCCTTACTCTCAGGGGTCATAGATGCAGCGGTAGGAAGAGCTAGTCAAGGGCACCTTACGCGATCCATTTGCATGCTGCAGTTTCAGCTGCTCGATACATTGGCTATGCACTCTGGTAATTCTAATTACCCGGTTCCTGGGCACTGACTCTAACTTTACAGTAAACTGCTCAACACTACGGGACCTCTGACAAAAACAATTGCAAAGCAGCCTCCGCAGACGCACTCTGAATAAAATCTAGCAACCAATAACCACCTGCAAACTCATGAGCGCTGCATTACGGAGAGAGGGTCCACGTTTAAAAAGCATAAGTACAACCTTAAGTAGTTTTAGGAGCTGTCGAGTAGTGGGATAAACGAACACGCTTCCTAGTCTTGAAACCACCCCAAGCCTCTTTCCCTCACCATCCTCTGCAACCCGGTTTGCAGGCTTTCTTTTTCATCACTCCTGTCTATTTGTGTTTTCAATTTCCTGTCTTCATACCCTCCCTTCTCCCTTTTATGCTTTCTTTAGCTAGCTGTGGGTCAGCTCGGTCCTGGTCAAAGTCTAACGATGAATAATAAGTCCAGATCCCCAATAGTGAGTACTGGTTCCCAGCATCTGCAAACACCGGCACAAATTATGCTCAGTACTTGAGCAGTTTGAATATGGGTCAAATATTCCAGATCGTGTCAGGATGGCGCCTTAGGCTCCGGGATCTCTGGCAGTATGGACACCATACCATAGACCACATTCACCAATAGAAAAGCTCCATCTGAACCTGGGCATTTCTACCACAGACCACACTCCTTGTGACAAAGGGAGCTTCACTGAACTCCAGACCTCTCATTCTCAATGGGTTTTACATAAAAAACAAAGGATCCTTTCACGAGGACACCTCTCCAGCTTCCTAGGAATAGCTAGTTTCAGAATCGATGATAGCGAGCCATTCTCTCCCCGTATGACTCAGAGCCGCTCTGTGTCACAATACCCTAGTGTGGCTGATGCAGTTTCACCCAAGCACATCAGGGATCACACGTAGCAATGTTACAATAGTCAGTCTCGGGAAAGAAGACCTAAATCATTCTGTTCATTTAAGGAAGGTCTCATACTGATTCTACAAATTGGGGCTGTTTAATGTGCTTTCCACTGTCAAAAATGGTCACATTATAAATGCCATCCTCATAAAGCTAGCTCCAGGTCCAACTTATAGCAGAATCATGGTTAGTAAGAGATGCCAACATAGAGCAGATTGGAAAGATGGCGGAGTCGCTATCCATTTATCATGAATCCTTAACTAATGCTGCTGTTCGAACCTGCAAGTAATTTGATAAGTCAGACACCTTATTTTGTTCCACTGAAAGAATAAACAAGCATTGGCATAGCCAATAGGTCTCGCCTTTGGGACCTTATAAGTGTTTAGCCATGCAACAGTTGATGTTGTTGCACCAAGGACATTGTGCTGCATAACAAAATACTTATAAGGTCCCAAAAGCGAGACCTATTGGCTATGCCAATGCTTGTTTTCTGTTGAATTTGTCTCCAAGGTATGGGGTTCCCGGGCCGATGAAGGCTCGGGAGAGTGGCTCCAGAGAAATCATGGAACTAGTGACTATATAGCAGCCTTTCATCTGATTAATGAGAAGCATGTAGGGGTAAGAGGAGGAGTCACCTATGCAGTCTTTAAAGACTTCTCCACAGCTTTTGACAAAGTGGATCGTCCTTTGCTGTGGAAAAAGCTGGTAAAGGCTGGGTATGCCAAGCACTCTGTATGAGCTGGTAATTGCACTCCACTCCTCTACTTGGTTTAGAGTTCTCTTAGGTGATAACCAGGGCCTCTCTGTGAAAATAACGCAAAATGGCCTAAAAGAAGGGCGCCTTCTAGCCCGATTCTCTTCTCGCTATGCATTTCGGATCTTCCAGGCGACCTAACTCTGAGTGAGGGTATAGCACCATCTATTGGAGGTAAAGAGATAGTCTGCTTATTATATGCAGACAATATAATAATTTTAGACCTACACCTAAAGGTCTAAATAGTCACCTACGGGCATTACAACAATTTGCCAACACCCACCACTTAAAGATTAACATCTCGAAAAGTAAAATTATGTGCTTCCATGGCAGGAAGAGACCCAAATATACTCATTTTCCCTGGCCTCTGCGCTCCCAAAAATTAGAAATTGTAAACTCCTATACATTATTGGGGAAGATAATGTGTGGTAATCTTAGTGATAAGGAAGGCCCATAAAGAGAACAACAAGAACAAAGCTCAGACCCAAGCGAAAGGATTGGGTTCTCTCTATAGGGCTACAGGCAGAAAACACTTCCCTTTTCTCCTCGAAGTCTATTTAGCAAAAATTCCAGCTACCCAACTGTATGGCTTAGAGGCACTTGGTGTGGCTAAATAGGGTTTATTCAATGGAAGGGCAAATAACAGGAAATATTACTTCAGTTAACCCTGCGATATCAGTGGCTGCCTTAAGGCTAGAAATGGGCTTAAGTGTATACGTCCGGGTTTTGGCTGGGGTTGCTTGCATAGCAAGGAGCAAAGAAATCTCACTAATGTCACTTATAAAGAAAGAAATATTAGAAGATAAAAAGATTAAGTTAACAGTATATAGAAACTTCCTCTCGGCAGTTGATCAGTTACAGTTAGGCCCCGATTTGTCTTGACACTAACAGTGGAACAGCTAAAAGTCTCCCTAAAACAGGATACGTGGGCTTTAAGCTTTCGCCTGGACAGGGAGAGGTACTTTAAAAAAGGGACTTCCAGTATATAACTGATTCCACCACAGTCCGTAGGGTTCAACTATATATTTATTGGAATATGCCCCATGAGTTGAGACGTTTCTGGATCCTGCTGAGGTTGGGCATGCCTCCTGCCCAACCCCCTCATGGCCAAATGGTATGGAACCTCCCCTGAATGTAAACTATGTAATAACTGGATCTCGCCGAAAATGGTTGAGACCTATATGTTTGCAACTATCCTTATGATCGGCTATGGAAGCACTACAATCACTTTATATACTCTCTAATGAAATGTTTTGTTATAGAATTTTTAACTATTTTAAATGTTTTTAAATTTATATTGATAACATGGCTGCAACAGTTTGGCAGTTGAAATGAGGACAGGAGTTCCGTATACATATTATGTGATTTTTTTATGCTTTATGAATATTTGTATATCTTACAAATGCTTTGTGTGGACCTCCTCGGAGTTCCGTAAAATAAATAAATAAAACTTGAACTTGAGGAGATGAAGCGGACAGTCTTTGGCTCACACAAAGGGTAAGCATGCTTTGTCCTTGGCCATTTCCATGCCTGTGTAGAATCTGTGTGCGTACTTCCACTGCAATGCTTCTGATACTACACAATGGATGTGCGTAATTTGGCATAATTATGTGAAATTAAGCGTAATTACATGAAATGTAAATCTATTATTTCGCTCTATATTTTAGTGTGAAATGCGTCCTTGCATCAATTTTTGACGAGGCTACATTTTATGCTAAAATAAGTGCAAAACACACCAGCACCACCAACTGCTGCTTAAGTTATTCCGTGCTTTTGCAGTACATTTTTTTTTTCACAAATGGTGCGTGATTACACAAAGTGTATACAACAAACAATGTCTTAACAGGTAATACTTGAAGGTAATTATTTAGAAGAATGCGTGCTGGCTCGGGAAACTCGGTCTGAGTTGGATGCGGAATTTTGTAAATATTGACATCACTGCTTTCTTGCGCCGCCTCTCGCTGGTTTCACTTGACACTTTGCGCCGTTTACTTCTTTCACAAGCACAATTGTGCACAAGTTTGTACAGGTCACATCTACATTCAATGTAATATAGTGCTTTTTTCCTAATCCATTTTGAATACAGACTATTAGCAATTATTGAAAAACTCATTGATGCCCCCGTTTCCTACATTTTTTCAACTATTGTGCATGCTTCTAAATAATTTCCTTTAAGTATTACCTGTTGAGACAGTCTTATTTGTTGTATACACTTATTACCCAGGTCTCAACTGGGTTTACGGGTCACCTCCTGTAGTTTGATCCTGGTAATTACGCCAAGTGGCACAAATGCGTAATTTCAAGAATTTTTCCGTGTTATGAAATTCCCCATATTATGCAAATTACACCTGCGTAATCTAAACTTGCCCAGGCTTACTGTACACTCATGTCCCTGTTGCGGTGTTCTTCAGACTTCGCCATTTGACCATTCTAGAGGCTGCCTCTCCTGTCCAGGTTTGGGCCGGGGCGGTCACAAAACTCATTAGCTTGAGGATAGAGCGACACAGAAGCTCCAAAAATATATGGCCGTTTTGGATTTCGACAAGCTCTACTGCAGCCATTTTTCCTATTTTCTTTAAAAAATAAAAATTAAAAAAAAGAAGCGTTGCTAGACACTTGTTTTAATTACTGGTGACTAACTTAAATATGCATTTTTCTTGTAAATGAAAATAAAATATGACCAATAGTCCTATTGCGGACTGCGTTTTTAAGATATTAAGAAATTACTCTGCAAAGAGAAGTATTGATTTGCATAGTTTTACCAAAAGTGTTCTGCGATCTCCCATGTGGGTGGAACTGGTCAGGGATTATGACATATATAAATTCTTCCGAAGTGCTAGGTTAGCTATGTTTGCAGAACACTACCTTAACTAGTTAGCAAAGATAAACATTCCATCAGAAAATAAACATTCCGCACCAAGATATGTCCCCTAAGATGTAGGTTGCACGTTCACATCCAAAGCGGCAAATGCACACCTGCACCTATCCTATAAGATTCTAAAAATCTCACAAGAGTGGCGGCCATTTTGTGCGCGGTGCTATTTAACCCAAGCCCAAAAAAAACAGAAAACAAACTTGTTATTCAGTTTTTTTCTTACCTGGAAGCAACTCCTTGCGTCGCGGTTGATGATTCGGCAGTGAGTGGCTGCTCGCAGCTCCCGAACCTCAGTGGAGATTTCGGCGCCAGACAGCTCCTTCGTTATGAATATTCATTGATACCTCTGGTGAACCTCGGATTCCTGGTAAGAAAAGAAAGACCGAATTACCTCCCGTCCCTCCCTCGCCTTTCTTCATTACAATTTAGGCCCCGCCTCCCACCCAGACCCACCCCCTGCATAAAAACTCTGCCCGCCCCCACCTCCACCTGTTTTTTTCTGTCTCCCTAGTGAGACTTACCCTTTCAGCTCCTCCCTGTGGCGGTGCCGGGGAGTCTTCGGTCTGGTTCTCTGCGACGGCGGAGCCCTCTGCAGCGTTCTCCTGGCGGTGCCTCCTCTCCTCGTCTCCCTCGTGGTATGGGGGCGGAGCGGTTGCTCGGGAGGCCGCAACGGTGTTCGACGGTCCTCCTGTGGCTGGGGCTGTGTTTCCGGGTCGGGCCTGCTTGGATGCCTCTGCTCCCGGACTGCACATCACGGAGGCCTGGTAGGCCGGGTTTTTGACCCGTTATTTGTTCCTTTTCCTGTATGGGAGTGCCAGGTGCTGTAAATTGCTGTTTCTCTTGACGGGCGTGGTCGTCTGTCTGCCTTGTCTTGGGGCTGCTGGGGGCTATTTTTCCGCTTGCTGCCCTGGGTCGCTTGAGGTTGTTGGGGGCATTCTGGTGTCTTCTTCCTCTGCTGCTTGGTCTCAGGTCCCCCTGGGGCGCCCTGGACGCATGGGCTCCGCGGGGGTGTGGTGCCTCTCATGTCTGTGGCTAGTGCGGGACTTGATTGAGGCTGCTCTGTCCGGTGCTTACGGGCTCGGCCGCTGCCTTCTGGTCCATCCCGTCCTAGTCCGGCGGATCCTGTGGGCGGCTGGTTTCCGTCTGGATCCTGGGGTATTGGGCCTTCTCCCGCCTCTGGCATTGCCTTTGGCTCCGGGGGGTGTGGAGGGTCGCTTGGGCTCCTGTGCTGGTCGGCTGGGCTTTCCTCTTCCCTGCTGGGCGGGGCCTGTGGGATTCTTCCTTGGTGTTCCCGGCCCTTCTGGTTGGGCTTGCCCTTCGGTCCCGGTGTGGGGATTGGTGCTGTGGGAGTGGCGTGCGTTGCCCGGGCCTGCTGTATTTCGTGCTATTTCCACTTTTGTGTGCATTGTACTTGCTGCTTTGTCCACTGTCGACCGCCCGGCTGGCGACTGTTTGTCGGTTGCCTGCGGAGCCTGCTGTGTGCGATCTCTTTTCCTCAGCCCTGAGCGTTCCTTCTGTGCTGTGTTGGTCCTGATTGGTTTCCAGGTTCCTTTACGCCCTCTTTTGCATCAGTGGGTTTTTCCTGCGGTGCTGCGGGTCCCTTGCTTCCTCCGGCAGCTTTGCTTGTTGGGGGTGTTCGCCCCTTTCCTCCCATTGGGCTGTTGGACTCTGTCCTGGCCGCACTGCTTGACGGGTCGGCTGTTCTGCTTGGCTGGTGCTGTGGCGCTGGCCTGTTCTCGGCTTCTTCTGCGCCCTCCTTGGTGTGGGGTTTCGTGGCTTTGGCGGCGGCTGTTAGGGCCTCCGGCCATGGCGCCCGGTACGCCCCTGCTCTTGTCGGATCTCTGCTGTTCGGCGGGGTCGGGCCTGGTTCGTGCCTGGATGGGTGGCTGCCTGGGACTATTCGGTGCTGTGGGCTGCAGGTCCTCTGTCCTTCTGGCCGCCTTGGGGCTTCTGCGTGCCTTTCCTTGTGTGGGGCGTCCTGCCTTTCTGGGGTGCCTTGTCCTGGGGCCTCTCCTTTGTCCCCGATGTGGGCGTCTCCTCCGCCTTTCCGGTGGGTACGGTTTTGGCCTGTTTTTCGCCCTGGCTCCCTGCCTCCTCGCCTGAGGGCCCTGCCCGGCTGGGTCCCTGTCGCTGCTGTCTGGACGGTTCCCTACGGTGGGTGGTCGTCTACGGCCTTTTCTTCCTCGGTGGCGGCGGCCCGTTTCTGGTGGCTGGGTCCTGTGTACTTTGGTTCTTGAGTACGGGGTCGTCTTGGTGCAGGTTCCTCCGGATTCGGGGGTTCGGTTGACTCCACTGCCTGTCTCCGGTCCCCGCGGGGTGGCTCTGCTGGACGGGGTGTCCTGTTTGCTTGCCATGTGGTCGGTCTGCTGGGTTCCTGTCGTGGAGCCCGGGCCTGGGGCCCTCTCCGTTCTGTTTCTGGGGTTAGGGGTGTCCGGCGGCTTCGGCCTGTCCTGGCTCTCCTGTGGGTCTGCTCCTGCGTTCGGCCCCTTCCCTTCCTTGTGTTGGCCCTTTCGGCCGTCATTCCTCTGGTTCTGCCTGGCATCTTTTGGCGTGCCGTGGGTCTCGGGGACGCTTCTCTCCGCTTCCCAGTCGCCGCTTCTTTTCTGCGGTTCGCTGTGGGTGACGCCCATTTCGGTTTTGCGTCCTTCCCTTCGGCCTCCGGCCCTCGCCCTGGGTCTTCCTGCAGGTCCTGGTGCCTCGCGGGCTCTCCTTCGTGCAGGGGTTTTTCCTTCGTCCTTCTCTGTCGGTCGGCCTCTTGCTGTGTGCGGCCGGAGTGTCTTTTTGCTCGGTCTGTTCGGGGGACCTTGGTGGTTCTTCTGGGGATCGGGTTTGTTGGTGACCTGGGGTGTGTCTTCTCTGGTCCCCTCTCGGGGCTTGGTGTTCGTTGAGGCTCGTTTCAGCCTTTGCGTGGCCGTGTTCCCTTGTCCTGCCTGCACCTGGTCTCTCTTCCTTTGCTGGCTCGGGCCTTGTTGTCCCAGGGGCTCCTCCGGCGGTCCTGTGGCTACAGGGGCGGGGGCTCCTGGCTTCTGTGGTGTTTTCCGGTTCCCGGGGCTTGTTTTCTTCTTCTCCGCCTGACCGTCTGGATCCTGTTGGGTTGGTCTCCGGGGTCTTTTGTTCCCGCTGCCCATGTCGGTCCGTGTCCGGGGGGGAGCTATCCTGGTGGCTCTCCCGCCGTCGCTTTCTGGCTGGCTGTTTGCTGCCTCCTCCGGCTCCGCTTGTGGTGGCTTTGGCAGCCGGCCTGTCCGGGTGCGGGGTTGGCTGGGGTCTGTTCGGGTTCGGGGGTGCCGGTCCCTGCTGGTCTCCCGGAGTTCCTCCTGCTGGCGGATGTTGGGGGCTTGCCCCGGTGCTCTTTCGGGGCTCTCTGCAGGGCCCCTGGGGTGTTGGTTCGGTCTGGCGTTCTGGGGGCGTGGTCCTCTGTCCGCCCTCTGGGTGGGTCCAGGTTCTGGTCCTTGTTCCTTGTTTGCCAGCGTCCTGTTTCTCTGGCTCCGGTCTGGGTGCTGGGGCTGTCGGCTCTCTCCCTTCGGCGAGTGGCCTCTGGGCTGGCGGTTCTGTTGTGCTGGGTCCTTCCTTCTTCCCACGCATTCTCTCTTCTTCCCCGTGTGGCCAGCCTGTTGGTGGATCGTTGGGGCCTCCCTTTGGTGGTCCTGTTGCGGCTCCGGGGAGGGCCTTGGTGGCCCGGTTCTGGTCTCTGGGCTGGAGTCCCGGGGCTCGGGGGGGTCGTTGGCCTTCCCTCTCCTGTGCCTCGGGTCTTCTGGGTGCCTTCCTCCCCCCTTTTTTCCGCTGCTCCGGGCCCTTTCTGGTTCTGGTCAGGTGGCTCTGTGCTCGGGGTTGTTGGTTGCTCCCCGTTGGCCTGGGGCGCCTTGGTCTCCTCTCCTGTCCGAGTTCTGTTGCGTTCGGGAGTGGGTCCTTCCGGTGGTTCCGTTCCCTTTGATGTTTGCTGGCCCTTCCCCTGGGTTCTGTGCGGGGTTTCGCCTGCTGCCTGGTGGTGGTGCGGCTGGGCTTTGCTGGGTTGGGGGTTCCTGACCGTTTGGCGGTTGCTTTGCTGCCTTCCGTCGGTCCTCCTCCTGCTGTCCTGTGCTTGGCATGGGCGGACCTTTTCGGCCTGGTGCTCTGCTCTGGGTGTTGTTCCCAATGTGGCTGGCCTATTTTTGGCGTGGCGATTCCTTCCGGATGGGGCTCTTCTGGGTTTGTGTGTGTCTCCTCTGCGGGTGCTGTGGGCGGCTCTCCGGCTTCTTGATGCTCCTGGCGTTCTTGCGGGTTGGCGAGGGTCTGTTGCCCCCCGCCCTGCCTCGTCCTTCCCTTCGGGGTCTTGGCTGCTGGTGTTGGCTGTCCTCCCTTTGGTCTCCTTGGGGGTCTCGGGTTGCGGCTCTTGGGCCTTGTTTTTTGGTTGCCATCCCCTCTGCGCAGCGCTTGGGGGTGTTGGATCGGCTGTGGGTTCTCGTTTGGCTTTGATCCGGTTGCGGAGGTTGTTTGGCCTTCCTCTGCTCTGTTGGGTCGTTGGCTTTGGTCCCCGGTCTTGCTGACTGTCCGTCTTTTGGGGGTGGTTCCTCCTGTGGGGGTTCAGGGGTGTTCCTCTCGCTGTTTGGCGGCTTCGGTGGCTGCGTTGCTGGATGTCCGGCGTGCTTTGCTGTGGTCCCTGCCGGTTGTGGTGTCCTGCCGGGTGGGCTCCTCTGTGGGATCTGTTGGACTGCGACCTGGTCTTCTCCCTCTCCGTTTGACTGTTGCTGTCCGTTTGCGTGTCTAGAGCGTTTGTCTGCTGTTCTGGGCCGCTGGGTTCCTGGGATGTTGATCTCTGTGTTTGGGGCACTGTTTCTGTTTTGGTGTTCTTTCGCACTCAGCTGTCCGTCTCTGTTTTCTTCTGCTTGCTATGTCCTCAATTGTACTGAAGGAAGGCGAGGGAGGGACGGGAGGTAATGCTTCCATTTCTAACGATAATGGCATTACTCCTAGTCCTACTCCCTCGCCTTCCTTCAGGACCCTCCCTCCCGGTGCGGTTCATCTGAGTGCTAGCTCGGCTTGTTTACGTACAGGTGGAGGTGGGGGCGGGCAGAGTTTTTATGCTGGGGGTGGGTCTGGGTGGGAGGCGGGGCCTCAATTGTAATGAAGGAAGGCGAGGGAGTAGGACTAGGAGTAATGCCATTATCGTTAGAAATGGAAGCATTATTCCATCAGCTACAAAACAGTAATGCCTAAGAGCTTAATAAGAGAGTACCTGTGAGCGCGGACTACAGATTTCGGAAAAGATAAAAAGACACCCAGGAGTGCAAAGACATTTGGTAACACTTGAACCCGAACAGTTGTTGTATTGGGCTCTGGATTGCAAAGATATCTGGTGCCTGAACATCTGCTGTATTGTGCTTGTGGGATCTAGATTTCAAAAGTAAGGTGATAATCACAAAATAAGTTGCTGCAAACATACAGTCGAACTCTCAGGTAATAGTAGACCCCAAAAGGTTTTAAAGTAAAAGCTTAGGGAGTTTAGAGGAAAAATGATGATTAAGTAACTTTTTTTATTTACCGAATCCTTGTGGAATCTGGTCAAATCAGTTGTAGTTGAACTCTTGTGCCTACAGAGAGGGGAAAGAGGGGACAACAGATAACGAGAGATTGAGTAGAAGAAACTAAGACGTTTTGGAAAGAAAATATTATTGCAAGCATATGATACTAATAAATCATCCTCTGTAGCAGTTAGGCTGATGGAACGTCTATTAGAACATTGGAATGTTGAGTGCTCCATTGAAAACAATAGAGTGCTCCGGGCTTCTAAAGGCCGGTACAAGCCCAGAGCATCAATATTCCAATGTTTAACAAAGGCCTCAGGGACCCCAAGGGGATTTCAACCCCCGCAGGCTTGTGAGGCCTTTGTTTTACAAATTAGAACATTCTGCCCTCAAGGGGCAGAATGTTCTAATAGCCTTAGAGCCCTCTGTAGCGGGCTCTACCAGTCATTAAAGGCCCGTTCCCTTAGAGCCCACTGGAGCGGGCCTTTATGGCCGGTAGAGCCCGCTACGACAGGCTTTAAGGCTATAGTAAAGAACACTGGGAAAGTATCTCGAACAGTATTGTCTCCAAGTCCAGGACTAGAGTCTAAGCCTTCTCTCTCGTCCACTTGCCTTTTCTTCAGCTGGGTAACTCACGACCATCGGCTAACATAAAAGGTGGTGGCTGGAGGTTCAGAGTGGAATTGGGACCCAGCATCTTGTGAGTCTAATTTATCTCCATGGGATCAAGCATACAGGTTAGTGTCTACCACTAGCCTGATAGGTGCTACTTTGGATTCACTCCTGATGCCACATCTGTCTTTAGCCGCTAGAACAGAACCTCTCTTATCGTCCTGAGTGGCTAGGAAGATTGCTCTGGAAGCTATGGCATAGGTCTTAAACAACATGCAAGTATATATAACAACCTCTTGACTACGCTAGATCACAAAGAGTTAGCAACCCAGGAAGAGAGACCGGCAGTCCTGAGCGATTTGTAGTGTGGGCAATATTGAAGATGTACCAAAGTCAACACTTTTTGGCTCTGCCTAAACTGCTTCTTTGATGTTGGCTCTTGGCGTAGGTGCATAACTGACTTGTCCCCTTATACCAACTAAAGTCCAGGCAAACTCTTTGGAAAATTCCAATTCCCCAGTAGAATGTTAACTCCACTTCAATAATTAGCCTAATGAGTATGCCACAGGAAAGGTAAAGATAACATTCCTCCTCATGAATTTATGGGTCATTGCCTCATCGTAAGCAGTTCTATCAGTTAAGAATTAGCATCCTTTCCTGCATAACTATGACCTTTTCTAGGTGAATTTAAGGACTATGTTCAATCTGAAGTATGTTTAATAATCTATCTGCAATGAACTCATAAATCTGAAGCAAGGAACATGAGAATGAAAAATTTCCTAGCTTTCGTAACAGAAAGTTTCAATTTTATTAAGGACACGGAGGCGAGGATTAGGCTATTCTTTCTTCTTTATTTCGAACAGCAGCCAGATTTAACCAACAACAATCAAAACAAAGACTTCATCTCCCATGAAGCCTGAAGAAAAAACCATCAAGTTCGTAACAAAGTCTCCTATTCAATCAGGTGCCTCCTGGCTAAATAACTGTCGATGACCCCTGCTGGACTTCCTCTTTCTTCCTGAGACAAAGCCGACTGTGGAAGTTTCTTAATACTGTTTCGAGGACACTGCACCTATGGACAGAAAAAGGAGCCATAATATCCTGCGTGTGGTGAGGTTATCTTGCACAGCATTATGATAACACATAAAAACCAGGAAAATGCTTTACTTGCGTTTCGACATATGTCTCACAACCCGGGAGGGTTCAGGTTCATCCTGATGGCGGGCTAATCCTCGCCTCCGTGTCCTTAATAGAATTGAAACTTTCTGTTACGAAAGCTAGGAAATTTTTCATTCTATGTCAGGACACGGAGGCCAGGATTAGGCTAGTTCAAAGCTTATCCACCACTAGGGTTGCAATGGAGGAGACTGGTTTAAAGTAAAACCTCTTGAAGGTTGAGTCTGACGACCAGTCTGCTGCATTCAAAATGTCCTCCAAGCGAGCTCCTAGCACAAAGGCCTTCGATGCCATGGCGTCTCTCGCCGAATGCGCACCGAAGACCGACGTATCGATGCCTGCCTCTAGCATCACCCAGCGTACCCATCTCGCAATAGTTGGGGATGAGACCGCTCGAAACGGTTTCCTCAAGGCAATGAGAAGTTGTCTCTCTCCATGTGGACGTACATCCGCCATTATGGCCTCATAGGCCTTAATACATCTTACTACGCAAAGTTTGGGTACTCCTGGGAAAGCCGGTTATGAAATCACCCGCGACTGACATTTGGTACGACGAGACACGTGGAAGGTGACACCGTCGGGGGTGAAAGATCTTCCAGAGATATCAAGGGAACTGACATCCGAAACGCGTCTACAGGACACCAAGCACAGCAACATGGCCAGTTTGGACGATAGCTGCTTGCGCGACAAATACTTGTTACTAAGCCATCCAGATAGCAGATGCAAGACCTTGTTGACATCCCAGAGAACCGAATATCTCGGTTCTGGAGGAAGGGAAAGCCGGATGCCACGCAGCAGCTTCTTCACCAAATGGTGATCTCCCACCGGATGATCTGCTACGGCCGCATGACCGGCTGAGATTGCAGACCGGAAGGTATTAATTGTCCTGTACGGCAGGCCTTCCTAAGCCAAAGGGGCCAGAAAGTTTAGTATGTGGATAACGTCTGCCCCCACAGGATCCAGACTCCGCTGCAGACACCAACCCATCCAACAAGACCAGGCAGACTGGTACCGCTTGACTGTGCCGTCTGCCCAGGCTCGGGAGAGGAGTTCCGCAGCATTTCTCGAAAGTCCGGGGGATCTTCCACCGAGTTCGGTAAATCCTCCATGCCATGAGAGGCAGGGAGTTGCTCACTATCAGAGGGTACGGATTGCCCAGGAGATGAGGGAGCGGGGGTAGATGGATTGGAGAAGCCGAGGAAAGTTCCATCAGAACTGGAAACCATGCTTGCACTCTCCAGACTGGGGTGATCACCACCAGTTCTGCCCTGTGCCGGCGGACTTGGTCGTCAACCGCATTATCATGGCGAAGGTGGGAAAGGCATAACCCCGTTCCGGGGTCCAGTCCTGAAGGAACGCGTACGTGGCCGTTGCCCCCAGGTCCGGTCTCCAGCTGAAGTACCTGGGGAGCTGGTAGTTGAGGCGGAATGAAAACAGGTGGATAGAGAAGGGACCCCACCAATCCTGAAGGGCCTGGAACATCGGAGGAAATAGTCTCCATAAACTCGAGTCCCGGAGATGGCGAGATTGCCAGTCCGCCACCTGGTTGGACACTCCCGGGAGATGTTCCGCCGTCACCGAGACCTGATGTGACAGGCAATATTCCCAGAACTCCTTCGCTAGGTCCGCTAGGGCCTTGGAGCGAGTCCCACCCAGGTGGTTTATGTAGCGGACGGCCGCCATGTTGTCCATTTTGAGGACGCAGGACTGGGCTCTGTCCCTGGTCCAACATCGGACCGCGAAGGAGCCTGCCACCAGCTCTAGGCAATTGATATGGAGGGACCGCTCCGTGGCAGACCAACCTCCGTCTGTGGTGAACTCTCCACAGCGTGCCCCCCAGCCGGAACAGCTGGCGTCCAACTCGATCACCAGGTCTGGTAGTGATCTGAAGATAGCACGACCGTTCCATGCCTCCATGTGGGACAGCCACCAATGGAGCTCCTTCTTTGCATCCTCGGATAGAGGGACCTGCTGGGCATAAGTTAAACCCCTACGCAGATGAGACGCCTTGAGTCTCTGAAGGGCCAGAAAATGAAGAGGACCCAGGAAAATGGCCTGGATTGAGGCTGACAACAATCCAACCACTCTGTCCATACTTCGCAGAGAGATCCGAGGCTTCCGTAAAATCTGCCGTATCTCGTGACTGATTTTTGCCATTTTCCTGGACGGGAGGCTTAGGGTCGCCGCCACAGAATTGATCACAAACTGCAAGAAGGTGATCGAGCAAGAGGGAAGAAGGCAGGATGCCTGATTGATCACGAATCCCAAGGACTGGAGGAGGTTCACTGCCGACAGCAGCTGCTGGGACAAGACTTGGGGACACTGGTTCATGAACAACATGTCGTCCAGATATACAATTATCCTCACGCCCTGTGACCGCAACCTTTCCACTACCGGGTGCAAAATCTTGGTGAAGCACCACGGTGCCGATGACAAGCCAAAGGGAAGCGATGTGAACTCAAAAGTTTGGCCCTGCCATAGAAACTGGAGGAAACGACGGTGAGGCGGAAAGATGGGGACCGTAAGGTAAGCTTCTTTGAGGTCCAAGCGGACCATCCAATCGTTGGGGCGCAGAAGGTCGCAGAGCAGGTGAATACCCTCCATCTTGAAGTGGCGGTAGACTAACCACTCGTTGAACTCTCAGAGGTTTATTACCGGCCGTTGACCTCCGTACTGCTTTTGCACCAGGAAGAGATTGCTTAAAAAGCCTCTGGGATGAGGAGAAGAACGGCAGATCGTCTGTTTGTCCAGGAGTTCCTGCACCTCTTGCTGTATTAGGACTGATTCCCTGCCGGAAAAACGGATTGGTGCCGGGGGGTAAACCTGAACAGGGGAGCCATAAAACTCTACGTAGAATCCCTGCACCATTTGGAGCACCCAAGCGTCAGTCGTGAGGGCCCGCCAGTTGTCTAGGAACTGTGCTAGTCTGCCCCCCAAGCAACGACATGAGATAATAAAAGAACTCACCATGGGAGGGGGAAGCGCTTCCGCCGCGGGCTCCGTTGCGCTGACCTCTGCGACGGGACCGACCTCTGGTGGGATAGAAACCTCCAAAGCACGAGGAATCCTGATACTGTCCTCTCTGTGACTGTTGGCCTCTGCCGGAGGCTGTCTGTGAGGAGTGGCCAGCCGAGCGCCCCCTACTACGGCTGGCCCCGCCAAAAACCTGCGCATTGAATATGCGTTACACTGTGGACTGGGCCTTGTCCAAGGAGTTGAAAGTGGAGACAAATTTACTCAGCTCCTTCACAAACGGGTCACCGAAGAGCCCGCCCTGAGCCACTTGACCTGCTTCTGAGGTGGCTAGCTTGCCTAGTGTGGGGTCCAGTTTGAGGAGTAGAGACCTGCGCCCCTTCGTAGAGATGGCGCAATTCACGTTACCTAAGATAACGATGGCTCTTTGAGCCCATCTAGAGAGGACATCTGGTGGGATCAGGGCCCCCGACGCCTTGGCGTCCACCGCCATATCAAAGATCTTTACCAAGGGGCCTGTGACATCCAACAGTTTGTCCTGTCATGCTCGCCAGGACCTGTCGATGCCCTTTTTCGGATCCTTAATATATTTAGTAAGGAAAGTCGCCATCTTGGCGTCGATTTCCAGGGTAACAGCCACTTTACCGTTGAGGGATGGGCGAGGGCATTCCGCTCTAAGGCGGGAGTGGACCTCCTGATCTAGGGGTTTCCGTAACCGACTCGCCACATACTTGGCTACCTTCTCACAAGGGACCCACTCCGATGAATGAGGGTGTAGGAGCTCCTTCGGGTCCAGGAGGTCCGACTGGGCATTGCCGGGTGAGTGGCCTGGTGCGGGTCCAGGAACAGGGAGGGAGAGGGGCACCAGGAACTGCCGTGGTCTGACTCACTGTCCGATCCGACCTGGGACTCATCGGAGGGTTGCGGGGAGGTAGCGGATCCCTGACCACCTGAGGGCGGGGGATCTGGTGGGGCTAAGCCCGTTGGCGCGGCAGGGGTTTTGATGTCCAAGAACGCCTGTTTTAGTCTGTCAAATGCGTCTAGGTCCACCCCTTCAGGGTGTGGGCGCTTGCGCGGCTTCTCAGAGGGGGGGGGGGGGGGAGCGGTGGCATGCTCTGGAGGTTTAGGGGCCGAAGGCCCGGGAAGCTCTTCCCTCGCAGAGAGGGGTTGCAGGCACTTCCGTGCCAGATCTATCAATCTCTTCTCCAAAGGGGCTACTGCCTCCGAGACCGCCCTGACAATGGAGGCAATCACCGCGTCACAAAAGTCGTCAGTGAGCGGGAAGTATTGAGACTCCTCCTCCTCCTCCTCCTCCTCATAGTAGTCATCAAACTCCTCCATCTTCAAGGGATTCCGGAGGAGTTGAGGGCAAGAGGTAGGTATCAGGTAAGTAGGGTAAGTAAGGTGGTGGTCACCCACCAGGTAAGAGGGCTAATATGGTTGGGTTGGAACCCAAGGTCAAGATCCCTAGAGAGGGAGCCTACCACAAACAAGGGCGAGGGAGTTTTGGTTGTGGCAGAGAAACACCCCACACACGTGGACCTGTCCCCAGAGGTATTGAACCTCCACACTTCACCTGCTCCTAAGGTAGGCTAAAAACGTCCCCAGACGCTTGCACTAGTCCTCGAGGTTGGGGGGGGGGAGGGGCGCGAAGGGAGGGCCAAGACCCTGCCAATTATGGTGCACAATGGTCTATGCATCCCCGCAGACAGAACGCCCTTCAATTACATGGGCGGGAAACAGAATGAAGCCTGGGCCAGTCCACTACACATTCAGGCTGAGGAAGCCTGTTATCCTACCCCAGAGGGGTGTACTGCTCCAGGCTAACCTGGTGAATCAGCGCGAAACGGCAGACGCTGATGGAGGCGCTTGGCGATGGACGTAACTGATGCGATCTCCGTCCCGCGCTAGCCGAAAGAGAAGCGTCTGTGAGAACAAAGGGAGGCGCGCCCTCTGGCAGCCGGCGGACCGCCGCGCACTCCCAACCCAGCACTGAGGAATCGATCGCGGCCGCGTAGGAGCGACAAAGCGTTCCCACAGCCACATAGGAGGAGCAAAAACTCCTTGAAACACACAACAAGCAATCAATTAAAGAACAATACAATACAAAGTCAGAAAATATGCCAAAACAATCCCAAACAGCAGTACTGAGGGAAAGTGTTAACACTTAACTGACACAGGCTGCAGCAGCGAAGAAAGAGGAAGTCCAGCAGGAGTCATTGACAGTTATTGAGCCAGGAGGGCCGTGATTGGATAGGAGACTTTGTTACAGAACTTGATGGTTTTTTTTCCTCAGGCTTCATTGGAGAAAAAGTCTTTGTTTTTATTGTTGTTGGTTAAATATGGCTGCTGTTCGAAATAAAGAAGAAAGAATAGCCTAATCCTCGCCTCTGTGCTACATCATGCACTTTAAAAGGCTTGCAATGGTGACTGAATGTGCTGATTCCAAATAGCAGTGTTCTACTGAGGTCTTAGAAAGTGACTGAAAAATGCTCTGAATGAGGGGGTTACTCCCTCAGAAGACGTAACCTCCCTTAACACCTTGGTATTGCATTTAGAGCAGAAACTAGGGTAAAAAAGCTGGAGAGGAAGCATGTTGCTTTCTTCAGGAAAGAGGAACCAAGAGGAGGTGGGAGAAAGTCGTTAGTACCTGGGGGAGAACCAATGCACCTGAAAAGCGTAAGACACCCCCAGATGAAAAGAAACGCAAAAAAAAAACATCTGTGTTTACTCTGGCGAGAGGGTGGGTGGCCTGGCTGCGCATTGATGCTCTAAGAAGAGAACTTAGGAAGGAAACGAACCATGCTGCAAGTAAAACAGGAGGTCCAATTGGCGATTCAGTCTTTTCCCCCTCGCTTGCAATCAAAACAACATTTTCTCTTTTAAATATCATAGTATTGTAAGATACAGATAGTTGTCAGGTACAAATGCAAAATATTTAGACTGCAGGCGCTGTTAACTTTATTGATAGTTAGGGGGAGATTTTTAAAAAAGTAGCGCGACACAGCATAGCCCCCTGCGAGGCTGCGCCGCGTTGCGCGACAGGGAGGGAGCAGGAGAGCGCCATATCTTCAGAGATATGGCTCTCTCCTCCCCTTTCCCTTGCGCTGATTTCAGCTGCCGTGCGCCATGCACACACCTTAGCGCCGCAGCGCTAGGGTGTGTGCATGAGTGTAGCATAGGTTTTGTACAGGAAGGGTACCCTTCCTGTACAAAATACTATGCAAGGCACGATGCAAAGCTTTTCCCACTTTGCATACATGCTGCACAGTGCAGCACGCATGGAAAGTCGGAAAAGCATGGAGAAATGAAAGCATTTCTCCTGTTAGCGCCTCCTTTGAAGGGGCGTTAACTTTTGGCGCAAAACCATGTTTACAAATATTTGTAAATATGGTTTTGCTTCAAAAAGCATGGGTGGTTGCATGGGAACGCCCATGCACCACCCATGGAACGCCCCCTCGGCGCAAAGTAACGCAAAGCAGTGCTACGCTCATCCTTTGCACTACTTAAAGAGTGCTTTCCAGCGCAAAACAAGTTTTGCGCTGGAAAGAAAATAGCAACAAAATAAAATTGCGCTGGTTTGCGTCACTTTTGCGACGCTAAACCAGCGCAAAAGTTTAGAAAATCTCCCCCTTAGTTTGTGACCCAACAGCATATCCTAATCCATACTGAACCCCAATCTGAAGCCATCCAATCAGAAGGTTGCACTTACTTAATGTCCAGCCCATGTCTCAATAGACCAGGGGTCTCCAACCTTTTCTGTAGTGAGTTACTTTTGATCTGAGAAAATCACTGTAAGCTACTGAAAGCCAAGCAACTTGCGCATTGTTACCAGACACCCCAACGCCGAGCTTCATTGACTTTAAGCCTAATGTCCATGGAGCCAGATACTATGGTTTGAACAAAATACTTTGTCTAGGGGCACTATGACAGGGCTGCCATGTGTCTCACTTGTCACTGAGCGTGGTCTTTGGGGATGTATGAACATGTGTGCGTATGAATGGGATATATTTGTATGGGTGACAGAGCCTTTTTCATTTGAACTTGCAGCACAGGACATACTTTTCGCCATATGTAGCTCCGTCACAGGAATCACACAAACATACAATCATTTTTTTTTTTTTTTTTAAATGGGAGAAATTTAAAGTGCAGAAAAATGTTCTGCATAAATGCTCTCATTTAACAGTCTACTGGCTACAAGATGCCTACTGTTTGTAAATTCGACACTTTGAAATGAGAGAAAATTGAAATGAGTTAGCTTAATCATTAAGGTAACTTTTCATTTTAATTTTCTCCCATATAAAAAGCATTCAGAAACATCATTTTGTTCACAGCTCCAATATTGAGTTGAGAAGGACTTTTATTTAAGAGTTTAAAGCCTCAGTGCTTCAGTTGTTCACCTCTGAGTAGCAGCCTCAGCCTGGGTCATAAATCTGATTGAGCATGCTCATTTTCTGGCCCTGCTATCTGCAGCCTGATGATAATAATGTAAAATAAACACAGCCTTCCCTTAACTTTAAAAGGAAAATATGAACTTATGCTTATTTAACAATGAACTCAAGGCTGTAATCTACTCTGAAGGTGTCTGGGAACTATTGGTAGCTCGTGATCGACTGGTTGGAGACACCTGCACTAGACCTAAAATCTGCTCATGACATGTACCGACCGCCACAATGAACAAATATTTTTAGATGTCATAGATGCTGCCAAATGTTCAGGTGATTGTAGGAATGCTACATCATGACGCAGTAATAGCCCACAAACCAGCTACCCATCCCATCAAACCTTGACTGTTTTTCCCTTTCACCATGTACAGCACTCCACTGCCTTTCAGCTAGATTGCAATATAGAAATACCACATCCATACTGGATACTAACACCACGAGGAGTGTTTCTATAGCTAAAATATGAGTGAAAGTCACAAAAACACCCACAATTGGGTGAGACGAAAAAAAATATCACAGTGACAGACAATATTATCGTTTCCACATGATGGTGATGTGAATATGAAGGGGATAAACAATAAAAGCTATTGTTTATCCACAATGTTTTTCATTTTCAGGTTTCTTTACAGGATATACAATTGGTATATTGTGTCTACTGCCCTAATAGGGTACATGGAAGAGTATGCGTGACCAACAGGCATATGTACATTTATAATATCACCCAGTGAGGTGCAATAGGGATCGTTCTGGTCCTGAGGAAGTAAGCAAAGGGGATGGCTTCTGAAACATGTCGACCCTGTAGAAAGTGACCTATCAAAGTACACTATCTACACCTCCCCACTTTTACTATTCTCAGCTAGGGAAGCCAATAAAGTGTATTTTTTTCCACTAGCCCAGGGAATTTTTAAATCAACACTTATATATATTTTTTCACGATCCCACGCACTACAAATACACACTAATCACTAAATTAAGTGCTCCCGCGTCTACGTAGGTAGTAGCACGCCCCGTCCCGTAGAGGGGCGGGAAGACCCCAATGATGAAGCATGACACTGAATCAGGTTTCAGTGTGTGAGGGGTATTTTACAATTTTTTGAACACTGCCGTTCCTATAAACTAGAGAAGGATTTTTTCCAGACATCATCATTAGAACACATTAAAAACACCTGCAGTAAAACGGAGTATACACTTATACACATATATATCTTTATGTAGATAATGGTAGAATCCCTTTGTTGAATTACGATATCCTGCTATCTGCAGCCTGATGATAATAATGTAAAATAAACACAGCCTTCCCTTAACTTTAAAAGGAAAATATGAACTTATGCTTATTTAACAATGAACTCAAGGCTGTAATCTACTCTGAAGGTGTCTGGGAACTATTGGTAGCTCGTGATCGACTGGTTGGAGACACCTGCACTAGACCAAAAATCTGCTCATGACATGTACCGACCGCCACAATGAACAAATATTTTTAGATGTCATAGATGCTGCCAAATGTTCAGGTGATTGTAGGAATGCTACATCATGACGCAGTAATTGCCCACAAACCTGCTACCCATCCCATCAAACCTCGACTGTTTTTCCCTTTCACCATGTACAGCACTCCACTGCCTTTCAGCTAGATTGCAATATAGAAATACCACATCCACACTGTGGTTAAACAAGCACAACACCTTGATAAATTGGCATCAAAACGCCTTCCAAAAATCTGCTGCATTGTATACAGCAGTGGTCCCCTGTCCTGAATGATCGATTGCAAGTATCTGGTATCCTTTTTTTCGATTTTGACCTCGGCCTGTCCCTTAACATGAGTGAGGTCATGTGACCTAGAAGGGCGCACCAAGTGTGCCTTTATTTCACAGACCATGGACTATCATCACTCTCATATGTTTATCATGTAGAACAGTGGTGGCAGCATACCGTGTTTTGTGAATCAGTAGTTGTGACCAGACCTTTCTTTGTATCTATGTGAGTGGAGGCCTACTGCCCAAGTCATATAAGGTTCTGCTTCTATGCGCTAACTCAGATCCTTGCGCTACCATCTTAAATGTGTGTTTTGTGTGTACATGTATATGGCCTGTGTGGTCCATATGTCATGAACCTGAGGGGAGGTTGTGTTCACAGACAGTGGGAGTGTTTTGCTGATGTTCCTGAAACTGGAGGGAGGAGACAGACACTGAAGTGGGGAAAGAGGAGGTAGGGGCCCTTTATAAATTCAATTTGATCCTTTTGATGAGAGGGGCTGCTGATTGGTCTTCTTGTAGCACTGTCATTTAGTAGATGGTGGAGTTAAGGGTGGGACTACTGTTTCTGTAAATAAGACAGAGAAGGGTCAACATCCCCTGTCTGCCTAACCTGTATAAAAGGGGCAGTCACTGACCGCCTTGTTGGTCTATCTCCAAGTTTTCCAAGGAAGGGAGTGCTCCACAGAGTATTCACAGGACCACTGCAGAACCAGTGATGGTGTCTGCCTGAAAGCCAGGTTCCCAGGGCTGCCATGACATTATCAGGACTCTGGCCTTGTTTGAAGAAGTGAAGTCTGGGGGCGTGGCCACGGGAGCAATGGAGTAGGATGTGTCTCCAACGCGCTCCGTCTCCCTGGGGCCCACTGTGCTGCACTATAATGCACCGGAGCGGCAGCAGCTGACCTGGGGCGCTCGTATCTGCTCCTGGAGCCTGTGGGGGCTTGTCTGGTAGCTTCCTGCACCCCGAGCGGCCGGATCCATGGCAGCTGGCATCGTTGGAGCTCCGCACTGAGGGCAGTGGCCGGCGGCCGCCATTTTGGGGCTGGAGCCCGCGGTTCGCAGACGGGCCTGGGGGGCCGTCAATTGTCCACAAAACCTGCTGAAGCTTGCCTGGTGAGTGCCCGTGCCCCCGATCGATCTGGCAGGTAACACCCTGCACTGCTGGGACAACGAGAACTGCGGAGGGGATCGACGGCCGCCATCTTGAGTCAGGCAACCGCGGCGCGCCCGTCTCCTCCAACAACGCAGAAACACTGGGCCTCGCACAACCAGCCACCGGGGGTGGGCTCGCGCCCGTTCTTCCAGGGGTCCCCCTGGCGGCTGGGAGGATTGACGGAGGAGGTGCTTGACGCTACGCTGAGGCAGCTGCGGCGAGCGGAGCTGGGTGACGGCCTCGTGGGTAGGCCTAGACTGGGCCCTAGCACCCCCGCTGCCAGTAGGGCATAGCCCGGGACGTCCTCCGCTGCTGCACGGAGCCACAAGACCTGGGAGCGAGCGGCCCCGCACACCCCATGATCTTGCTTGGACACCCTGGGCTGGATGGAAGCGCCCCACTCCATTATCGCATGAAGGACGGCCGGATGGTGAACCTGCGAATTGGCCGCCCGTGGAGCAAAGGCGGGCCCGCCTTCCCCGGGTAAGCGTTCTGGCTGCATGCTGTGCCACTGAGAAGGGAGCCGCCATTAAGGCACACATCAAACGCGTGGAGGACCCTGGTGTGTCTGCGGGGACCTGGGGGGGTCAGGTGCTGGACCGCCTTCCCTGCTGCACGGCAGTCCCCGGGTCTCCCACCCTGAAGCGCCCTGACCCTGACAGCGACCCCCGCTGACGCCACAGACGCAGAGTGCGAAAGCAGAGGTGCCCCAGACGTGTGACCAACGACCGAGTCTGGTGGTAGGAGTGGGGGCGGTGAGGCACGCCTCCGCTGGATTCTGACCTCCGCTACCCCCGGGAGCCCAGGGAAGCTTCTGCCTACCAATATTGATCGACCTACTGGCAGAGTGACTCGCAGCGGCGCCCATCCCGCTGCCCCTGGCTGGACCCCACTCCAGCAGTCTTCTCCGGGCCTGGGGAGCGACAGCGAGTGCGGAGCGGACGACTGGCCGGCTGTTTTGAAAAGGCGGCCTCCTCAAGCGAACTTGGTGTCCCTTCGCCAGTAACGCCTCGCTCCAAGGCCTCTAAGGACCCCTCAGTAATGTCTCTTTGGTGCAAAACCTCACACTCAGAGGCGACATCACGTCCCTCTATGCCGCCGGCAGAGGGATACTCATCGGCCCCAATCACCCAAGGGTACATGGACCGCTTTCTACAACAGATTCGCACTGATATCTCATCTCTCAGAGAAGACTTTAAAGCGGGCCTACGGGACATTCGTAAAGAGGTGTCCGAGATCGGCGATAGGGTGGATGACCTGAAGCGGACCGTAGACATCGGGCTGAGGACCAGGAGATGCTATGGTGCCGCCTCAATGCGCTAGAGGATCAGCGCATCGAGCTGCAAACCACGCAGGAGGACTTGGAAAACCGGAGCCGCTGTAACAACATCCGCATCCGGGGTGTCCCTCCGGGCACGGAGGGATCGGACATTATGGCCTTTAAGGCGGAGCTCCTTCAGGCTGTTCGTGGAGATGATGCCTCCCCCACGCTCTAGACCAGGCCCATCGAGTTTCACAGAGAGCGTGAACAACTAGTGGTGGTCCTGACATCTTGACCATAGTGCACTATTCCACTGAAAAAGAAGCGATCATGCAAGCGGCAAGGCAGAAGGCTGAGCTTACTTTCCAGGGCCACAAGATCCAACTCTACCTGGACCTCTCCACAGTCACTCTCCGGAAGTGCAGCGACTTCAGGCCTGTCACAGAGAAGCTCCGCGCCAAAGGAATACGCTACCAGTGGGGCCATCTCTTCGCTCTCCTATTCCAATGGGAGGGCAAACGGCGCTCGCTACACTCCCTGGCTGAGGCCAAGATGCTGCAGGGACTCCCAGATGAACTGTCGACCAGTGACAGATCGCCCAGACCTGACGAGCTGGGACAGGATCTTAAACCCAAATGGACTACGGTCCCTCAGCGTCGTACTGGCAAACAGCAAGCTGATTGCTCCTCCCAAGATGCCAAACAAGACATAATCAACCACCTTCGAGCGCTGGGCGGAGAGTACCCTCCTGACCACTCCACTGTTGCCTCCTTGGGGGCGCACAGTAAACCAGAAGTGGAAACAACCTGACCCAATGGTCACTCCTTCCCTGTGCTGCCCCGGTGTTGATGGACGCGGGCCCCAGGGGACTCGGGGCACTCTGAAAAGGGAATTTAATGACTCCCCTTGGTCTGCTGATGGTCAACCTCCATGGACTCATTCTTTCGGAGGGTTACTCTAGCGGGATTTGAGCGCCTCAGCGTTGGTCTCTGCGTGTAGAAGAAGCCAGAGTTAGACCCAGTTGGTCTTATGTTATTTGCATTGTTCTGCTTTTTCCTGCATGTCGGACTCTTAATAGCACTGACAGATGGTGCAGACACTCTGGCGATTGTGGGAGGGGGGCGGGGCGGACCTGGTGGCGAGGGGATCTGGGGGAGGGTGGATGTTTGTCCCAACATGGGTGGATCCCTACTGCAGGGGCTACAATGGTTCAGGGTATGGGGTGCAGTCAGTACAGATGGCTTCCTTTTCTCAGAATATTATGAATTTCCCTACCCTGTCATCGACTCAACTTAGCCCCCCCACTGACAAACCCTGTGATCCCCCGATAGCTTCGGGTGGACTTAAACTACTGTCTCTAAATATCAGAGGCCTGAACTCCCCGAACAAATGCAAGCAACTGTGGAACTATGTGCTGCAGCAAGACCCAGACGTCTTGATGCTCCAGTAGACCCATCTGCTCAAGGCTGACCTCCATCGCATGGCGCACCCCAGATACCCTAGGCAACACTGGGCCTATACCACCTCTAAGACTCTGGGCGTGGGTATTCTTTGCAAGGCTTCCTTTTACAGCACTGTAATCAAAGTGACACAAGATAGGGAGAGCCGCTTTCTGGCCCTTCAGGTACAACGAGTGCGCCAGTCACTCACATTGCTCAACATATACGCCCCCAACACCTCCCACGATACCTTTATTAGGCATACCCTGCAGGAGCAACTGGGGGAGGTAGAAGGCGATGTCATCGTCTGTGGGGATTTCAACTTGGTGTGGGACCCCTCCCTTGACAGAAGTGCTGCGACCTTCCAAAATACAGGCGCTATGTCTGCAAAACTCAAACGGGACATTGAAAACTATGGACTAACAGATGCGTGGCGATGCCAACACCCCGGCGTTACGGACTATTCTTTCTACTCTCACGCCTCATATTCCTGCATTGACTATGCCTTTGTCTCATCCTCGGTCTTGCGACGTCGACACATAGTAGAGCTCTCCGACATATCCATATCTGACCATGCACACTTAGCCCTGACCTGGGACGCTGGCCCCCGCCACGACCAAACCACGTGCTGGCACATGCCCCTACACTTACTGCGCAATCCCGTTGATGTGGACTGGAACCTGCACCCCCCCAGTGCCTTGAGCCCCTTACGGGTGAGTAGTCACGCTCAACAAACACCTGATTGATTGAGATACGCAAGGGCATAGAAGAATACTTCCAACTCAACGCCCAGCCTGAAATCTCCCTACATACACTTTGGGGTGGCTTTAAAGCTACCATTGGGGCACAATCACGACCATAGCTATTGCACGCAGGCGCGAGGCGCAGATAGTAGAAGCCAAAACGACCGCAGAGATCAAGCAGCTGGAGCAACTAGATAAGGCAGCTCCCGCCGGACCAAGAGACAACTGGCCATACTACGTGGCCAGCTACGTGCCCATTGTGCAGGTAGAGCAGAGCGCGCCCTACTGTCCCTACGGCAACTATACTATGAGGGGGGGCGATAAAACAGGGAAACTGCTGGCACTTAAATTGCGCCATCAGCGTGCTAAGTCCCATATCGCTAAACTTCAGGTGGGTGAAACGGGCCGGGTAACGACAGGGAGAAATTGGAGGCCTTCCGGTCCTACTGTCAGCAATAGTACTCCTGCGAGGACCCCTCCCCCACGCGACTTCACACATATCTCGCCAAGTGTGACTGGGAGCCTCTGTCCCCGCAACACTCGGCCCTCCTGGACGCCCCCATCACCGTGGATGAGGTACGTGATGCGGTCCGCGCTCTCTCTCTAGGCAAGGCACCCGGGCCAGATGGGATTCCGGTGCTTTTTTACCGCATATTCTTTCCTCAATTGCAAGAACACCTCTTGACCCTCTAACTCCTTCTCACAGGACTCTGCGCTCACCCCCAGGATGGCAATGGCGGACATCTCGCTTATCCCTAAAGCCGGAAAATGCTCCTCATATCGCCCCATAGCCCTTCTTAACACGGACGCTAAACTCTTCTCTAAAATTCTGGCGGCGCGCCTCGACCCGTACTTACCAGGTCTTATCGAGCCGGACCAAGTTGGGTTTATTCGTCAGCGACAAGGGGCTGACAATGTGCGGCGAATTGCCCATTTAATAGAGAAAGTCTGCAGACTAGATATACCCGCATGCCTCCTCTCGCTTGACGCGGAGAAGGCATTTGACAGGGTGGATGGGACATACCTGCGGGCGGTGCTTTAGAAGGTGGGTCTGGGACAGTCTTTCATCTCCAAAATCATGGTGTCTTATGTCGCCCCCACCGCTCGGATTCTCGTAAACGGGAGGGCCACGTAGCCTATTGCCTTGGGCCGCGGCACGCTACAGGGGTGCCCGCTCTCACCACTACTCTTTGCCCTGTCAGTGGAGCCGTTGGCTATCTGCGTCCGGGCCTCCGGGGGAATTAGGGGCATCTCCTTTGGAGGGCAGGAGCACAAGATCAGCCTGTTTGCCGATGACCTTCTTCTCACCCTTGCTCTGCCCGCAGTCTCACTCCCCACTGTCATAGATGACCTGCAGGCCTTCGCAGCTATCCCTGGCTTTAAAGTCAATATGACTAAGTTATTTGTTCTCAATCTCACTCTCCCGGCCCTTGAGGCTGGGGCATTACAGACCTCCACCCCCTTCCAATGGTCGTCTGACTCTGTCAAGAATCTGGGTCTTTATATTACCCCTAATCCCACCACGTGGTCCCGTATTAACTGGTCCCCCCTTCGTCGTGCGACCCTGGCAGACTTGCAGTGGTGGAAACCACTTTATATCTTCTCGTTGGGGCGTGTTAATGCTATTAAAATGAATATACTTCCCTGGGTCCTTTACGTCTTTCAACGCTGTCCACGTCAGTCCCGCAAGAGAATATCCAATGTCTACAGAAAGACTTGCGCGCTTTCATATGGAGCGGTAAGCCCCCGTATCGCTCACTCTTTATTGATGCAGCCCCGCGACAGGGGTGGACTGGCGTGCTTAAACCTGTTGGAATACTACTGGGCAGCACACCTGAGATACATTTCCGAGTGGGTGGTGCATGAGAGCCAGAAGCACTGGTTCCACATGGACCGGGCCGTGGCGTGCCGGCCCCCGTGGGACCTGGCTTAGCAGCCCAAGCGAGCGCGCCCGCCCAGTGCTTATGTTGCGGCCCCGACCAGGACGGTGTTGGAGATCTGGGACAGAATGGCGGTGAATAGGGGTCTCACCTCTTTCCCCTCCCACAACACACCCTTAGCGCGTAACCTGGCCTTCCGCCCGGGGCGGCCGCCATTCGCTTTGTGCAGCTGGACCAAGGGGGAATGCAGGACACTTAGCAACCTGTTCAGGGGAGATGCCATCAAGACTTTTGGGATGTGCCGCGGCGAGCCACCAGTACCTTCAACTGCGACACTGGGCAACGCAAGCTGGGGCACATGCAGCAGCAACACGTCCTCTTACCCCCTTCGAGAAGCTTGTCCGTAACTTTGCAGGCTCAAAGGGCCTGATTTCCAGAACCTATCAGGTGCTCCAGCACTCAACTCCAGCCGCTATGCATACCCACCAGGCAGCGTGGCAAGGTGATGTCTCTGGGGGAATCACTACTAAACAATGGGAAACATTATGGCAAGATATCCCAAAAACATACCGCAGTATAGCGGCATGCGAAACTGCGTACAAATTAATGTTCCGATGGTATCGCACGCCCGCTCGCCCGTCTAGCGAGTATCTACCACACGATCCCTGATGAGTGCTGGCGCTGCGGGCAGAAGGGGGGTACTATCTGCCATATTTGGTGGTCGTGCAGGGTGATCTCAACCTTCTGGAAGGAGGTCCTGGGCCACATTAAGGGGATCTTGTGTTTTCCGCTCCTGGGCCTGTCTTCTGTTACGGTCCTAGGCATACGCCTGCCGGGCATTGAGGCTATGACACATGCCGACTGGGCTCTGGCAAGCCACCTACTGCTAGATGCGCGGCAGCTCATAGCTTGCGCTTGGAGGCAGAGGTCGCCCCCCTCCGTGGCGCAGTGGTTTGTCAGGGTGTGGCATCTGCTGGCAGTGGAGGGACTGTCGCACACCCTGGCGAACACCGACACGAAGTTTCAGCGGGTATGGCAGCCCCTCATACATTATCATACATGCATATAATTCACATGTTTTAACCCCCCTAAGCTTAGAGCGCTCCAATTTTTTGGGCCCCGAGTGACCTTCGACCTCTCGCGGCTGCCTAGAGACATCTCCCCCGGGTGGAGGGCGCCAGGGCCCCGCTCCCACTGCTGCTTGCGGCGAGCCCACACACTTCGCTGCTGTCGCACAGATGCTGCTTTCTCTGGCCTGCAGGAAGTTATTCTACTTGGTTTGATGGTTTCCCCTAGTTTTTCCCTCATGCCGCTTTTCGATGCCACAACATACGAGGCTCTACAGCTACCACCTTCACAACACTAGATATACCCTCATGGTCAGGTCCCAGTCGAGGACACGGCCCCTGAGACTTACTATTATGGGCCACAGGGGGTCCTTTACGCTTCCCTTCTCAGTAAAGGCGAGGGAGCTTGGATTGTATCATATTCGCTGCTCCCCCTGGCACAATGTTTTTGTTGCTACATTTGCTATGTTAATGCGGCCGGCCCAAAGTGGTTGTAGGCGGCATGCTGTGTATCACTTGTACTGCCCTCTTGGACTACTCACTCTTGGACATGTAGCCGGCCTGACAGGAGTTGTAGGCGATACAATGTATGTTATACCGCTTGTCTCCCTGTTATCAATAACAATTTTAATAAAAAATAAATAAAAAAAAGTGAAGTCTCTGGCCAGAAGCGCTTGAATCTAACCTGCTGCTAAGAGAGGGAAGGTGCTGCCAACTCTGCAGAAGTGGGACTGACTAAGCATGAAAGCAGCTTGACCCCCACCCCCTGCGGTCTGGGTTCGCTTTCTGAAGGAAGACTGGGGAGAGTGATCTGCGTGCCCTGAGGCTTGTGGGCAGGAGGGAAATACAGTCCGCTCCACCACTGAGAGATTTGTCACGAGGCGGACCGCGCGATCTTCAAAATTTGTGCCCGATGTGGTGAGTTCCACTGAGAAATTTACGTCAGAGGCGGAGATGTTTTGTGCGCGATCTGGGGTGTAGTGCCACCCAGAAGTCCTTGCTAGGCAGGCTGTGCCATTGCCATCTAAGTATGTGCCTAAGTGTACGAGGCTACTGCAACTGAGACCCTGCTGCAGCTCCCCTTATGTCGCTATGACCTTTTTCCATGGCAGCCCACCTACTGCACCTCACCAGCAAACCAGTATAGGGTCCACCATTGCCCGACTCACCAGCTAACTGTAAAGACATTGGATGACAGCTCTAAGTTTTGTACTGCTGCCAGCCTCCCCTAAATTGTCAAGACTTGCCCCAGCATGTCTCCTCCTAAAACTGGGACTGAAGCATGATGCATGCTGCAGGTCCCTGCCGGATGCCTTACAATGAACTCTGAGGCCTGTGCTGTGGGGACACTGTATAATACCAAAGACTTAAGAAATTAATGCTAAAACTAAATTCTGGTTTAATCTGCACCCAACACTTGACACTTGCTCAAGGGACACTCAAACCTGAGGGAGCCTACCTACACCTGCTAAAGGGCAGAGGCACCTGAAAGAGTGGCGAGGTGGGGCAGAATACAAAATGCCATAGCCCAAGCGACACTACGAGACTGTAACTGTTTTATGTACTGTGAAACATTATTTTTAATTGTACAGAATAAAGAACTTCTCTTTTTCCAAATTATTGCACTGCTGGGTGATTGTTGAGTTCTGCGTTTACGTACTGCCACACTACCTTCCTTAGAACTCTGACTGCTCACCATTGCTACCACTGAGAGTCAAACATAGATGGGGTTAAACTTGGCCCACTTTGTAAAGCCATAGTAGGTGGTGTGGCATCTTCCCCAGCCTAGGTATCTGCCAAGAACTACGCCACACATTGAGCTTAGTATTACACTTCTTTATCCTTCTGCGTATAACTGCGAACTCAACATTCTAAATCAGCCTTCATTGCATTCTGCTCTAACACTTTCGTCACAGCTCTACAGAGTCCATCAGGAGCCTAAAGGGTTCCATCATTGCTAACTTACAAGACGCTATTGGACACAGACCCCAAGACAACAGAGGCAAGCAACCATAGCACCCACGTCTGACGCCTTGTATCCCCTACTTGCCACACGGCCCATCTGAACCATGTTGGGCAGCTGCCCACAGTAGGAACACAACAAACACCTTGAATGGCAGCATAATGGACTTATTGCTCGTAGGTTTGGTATGCCCATGATTTAAGCATTCAGTATAAATTGTGGGGTAACCGTGACACGAGGCATAAAGTAATGTGTGATCAGCTGTATGTCGTGTCTAGTCCAAAACTATATCTGAAAAAGATCTCAGGGAGGCTTCATCTGCTATCAATATGACTGCATTCATGTTCAATGGATTTTATCAACACCATTCCTTTAAACTAAGATAGTTCACTTCATATGTTTGAGGGACATTACTACTGTGTTGACTGTTGCTTAGTCTTTCATCTACTGTATCTTTTGTGCAGACAAATTACTAGATTAACTTGAGTTAGATTGAGAAATCCAAATCCTCTATAACTTGTAGAAGAGATCCAAGGACTCTTCAAGGCAATTACATTATTCATCTGCTAATCACCCTCAAAGTTATGTACAATTGGAAAGAACCAGTCAGACAGCTGAGCAAAATCTCTAATGACTTTGTGCACATCAAGGTCGGAATTAGATTGATCTACTAATGCTAGCTGAATCTACAGATAACAACATTACTCATTCAACGACAGAACGGTCTCCTTTTTAGGTCTCGCCTAGGCAGCGCGCATGCGCTGCTGTAGGAGGGCCTTTAGCCATCGGTCTTCACTTTTCAAGCACTGCACTCGTGCTTGTGGCGGCATCCACCGTGCGGGAGCGACCAGCGGCGCGCCACAAGCACGAGTGCAGTGCTTGAAAAGTGAAGACTGCGCGCGCGCGCACGCACCACTCCCGGGCTTGTTTCTCTTTGCCCCTCTGCCTGTCCATCCTCTCTCACACCCGTCTCTGCAGTTTCTGCTCCCTCCCCTCTCACTCTTTTCTCTCTTAGCCCCTCTGCCTGTCCATCCTCTCCCACACCCTCTTTCACTATCTCCTCACTCGCTCTCCTCCATCTTTCTTCCTCTCGCACGCCCCCTCTCACTGTTCAGGTAGAGATGGCCCCTCCTCCCCTCTGGGCATTGAAGCTCTGCAGAGCAACACCGACAAGTACATTGCCTTGTTCGCAGGGCGCCACGCCTATACTGGCACCTCCCCCTGTTTACAATGCCCGAGGCAGAGCCATGTGGCGCCCTGAGCTGCTGCTGCCAACCCTTAAGTGTCGTCCCCTTCACACCGGCACCGTGTTTACAGCACCCGAGGTGTCTCCCCCGTTTACAGTGCCCGAGGCAGGGCCATATGAGTCCCTGATCTCCTGCATGCTTTACATTACCTCTGCGTCTCACTCAGCAGAACTCGGAATTCGTTGCTGCCCTCCACAAGAGCCGCTTCTGCACAGATAGATTACCAACGGCTCGGTGGTGGTGAGAGGTGGGGGATCGGGGGGAAGATGGCAGTTAAATACATCCTTGCTTCACAATGCAGACTTACAGTTCAGCCATGGAGGCAACCCCCTTGGCAGGGATATGTTGTTCTTACTTGGGGCATTGCCCGCGTCTTCCCGCTCATGCTTCTGCATTCATTAGTTTTATTAGTTGAAATTCCTCTTGCTGACCCTTCGCCGCATTCCTTATTGAAACAGTTGCATCTGATTGGCTCATGCTGTAAGATTGACTCCATAGCTCCCAGAGGTGGCAGTCGCCAGAGGCGCTCGTGGGACAGTTTACCCCAGCAAATTAGTTATTCCGTTGCTATGCACCAACTGACAATCACTTTCAGAAATCGAAAGTAATACAAACGGAGATATATCTCATTATTGAGTATTAATGTGCAAGTGGCAGTGAAAATGGTTCGGCAGCATAAAGCGCGAATATAGTGCCCGCATTGTGAGTAAAGCAAACGTCTCAGTTTAAGCAAGGTAAGCTTTACAGAGAGTTTAGGGTGTTGATGTAAAAAGATATCCGACAATTGTTCAAGAGACAGTCCAACTAGCCAACTGACTCAGTGATGGCTCTGTGAACCGCAGTTCCCATAGAGACACCCATTAGTGGCGCCAAGACGCTATACTCAGGACTTCTAAGCACACAAGCTGTGGTAGCTGAAATCAGGCGTTCCGCTGTATGCAGGGTTTCTTAAACAGATTAAGCCCCGAGTACTCGAGTTTACTTGAGCCATCCGGCCAACTGCGACCACTTATCTCGATTGGTGGTTGGACAGCCTAATTATTTTCTTTGATTTCAAAAGTAAGCAGCATGTGTGGGAATAAATATATCCTCCTAGCCTTTAAAGTTTGCACGCTAAGGTAGGAGGCAAAGACTGGCTAATTGGACAGGGGGAGGCCGAACAGCTTGATGTGGAAATGTTTTTGAAACAATTTTCTGCACATTTAAAATTTCCTTCTTGCTGCACTGTGCAACGTTAACATATAAAGCCATGAGATTGCGAACATTTTGTATTATTTTTATTACATGGGTTCATTCTTTCAGAAGGAGTGCGTGATATTATCTCCTTCTAATTTGAATTCTTTTATTCCCCACAATTTTTACAAGGCACTTTGTCTTTTTTACATGACTTTCCGAACAAAAATAGGGCTTTAAGTTTTAAACTTGGTAGACAAATAATTAAAACACTCCACTTTTAAACTGCTACTATGTTGCGGACAAGATTCTTTATGCTTAAGACCATAGGTTTACATTCCCACTGATCGCTTTCTCACCCAAGACAATAAATCATACAATTTATATTGTGAAATGGTATTATGTATGAACAGTGCAATACCAACAAGTGCCACTACTAAAATTCCACTTTAAAAACCGTCATATACAGCTTTTCAACTGCTTAGTGCACATCACCGTCAGTGACCTCCCAGAAATCCCAGCTCACACCCTATACACTTCTAAAAAGAAAGTTAATCCTTACATCCAGGCTTTTACCTATTCTCAGCCTTGAATATTGTCCAGGAGCCTTGACAGCTCAAGTACTGTTGTAGTTGGGTAGGGCAGTGATGGAATCCGAAAGAAACTCCGGAAACCCACTGATAAATCTAGCATTTTTACTGTACATGCACTTCTGTGACATGGGGGTGTAAAGTAAACTGCGGATGCATGATGTAGTGTTGAGTATTCGAGCGAAGCTTGCTCTTCTACCCGCTGGCCTGTCTATTTGGGCCAAGTTTGTACTGTAGTAAGCTTGTGCTGTACTTGTTCGGTATCTGTCTGAAGCTACAGTACTCTTCTGCTGGGCGTCATTTGTGCAAGAAAAGCTTCCCATGCTTCTGTCTGTGCTCAACAATCCCAGTGTCTGAGGGAAGCTTGTGCTGTTGTGCTTGTTCTGTTTGTGGGAGTCTAGTTATGCTAGTGCTGCCTGTACTGTACTTTTTTCAGTGAGAAGGAAGCTTGCTCTGCTTGATGTGTGTAGATGTTGTGTGTGGAAAGCTGGCACTGATGCTTACCCTTCTCCTGTTCCTCATAGGAGGGGGTTGTAAAGTGCCGATGCTGTATCTCTCCTGCTTGTGAGGCCGGCCAGCGCAATCCGTTTTATCTATGGTGGAAGCTTGCTATGTGACATATGGTGCACATATTTTAATACAAAGCCACACAGTTCAGCATCACACAATTCCACACAATGCAACATAATTACAATCCACATAATACCACTCAACACCACATAATTCAACTCCACCTAAGTACATGCTACTCAATAGCACATAAATCCACTCCACATAAATCCACTCTATACCACATAACAACAATCCACATAAATACACTCCACACCATGCCGCATAATTCCACTCAACATAATTTCACACAACAGCACACTGTTCCATGCCACACTATTCAACTCCATACAAATACATTCCACACCACATAGTTCCATGCCAAACCACATAATACAACTCAACAACACAATTGCACAACACACCACATACATCCAATCCACACCACATAATTCCACATCGAGCCACAAAATTCAACAGCATACCACATAGTTACACTCCACTACATACCACTCTAAAACACAAAATACCATTCCACATAATTACACTCCTTAACACACAATCCCACTCTACATAATTCCAGTAGACTCAATGCCACATAATTACTATCCGCATAATTCCACAGCACACCGTGCCAGAGATTACCAATACACTAATCCACACAATTGCACGCCACACAATTACACAATTAACTAATCCAATCCAACTCACATAATTCCACTACACACCACATTCATACATTCCATAACACATATATAAAAGACATTGCCATTTACAATGCCAATAGCTGTAACTCTAATGAATGCAAGACCGATTGCATTTACAATGCTTGTTTTTTTGTATTGATGCACTCCATCCACATACGATCCACGTATCATAGCCTTTGCCTTCTCTGGTTCCAGATGCCTGCAATTTAATACACTCCCCGAAAGATGGACACAAGAACATTACATTGTTGCAAAAGTCAAAAGAAGATGACAAGCAGATCTCCATAATGCTCCTGGTTTTATCCAGAGACAATTTATTTGGTTGTCAACCAGCAACGTGAAACTGGTGTATTCCTCAAGCTAAAACTTAAATATATAGGTCCTTACAAAGCAAAACAACTGGTACTGCTATTCTTTCCTTCAAACGTCAAGTGGCATCCAGTATTCCATGTGTCTCTTCTGTGTTTGAATCCAAGATCTTTCCCCATATCACTGAAAAAACTCATCCAGTAAAAGTGGAACACGAAGAATATGAGGTCCAGAAAGTAATCTATATCAGACTTCTGAGAGTAAGGGTCAGTTCTTAGTGGACTGCAAAGGATATTGGCCAGATGACCAGTTTTGCATTGTAGAAAATCTTGTTCATGTCCCTAAATTGGTCACTCCTTGCTACAGATAACACTCACTGGTCCTCAAGTCCTTCAGAATGGTGGGAAGCTTTGTTGAGAGGCAGTAAACTGTTAGAATTTCACCATTGCACTCATCCTGCTATTGCCCCTCCCACCACAGATTGCAGGCAGCACAGTACACTCACCTAAATAGCACATTGAATGAATGATAAGGATTTATATAGCGCACAGCCATTGCCAGAGTGTCCCAGCGCTTTTAGCATCCAATGATGAACAGAGGCAAAGCCTGACCAATAGCCCTCTTGCCCTAATTGTTAAATAGATATGTTTTAATGATTTCTTAAAACATTTTTCATCAGTGTTCTCAGCCGTAGCAGCAGCTGGTTCCACAGACCAGCGGCCAACACTGTAAAGGAACAGCCCCCTCTCCATTGATTTTTAAAGTGTGGGTATAGGAAAGTAGGATCTGCTTTCATGGTTACCTCCACTTTTTGCTGGTGTCATTCTGTTTTCTGACTAGTCTGACTGGGATCCTGCTAAACAAGACCCCAGTCACTGTGCTCTCTTCCTAAATTGGACTATGGTAAGTACTATGGTACCTTCCTAATTGTCTACTGGTGTACCCATGCAAGTCCCTAGTATATGGTACTAAGGTACCCAGGGCATAGGTACAGCAGGGGTCTCCCATGGGCTGCAGCATGTATTATGCCACCCATGAAAGACCACTCAAACTGTGACTACAGGCCTGCCATTGCAGACTGGGTGAGCTGGTGGTAGCACCACTCACAAACAGATATACGTTTTCCTATATCTGAAGTCACTGCACTTAAGACCTATGAGTCACCCCTAAAGCTAGGCCTTTCAGTCCTAAAGGCAGGGTGCTATGTTATAAGTGTGAGGGTGCCATGCATGAGCAGGACACCCCCTACAAACCCAGGAGGCGATTATCCAGGCTTTGTAAGTGCAGTCAGCCATTTTATACATATAGTGGACATCAAGTCAATTACGAAATGTCTAACTATATATTGACTGCACCAACACCGGTCATGTTTGGTATCAAACATGTTGGAATCCTACCCCAACACCGATTCCATGTTGGCAGTAGGATCCCATGTACTGGGGAGCTCCCCTAGTGAGCCCCCATGTATTCCCAGTACCAGTCTTTCAGGGTCTAACAGCAAGCTAGTGCTGCTGCTGACCACAGACCCGATTCTACCCTCCTGCTGCTGAGCTGAGCTCGAGCAGGGGAAGGTAGAACTATAGGTTTACAGTCACAGGGAGGTGTGACCACCTCCCAGACAGGACTTAGTGTATTAGGCTGGGGTGGGGGCGCTTGCCAGCGCCACCAGACTGCTTTGAAGGGCATATTTGGTGTCCTCATTACATACTCCAGTTGAAACCAGTTCAGAGAGCCGTTGGCTCCTACTCTGGTGCGAAACTGAACAAAGGACATGGGATTATCCTCCCCCCTGACCGGCCCCTCCTCTGGGAGGGACCCCTGAATCATCCCAACCCTATACTTAGGGTACTTAAGGGCTTACCTGTCAATCAATCAGGGGGATTGTAAGCGCGCTACTCACCCGTGAGGGTCTCAAGGCGCTAAGGGCGGTGGTGGGGGGGGTTTGCTGGTCTGTTTAGCCGAAGAGCCAGGTCTTGAGAGTCTTCCTGAAGGTGTTCAGGGAGGGGGCGCGTCTGATGTCTGCCGGGAGCTCGTTGCAGGTCTTGGCTGCAATGTGAGAGAATGATCTTCCGCCTGCTCTGGCTCTGTGGATGCGCGGGGTTTCGGCCAGTGCGAGGTTGGAAGATCGGAGGGTTTTTTTCGGTACGTGGAAGTTGATTCTGTCGTTGAGGTATTTGGGTCCGGTGTTGTGTAGGCGTGGGTGAGTGTTTTGAAGGTGACTCTTTTCTCCACGGGGAGCCAGTGGAGCTTTCGTAGGTGTTGGCTGATGTGTTCGTGCCAGGGGATGCCCAGGACGAGTCTGGCGGCGGTGTTCTGTATCGTCTGGAGTCTGCGGAGTAGGGACTTGTTTATGCCGGCGTAGAGTGCGTTTCCATAGTCCAGTCTGCTGGTGATGAGTGCGTGGGTGACTGTCTTCCTTGCCTCAGGGGGGATCCATTTGAAAGTCTTTCGGAGGATGCGGAGGGTGTTGAAGCAGCTGGAGGTGACGGGGTTGACCTGTCGGTTCATGGTGAGGGATGAGTCGAGTACGATGCCGAGGTTTTTGGCGTGGTCCGAGGGTGTCGGTGGGCTTCCGAGGGCGGTCGGCCACCAGGTGTTGTCCCATGCTGAAGGGGTGGTTCCAAGGACGAGGACTTCTGTCTTCTCGGCGTTGAGCTTTAGGCAGCTGTTGGTCATCCAGACTGCGACGTCCTGCATCCCTTTCTGGAAGTTGAGTCTGGCGGTGGTGTGGTCTTTGGTGAGGGAGAAGATGAGCTGGGTGTCGTCAGCATAGGATACTATGTTGAGGCCGTGTTGTCGGACGATTGCGGCGAGGGGGGCCATGTAGATGTTGAAGAGGGTCGGGCTCAGTGTTGACCCCTGTGGGACTCCGCAGGTGATTCTCGTGGGATCGGAGAGGAAGGGTGGCAGTCTGATTCTTTGGCTTCTTCCGGTGAGGAATGATCGGATCCAGTCTAGGGCTGTTCCTTGTATGCCGGCGTCGTGTAGTCTGGTGACGGGTGTGCAGTGGGAGACGGTGTCGAAGGCTGCTGATAGGTCCAGTAGGATAAGGGCTGCGGAGTGGCCTGGGTCCAGGAGGGTGCGGATGTCATCTGTGGCGGTGAGTAGGGCAGTCTCAATGCTGTGGTTGCTTCGGAATCCGGATTGGGACGGGTCGAGGATGGCGTTGTCTTTGATAAATCGTGTCAGTTCCCTGTTGACTGTTTTCTCTGGGACTTTGGCCGCGAAGGGGAGGAGTGAGATGGGCCGGTAGTTCTTGAGGTCGGTGGGGTCAGCTGTGGGCTTCTTCTGTGGGCCTGACTTCTGTGCGTTTCCAGTCGTCTGGGAAGGTGCCTGTGTCGAAGGTGGTGTTGATGGTGCATTGTAGTTCGGGTGCGATGGTGGCGGCTCTGTGGTAGATGTGTGGGGGGGCAGGGGTCCGTGGGGGCCCCTGAGTGGATGCCTTTCATGGTCGAGGTGGTGTCTTCGGCCGTGATCGGCGTCCAGCTGGAGATGGTGGGCTGGCTGGTGTCTCTGGGGGGTGGGCCGGCTGTGGCGTCTGGTGGATGGTCGACGAAGTTGTGTTGGGTTTTTGATTTTGAGGTGGAAGTAGGTTCCAAGCTTATCGCAGAGGTCTTGGGACGGGGTGATGTCTGTGGCTTCGCTGCGGGGGTTGGTGAATTCCTGAATGATGCTGAAAAGTTCCTTGGAGTAGGCGAGGATTTTGTTGTGGATGAAAGTCCTCTTGGTGGTTCTGATTCGGTTGTGGTAGTCCGTCATGGCGTCCTTGTAGGTGGTGTGGTTTTCAGGTGTCTTGGTGTTTCTCCAGATCTTCTCCAAGCGTCTGCAGGTACGGCTGGCTTTTTGGAGATCGGTGGTGAACCAGGCGGCTTTCCTGGGGCGCTGTTTATCGGGGTTACGTAGCGGGCGAGCTCGTCTGCGCAGTTGGAGATCCAAGTGTAGAGTTCTCTGGCTGAGACGTTGGCGTCGCTTGCCGAGGTGTGGTGTGGCCGAGATGTGGTTGTCTCGGGTGACTGTGGGTGGCTCTTCGGATTCGATGTGGGATTCAGATCCGAAACCACATCCACTTCAACAGTCTGGGCACCTTGGACTATGGGGTCGATTCCGATCCCGGCCGGAAGCGCACCTAACACTATTCGTCCGGAAAAAAACCAAGCCGAACGCGTGTTTCCCGACCGATTCGAACAGTCGTCTGAACGAGCAAGTACGATGCGCATAACAGCACAGATTCCGAGCGAGCCGTACTTACCCATTCCAGCTCCTGTTCCCCGCCCGAGCCGGATCCGTAAACGCCGAATCGAGTCGCACGGAAGCAAATACACAGCACCTTCCGGCCAGACTAGTACGATGCGCCTTCCGTACGCGCCGAACCCGTCGCTACGTCCGGCACGTCAGAGCATCCGGGAGAGCTGCACATAAGCTCCGATTCGCGCCACAAGACGATCCACGGCGACGAGACGAACAAGCCAGCGACGAGTACGAGTCGAAGCCACGAGAAACCCGAACGAGACGACCCAACCATGAATCCCATCGCGCAGGTCCTACCAATACTCTACATCTATTACCGGGACCGGTACGGACGTGTACGGCGCAGACGGTAAGTCAAACACCCACAACACGAACAAACGACACGTACCCGACATATGTCACACACACATAGCGATGCAGAAATGACGTACACTAGCAACAGCAGAACCATAGGGGCGGGATGGCTATCACCAATGCCATACACACCCATAGGGGCCTGATGGCTACCACTACCACCACCCCTACTCAGGGGGGTCTGGATGCCTACCACTAACACCACCCCTACTCAGGGGGGCCTGGATGCCTACCACTACCACCACCCCTACTCATGGGGGCCTGGATGCCTACCACTACCACCACCCCTACTCAGGGGGGCCTGGATGCCTACCACTACCACCACCCCTACTCATGGGGGCCTGGATGCCTACCATTACCACCACCCCTAATCAGGGGGGTCTGGATGCCTACCACTACCACCACCCCTACTCGGGGCCTGGATGCCTGTCACTACTACCATCCCCACTCAGGGGGGGCTGGATGCCTACCACTACTACCACCCCTACTCAGGGGGGCCTGGATGCCTGTCACGACCACCACCCCTACTCAGGGGGGGCTGGATGCCTACCACTACCACCACCCCTACTCAGGGGGGTCTGGATGCCTACCACTACCACCACCCCTACTCAGGGGGCCTGGATGCCTGTCACTACTACCATCCCCACTCAGGGGGGCTGGATGCCTACCACTACCACCACCCCTACTCAGGGGGCCTGGATGCCTGTCACTACCACCACCCCTACTCAGGGGGGCTGGATGCCTACCACTACCACCACCCCTACTCAGGGGGTCTGGATGCCTACCACTACCACCACCCCTACTCAGGGGGCCTGGATGCCTGTCACTACTACCATCCCCACTCAGGGGGGGCTGGATGCCTACCACTACCACCACCCCTACTCAGGGTGGCCTGGATTCCTGTCACCACTACCATCCCCACTCGGGGGGCTGGATGCCTACCACTACCACCACCCCTACTCAGGGGGGTCTGGATGCCTACCACTACCACCACCCCTACTCAGGGGGGGCTGGATGCCAACCACTACCACCACCCCTACTCAGGGGGGGCTGGATGCCTACCACTACCACCACCCCTACTCAGGGGGGTCTGGATGCCTACCACTACCACCACCCCTACTCAGGGGGCCTGGATGCCTGTCACTACTACCATCCCCACTCATAGGGGGATGGATGCCTACCACTAACACCACCCCTACTCAGGGGGCCTGGATGCCTACCACTACCACCACCCCTACTCATGGGGGCCTGGATGCCTACCACTACCACCACCCCTACTCATGGGGGCCTGGATGCCTACCACTACCACCACCCCTACTCATGGGGGCCTGGATGCCTACCACTACCACCACCCCTACTCAGGGGGCCTGGATGCCTGTCACTACCACCACCCCTACTCTGGGGGGGCTGGATGCCTACCACTACCCCTACTCAGGGGGGGCTGGATGCCTACCACTACCCCTACTCAGGGGGAGCTGGATGCCTACCACTACCCCTACTCAGGGGGTCTGGATGCCTACCACTACCACCACCCCTACTCAGGGGGTCCTGGATGCCTGTCACTACTACCATCCCCACTCATAGGGGGATGGATGCCTACCACCAACACCACCCCTACTCATAGGACGGGTAATGCATGACACAACCAGCATACTCCAACATAAGGAATGTCAGAAAAACACATCCCCCCAACACCATGACAAGCGTGTGTAGTCTGTGTCAAATGCCTACAACACTGAACATGACATTGAACATACAATGTGACCCCCTATCACATGTGTCACACATAAATGTGTGTGGCCTCCACAATGCAAGCAGACCATGACCACTGTGGCAATGGGGTCTAACACCCCATCATCACAGTGACCAAAAGGTAAGTGTGGGGTCCATAGCTGAAGCACATTTTGAACATTGTGGCAATGGGGTCCAAACCCCCATCATCACAGTGACCAAAAGGTAAGTGTGTCGTCCATAGCTGAAGCACATTTTGAACATTGTGGCAATGGGGTCTAAACCCCCATCATCACAGTGACCAAAAGGTAAGTGTGGGGTCCATAGCTGAAGCACATTTTGAACATTGTGGCAATGGGGTCTAAACCCCCATCATCACAGTGACCAAAATGTAAGTGTTGTCATGGAAAAAGCTGCAAATGCCAAACAGCATGGATGATTCCTGGTCACAGAACAACAAACACATCAGTGGCATAGTAGTGCTTGTGTCCCATAGCAACATAGATTGGGTGAGGCAAACAGTGCAGTGCAAATAAGACATACCTTTGGCCATGTGCAGACAAACATCACTCATGGGGGCTGACATTGTCAACATTCATCAATAACACAATGACAGAAGTGACCATCACAATGCAGACCCACATATCTGCACCAATGGACACACAAATGTAGATATCCTGTGGAGTCTGTATATGTGAGGTGAACAAATACCATACAATGGCAGCAGTGGGACATACAAACCATGATCATTGTGCTGACTGATGACCTAGGAGTCCCAGGGACAGCAGGGGAAACCCAAACAACATACAGCCAATGGCACACTAAAGATATGCCAATGCAGTGGTGCAGATGCACAAACACAAACAGGCAGCCTCACACTGCATATCAAACACAACAGGTGATGGGGGGGGGGGGGTGCCAGTGTCCCCAGGCAACCACACAACACATGAGGAGGCCTGAATCCCAATTACACATGTGTATACAGTGCCACACAAAGTAACTCATGGATCGGATTCCCCTATGTGGGCAATCCGGCATTGTTAGATGAGAGGGAGCCCAAATTACACATGTCACACAAGCTTGTAGGAACAGCAACTAACACAGCAAGAGACAGACCCACCACAGCACTACCCCCAGGGACCCCACATTGTGGTGACACTGGCCTGCATGATAATCGCACTGTGATGACAAAGCTAGATGTCGTTCACACTGTGAACCACAGTCATGTGTCCTGAGCAACAAACTACCATCACACCTACACAAGCACAAATCAATCAGCACGGCCTGTCAGCCAAGGCCAATATGGAGGTAGGGGTCTAGCCGTGCAACAACTCTCATTTGCACACACTCAACACCACACAACTTGATCTCCACCAATGTGCAGCAGTGAAGCTCACATGGACTGGTGACATTGCACATGCACCCATGACAATCCCAGGGGTGGTGGTGGGAACTAAGGTGCAGAAACCCATCACACATGGCCAGTCAACAAGACTCGTGAATGTCGGACACACTGCACAGTACGCTGTACATGGGCATGACGTCAAATCCACACCAACCAATGGGATCCTGGCCACAGTCACACACCAATGAAGAAGCCAAGGTCACCCACAAAGAACACACATAGACAACTTCCAACATTGCAGCTCTGACCCTGAGGAGTGGCAGCAGTCACACACACAACGTGTCACAATCACTGAAAGCTACCACAAACTGTAAATTACATGACTTGTGTAACCAACAAGTGCCAAGGGGAATCCTGACTGTGCCTCATCTGCGTTTGCCCACAAACTCAGCCCTGACAGCAAACACACCTATGGATGACACCCTGATGACCAGTAATGTGCCATGCACCCACATCCCAGAGAACCCAGGGCGAAGATTTTGGGGGAACATAGGTCAACTCAGCAAGCATCACAAACCGGAACATCACTAGGGATCCCAGCCTGCGTAGCAAAATGGAAGTGAACACACACAGACATGCTCACACAACACACACCTTGGGCTCAGGCAATGTCACGGAATTACACACTGCCATGAGGGGAACTCCACTCCTGTGTAAGGAAAGCTGTGCCATACGTTGTCTCTGCAGGGCTCTATCATGTCAGCAGAACACTTGGTCACTCAGTCAACAATTAGCACAAAATGAAGGCTCTCGTCACATCAGCCTGGTCATGGGAGTGTCACCGAAATCATCTGCACAGATCCAACACACATGTATAGCAAGTTGCACTGACAACACAGATGAGTCCTTCCCCATTGATGCCCAAACTTGCATGTCCAGTGGAGATGGTCACACGGTCAGGGAAATAGACAAATTGGACAATGGCAAGCACAACAGATGTGCAGGGGTGTAAGCCACAGATGTGATATTGCAAATAAAAGTAGGAAATCCCATTGGCAAATATTGAAAACATGACACCCTCATATTGCTGCAAAGGATGACATGGATACACACCAGGATAGGACACATTCCCCCTGGACCACATGGGGTCCTGCACAGTAACACTTCATTTTCCTGATATCAAAAATCACCATCACTGCAGCAAGGGCATGGTTAGCATCATCAACATCATGTACATCTGAAGCAAAACCACTAGAGAACAGAAAGTAGCTTTATTCAGCATATGTGGGTGTAAAATTGAAAGTCCTGAAAAAACACAAAGGCCAATGGCCAGTCCATCAGTAAAGTCCGAACAGGGTGACAGTGGCAGATGTCACCCTTTGCTTGCCTGCACTGCTACGGACCAGGGACATTCCCCTCGGAGGGGAATACGGGGGGCAGGCCAGGCACCGCAGGGACAGGATCAAGGCTCACCAGAAGGAGGCAGGGAAGGGGTGGTGGGTGCTGGAGAGGTGTGGTGCAGCGGCCAGGGCAGCTGACTTCGGAGCACAGGGTTCACGGTTCGATCCCCGGCTCCGGCGGCAGCTCAGCTCAGCACCATGTGACTCTGGGCAATAGCTCACTTAATTTCCACTACGGCCCCCTGCGCCTTGAGACCCGTAAGGGTGAGTAGCTGCGCTATATAAAAACGGACTTACATTTTTTTTACTGACAACTGCAGTGGAGGTGTCTGACATGGTGTGTGCCGGCACAACTGGGGGGCATGAGTCAGATGGTGTGGGTGCCGGCACGACTGCAGTGGGCTGGCCAGATGGAGTGGACAGGTTCCCCACTGCAGTGCCCAAGTCAGACGGGGTGGTAGTGGACTCCACTGCAGTGCCTATCTCCAGGGGAGTAGAATGGGGTTCAGGTAAGGTGGACAGGACAGAGGGGGAGGACACGGTCTCCACACCAGTGGCACAAACATGCGCAGCGGGGGGTGTGGGGCTGGAAGAACAAGTGGTAGGGGGAGAAGGCCGGATCATTTTGGGGATGGTGTATCTGTGGGTGGGGGAACCTGGGGCAGGGTGTGGTGGGGGGACCTGTGTTGTGGGGGCCTGAGGGATGGAGGAAGGAGACTGTGTGGTTGAGCTGCAGGGCGGTGGCGGGGTCTTGCTCTTCCGGGTCCGGGGGGACTTGCGGGTGGGGGCCTCAGTTCGTCTGTGCCTGGGGGAGGGTGTCCGGGGATGAGGGGCACTCCTCTCTGTGTGGGTGGACTTCCTCTTCCCCCTGTATGCTGGATCAGCTGGATCGGAGGGGAAGAGGCCGAGGTCACAGAGGAAGAGCTGCTTTGTAGGTTGGGTTGCAGGTGAGGCAAGGGAAGGGGTCTTGGAGGGAGAGGTATCGGAGGACTGCGGAGTGACTGTGGATGCCTGTGTGTGTGTCTGTTCCCCATCCCCTGTGGGTGTGGTATCAGTCCCCTGAGGATGCTTGCGTGCATGTTTTGACTTTGTTTTGGGTGTTTCTGTGCTGCTCGTGTCTGTGTGTTTGGGTGATTGTGCAGGTGTGCATGTGCTTGGGACAGGTAGGGTGCCAGGAAGTGTGGATGGGGCAGAGGTAGGAGGGGTGAGGGACTGTTGGAGGAGGGACACTGCTGCCGTCAGGGAGGAGGCCATGGACTTATTGCTCCTCTGTAGGGCAGACATGCCCGATGAGATGCCCTCCATGAACGACACCAGCTGTGTCAACAGAGTGGTGTGTGCATGGAGGACACTCAGCATTGATGTCTGCCCTACATGGAGCTGGCGAAGTAAGTACACAGACTCCTCACTCAGGGCAGCAGGGGACACAGGGGCAGGGGGTGCGGTGCCTGGCACGAAGGAGACATGCTCCCGAACACGGGAGCCTCCACGGACCTCTGGAATGGAAGCCGATGGGAGGGCGGTGGTGGTGGTGGTGGTGGGGCCAGCCATACTAGCTGGGGTGTGGTGGCTGCTGACACCCGCCTCCACTAGGGAGTCATCCTCCGAGCTGCTGTGGATGGTGCTGAGGACTCCTCGGTGTGGCTCCCCTCGCCCTCCGTGCCACTAGGTCCCTCTGACCACTCATCGGCTGCTGACCGTCTGGCTCTGCAGCTCCTCCTGGTCCGTGGAGCTGTCCCCTCCTGTGGCCGTGGATGTATCTGCAAACAATTAGGGAAACAGACAAACATCAGTCACCTGCACTGACCGCACACACCACAGTAAGTACAGCACATTACAGAGCAAGCCCTGGCATCCTTAGTTGAACATTGCCAAACGTGCTCACACAGATTAGGAGAAGCCAATTGTCAGTCTGATGGTCAACCATGGCACTCACATCCCTCCTGGCCTTGCACCCATCTGTCTGGTGCCTGTCGGATGGTAATACCCCAGTGTGGACACATGCACCACCTACACAGTTGTTGGACATTGCAGAGAACACAGTGAAGTATGTGAACATGCACACAATACATCTCTTGCCACTGAGTCAGTACAGGTGTCCGGATAAAGGGATGGCCAGAGTCTAATTTGAAATGCATGTGATGCATACCAGCACCAAACACCATGATGCACCCATGTCCTGATAGTCAATGCCACAATGGGGTGCATGTAGCACATGTCACTCCCCTGCAGGATCACTCTTAGGAAGTTTAATGCCATGGCACAGGCATGCCTGCAAAGTCATACATCACTGTCTCCAGTCACATGGGCAGGGCAGCCAGCCAACAACAGTCTGCACTGTGTCACAATCCTAGGTCATGGGGAATGCAAGTTCTGTAGCTGACAAGTGCACATGTCCATCCCCCACAAACCACATCATCTGAACTCTTATTTGTCCACGTCATACCAATTGGACATATGGGAGACATGAAACACAACTCTCTGAACCTGAGCACCTCACAGTCTGCTGTGAATGAAAAACAGCTGCCTGAACTTCACAGTCGCATACACCAGTCTGCACAGTCAAGTGATCAAACACCTATATGTCACACAAGTATAGTCTCCTATGGTCACATCTCAGATGGCATGCTGAGCCCTAACCGATAAACACCCCAGTAGTCCTGACAACTAAGCCACAGCACAATGACACAGAGGCAGACACCTGAGGGAACATTTCACTGAGCACAACGTGTCAGCTGATACACGGGAGTGGGAGTACAGAGTATATTGTATGCCCTGGAGTAGGCATGACTGTCCTGCTCCACGTGAAAGAGGGATGAGCCCTGGACAGCAGGCAGGTGGCTAAGCATGTGTGACACACTTGATATACATACTCCTGAGGCCCAAACATTGTTCCCACCCGCAGCATGGGGGTGTGCCAAATACCCCAGGCACATGTGGTGAGTCAGATCAGCAATTGGACCGCATATCAAAGTTACACACAGATTACATGTCAGAACTCAGGCATTGTGTAAGCAATTGACCCACCCATGAAGCCCACCACAAAGTTACGGGAACAAATGCTGTCCCCCACCTTGAGCTAAGCAAAATGCAAGGACACAGTACCCAAGTGACACAATTTCCTGACTGTAAGGGCCACACCTGGGTATCAGATGAGGAGTGGGCATGTCACAATTGAGGGACATGGGTCCTGGACCACAAGACTGATGTACTGTGGAAGTTTAACCAGGCCAGAGGAGGGCACATAGCATGTCAGACAAAGTTCACAGTGCAGTCATGGACTCACCCCCTCCTTGCTGCTGTCTGGCCTTCAGCTGCCCATCCAGGTCCGGGAAGACCACCGCCAGGATCCTGAGCATGTGGGGGGTCAGGGTCCGGTGTCCGCCCCTCCTGCGAGGAGGCGACAGCTTCAGCTGGACACTTGCGATCCTCCGGGTCCAGCCCCGAAGGTCCTGCCACCTCTTCTGGCAGTTGCGGATCCGACGCTTGTAGACCCCCATGGATCTTACTGCCCGGGCGATGGTCAGCCAGATTTCCTGCTTCTGGTGGGCATCAACCTGTGAGGATGACAAAGTGAAAAGGCCATTACTACACATGCAACATATCCGTGCATCACACAGTTGGATATACATGTCTCAATCACAGGGGCATATGATGTACACAGGCAGTGCAACGATGGCTATGAACAGTTTGCCAGCAGTTACTACATGGTATCATTGCCTGGGAAGTAAAACCTTGTTGGAATGCACTGTTACTGCACTATACCTGTTCAGTGCATGTAACTACACACTTTGGGGGTGACAACTACTCAGTGAGCATGCTAGCCAGTGGTGTGCACACTGTAAGTCTTGCTAGTCAGACAACATGCACATTTAGTAAGGCAGTGGACAGCACACTCACCTGCTCCCCTGGTTTCCCATACAGCTTGCTGTACTGTGGAAGGAGGCCGTCCAGCAGGCCCTGGTTCTCCTCAGTGCTGAAGGCTGGGGCTCTCTCCACAGTACGTGCCATTGCAGTAGCCAGAGGATGCAGAGACAGCAGCAGTGTTGGTGGCAGATGTCGTCCTGGAGCATGTAGTGCAGGCAAGTGAGCTCTCAGGGGAACAGCTAGCATTATATGTGTGCTGCAGAGGCAGATACTGTCCCATGTGTCCAAAGTGATAGGTCCAAGTCGTTTGCATCTTCTGAATCTGGCCAATCCATGGAATTGCACCACTTATACACGCCCACAGCATCGTTCAAAAGTTCAACTTCATGACACCCATGAATTTGCAACATTGTTGTGGGTGGCCAACTGAATTCACTGCATCAGACTCGTTAAAGCTTCGAAAACGCGTCCGTTGCTATGCCAGGCCATAGCCAATGCGTGCGCACCGATCGGTCCATTGCTGTACAACGCGTATTTCGAAAAACAACACGCATCCGTTCACATCAAATGCAATGGCCAATGCGTGCGTACCGATCGGTCCATTGCTGTACAACACGTATTTCGAAAAACAACACGCATCCGTACACATCAAATGCAATGGCCAATGCGTGCGCACCGATCGGTCCATTGCTGTACAACGCGTACCCGTTCACATCATATGCAATGTCCAATGCGTGCGCACCGATCGGTCCATTGCTGTACAACGCGTACCCGTTCACACCATATGCAATGTCCAATGCGTGCGCACCGATCGGTCCATTGCTGTACAACGCGTACCCGTTCACACCATATGCAATGTCCAATGCGTGCGCACCGATCGGTCCATTGCTGGACAACGCGTATTTCGAAAACAACACGCATCCGTTCACATCATATGCAATGTCCAATGCGTGCGTACGGATCGGTCCATTGCTGTACGACGCGTCCCTGTACAAGTCACTCGCATATGTCACCATGGTTGTCACTGGTGAACATATGCCAGCCACATTTACTTGCCAGGGACTCAGGGGCACACCTACAACACCACAGCCTGTCCACACTGTATCCTAAGGCATGTAAGGCTGCATTACCTTTTCTGTGTATGGGGGTCAACATGTGGTTTTTTGGGTGGCACTTGGGGGCAGCCACTCCCAGGCTGTGCACGTGTTCATGGGGACAGAATCCTTTGTGTGTTCTGCACATGACCACTGTGGTGTCCAACGGTTCATTTCAGAGCATGTGGCATGGTCACATTTCCAGGTTGTGTATGTCATGTCACATACCCCCTGAGTCCCATGTGGGAAGGTATGTACGTCACAGGGTGACCCATTGCCACAATAGTGATGGCCCTCCACAGTCTGTGTGCATGTTGTGTTTCCGATGTCTCTGATTCCATGTGCACAATGAGAGACAGTCTCCACATCCACGTTGTTTGTGCATGGACTTTGATGTTGTGCGTGTGTGTGTCACAGACGTCCATGTCTGTCCTGCAGAGGCAACAGGGGCCACTACCTGTGGGAGTCATGGTTGTTTTGCTGACGTGTACATGATACGCCATGTCATGCCAGTGTCCATGTGGCAATACAGGGTCCCTGGGAATCTACCTGTCAATGAGCTGTGATGCCTGGGGCACATCTGTCCTCACATGTCACTGTGGTGTGTGTTTGGAACGTGACAGCAGTACATGGGTACTGTGACACAGCTTAATGATATCCCATAGCGCAACCTGGAACTTGTTGTCAACACATGTTGAACTGTGATGTTAGATGTTGGCCATGTAGGTGCCATACATGTCCTTACAGAACGGCACACACATCAGGTACTTGTGTCTTGTAATGATGTATCATGTGATATTGAGTATGGTCTATGCCACATATGTGGGGTGACTGACAATCTTTCTTTCTTCACCTATGTACTGCAGGGCACCAGCTGTCCATAGACCATTTCCTGACCTTGCGACGATGGTTGAACGTGACTGCATCCGGCGGTACCGCTTCAACAGGCCGCTGATTGAGGAATTGGCGGTGCGGTTGGCACCACATTTGGAACCTGGCCGGCCATACCCTACAGCGCTGACCCCCAAGGTGAAGGTGATGGCAGCCCTACACTTCTTTGCCACCGGTACCTTTCAACACACTGTGGCGTCTGCTGGTGGGATGTCACAGACCATGTTCAGCCGTGTGCTACGCAATGTTTTGGAGGCAATGTTGAGATACCTGAACCAGTACATCTATTTTCCTAAACGTCAACAACTCACTGATGTCAAGAGTGACTTCTATGCCCTGGGAAGGATGCCACATGTCATTGGCTCCATTGATGGGACACATGTGGCTTTGGTACCACCACAGGCACATGAGCAGGCATACAGGAACAGGAAACATTACCATTCGATCAATGCTCTTGTGGTATGTCTTGCAGATATGAGCATCACACACGTGTGTGCCCGTTTCCCCGGTTCTGCACACGATGCCTACGTGATGAGGAGTAGTCGCATCCCGAGGATGATGTCACAGATGCAGAACCAGCGTGCCTGGCTTGTCGGTGTGTACTGACTTTGTACCATTGTGTGTGTTCTGCAATGTTGTATTCCGCCCTCTTTTCCAACTCAGCTAATGTGCAATTGTCTGTATGTAGGTGACTCCGGATACCCCAACATGCCATGGTTGCTGACACCCCTCAGGAACCCTGTGACACCAGCCCAGATGCGCTACAATGAGGCACATGGTCGGACCAGGAGAGTGATTGAGCGGACCTTTGGTCTCCTGAAGAGCCGCTTCCGCTGCCTGGACAAGACAGGAGGGGCCCTCCCATATGCCCCAGCAAAGGTGTGCAAGATTGTCATCGTCTGCTGCATGCTACACAACCTGGCAGTGCGGAAGGAGTTGCCTCTCATCCTGGATGACGATGACCAACATCCGCCACCTGTGGAGGATCCTGGCCTGGGCCACGATGCCAGTGATGATGATGATGATGATGAGGGTGAGGGTGCCGCACACAGCTCATCACCAACTTCTTCAGCTGAATGTGAGTATCCAGAGATGTCATGTCAATGATGTGAGTTTGCATATGTGTTGGTGGTGCTCTGGTGCTGTTTTGGTGCTGTTTGAGTGTGGCCATGTGCTACTTGACTGGATGCGTGCAGCGATGTGTCCTTACAGGTAGTCTGTACTCCCCAACAGTGTTGACATGCTAACTTGGTTTTGTGTAGGTATCTTGTGACATGTATTGGGCATGTTCTTCAGTGCTTTTGACTGTGTGTCATGTCTGTCCTTCACAGGGTACTTTCAGAGTTGTTTGGTCTACTCGGATTCCCCGACACCATGATTCAGCTTTCAGGGTGGAAGCAGTCGTTTCCCTACAGGTGATGTACCACACACCCCTGGACTTTATTTCTTCTACACTTGTTGACTGTGTGGCCACTGCCACGTGGGATTAGCTTGCATTTGTAGTGGAAACAACATGTTGCAAATGTGTAATGGACCTGTGCTTCACTTTTGGATGTGCGTTGTCTGTGGTCACACATCTGACTGACATTTGCTTACTGCACCTGTGGGCTAGTTAACACAGACTCTGAATAGGTGTGGTGTCTGTGCATTGCACTGTATTTCCTGGCAACATCAGTGTAGGCGATGAGTCAGATGGCCCTGGTGTCTATGTGTTGTGTAGCCCTAGTGGTGTGTCTCCCTCATATGTGTCACGTCGCCATGACTCACATGACGGTGTTGAACTTGCTGTAGCAGTTAGCATGCACAGTGTCATTTAGCAGATCATCATCTCCATGACAGAAACCACGTTGGAATCACAACAGAGGCAAGTATGGTGTATTAGTGAGTTTATTTACATACATGTGTGAGGATAGTGCACAGGATGGTGGGTGCTGTACATTGGGATTGGAATCCAAAGTTCCCAGATGAGTTGGAAGTCTTGGTAGCAGAAATGTCCTGAGTAAAGTCCACAGTCATCTGATACATTGGTCCAACTTAGACTCCCCATGTCATGTGGGAGAGTTGGGTTGCATTCGACAGGGTGAACAGTTTGCACACAAAGGAGAATTTCCAGAACAGGTGTTGGGTCCTGGGGGATGTACATGGCCATCGGCCTCTCAGTTTTCCTTCCTCGGACCACCCCTCTTCTTTCGGGGGGACCCTCACGTGAAATGCTGCGGTGCAGAGGACTCTCCGCCAGAGTCATCCTCCCTCCCTGTGGCAGTTGCAGTTGTTGCAGCACCAGATGTTGTGGGCACACAGGGAGGTGTGGCCATGTTGGTGCTAATCTGGCGGAGGCATGTCAATATGTCCCTATGCACCGCTGTCAGTTCTTGCAATGTGTCCCACTTGGACTCCATGCCAGACATGTGTGTCTCCACACTGGACATGTGTGAGTCCAAGCGGGCATGATGGGCAGCCTGCTGCTGTTGAATGTCCTTGAGGATCCCCACTACCTGGCTGACCTCTCCGGTGCTATTCTGGTACGCATCAGCAATGCGTACCAGTTGTGGGTCATCATGCAGTCCAGACCCCTCTGCAAACAGCGACCTATGCCTACCACCCCTCCCACCACCCCTGGCCACACGTGCGGGACCTGCGGTGGCACGCACAGGTGACCCTAGGCCCCCTTGGGGGTTGGTACTGGGGTGGTTGTCTGTTGCTCCACAGTGGCCGGGGTCCCTGTGCTGTTGTCATTGGTGGTCCTTGGTCTGTCCGTGTCGGCGGGGTGGTCTGTGTGTTGGCAGTTGTTGGAGGAGTGGGTGCAGGGGGTGCAGATGTTGGTCCTGCTGGTGTTGCATGATGACTCACACCGGAGGTGCCAGGTAGGTCTTCGCCATCCGAGGAGGGCAGAGGCTGTTCCACACCAGTATGCTCAGTGTCCCCCGGAACCTGGGACAGGGACTCCTCATCGTCTGCTGCTGTGTCCCCATCATCACCTGTTTTTGGAAGAGACACACAATGTATGTTATGTTTCTACAGGCATCAATGGTTCAAACACCTGACAGTTGTGACTGTACCTCTGGATGCGGGCCTGTACATTGCATTGTCCTAAGTTGTCACAGTCAGAGGTTGATATTGGTGTAGCACATTGTCCTGCCAACCTGAAGCATTTCAATGTGAATGTTGAGGTGTGTGCATGGCCAGCATTGGTGGTATTTGGTGGACATCCGGCCCTCCTTCTCCCCCAGCCCAGTTATCCCACCATGAAGCATGCCACCCTTGCAGTGTGTGCAGGTTGACTCTCAGGATGTCAGTCAGTGGTGTCCTGCTGTTGGTTGGTGCCCAGTTCCCAGCAGGGCCTTGTGCTCCCCACAACAGAGCACCTCTGTCAGACATCTTAGAAGTGGCTTTTCACTCCCTGTGAGGTGTGCATGCTTCAGTGTGAGCTTGCTGGGCCATGTGGGTGGGGGGATGTTGAGCTGTGACTACCACTCCCATCATGCTATTGCCTACACCCCCCTTCCCAGCATGCCCATACTTCCTTCCTTTTGAGTGGACTTCACTGTGTGTGAGTGTGACAGCAATGGCAAGATGGCTGACAGTGTGGTCCTGTTGTTTGTTGGTGCACAGTTCCCAGCAGGGCCTTGTGCTCCCCACAGCAGTACCCACTGTCAGCCATCTTGTCAGTTGTTTTCCACTCCCTGTGACGTGAGCATGGTTCAGAGTGGTGTTGATGGGCCAATTGTGAGGGTGACCAATATCTGTGACTACCACTCCCATCATGCTTTTGCCTACACCCCCCTTCCCAGCATGCCCATACTTCCTTCCTTTTGACTCTGCTTCCCTGTGGGGTAGTGTGCCTGTGCTGACAGGATGGCTGACAGTGTTGTCCTGGCATTTGTTTGGCTACAAGTCCCAAAGGTGTCCCTGTGCTTCACACAACATAACCCAGTGTGGTTGTTCTTTGTGGGATATTTCATTAGAGTGTGAGGCATTGCTTTGTCCCAGGTGAGTTGTGTGGAGTTTGTGTTAAGGGGGTGTGTGAGAAAAGCTGCTGGTGACTATGGTCATAGCTGTCAGTCCTCCTCCCCACCCAGCCAGATATCCCACCATGGAACGTGCTTCCATTGCAGGGAGTGCAAGTTAGCTTTCAGGATGTCAGTCAGTGGTGTCCTGCTGTTGGTTGGTGCACAGTTCCCAGCAGGGCCTTGTGCTCCCCACAGCAGTACCCAGTGTCAGCCATCTTGTCAGTTGTTTTCCACTCCCTGTGATGTGAGCATGGTTCAGAGTGGTGTTGATGGGCCAATTGTGAGGGTGACCAATATCTGTGACTACCACTCCCATCATGCTATTGCCTACACCCCCTTCCCAGCATGCCCATACTTCCTTCCTTTTGAGTGGACTTCACTGTGTGTGAGTGTGACAGCAATGGCAAGATGGCTGACAGTGTGGTCCTGTTGTTTGTTGGTGCACAGTTCCCAGCAGGGCCTTGTGCTCCCAACAGCAGTACCCAGTGTCAGCCATCTTGTCAGTTGTTTTCCACTCCCTGTGATGTGAGCATGGTTCAGAGTGGTGTTGATGGGCCAATTGTGAGGGTGACCAATATCTGTGACTACCACTCCCATCATGCTATTGCCTACACCCCCCTTCCCAGCATGCCCATACTTCCTTCCTTTTGAGTGGACTTCACTGTGTGTGAGTGGGACAGCAATGGCAAGATGGCTGACAGTGTGGTCCTGTTGTTTGTTGGTGCACAGTTCCCAGCAAGGCCTTGTGCTCCCCACAGCAGTACCCAGTGTCAGCCATCTTGTCAGTTGTTTTCCACTCCCTGTGATGTGAGCATGGTTCAGAGTGGTGTTGATGGGCCAATTGTGAGGGTGACCAATATCTGTGACTACAACTCCCATCATGCTATTGGCTACACTGACTTCACCAGCATATACAGAATTCCTTCCTTTCAGTGAGCTTCCCTGTGAGGTGGTGTTCTAGTGGTGGCAAAATATCTGACAGTGTTTGTTGGTTAGATTTGTGCCAGTGCCTAGCTCTATTTGTTGTTAGGTTTGTACAGGTCATGACACAGTTACATATCACTATGAGATGGCATGTATTGTGTTTATCTAACTAACATACACATCTTGGGATGATTATCTTTTGGTTGCTGTGGATTTGATAAGGGTGCATGGTTTGACTATCCGCTTGACAGTGATGTGTGTGTATTGTCACACAATATTGTGTATATTTGTTGTGTACTCACCAGGCTCTGGGATGTTTGATAGTCCATATATGCTCACTGGTGGTAGGATGGCCCGCACCTTCTTCTCCCAGGGCCTGAGGTATACTGGTTTGGCAGGAGGGCCACTGCCGGTGCGCTGACTCAAGACGTAATCCTTCTTTAGTAGGTCCTTGACCCTCCTGCGCACATCATACCACCTGTTCTGGATGTCTTCCTTTGTGCGCAAACATGGTGATTGTGCGTTCACCCTGTCGACGATCCTCTCCCACATTTTGGTTTTCTGCGACATGGGGGTCTGTTGGACCAATGTACCAAACAACTGTGGCTCTACCCTGAGGATCTCATCTACCAGGACTTCCAATTCACTGTCTAGGAACTTTGGATTCTTCTTTGGGGGCATGGTGATGGGTGGTGGTGGGGATTGATGTGTGTGTGAGTGTGCAAGTGAGGGTGGGTGAGTGTAGGTTTTGCTGGGTGTATGTGAGGGTGCTATTTGTGAGGTGCTAATGGTGTGTGGCTTGTGTGATGGATGAGTTGTGAGTGTGTCTGTGGTTGCTGTCTGATGGTGTTCTGTGCTGGCAGGTCAGTTGAATTTGCAAAGGATCATGGTAGGGATTTGTGGCCTTTATATGGGTGGAGTTGGGGGTGTGTCTTTGTTCCATGTTTTTTCCCCCCAGTATTTATTGGCTTTGTCATTGCTTGTTTGGCCCTTTTTTTGGTATTTTTTCCTTTGTATTTTTTGGGCATGTAGGAGACGTTCTTCTGACCGAGTCGGACGCTGCAGTTGTCTCGTGCGAGCTTCTCCGAGTCTTTCACGCTGTCTTTCTGCTGGGTTTCATGTGCGGCGTACGCGTCGGTCGCGGAGTATTGGGTTGCTTCGGCTGGGTTTTGTATGCGTGTCGGTCATACGGCTTGGGCTCCGTGCGACTCGGTCTGGTTTTACACGCATTGCATCGTACTGTGCGGGTCGGAGTTCGCGGGTACGTTTCTGTCGGGTTCATTCCTGGTGAGTGTCGGTCGGTTCGATTCGCGTAGTTTCCCGGCCGGATAGCTTATTTCCGTGCGGTTCGGTCGTTCGGATTGTGTTCCGTACGAGTCGGTCGTGATTCACATGCATTTCATCGTACCTCGCAGGTCGGGCAGCGCCGGTACGTGTCGGTCGGACTATATTCCCGTACCGAGTCGGTCGGTACGTTTTCCGGCCCGAATCGGCATCGGCCCCTTAGTCTGTAACCAAGACTGCAACAGGGAAGACTCCTGCGGCTCCTGGTCTCGTCGTTCTGCGTCGACTGTGCCTGTGTTTCATTCACGTTCTTCTCCAGGCCTGTGGGCATCAAAGACACCCAAAGTAATCACCCTTGGAGTGAAGGAGTCACTCCCCTGCATCTGCAGGCACCGCAACTAAGCTGAACGGTCTGCTGCTCCTGAGGTCCCACAGACTACGAAAGGCTCAGCAACACAGCTGTGGTTCTACAACTCCTTCGAGGCCTGCACTGTCTTCTCACGGAGTTTGAGGCCAGTATCCCTCGTCAGAACCGCTGAAACAGAACCCCTGTGCACCCCCTCGACTTGCTGTTGCCAAGTCTTGTTGACTCTGTCCTCCAGAGATCTTCGGCTACAAGAAGCTTCAGCCTCCAGCATCTCTTGCTACCAAGATCTGCACCGTGGACCTGCATCCTTTGTGAGCTTTAATTATCCTCTTGCGACTCCTGTGCCTTTGGCCTGTGGGTCCTATTGAGGGTCTTCTTTGACTTCAGTGGGCTTACCTGCTTGCTCGAGGCCTGCTCTGACTCTCCCGCATGTGGTGAGTCCCTTGGACCTCGCTGGTCCCGACACTGCACCTTCTTTGTTTTCCATGTCTGTTACTGCTGCCAAGGCTTGTTGGTGCTGCTTCTGGACACCGACCCCCTGGTTCTCGACTTCCAATGTGAGACAGCTCGGGAACGGCTCCTGGTCTTCCACAGCGTCACCTGGTCCTGACAGCTGCAGCGACAATGTCACCGTCAACTCTCCTGCATCTTCTGTCATCGGTGGTCATTGGTCTGCCATGCCTCCTGGTCACTCCTGAGTGGCATACACTCTGTCCCCTCTGCTTGCAGATACTTCTCTTCAAGAATACATCTTTGGATTCTTTCACCTTCTTTGCCAGCGGCATCTTCACTGAAGTCCTCCAATGTTGTCTACGGCGGTTTCCAACGTCACTTCGCACCTATGCACCCGGTTTCCCTGGTCTAGGTATCCTGGTTCCTGGGGTATCCACGGGTGGGGTGACTCTCCAACCTTCCCTTTTCCATGGGGTTTCTTCAGGATCCACTGGGAAGGGTCCTTGTTCTTAAAAACTATAACCCAACCGCGACTTCCCCATTGACTTGCATTGAGTACGCGGCTGTGGTTCCACTCTGCACACAGCCTCCGTGAGTTTCCTGGGTACTTACCTTGGGTGGTTCCTTGGGTCCCTAGCTCTTCTGAGTCTTGTGTGTCAAGTCTCGACTTTGGTCGCAGTCCACTATCTTAGTATATAGTTTAGTCTCCCCCTGGAGACCACTGTGTATTTGTGCTACTTACCTGTTCTCCTTTTGAAATATTGTGTGTATTGTGTTGATATCTCCGGGTAGGAGATATATCAATGCGTTAGTGAGTGTGCGTAATGAATAGAACTATTTGTATAACTACACTGTGTGGTTCTTTTTCGTTTAACCTACACTACATGATTAGTTCTGGTAAAACAAGCTGCTTAACACTCCTTCTGGACTAAGCCTGAAGGCTGCTCTCCACAGCTACCACTTAGAGAGCTTTCTGTGGTTGTCTAAGACCACTAAAATCACCATAAGGGTTGTCTGGATTAGTGCAGGGTGCTTCACTTAATTAAGTGTGCACCATATACTAAGATAGCCTCCTACAGTGGGGCTGTTATCCGAGCCCGATTAGAGCGCAGCATTCTCACGGGCCTATAATGCTTGATCCTATTGTTCAGGTAGAAAGGGCCCCTATTGTAGAGGGCTTGATGTATTAGGGTTAGCGCCTTAAACATTCGCTTACGCACCGGTAACCAATGCAATCTCTCACGAAGAAGTCATGCAGATGAGTGCTTAGGAAGTTTATACAACAGGCGCACTGCCGTGTTTTGCACTACCTGTAGGCGTTGGGTTAGATAATCTGGAATACCCAGATAAACACTGGCATAATCCAATTCCTATGACAAGAACTGGCACTGGGAGACTGCAGAAGCAGGCAAAACTGCACTGGAGACTGAGCTTCTTCTAGATGGTGTTCTGGGATACGCCAACTCCATAACAGGAACTGGAAGCTTCAGCTTTTGTAGTGCACTTCACTCTGGTGTGGCTCATGGTCCCTTGCCACATACTCACCTAAAACTAAGTAACCAGCAGGAAGGGGCTTATAAAAGGCTCCGATGCAGAAGGCAAGGAAAATGGTTGTCCTGTACCTGTGTTGGTTTCCTATCATAAGAGGGACTGGTCATCCTTTCTTAGAAGGTGCTGCTAGAAATACAGATAATCAAGCAGCAGTGCATTCTGGATTAGGTAGCTCACCTGAGAGGCCTGGCAGGGGATCACCAATAACAGACTCCAAATGTACCCCAAGAACTTCTACTCGTTGTCTTTGTCTCTGTACAACTCCTTCAGAGTCACAGCTTTCTGTTTCTTTACCCTTTAGGGGACTTCTTAATCTCCATTCTAATCTAGTGGTGAATTGTGGCCCCTTTAGGATATAGGGACAACCTCTTGAGATCCACTCATGTCCAGATGCCAGAACAGGACGCAAACAAGATGCGCCACCTGCAGGGTCTTTCAAGCAAGTGATAAAAACCTCCTCATGAAACATCTGAGCACAGGTACATTAATAATACCTTACAGCTGATCCAAGATTGTTCTGATGCTCAAAAGGCTTTAGCTAGAGATTTCTCTCCCATCACTGATCAGCGTGAATGTCACTCATCTCCTTACCCCATTGGCCAAGGCAGAGATTTAAGGCCACTAATCCAGGGTAATGCAAAGGACAGAGTGACAAAATCAGAAGAACAGGGACTCAGTGATAAAGTAACATTGAAGGACATGGAGAAGGATGGGGCAGCTAGAGACGAAAGGTAGGGAGAGAGACAGGGAAAGAGACAAAAAGACAGGCAGAGAAAAAGAAAAGGGAGGGACAAGGACAGAGGAACGGGCATAGAGAGAGCAGACGAGGGACAGACAATGATGGGCAGGGTTAGACATGGAGGGATAAAGAGAGACTGAGTAAGACAAGGGAACAGAAAGAGGGACAGGAAATCAACGAGGGGGACAGTGGAACAGTGAGGGATAAGACCCTGGAAATGGTGAAGAACAGTAACAGAAGGGCATGCAGACAGCTTCCATCATATGCCCACACACCCATCAACCCACACACCCACCATACGGACACATAACCACCACAAAAAACCCACACACTCATCAGGAAACTACACACCATCATCCAGCCTCACATCCACTATTGTACATCTACCATCATACGCCAACATACTCACCATCATTTGGCCATGCACTCACTATGCAAAACTCACATATCAACCCAACATCAGATGATTTAACAACAAGCATATGCCTACACCCAACATGTGATGGACATGTTTCTGCCATCATACTGTGAGATTCCCATCATATGGCCATCATATGCTAACACACACAATCATATACAACACTCCCACCATATGTCCACATAGCCACCATTATACTCAAGCAACTAGTATGTGACAGCCACTGACCCACCATTATACGCCAGCGCGGACACATCATACGCCAGCATTCCCTCAATAATACTCACACCCATCATCATAAAGTAACACTTCTGCAATCACATGTCCACATACACACCATCATACACCAACACAAAACCAAAAAACAGTGACTGTTCCAAAAAAAAAAAGTTATATGGGAGTTAATGAGGTCTAAACTGTTACTAGTGGCTTTGCCACAAAATCTTAAAAAGACTCAAAGGTACCATCTTCACCTTATCTCCCACCATGGCTGTTAGTAACTCCACCTGAACCTCCACCACCACTACACAATTTTAGCAACACACAAAGAAGCAAAACAGATGGAAACCGTTTATGCCAAAGTAAGTGGACATTCACTGTGTCCATACCAGTTAGGAAGGTCATTAGAATCAGGTGCTGTTAAACCAGTGCGCAATATTAGAGCAGCAATATTACCACCTGCACGTAAAGTCAGAAACTTTTACAATATGGTTAATAACTTAGGCAGTAAGGCACTCAGATTTGTCGTCATTTATAGTGCTTAGGTCAAAAGATCTGTGATGGTCTTAATAAAAGAATCATTGCTGATCTACAGTTTGGACAGAGTTATAGAGCAAATTACTAGCAACACGAAATCCACGTCCTTGAGAAAGATTATTTACAAATGAAGAAAGTTCTAGACGCTGTCTATCTACCCAAGAGCGGGCGTTCTGGCAAATTAACCAAAGGATCCGATTGTGTGATCTGCTAGAGATCCAAAGAACTCCAAAGCCACACCCAGGGATTTACAGGCCCCTGTCAATACGGTAATTGGTTGAGCTTTCAATTCCAGAGTTAAGATCCGGGACAAATGCCCCTCTGAAAGGAACACAGCGGCAAGGCAGTGGCTTGTCTGTAGCGAACAACGACATGTTCAGCGAAAATCAAACTCTTGTATCAGCATCTGAATGAACCGGATGCCTGGTACAATGTCCCGAGAACAGACGAGTCCAAAGCAGTGGCGGCTGGTGACATTTGAAAGTGGTGAGGCGTAACATTATTGTCTACTGCACTTTTATAATGCAGACAAATAGTCAGACACACAGCCTCCTCCCCCCTTCCATCTCGCTCCTGACTCCTGCCTGTCCTCTTGGTTAGTGTACCCCCTTTCTCTGCCTCTTATTTCCCCTCTCACACCTCCCCTTGGAATGCTTGTGCCACCTGCCTTCCCTATGCCTGCTGCAACAGCGGCAGCGCCAGCTCTCTGCCATCCCTTGACCTCCCGCTTCCTAGTCAAATGTTCAAGCTTGTACAGGACATGCGAGGGTGTGAGTGATTGACTTTTAAGAGATAACTGTTGCCTCCTGCAGCCGAGGATATCAGAGAGCGACACTTCTGTCTGTTGCCAGAACCGCCCTTGTAATAAGAATGTGCTAACTCACCTCACCTCACATTGGGTGGAACACGTACACCATGTTTTTAGCTCACTAATCACGATTCGCCGAGCTTCACGGAGTAGTGCATTTCCATTTACTTATGTAATTATGTGAGCAGAGATGGGTGAATCTCAATTCTCTGAAGAGAGCGATCAAAATCTATGAATGTTTGCTACAATGGATAAAACACCAGACAGAATTGAAACCCCTGCTCTTCATACCACATACTGTTTGAGCACAAACATATCAGTCTGCCCTCACTGCGCACCTTTTCCTGTAATGCAGCTCATGAACAGTATTTAAGCAATAACCATGCTGCGTGAAACGGCCTTGCCATTAGCCCGTGTTTCAGTGCTTTTTCAGAAGGCTACGAAGTGTTGCATTCCACAACATTCAAGCGCGCGCACGGTTCCCGCTGACAAAGATCAATGGGCTGGGCACGGTGCCCGGTGATTGGTGGGCAGCGCCTGGCACGCTCTCTCCAGGGCTCGCTCAGCCGCCCTCCTGAAGACTGCAAAAAGCAATGTCATAATCACAGCGACTGTCTTTTTCAATTAACAAGCTGCACACAAAGACAAATTGACAATTCCCTGCGATGAGGCAACAAATGTCGGAGAGTTTGTAATGATTTTACATTTCATTTTTCCCCGTTTGTGCTCCAAATCGTTTGTTGTCACTGTAAAACTTATCGTACCGCTTCTGGATGGGTCCCGAGTCCGACTCCCGCCGCCCACCGTTTTCCAATTCCGACCTGCAGCCTCCCTCCCTCCCCTCCGCCAATCACAACGCTGCAATGGCAGCATTGTGATTGGTGAGGCGCAGCGGAGCGCGCCCCACCCGGGCCATTTTCTCTATGTAGGCTGCTGCATGCAGCCTACATAGAGAACAAGCATTGGCATAGCCAATAGGTCTCGCTTTGGGACCTTATAAGTATTTAGGTATGCAGCACAATATCCTTGGTGCAACAACATTAACTGTTGCATGGTTAAACACTTATAAGGTCCCAAAGGCGAAGTCAAGTAACAAGTGTGTTTCTGAAGTTAAAAAAACATGTGTGGTTGAAAACATTAGCTGCACGCGTTTGCCTCCGAAAGCAAACAAACAACATTCCAAACACACAAGCCCAGGCAATCGGAAAAAATTGTTGGCCAGTTATCCTAAAAGGCGAGAAGCAAAAAACCTGTGACATGGTCAGTCGCCATGGGATGGAACACACACCAAAAGGGAGGGACAAATGGCCATGATTTACCAATGAAAAGTAAGGAATTTACTGAGGCACACAAACCAAACAACTAATTTGCAATGCAATAGGTCTCGCATTTACATTAGTTTGAGCTATTGGCATTGTAAACGACAATGCCTTTTATTTATGTTTTGGTTTTTGAAACATAAATAAAATGCATTGTCATTTACAATGCCAATAGCTTAAACTTGCGTAAATGCGAGACCTATTGCATTGCACATGCTTGTTTTTATTGCAGTGCAGTAATATAACAGGTAAAGCAGCTGACTTTGGAACTGAATTGAAAGCCTCATTGAGAGCATGCCTCGGTCCTGCAGTTGAGATCTTTTTAACACAGTGTTTTTGAGCTTATAATGTGTCTCCCTCAGGCAAAGCTTAAGTATTTGCATGGCAGTGAGATAAGCATCCTTCGGGGGATTAAAAGCGATTTAAAAGGAGACCGGTGTGATAATGACTGAGCCCGGGGACGAAAGCTATGGCGTAGATACACAAAATTATATTAGTTTGAAAATTTAACGAAAACAGAGGAAACGGCTTAAAATCAGGAAGCAGGAGGCATAGACAGATTGCCGCTGTGTTTCTATGTTTTCTACGAAAGCATCATGGATGGGGTCTAGTTGAATAACAATGAGATTTAGAGCTATTGACGCCACCCTGAATGGCAATATTTTATAGTGTTGGATGTGCGAGGATGCCTGTGTTAATACTGAGGGCACCACACAGGGGCTGACGGGGTGAGCAGTCTGAGACAGCACTGCCGGGATGCACACTTTATGCACACAGAGGTGGGGTGGTAGACTGGGGCTACGGAGTACGTGGAAGTTAGGATGTCCTGCACTTACTGGTAGCTGTGGAATGCAGCAGCAGCCCTGCTCCAGTCCCTATGTGCTGTGCGCAGAGCAGCAGTAGGCAGAGCCCCAGGCTGCAGCTTGTTTGCACGGGATGCTGGCGGGGGGACGCCACGCCACCCATTGAATCTTAAGAATGTATCAACAAGAACAATTAAGGAGCGAATGGAACTCAGCAGCCACTGCCCCTCTGTAGTGAGAGCTACAGGGGAAGCAGCCAAGGGCGGAGTTGCATGTCGCTGTGGAGAAATAAAGCTGTGTTTTGAAGCGCAGCTCTCAGCTCTATCCCTTAAATGTAAAGTAAAAGTGGGGCTGTTGATAAATAAATAAAGGCGCGTGCTGCATTGGGAGGTGGGAGGGGCGTGCTTTTGAGGCAATCCAATAAACAGCACTCCAAGCAGACGACCCCAAAGTGAAAGCGGCACTGTTATTAAATAAATGAAGGCTCGGCGATTCTGTTTTTGAGGTGGGAGGGGTCTGCTTTGAAGGAAAGGCAAGAAATAATTTCGAAGTACATGGGCGCCGTTAATACATAAATAAAGGCTCACTGCCATGCTGTGTCGGGAGGTGGGAGGGGTCTGCAAGCGGCGCTGTTATTAAATAAATGAAGGCGCTCAACCATGCTGTGTCGGAGGTGGGAGGGGACTGACTTGGACGAAAGGCAAGAAACAATTTTGAAGCACACGAGCGCCTATGTGGGGCTGTTGATAAATAAATAAAGGCGCGTGCTGCATTGGGAGGTGGGGGGGGCATGCTTTTGAGGCAATCCAATAATCAGCACTCCAAGCAGACTACCCCAAAGTGAAAGCGGCACTGTTATTAAATAAATAAAGGCTCGGCGATTCTGTTTTTGAGGAGGGAGGGGTCTGCTTTGAAGGAAAGGCAAGAAATAATTTCGAAGTACATGGGCGCCGTTAATACATAAATAAAGGCTCACTGCCATGCTGTGTCGGGAGGTGGGAGGGGTCTGCAAGCGGCGCTGTTATTAAATAAATGAAGGCGCTCAACCATGCTGTGTCGGAGGTGGGAGGGGACTGCCTTGGACGAAAGGCAAGAAACAATTTTGAAGCACATGAGCGCCATTAATAAATAACAAGCACTAAAACACAAGCGCGGCCGCGAAAGTTAACTATTAACTGAGAGGGGGAGCAGGAGGCACGTGCGCCTGGAAGAGCGACGGCTAAAGGAGGGGGAGCAGGAGGTGAGCCTGCGAGTGGGGTGCGCACGCGCGCCTGGAAGAGCGACGGCTAAAGGCCCTGAGAGGAAAGCCAGATGGCGCCTGTGCACGTTACTGTGGGTGTAACCGCACACTCTAGGCCACACAAAAAGCTGTGGTCGGCTTTTTGAAGCTCACTTACTAAAAGTCTCGCCAGAGCAGCGCATGCGCTGGCTCAGGCGAGACCTAAAAAGGGAGAGTAGGCGGTCCTGCTCGAGGTCAGGGGGGGAGTGGCTTGCTCACTGTTGTGGGTATTGACTGTTTGGTCGGCCAGGCACTTCTGCTTTCACGCCGTGCGAGAAGGCAGAAACATAAAATGGTAGTAATTACCATTTATGTTTCTGCCTTCTTGCACTGCGAGAAAGCAGTGGGGCGACGCACCCATGCCCCAATGGGGGAGCCGCCACTGGTCCAAAGAGCAGTGATTTGTCTGTTACCAACAACGACATGTTTGTTCAGCGAAAATCAAACACTTGTCTCAACTGGCATGGGTGCAATTCAGGACGGTAAGTGTAAAAATTCAGGACAAAACTTCGGGGCAAAAGGTACGTTTTACAGACACATCAGAGAAGTTGTGCGGTAGTATAAAAGTAAGTAAATAGACAACCACTTAAGTACAAGTCAAAGTACGTTTATATTAGGTTAAGACAATTGTGCACTTCACGGTTTTTGGGTATGTGCACAGCTTTGAGCAACTGTGCAGGTCTCTTTGTGGTATTTCATATGATAATAATCTATTTATATGGTTACTGCACTGGGTTGTCCAGTCTGATATTTTGTTTCCAATTCATGGCCCTGAGCAGGCATGTTTGGTGAGAGAAGTGGTCAGGAAGATCTGCTTGGATAGACTTTGTTACTAGCATCTCATATCCGAGTGCCATTGTGAGATGTAAAGTGGTACACATAGGTGAACTAAAGGGAGGATTGCTGAGATGAACCCATTATAAGGAACGCATTATGGGTGTTTCAGCAAGTGGAACTTAAAATATGGAATCTGACTTTGCTTATGGGGGCTTCGCAGAGAGTTGCATTAGCTGACAGAAGTCACAAAGGTGCTTTTCCTTGCAGCTTTCTTAAAGATAGCACTGTCGATACACTATTGCATAGTTTATTTTTGACGCCTTGCCTATCGCTACAAACACAATATACATCTCAAGCACAGCTCATGGCACTATGAGGCTTTCCCTAAAACCTTACACCTAAAACAAAACAAGCAAACATTTACAATGACTAGTGTAACATTCAAGTAGCAGTTGAGTGTCACTCAAAATGTCATATGCATGATGTATAGATCCCACACATAAGCACACAGCAAATACAGAATAGTAACACATAGGCAAGGGAGTAGCCAGAAAATTTAAATACCTCCCACTTTGAACTAAAGCTCTTATGGCACCAAGAACGCAAAGTAAGTCATCAAATCATCTCCAGAAGAGCTCTCTTGTCCAAGGATCTAGCCATTCATCCTTCCATCAAACCCCTGATATCCACCATTTCAAATTGACATTCTGTCATCTATTAATTCTTTCATCCATCATTCAGTCTTTCACCATTCATTCGGTCCTTCCATCTGTGTGCCCATCCATATCCAAACCTTTTCAACCATTTGCAAACCTACCCATCATCTATCCTTCCATCCATCCCTCCATCCACACTTTCACTCACCCATCATCCATCCACCCTTTCACCCAATTCATCTTTTCACTCATCCACTCTTCCACCCATCCATCCACTCATCCATCCAACCATTTACCCTTTCACCCAAGCCATCCTTTCACTCAACCATCCACTCTTCCACCCATCCATCCATTCACTCATCCATCCAACCATTTACCCTTTCACCCATCCAGCCATCCTTTCACTTACTCATCCATCCATCCAGTCACTCATCCGTCCATTCAACTTTTCACTCATCCATCCATCTTTTCTTCCAGCTTTCCATCCTCCCTTTCACTCATGTATGCATTCTTTCACTCATCCATCTTTACATTCTTCTTTTTACTCACCCAGGCACCCATTCACCCATCCATACTGCCAATCATTCATCCATGCTTTCACTCATCCATCCATCCTCCCTTTCTCTCTCCATTCCCCTTTCACTTAGCCAGCCACCCTTCTATCCACCCTTCACCCATCCACCCACTTTCACTTATCAATTCATCAATCCATCCATCATTTCTCTCATCCATCCACCCATTCACTCGCCCATCATCCACCTTTTCACTCATCCATCCTTTTACTGATTCATCCACCCTTTTACCCATCCATCTACCCTTCCACCCATACATCCATCTATTTACCCTCATCCATCCTTCCACTCACGCATCCATCCATTCTCTCATTATCCATCCATTCAAACTTTCACTCATCCATTCATCCTTTCACTAATCCATCCAGCCATTTACCCATTCCTTCACTTATTCACTAACCCACCTTTTCACATTAATTATGAGCTGAGCCTTTGTTTACTTAGTTGCAGACAGAAGAGGCCCATAAATAACGTCACCCTCGCTGTAGTTCCTAAAGCAAGGGGTGGGTGGGGGAGGGTTCACTATGCCCCTGCACATAGGCAATCTGAAAACTTGGAAGTCATGAGTCATGCATGATGCACAGTGCCAGGAAGTGAGGTGACTGTGACATGGTGTTTCCAGGGCTTTAAATGGGATGAAAAAACTGGGGGTCTCTCCAAGGGGCGTGTCTGATGTAATTAAGGGCGTGGCTTAAAACACCTACGCTAAAATATGTGCTGAGCATAATGTGGCGCCCGATTGGTATTTTGCTGTTTCTATCAATGCATCCAGTAACATTAGACCTACAACAAGCCACGACTATTGGCTTTGTCAATGGATGTTAGTTGCAACTATGGCTTTGTTGTATATAATATTAAAAATGCTTCAGCTCTGAAATAATGAGACTGTGTAAGAACTATAACCTCTTCTTTTTAACTTCTTTCGCCAGCTTCTTTTCATGAACTGGCACATAGCTGCATGGGCGTTTTTGTACATTTGTTTTGTACATTTCTTCCATCTAACCCTAACAGAATGCCCTGCCCTAGACCGCGGCAGGAGGAGGCCACCACATGCTGTAACAGCTCAAACTGGCCCATTGTCATTCTGTATGTGACAATCAGCAAGCATACGGAATGACAATGTGCGGGGTGGGGCTGCTCTTGCCAGCGGCGGCCGCTCCATTAGGGCGTTGGAGCGCCGCCCCACTGCTTTCTCACAGTGCGAGAAGCAGAAAATAAAATGGTATTTTAAATACCATTTTATTTTCTGCTTCTCGCGCTGCGAGAAAGCAGACGGCAGGGGTATGCCTGGTTGGGGGCGGGCGGGAGCGTATGCCTGGTTGGGGGCGGGCGGATCGGGGAGGAGTAGCTTGCACCACTCTGAGTGCCCCGACTGCTTTGTCGGCCCTGGGGCTGACCAAAGCAGTCATGCGCACTTTACATTTTCTTTATGTACCTACTGGTGCCCGGCTGGGCGCCGTCCGGGACTCCGCACCAATCACAACACTGCCATTGCAGCGTTGTGATTGGCTTAAAGGAGGGGAGGGAGCTGCAGCATGCCTGTCCAGCGTTCTGTTCCTGTTCAGACCGCGGGACCCCGGCCCAGGAGCAGAGGCGGCGCAGACCCGGTCAGGTAAGTTTTCTTTTTCTTTTAATTTTAAATCCTCCCCCCCCTCGCATGTCCCCCCCTCTGCGAGTATTGCGAGCCGCGACTGGGCTAGGCTACCTGCAGAAATGCCTAACTCCCCCCCCCCTCACCCCCCGGCCCAGCCATGAGAAGAGCTGCTGTCCGCAGGTTCCTTCCAGCCACTCCTCCTATGTGGATTGAGTCCTTAGCCTGTTTGCACTTCTCAGACCTTCCTGACAATTAGAGGGAAACGTTAAAGATTTCAGCGAAGCCTTTGATGAGGCCGGGCCTGGCGAACCTAGAGTACAAACCCATTATCTCTGAGGGCTTTGGGGAACTGTTTGCACAGATCGCCAAGCTGGGCTGAGCAAAGACGCCTCCCAGGTGCGGTCACGGTGCAAGCACGCGTGTTGGAGTTACTTCTGAAAAGTGATAGATTACCCAACAAGTAATCAGACTTCCTGCTTCCTGGTTTTTTCTAACCAGACGGCTGGGAGCGGGTCGAGAGAGACAGAAAAAAGTGAACTATGGAAGGTGGAGGTTAAACCCGAGGGCTGTATAGAGCGAGATCTCCAAATGTTCTTTTCTGTTTTCCAGCACATAGGGGCAGGACACTTTATCCAAATGTGCAAGTGGAAGAGTGTTCTTTTAAAAAGGCAAATGAGGACAAAAAAAAAAAAAGTAATCAGACGTGCAGTGCCGATTAAGGGAAGCGCCTCGTCTAAATGACTGATAACGTTTGCGTTGAATTTACACGAACAGGTGCAGGTTCGAGGGTCGGTAAGGCGAGAAAGCAGTCTGCGCTACAACACGGTTCACTGGCATCCGTGATGGAGGAAGATTCACAGGCCTGATTGTGAGCACGGACAAGGGGGCATCTCTGCCAGCACCCAACTGGGAGGCAAGGGATGTGGCCAGCGTGTGCTGCGGGTGTCGGGTATGAGTAGAGGGCGATTGTCCTTAACATGCACAGGCCAGACCAGACTTAGAGCAGGCTATGTGATGGGGGGAGTGGGGTGAAGAAAGGTGCCAGCGTGACCTTGGGAATGGTCAAATCTAGAGGGGACATGGTGGCAGGAGGGATAAGAGGCGGAAAACAACACGAGCAGTTGCGGGCGGAGGTGAGAAAGGTACTGAAGACAAAGGAGTCAGGGAACTTAGGGAACATACACAGCCCTGCTGCATCGGAGACAAGGGCCCCGTGCCTGGACCCCACGAAGCCACCACAGCACCTGCCGTAGCCAGGAATATTGCAGCATCACGCACCCCTCGCCCACCTCAGAAACCCCTAGCAGGCAGCATGGCACCGGCGCGCGGCATTCGCCAGCTCTACTGAGCCCGGTCTGGCGGCAGAGGGGCAAGTTTAGAGCGGCGCGAATCTGTTGTGCGGAGTGTGAGTGCCTCGTCTACTTTGTGGTTCGGCATCCATGGGCCCCGTGGGTGTGCGCAATCCACTTAATGTGGGGAGTTGGGGCTCAGCCTCTTTTTGTGTGCCTGTGAGTCGCTTGTGTGATCATTCTGGGACTGCGTGGTCACTTTGAAGTGGGTCTTGTGTTCATTCCCAAATTGTATCGCTCCGTGAACGCTCTGAGGCTGTGTGGACACCCTATGTATGTGAACACCCAGGTTGTATGACCACCCAGTCCTTAAAATTCACCATCAGATCGTCCAGGTTCCTTGTAATCACCTGTGATTGTTTGATCTGATTGTGAGACCCCATCTGTGAAAGAGCTGCACGCCAATCTTTGTGATTGCTTGCTATGATTTATGTGAAATCTAGTCTCCAAGTCTGTTTTTTCTCTGAACAGTGCCAAGCTGTTGGTACGTTGGCAGTGCGCCTGGTGCCTGCCTCGGGTCTTCTGTGGGATTGTGTTCTTAACGTGGACTGTGCAAGTCGTGTCAGCCTATCCTCAGGTGTGTGTCTGCTACCAATGCTGATCTGTATGCTTACTCCCTGGGCACTGCAAGTGTGAACCGGCTGTGTACGCGATGTGCAGGCTCCTGTGAGTGGTGGGTGTTTGGGGTCAGCAGTGTGCATCCTGCCTGTGCCCTGTCTGTTCCTCTGGACCTGCCAGCCTGCCCTGGGCAGGCGCAACCACCATTGCCCTGCCGCTGCTTCAGCCCCCAGCCCTGGTGCAGGTGGTGCCAGCCCTTGCCACTGGCGCAGCCCAGGATGTGCCCAGCCTTCTGATCTCAGACCACCTGCTGCCAACATGATGCCCGAGCAGGCCAACCATGTGGTGTCCACCATCGAGAACATGCCCGCCGAGAGCATCTCGATGCCCTTCACCCTGCAACAGAGGTTCAGGAGGGTCTTGAACAGGTGAGCGAGCCCCTGGCATCATCAAGGAGGTAGACATTTCTGAGTGGCATGTTTGGCCGGAAAACATATCGCCCAGTGGATTTGTGCTGACCGCAAAGGCATCTTAAGTCCATTGTCTTAGAAGAGCATCATTTTACATGTTGTTTTGCTAGTGACAGATCATCTAATGCAACAAGAGATGTGATGGCTTTTGGTTTAGGCTGGCATTGACGTGGCAAGGACTAGATACACCACACAAGATGCTGCATCTGTGAAAGTAAGGCTGCCCAGTCTAGGTATCGCATTTATGTGGCAGTGCAATGACATGAAACATCACTTGATGGCACACACACGCGGGATATAATGAATATGTCGGTAGAATACTGTAGATTATTGAACAGGGTCAGTCTGGTGTTTTGAATTTGTGATACCCCCCAACCCTCTCTCATAGACCAAATGTTGTCTGCTGGAGTAATAATAATATTAAAATGGACCTGTCTGTATTTTTTAATATTGACTGTGATGGGTTTACAATACTGGTCATGGATAGGGTTTTCAGGAGTAAGTCTGCTGGTATAGCTCATGTATGTCTTGCACTACTGGCAGCTGTAAGTGGTCTTTCGGTAGTGGGTACCATGGGCTGGCCTTGGAGTATTAATTACCTGAGGCTGTTGACCAGAGTGCTATGTATCTGAATCCTTCCAGGTAACCAGTGGGAAGGGTGAAAATGTGACTTTCTTTGACAAATGGTGCCTCCCTCATTGAGCAAGGGGTGAGTGGAGCGCAGCAAAAGTCAAAATCCCGGTTGTGGGCTGTTCTCGCATCCTCTATTCTGACTTGTGTCTGGTGCGCATTTCTTATAACACTCGGCTGGTAAAATACGCAAAGATTGTCCTCTATAACTCATAAAAATTGGCAATTTCTTAAATGATAAATATTTAAATCGTATTGCTTTATTAACCTTCCTGCTTCCTCAAGTTTGCTTGAAAATACACCATTTGTCCACTCTTTATTTCAAACTTTTCTCGGGGGGAATACCCCCCCGAATCCCCCTTAAGTGGTTCGGGCTCGCTCGCTACGCCAGTTCGCCATAGTGCAGTACGGCAATAATTTTACGCCACACCACTTTCAAATGTCACCAGCCGCCACTGGCTCTTGTGCTCCGAGGATAAGTGCGAGGCAGCCCCATCAGGGAGCTGAGGCGTCTCGCAGATGAACAGCTCTGCTCTCTGCAAGGCCCAAAAATACAGACAAAAGGTGTCTGTAAAAGGGATCCTCACAGACAACGGACGTGAGGTCCATATTACGGACGGTCCGTGTAATTTATGGACGGTTGGTCACCCTACTTGTGTCATTCTGAGAACCACATAACTGTCAAGCATGCTGGTAAAGCAATGAAAATGTGGCCTTCTGCAGCGGTGAGATCTGGGTGCAGCTACGACTAACCAAAAGTGGACCATGAAGCGGGACAACGACCTAAATAAAACACATCAGCGTATCTACGGCTCATTTGCTTCTTGAACAAATGACAAAATAGAGAATGCCTTTTGTCACGCTGGGTTAGTATTATTTATTAGTTGAGGATTCGGATTCAGCAACCTTAGCCTTTTTCAAGTGGTACATTGCCCCCTAGCGTATTTTGTCCGGTATAGCAAGGCCTCCTTTCTGAAAGTGCGGTCTGACATTTTTCCAGCTAATTTGGGGAATTTATGTGGCCAGATGAATGAATTACCCAAGCAAAGGAGCTTCTAAATTTCATTTTTATTGATTTTCAACAATTCGTACAAATCTGTTATATTAATGAGAATATGCACATTATTACACATGCAGTTACATAAGTAGCTATGGTGGGGTGCCAAGCCGTAGTATTGATAGTGATCGTGAATCAGTGTTGGTGTTCTATGCCGCAAGTCTGAGATTTTCTAACATAATTATATATTTCATTTTTAACAATGGGTATGAACATTTTTCAAACGGAATAAGGATTTGTGGCCGTAACATGTGGCCCATCTTTACCAAATTGGCAGTACCCATCTAGTTTAGTGGCACTTTCTGCCAAACATGTCTCGCCAGTTTTACATTTTACTTGTGATTACACGTCAACTATTTCTATTCTATTTTATTCTTGGCATTTCTAAATCGCTTGGACACCCAGCGGGCCTCTCAGCACTAGGTCTATCAAACAAGACTCAGAAACTTAGGCGCATAACACCTTTATCAACTGTTTCCTAAAGGTCAACTCATCCTTGATCATTCTTAACCCTTTCGGTGTCACGCCTCCTCCCCAGCCCCCCGTGCCACCCCCTTTCCTTTTTTGACTATTTGGGGTAGTTCGTGCTTAGGCTCCCAAAACATTTTGTTCACATAAGGTATCAACACCAAATTTTCGAACTTTTCTTCCAACATCCTGAGGATTCTAAAGGTATCAGGGGTTTGTGGATTCCCCTGAAGCGGACCGAGAAATTTGGCAAAATACAGCTACATTTGTTTTTTGGGGGGAAAAAGTGCTGCAGAAGAAAGTGTCTGTTTTTTCTCTGCAAATGGTATCAACGAAAGGTTTGTGGTGCTAAAATCATCTCAGAAACGGGCAGACTTTTTTTTTTTTTCACAAAACCAACATTTTCTACACAGTTTTGGCATTTTACTGGGATATTTCCCTATTGTTTTGCGCTTTCAACCTCCTTCCAGTTAGAAATGGATATGAAACCAATAATGGATACCGGAAACCTATACATTTCTGAAAAGTAGATACAATTCTGCATTCAGCAAGGGATCATTTGTGTAGATCCTTCAAGGTTTTCCTATAGAAACTAACAGTTGAAATAAAAAATATTGAAATTGAGTTGAAAAAAAACAGCCATTTGTGCCTGCATTTTCTCCTGTAACTTCTAACTACGAAAGAATTTTGAAAGCAATATACCGTTACATCAGTGAGACCCTTCTATTCTCACGGATATATAGGGCTTGAAGGTTCACCAAGAACCCGAGGTACCCAGAGCCAATAACATAGCTGCACTTTGCAATTTCTTTTTATTGTGTAAAGGGTATACAGGAATTCATTTGGTAAAATATAAAGAGTGAAAAATAGGCATCAGGGAAATTATGTATTTTCGAAATGAGAACAAGATATGGAGTTTAAAAGCAGTGTTACCTAAAGCATTCTCTGGCTTGGTGCTGGTCTGCTCTCTCTGTCTTGGCGCTCTTCTCTCTGATCTGCCACACCGAACTGCTCTGCTATACCGGACCGCACTGCCTCTGGTTCGTCTGATCCCTCTCCGATCCTTCTCTCTGCCACACCCCCAATTGGGATATCAATTATACCCTACTGTCTAGCTCACTATCTTACAATGTTGCAGTATCAGTAGAAACTCGGTCCGTGATTGGTTGTCATAAATCATACTAGGGTCGCCTCATCCTGTTCTCCTCACAAATCCATCCTATACCGGTTTTAACAAAGGAAGGATTTAAGACTAATACATTCGTATACCATTGACATCCATAATTATACATTTTGCAACAATTGTACATTATGATATCCGTTTCACATTCAAATTGCACGTAGTGATGGCTGTTCCCGCTGTCGCGTCTTGGCACAAACAATAGGACACAGGTAAACATGGCCTTCACACGGATTACATCAGCTGGTACACTCTGCAGTCTGCAAGCAGGCAACCCATCTTGGAGCATGCGCTCTCCATACCGACCAAGACAACCACATGCTGGTTCAAACAAGAGGCCATTTTCATGCAGGCCCAATCTCGTACTAAAGTAAATAAACACAAAAGAATATTAATTCATGAAATAAAACCCATTATGGTTACCTCCCACCATACTAATACCCTGTATTAATTATATCCTAGCAAAAGCTATTAATTTAAAGCAACCCTTTTCGTTATTTGTGCACAACATGCAAAATGTGCAATGTACAACATAGCATAAACATGTAGTAGTACGGTTTTTCAAAGCGCAAACAGTTAATACATACTCATGCCAACATGGTTTAGTATATTATGTAAAATGCGTTTGCCCCTCGTGTAAATGTGTGCATTCAGGGTTGGTTAGTCCATGCAGTCAATACATTATTATGGGGTTACTTAATTTCATGAGGATGTATTTTACAAACCCCACTCCATCAATCCCCCCTTTGATGGTGTTACCATTATAAAATCCCTAAACATACGGTTTTCCAAGTTATATAGCTGTTATTTTATCTTTTGGCCCTTGCTCTTTACATTTTTCATACAATTTTTCTTTAAAACCTTCCAACTCTATCTCATCGCTCTCTTTTCCTTTCTTTACGTTCCTTACTTAATTTCCTTTCTTTCCTTTCTTTGCGACTTTTCTTCATACAAACATAGGTCATTCGTATCAGGAGTATCATTTCAGCTACAGAAACTATTGGTACTATTATTTTTCCTACTAAGGAACTACCTATAGAAGAAAACCAATTGCTTATAGTAGAGAAACTCTTACTTAGTCTCTCTCAGACACCGTCAACCTCTAGTTGGGTTACCTTTTTATGCAAATCAGTGATATTCTGAATGTATCCTTCCAAATTCTTACTTTTATCTGGAATGTAAGTGCAACAATGTTGAACTTTCAGCATTCCACAGACTCCACCCTCTTTTGCCAATAATATATCAAGGGCAAGCCGATTTTGCATAACCATAGATCTCATGGCAATCATTTCAGTGTCAATCATCAAGAATCCTCCAGCAGTATCCGTTGATAAACGATGAACCACTGTGGACAATTGTCAAATTTTGTATGAAATCAGTGTAACCCCAACTCAAGGTATCAATGCTCCAAATATATTGCATACAATTTCTGAAAAACTTTCTCTTTTTACACGTTTTAGTCCTTGTTTTACTTCATCGATTCCATTTGTACTTTTGTCTACATGGTAGACTTTTGGAAAGACAATCCCGAGATAACAAGTTCCATACCAGTGATCTGGCAGCCGATAATAGGCTTTCCTCCCACAGACATAATATATGCCTGGCAAAACAGGGTCAGTTCCTCCCTTTAATCCCCAACCCCCAATAATTTTATAGGTATCTTCACATTCACTGGAACCGATGAAATAATTGTTGTAGTTAGTCTTCTCCCTACGTAAGTATAATTTTCCCTTCTGCGACCAATCCAGGGCCATTGCAGCATAAGTCTCGCCTTTGTCATAGTTGCCTTCTCTGAAAACCCAAGGTAGTGTTTTCAACTTCTCTTCAACAGCTTTTCTCTGGAACTTAGCCCTTCTTTCTTCTACCATCTCCAAAAAGATTTTCTCTTCCTTTTTCAATTTACATGTTAGGTTGTTTTTATTAACATATGCTATATCTAAAGGCTTTGTTGTCAGGAAAAAATCTCCCATGACATTTGCATGTGCTATCTTATTCAACTCGGGTATTACAGGAACTTTAGAAAATATTGTATCTACATTGGAATAATAATAACCTAGTTTACCTGTTCTATACAACAAACTTGATAAGACACTACAGGTCACACCATAAGTCAAAGGAAGGTGATGGAAAGTCACACCTTCTGAAACAGACAAAGGTAACTGTATACATACATAAGTCACTCACATCCATTGTTTCCACATATTCATAAAGTAATTTTGAAAAAACATTCAAGGAAAAATTAGTAACTGATCTATCATGATGCAAACTACTAGCATCTATCTGTTTTAAGTCAGTAACAGGGATTTGCTTAATGTCAGCGTCTACCCTTGGACCTGTCAAATTGTTAGGACGAGGTGTATCTTCTTTAATCAAATGTAAAGGTATTATAATTGTTAATATTATCCAGAATACTACCAGTATACAAAATAAACATAAACAAGCCTTATAACACCTACGCATAAAACTACAACTAGGTCTTGTTACTTGCGTATCTGCCATAGTAATATTAATCCTTATAAAATTCTAAATAGACTTTCTAAATCTATCTCAAATATATTCAATGAAAAAGTTTTAAAAAAACTAAAAAAAATGTAGTGCGATCCCACACTTCAAAGCTTTCTTCTTTATCCCTTCTTTTATTTTAACTAATCCAAATTTTCCAGGACGTCTTCAGAAAATTTCTTCTTCAGTTGTTAACGTGACACCTTAATTTGTTTACAGTCTCTTTAAGGTGGATTTAGATCACTCTTTCCTTCTTGCTCACTGTCAGTGCTGTTTCTTTCTTTGTTTAAATCTTCTTCTGCAATTTCTTCCAACACTATGTAAATCCAGTCAGGTGACTTGAACTTTTTGTTTGGTTTTCTTACTCTCTTTGGTCGCAGCACTGATTCGTCATCCGACTCTCCATGTTCTATTTCACCTGAAACTTCCTTTATCTGTTCTGGCCTACTCTCGGGGCTTCCTTTCACCACCCTGTATTTCAGTCTTTTAACTCCACTTGGCCAATGGTCATCTGTCTTTGCACTTTTTGGTTGTACTTCTTCTTCTTCCTTATTCAATTCGTACCTACGTTTCTTTACACCTACTTTGAGTTTGCTTACTTCTTCCTCTGCTTTTTCTTCCTCTGTATTTCTTTCACCTATTTCTTTTCTATTCTTTTCCTCTTTATCGAGCAGTTGTCTTTCTTCTTGTTCAACAGCAGTTTCTTCAGTCCCAGTAGCTGGTACCCACTTTACTTGACTTGTACTAAGCAATTCCTCATCAAGCTGCTCTTCAGAGTCCTTTGGTTTATGTTCACCAGTTTCAGAGTCTATTGCTCTAACCTCACCAATTTCTTGTGCTTCAGCCTCTGATTCAGAGCTCGGACTTGAGATCTCCAGATGCCGCTCTACTCGTGGTTCAAGTGGATTTGGGACTCGCTGAGTGTGACTGGCATGGACCCAATTTGGTAAACCAGCACACTTTACTGCTGTAGTCGTCACCAATATGACCCGATAGGGTCCTTCCCAGCGGGGCTCTAGGCAAGTTTTTCTTCTATGCCTTTTCACGTGAACCCACTCACCAGGGCTCAGATCATGCGCTTGAGTCTGCTGTGTTGTGGTCGCGTCTGCTCCAACCTTATGAAACACAGAACGTACTACATCAGCCAATGCTTTGCAATAGTCAAGGATGAGATCATCAGATATATTTATCAATTTGTTGGCAGGTACAAATGCTTGTCTCATTGCTCTTCCCATCATGATCTCATGTGGACTCAATCCTGTCTTTTTGTCAGGAATGCTTCTGAGACTCATCAAAACTAGGGGTAAAGTGTCAGGCCATTTCAGTACTGTGGATCTACACACTTTCCCTAACCTATTCTTGATTGTGCCATTTATCTGCTCCACTATTCCAGAAGCCTCTGGACGATAAGCACAATGAAGTTTTGGTTGAATGCTCAATGCCTCACAAATCAGTTTGATTGTTTCACTAGTGAAGTGTGTTCCTCTATCTGTTTCCATAGTGACTGGAAAACCATATCTAGGAATGTATTCCCTCAACAAAAGTTTTGCCACCGTCATGCTGTCATTCCTCCTTGTGGGATAAGCTTGTACCCATCGGGAAAACAAACACACAATTACTAACACATATTTGAGCTTGTTACATGGAGGCAACTCGATAAAATCGAGTTGTAGTCTGGTAAAAGGACCTCCTGCCCTCCCTATTTTTCCCAAACTAACTATTGTCTTTCTTCCTGGGTTTTGCTGTTGGCACATCAAGCATCTCTGACAAAGGCTCTCTGCAATAGTCCTGAACTTGGTATTAAACCACGTTTGTTTGAATGATCTGATCATGGCATCTCGACCAATGCGTGTCATTCCATGGTACATCCTTGCCATATTAGAAAGTAAACTATCTGGCATGACTGGTTTCCCATCAATGTATACCCATACATCATCATCTTCTCGTCTCCTACATCCTGCCTTTTCCCATTCCTGTCTCTCTTCATCACCTGCCTCTTCCTGTAATTGTCTCACTTCATCCCATGTTTCAATGGTATTAGTAAACATAAGTTGACAAACCGTATGTTCTTTTGTTTTTCCCCGATTTATGGAAGTCTCATTCTTTGCACAATATTGTGCTACTTGGTCAGCAAATCTGTTGCCTTGAGTCACATAATCATCTCCTGACTTATGTGCGGCACATTTGACCACTGCAATTCGTTTTGGCAATTGTAATGCTTCCAGCAATTCCTTTACAAATTGACTATTCCTGAAGGGGGACCCCGAAGAGGTCAGGAATCCCCTCTGCATCCATAGTTCTCCAAAATCATGCACAATGCCAAAGCCATATTGGCTATCAGTAATTATGGTCACTTTCTGACTTTTTCCCAATTTGCAGGCTCAAATTAGAGTTATCAATTCAGCAACTTGTGCAGATTTTACTCCTTTTAGACAGAATGCTTCCAGGATTGCCACTACAGTACAGACGGCATAGGCAGAACTCAACACACCTGTTCCAGTTCGCAAACAAGAACCGTCAACAAACATCACACAATCAGATTCCTCAAGAGGAACATCTTTAATATCAGGACGGGGCTTGGTACAAAATTCAGTCACATCCAAACAATCATGTATAGCTTCATCCTTTACTTCTTCATCCCAAACATCTGGCAATAGAGTAGAAGGATTCACATTTGTACATCTCACTATTGTCACATTTTCTGCACCGAGAATCACGCTCTCATACCTAGTCAGCCAACTATAGGTGAGGTGCTGAGTCCGTGTTCTTGTTAAAAGGATCTAAATGGAATGTGGCACATACACTCTCACAGGATGACCCATTATGATCCCTTCACTCTGTTCCAGACTCACACAAGTAGCAGCTACTGCTTTCAAACATCTAGGCAATGCAGCAGCCACTGAATCTAAAGTAGCTGAAAAATATGCCACAGGTCGTCTCGACATTCCATGCCTTTGAGTTAAAACTGCAAGTGCACACCCATCTCTTTCACTGCAATACAATGCAAAATCTTTTGAATAATCAGGCATTCCCAATGCCGGAGCCTGACACAGACTGTCTTTCAGTTTAACAAAAGCATCCATACTTTCTTCATCCAATTTAACTGGGTCTTTCATATCATTCCTCGTCAACCTCTGTAGAGGTTTTGCCATCAGTGAAAATCCACTGATCCATTGTCTGCAATATCCAACCACTCCCAAAAACATTCGCACTTCTCTTTGTGTGGTTGGTGGTTTCATGTCCTTAATCACTCGAATACGCTCTGATGTTACTTTTCTGACTACCTTCTCAATCTTATGACCCAAGTATTGGACTTCCCTTTGACAAAATTGTAACTTTGCAGGGGACACTTTATGTCCACCTTCTGCCAAATGGTTCAGTAAAGCAACTGTGTCTGCAACACAGGCTTCTCGAGTCTTTGATGCCACCAGTAGGTCATCAATGTACTGAACCAGAACAGACTCTTCAGACATTCTCAAATCTTCCAGACACTTTTTCAATATCTGGTTAAAAATTGAAGGACTCTCAGTATAGCCTTGAGGAACTCGGCATCATGCCAAAACACGATCTCCAAACTGGAAAGCAAATAAATACTGGCTATCCGGATGCAGGGGAATCGAAAAGAATGCATGACACAAATCAATCACGGTATACCACTCCGCATCATGTGGGATTTGGTAGAAAATCACTGCTGGGTTTGGCACAACTGGACAACAAGGCACAACAATTTTGTTTATCTTTCTCAAATCTTGTACTATTCTATAGGTTCCGTTTGGCTTTTTCAATCCCATAATAGGTGAATTACAAGGGCTACTCAGTATTTCTTTTAAAATTCCTTGTTCAATCATTTGATCAATTACAGGCGTTATTCCTGCTGGCTTCATTTTATACTGTGGTGTATTTGGATAGTCAACCCCATCTTTCACTGTAATTCTAAACGGATCCACTTTCTTCATCAACCCAATCTCCTGTCCTGTGAAATCCCACACTTCCAAATTCACTACCTTCATCAATTCTTCAGGCACACTTTTGTCTGTAAGAAGTGAAAATAACTCATTCACTTCTGTTCCTTGCTTTGCTAGCACCATTTTAAAAGCGACATCCTCATCAGGTGTCTGAAATGCAATACCATACGGTGTGCAGTAAATTGTGCAATTCATCTTGCACAGCAAATCTCTTCCTAACAAATTCACTGGACTCGAGTCACACACTACAAACCGATGCAGGTCTTTAAAGGGACCAATATGCACTTCAATTGGTTTAGTAACTGGAGTATTTATCTGTTTATTTGAGACTCCTACTACCTGGATAGTTTCTCCCGAGAGGGGTAGGTTTGGAATTTCTGCTGCTCTCACAGTAGAACGGGTAGCACCAGTGTCCACAAGAAAGGTGATATCATTACCTTCCACTTTTCCATCAACAAATGGACCTGACTGATCTACCTCTAGAGTAGTGCCAAGCACGCACTCTTCCTCCCCCCTCAGGCACCGTCATTGATTCGGCTCAACATCACTTCCATCACATTGCATCCAAAATTGGGGAATCACATTTGTGTTTGTATTTTTACCAACCTGGTCTCCTCCGTGGAACCCTGTATCCGCACTGTATCTTTGAGCATTTACATTATGTGGCAACGGTGGCTGCGGGACCCGATATTGGGTAGTAACTACCCGCTGCTGCGTTGTCTGTTGCACACCTACCTCACTCTGCACCTGTGGAGTTAAAATTTGATTTCCTACATTAGTCCTCTGCACTGATCTACACTCATTCTTCCAGTGTCCATACTTTCCGCACCCATGACAAGGAAATTTCTTTTTCGCCTCTTCCCATTCCTCGACCCATTCCGCCGGCCACACGCTTGACCCCATCTTCTCCTCAAGCTCCCACGTCTCCTTCAGCCACACCACGGAACTCCTCTGGACCGACCACCGCTGCATCCATTTCACCTTCCAGAAACCCACCACACACCACCGCACCCAACAGATCCCACGCCGCTGCTGGAGCAAGGTCACCGAAGACCAACTACGGGCAACCCTCGCTCTCAGCCCTCCCTCCGACCCATCCAACACCGACGACGCTGCCTGCAACCTCAGACGATGGATGGACGACTGTGCCAACACCCTCGCCCCGCTGAAAAAACTCACCTACAGTGACACCACCAAAAGAGCCAGCTGGTTCACCTCGGAACTCCTAGCTTCCAAGCGTACCTGCCGGAAACTAGAGAAGAAATGGCACAGTGATAAGACACCGGACAGCCACGCAGCCCACAAAGACGCCATCCGTAACCACCACCACCTCATCAAGTCCGCCAAGAGAATCTCCTTCAAAGACCGCCTCGACAACAACGCACACAACAGCAAGGAGCTTTTCAACATCGTGAAGGAACTCTCCAACCCCAGCTCCAACACCAACGACATCCCGCCGTCGCAACCCCTGTGCGATTCCCTCGCCACCTTCTTCCACCGCAAGATCGCCGACATCCACGACAGCTTCAACACCCAGACAGCCCCAACTAAGATCGATGCACCAGACCCGCCGCACACCGTCGACCACGACCCCCTGCCAGCCTGGGCCAGCGTGAACATCGAGGACACCATCAAGACCATGAGCACAATACACTCCGGCTCCCCGTCAGACCCTTTCCCGCACCACATCTTCAACAAAGCCAGCAGCTCCATCGCACCCCACCTGTGCAACATCATCAATCTCTCCTTCGAGACCGCGACCTTCCCAGAGAGCTGGAAACACGCAGAGATCAACGCCCTTCTCAAAAAACCCAAGGCGGACCCAAGAGACCTCAAGAACTTCCGGCCCATCTCCCTGCTTCCGTTCCCAGCCAAGGTCATCGAGAAGATCGTCAACAAACAGCTAACCCGATACCTCGAAGAAAACAGCATCCTGGACCCATCCCAATCGGGGTTCCGCAGCAACCACAGCACTGAGACTGCCCTCATCGCCGCCACCGACGACATCAGGATCCTGCTGGACAACGGTGAGACCGCAGCCCTCATCCTGCTGGACCTCTCCGCCGCCTTCGACACTGTCTGCCACTGCACCCTACGCGCACGCCTCCACGACGCAGGGATCCGAGACAAGGCCCTGGAATGGGCCACCTCCTTCCTCGCCGGCAGAACCCAAAGAGTCCGCCTCCCACCATTCCGATCCGAAGCCTCCGAGATCATCTGCGGCGTACCCCAGGGATCGTCCCTCAGCCCAACACTGTTCAACATCTACATGGCCCCGCTCGCACGCATCGCCAGACAGCACGACCTCAACATAATCTCCTACGCCGACGACACTCAACTGATCCTCTCCCTCACCAAGGACCCCTCGCCGCCAAATCCAACCTCCATGAAGGAATGAAGGCCGTCACCGATTGGATGGAGATCAGCCGACTAAAACTGAACACGGAGAAGACAGAGGTCCTCATCCTCGGCTCCAACCCCTCAGCCTGGGACGACTCCTGGTGGCCAACGACGCTGGGAGCAGCCCCGACACCCACTGACCACGCACGCAACCTGGGAGTCATCCTCGACTCAACGCTCTCCATGGCCAAGCAAGTCAACGCAGTCTCATCCTCCTGCTTCAACACCCTCCGCATGCTTCGCAAGATCTACAGGTGGATCCCGACAGACACAAGAAGAACAGTCACCCAGGCCCTCGTCAGCAGCAGACTTGACTATGGGAACGCCCTCTAAGCGGGAGCCCCGGCCAAGCTCATCAAGCGACTGCAACGCATACAAAACGCCTCCGCACGCCTGATCCTCGATGTACCACGCCACAGCCACATCACCCCCCACCTGAGGAACCTGCACTGGCTCCCCGTCGACAGGAGAATCTCCTTCAAACTCCTCTTCTACGTCCCCAACCGCCAACTCCGCTCCGCCGACCTCTCCCTCGTCACCGTCCCTCGCATTCGAAGAACCACCACCGGCGGCAGATCCTTCTCCCACCTCGCCGCCAAGACCTGGAACACCCTTCCACTAAGCCTACGACAGACCCAAGACCTGCTGACCTTCAGGAGGCTACTCAAGACCTGGTTGTTCGACCAGTAGCAGCACCCCCCCCTTTTTTTCCCAGCGCCTTGAGACCCTCGCGGGTAAGTAGTGCGCTTTACAAATTCTGTGATTGATTGATTGATTCTCTGCTCATTTGTCCTCTACCTTTACCTCCACTGGATCTTTGAGCATTCTGACTAACTCCTCCCATTTGGTTTATAGACTGAGAATTCAACTGAGTTTCTTGCTGTTCTGCTACTTTTACTTGCGCCCACATCATTTTTTCTTTTAATTTGCGATGGCGAGACTCAATGTCATCGCTGCAGTATTTCGCATACCTCAAAATCTCATCGATCGTTTTGGCCTGCCAACACAACATGTGCTGCTGTATCATCTGACTAATCTCAGGTCTTAATCCATACACAAACCTATACACAAAATGACCCATATCTTTGTCTCCAATATTTTCAAAACCACTATACTGCTTAAAAACTTGTAATAACCTCTCAAAATAGGCATGCAGATTCTTTCGGCTCTTGGGTCGTTCTATCAATTTTTACCCAATCAGTTTCCTTAGGGGAAATTTTGCTATCCAAGAAAGTAATCACCTGATGGTACTTTTTCATCACCTCATCAGAAGGTGCTCCTGTTTTGGAACCCCTAGGATACTCATCTTTTGGCCAATCAACTGTAATCTTACATTCAGTCCATAAATCTGCAGGGACAACAATTTCAAATAATCCATCTAAATCCTTTAACAATACTTTTGAGACTTTCACGAACCTCTCAACTTGTTTGTACCATTCCACTGGCTTTTCTCTCAACCTGGGAAACTCATTGGTAAAAGACAATATATCCTGTCTAGACCACGGAACATGCACATAACCTCCTCCTGGAACTTCTCTCATGGGACATTCCAAAGATACATTTTCTACTTCTCTTACAGGATGTAAATATATTTCTTTAGCAGCCAATTCTTCTTTCTTCCTCATCCATCTACCCTTCCATCTTTCCACGTCTCCCCATTTTCTCAAAACAACCATTAACTTTTATCTGCAATCGTCTACCAGACGTATTCATATTTTCTATATCCTTTTCAGTAAAATCCACTATGTCTTCTGCAACACCTTTGATCTTCCTATGTCTATTCCCAACTCCTCTGCAGTTTCCATTAACCTTTCATGTAGATTTTTCGCTTTCCAAGTAATACTCTTACACAGATACATCAATTCATCATCTTGATAAGTCTTTAGCCTGTCTGGACTTATGGTCCCAATGATCATTTCTTCCAAATCTACTCTCAACTTACATACATCTATAGGCTGTGGCTGTGTTTTTCTCCTTTGTAACCCTTTTACTCAATCATCTAATTCTTCAGTGGTTGGACCTAATGAAACTTCACCTCCGGGGATTTCATCCAACTCTATTCTTTTTGGCTGTAACTGCATTATCTCCCTAGGAGTTTCAATTATTGTTAGATTATTCGGAGGTGTTGACCTAGTAACTGTAGTGGGCTGTTCACTTTGGACACTTACGGCGTTAATTCTACTACTAACTGATGTTATAGCAGAATTTAATGGGACAGTCAAGGAAGGTTCATGGATAAGTCTACTTTCAAATACAGGTATTGCTGGACCTATAGTTACTGGCACAGTTATTGCGTCTATTTTCATATTCATCTGATTCAATTTTTCAACTAATTCTTTGGTTTGTATGGCAAATTCTGCTTCTCCTTCCTGCTCTACATCGCTTACAGTTGGAACTGGTGTCATTTGAGGTGTCATTGGTGTTTCCATTGACGGTGCATTTGGTGTCACCATCACTGAATTCTCCTGATAAGGTGGTGGTCGTTTAACTAATATATCATCCAGCAGCTCATCATCTGATTCATTCGGGTTATATCCATAACCAAATTGCTCTAAATGTCTCCTTTTCTCCTTGCATTTGCTTCCTGCAGTCTCTCCTACCTTTACAAACTGGATACAATCCTTCAGTTCTCTCCATCTCTTCATTCTGTCTTCATGTCTTTCATCATGAAATCTTCCAAACATAAATCTATGAACTCTACCACCTCTATGTCTTTCTCTTTCATACATTTCATCTTCCCATTCTACTAATGCTTCAAACTGTGTAGGTCTAGGTCTTGGGTCCAATGCCATCATCTTTTCTCTCAAATTACGCAATACTGCCAAATTAAAAGAACCATGCTCTGGAAAAGCTAGCACACCATCATTCTTCGTATATCCTACCCAATTTTCTAGCCAAATACATGTGTGATAACCATATTTTAACATCATATAAGACGCTGGTGTCTTTGGTGGAGGGATAGGAACTCCTCTCGTTATTACAGGTTTACCCTTTTTAAAGAATCTTTTAATTTTGCCAAACAAAGTCAATTTCTCCTGTTTTGGTTGTTCAAAATATATTTTTGTTACTTGTCAACGGCTTTACTCGATCCAAATCCTTTGTCAATGCAATCCACTATAATTCACCAATCAAACTCCTTTGCTTCCCTAAACACCTGCCCAATGTCAGCGCGGCACACTAACTCTTCCAATCGGCGCTTTCTACGTCTCCGCTATCCTGTCCAATACCAGCGCGGCTCACACCAACCAGCCAATCTGAGCTTACTCGGTCTTCACAGTCTGACCAATGCCAGCGCGGCTTTTTGTGACATCAGCCTCTCCTCCTGCTGCCGACCCTCCCTTTACAAAAATTATCTGCACTTTTCTAAGTCCTTTTTCTTTACAATAACTTATTAGTCACAACATAAAACAATACCACACTGTCTGTTTACTAACTAAAGAGATAGTTTTTCACTCACAAGAACATTCCTTTCAATACGGGCAAGTATAACAATTCCGCTATCCTTCCCTTCATCCAAGCTAGGAGAGGACCTGTTACTTCTTTAGGGATAAGGCCAAAATTTCACAAGAGGACCTTTTGTTGAAAAGGAGGTCTCGCTACTCTTCCGGGGATAAGGCCAAAGTTTCACAGGGGAACCCTTCGCTATCTCACTGTTTTTCTACATACACGCTAAATAGTCCTTAAAATAACACATAAGTGTTACCACTAATTTAAACAGACAATGCACCTATTCCCGTGTGATTTCACTTTTCACACTTTTCTTCTGCCTTATTTCAGGCTAACTTTTACTTTGCCGGCTTCCCAGATACCCTTCTGTACCTGTGTTCCAAAGACTACATAGAAACGCGATACCAACTCACTTTACGTAGAATGTTAAACATTTAATCAATAAATCACCAAACTAATCAATAATAACCATCATTCTGCTACCAGAAAAACTGATCCAGCGCAACCCCCAATTCATGAACCAGGGACCAAGGGAAATCTCATCACACATAAATTGCTTTACCAAACAACGGGGCCCATCACACATTACCCATAAATGATCCCAGAGGACAGGCGCTGGATTTGGGGGGTTTAATTTGTCAGTTTTATTAAGTACAATACTACACTTCGCATTAATAACATTTGTATATAATTCTAACTATTCATAATCTCAACTTTCTTCTTCCTTTGGTCGATGGACCATTAGTTGAAGAGTTGATGGTGACTATGATTAACTAAACAGTTTAATAATTAACTAAATAACCACAGAGTCATTTCTTCAGTTAATGATTTTATCTTACTAAATGCTCTTAATTTAGATTGTCAGTGCACACACAAGATTACATATAAGAGAACAAATTATCAAGCAATGTAATCAAAATGAATAATTTGTATCGACATCAAAGTGTGCATAGGAATGGGGAAGAGAAGGTACAGCATAAAAACTTGCTGAAATATATTGCAAAATTAAAGCAATCAAGGAGGGTGATACCCACCAAAGAATCAGGAAAACCACTTCCTTGGCCGAGGTTGTGGCAAGAGGTCCCCAGAGATAGGCTCAGAGGACAAAGTTAACAGGATAGGTATAGCCAAGTTTGCCCTAGACTAACAACTAAAATTAATCTCCCAATCAATCTACCTTGATCTAGTTCTCCTCGGACGCAGTCTCCTCCCAAGCACTCCCGCAACGTTCTCGTACCTAAAGCGTTCTCTGGCTTGGTGCTGGTCTGCTCTCTCTGTCTTGGCGCTCTTCTCTCTGATCTGCCACACCGAACTGCTCTGCTATACCGGACCGCACTGCCTCTGGTTCGTCTGATCCCTCTCCGATCCTTCTCTCTGCAACACCCCCAATTGGGATATCAATTATACCCTACTGTCTAGCTCACTATCGTACAATGTAGCAGTATCAGTAGAAACTCGGTCTGTGATTGGTTGTCATAAATCATACTAGGGTCGCCTCATCCTGTTCTCCTCACAAATCCATCCTATACCGGTTTTAACAAAGGAAGGATTTAAGACTAATACATTCGTATACCACCGACATCCATAATTATACATTTTGCAACAATTGTACATTACGATATCCGTTTCACATTCAAATTGCACATAGTGATGGCTGTTCCCACAGTCGCTGTCGCGTCTTGGCACATAAACAATAGGACACAGGTCAACATGGCCTTCACACGATTACATCAGCTGGTACACTCTGCAGTCTGCAAGCAGGCAACCCATCTTGGAGCATGCGCTCTCCATACCGACCAAGACAACCGCATGCTGGTTCAAACAAGAGGCCATTTTCATGCAGGCCCAATCTCGTACTAAAGTAAATAAACACAAAAGAATATTAATTCATGAAATAAAACCCATTATGTTTACCTCCCACCATACTAATACCCTGTATTAATTATATCCTAGCAAAAGCTATTAATTTAAAGCAACCCTTTTCGTTATTTGTGCACAACATGCAAAATGTGCAATGTACAACATAGCATAAACATGTAGTAGTACGGTTTTTCAAAGCGCTAACAGTTAATACATACTCATGCCAACATGGATTAGTATATTATGTAAAATGCGTTTGCCCCTCGTGTAAATGTGTGCATTCAGGGTTGGTTAGTCCATGCAGTCAATACATTATTATGGGGTTACTTAATTTCATGAGGATGTATTTTACAAACCCCACTCCATCAATAGCTTACTGTCAATCCAAATCCTCAAACCTTTTACGGCTCATAAAGGGATTGGATGATCCCCTAAAGAGTCCGGCCAACTTATTTCAAACCAAATAGTGGAATTGTTGCGGACACCTAACATTTTGGTTTTGTCGCCGTTTAATTTTAGGCAGCTGGCAGACATCCATCCTGCTACTTCATTTAGGCAGGCATTTAGAGACTGCCCCTGCATCAGGAGTAAGCGAAATGACAATCTGTGTGTCATCTGCATCTGACACCAGTTAGAACCCATGTGCAGATACAATCTCCGCCAGTGGGCGAACATACAGGTTGAATAACATCGGACTTAGTGCAGATCCTTGTGGCACCCTGCACTTTCAGGGGTATGATTTTTAATAATAAGGTTCCTCATAGACTTGGAAACTTCTATCATTCACAAGAGATGCAAGCCATTTAAGGGCTGAGCCCATAAAACCCATCTCTTCTAATCTTCTTAATAGAACGGGGTGAGATACAGTATCAAATGCTGCGCTAAGATCCAGTAATATAACTGTGACTGACCCGCCTTGATAAACGATTTTTTTCTGCTCTTCCATTACTGCTAGCAGTGCAGTTTCCATACTGCATTCCGGACGGAATCCTGTTTGGATGGGATGTAGTATCTAACTATTTTCCAGAAATAATGAAAGATGTCTATTCACAAATTTTTCCAGTAGTTTTCTCATGCCTGGAAGTAGGGATATTGGCATATAATTTTCTGTTAAGGCACGATCTACTGACTTCTTTTTTTTTATTTTAACAGGGGTCGTACAACAGCGTGTTTCCAGGAAGGAGGTACAGTGCCGCTCTTAAGTGATAGAATAAAAATGCCCATTAACACCAGGGAAATGATCTTTTCTCCTTTCATCAATATGGCAGGAGGAGGCAGATCCAGCAGGGGGCCAGAATTTACAGTTTTCGTAATGACTTTAATATCTTCCTTCCTGATGTCCGGGAAGGCTGCGAATTCCTTCTTGGCCATGCGGTCCTTGGAGAGCCCCTTAGCATTGACCATAGAGTCCTGGGAAATATCATTGACCTGATCATTACGCTCGACTTTCTCTGCCACGGTGTCATGTATATTATTAACTTTTTCAGGAAAGTAACTTGCCAGCATTTTACATCGAGATTCAGATGGCTAGATCCTCAGTTTTTCATTGCAGGTTTCATAAGTGAATTTACTATTTTAAATAGTTCCTTTGCCGAGTTTGACGCACTGTCAATCCTCTTGCCAAGGTGGAAGGCTCGAGCTTCTCTTATCGCGTAGTGGTATCTTTTCACTGTATCCTTATAATTTGATTTACTAGTAGCATCATAACATTTTCTCCACTTTTTTCCAATCTTTTGCCTACTTTTTTTAATTCTAATTCTATATTGAACCATGGGCCCCGTCCCTGTGACCTGCTAATCTTATGTAGTCTAAAAGGAATGAGTTTATCAAGTGAGTCCTTTATCCAGTCCCCAAACCTTAAAATCATATCCGACATTTCACCATTTATTTTGGAGAAGGAGTTTATAAGGGTGGTTTCCCAACTGACTGTGGTCAATTTAGACTAACAGCGCCCAGATCCTAACCGTTGAACATGTGTACTTTTTCTTCCTTCTCTATCAGGAGAGAATGGAATGATATAGGGGTCTGACCAGCATACTGGAAGGGAAGCCTCCGACCTCAAGTTAGGAAGGTTAGAAACAATAGGGTTGAGGAGATGCCTTTCTTTGTGTATATGCCTTTCTTTGTGTATAGGACCCTTGGGTAGCCTTTCATAGGCTTTGTTCGGCTAAGATATCTGGCATAGTCTGTATAAACTAGTTGGCCATCCAAGTAGGTGGTATATCATCACCCGGGACAGGGTAAAGGTCGGAGATAGCTCAATAGAAAAGGAGAGACTCACACCCTGAAATATTAATGGGGGAAATATCACCCTCAAGGCTTCCTTATAGAATATGGCAACCCCACCACCCATTTTATTTTGTCGGTCACATCTGGTTATAGTGTATCCCGGTGGGAGGGACTCTATTACATCGGGCATGGACCCTTTCTACGCCACATTTATGTCAGGAATGCCTCAGGCTTATTTTCCTCAAGAAATTAAAATAACTAGTTTATGTCTAGGAAGCGATCTGCAATTGTTCTGGCACATTTGCCTCTTACTGTTTGATGGTTCTGGTACCTCCAATCGCCAGCTCTAGCTGGTGGTCTGAAATTGAATTTGCATATATCGCAAATGAGAGAGGCACTCCTGGGGTCTATAGAATGAAGACAGACCTTACTAGTAGTCCCATTGATGTCCCAGAGTTCTTCGGATGAGTACCCGAGTTGTAATTTGAGCATTCAGGCAGGGATTCTGGCCCCAGGCTCACTGCCACAAGTCAAGATAATGACATGCTAAAACATTATTACACATCAGTCTTGGCACCAGTATCCTCGACCTCTGACCAGTAACAGTGAATTTCAAAAGTTTAAGAATGTCAAAGATGAATTGTCCTTTACTCAGGAAGGTATTATTCTAAGAAGTTCGAGAATTGTCACTCCGATGAGTGTGCAACACCAGATAATTGAAGTGGTCCATGAAAGACATCGTGGAATTGTCTCAGAGACAGTCTGATTTCCACATCTTGACGAGAGAGTTGAAAGAGAATTAAAGACCGGTCATCTATGAAACTGCCAGTCTTTGAAAACCACTCCATACTCGTTAAACATGTTGGAGTTGCCAATGCATGCATGAGAAAGACTTGCCGTGGACTTCTTCAGTCCTCTTGACAACGGACATCACCCGAGGGTGATCGTTGATGAATACTCCCGTTTTCCATTGATCAAAGATCTCTCATCTATCACTCAAGAACGTGTCATTGAGAGGTTAGACAGTATCTTCATGAACTGGAGTGTTCCTGCAATCTTAAAGTATGTCAACGGCCCACCTTTCAACAGTTGAGAATTCAGAGACTTTTAGTCATCTTAATGTGAAGTAGCAGAAGAGCACACCTCTATGGCCACAGGCCAATGGTCTTGTTGAACGTTATCAGCTTCTTCAATCGCATCAATGAAATCATCAAGTGTCTCCATCCAGGCAGTCCTTCTGTCACCATTATTCAACTTTTTAACCGTATCAAATGGCAGTTGTGGTTTCAAGAAGACCGCAGCATTATAACCATTGGTGGAACATACTGACTTGGACATTATAGTTCTCTTCGAAGCTGCTTGGTAATCTTGTTTATGCAAACCATTTCTGAGGCCTTGCAACGTGCTGGCCTCTGGAACATCTTTGATAATGACAGGAAATGGGGCTCCTTTCTTGGTCTCTATTGGAGAAACAAGCTGTCACAATTCCAATCGCCCCTCTCTGCAATTCGGAAACCTCTGGAGTTGTTCTGAGCCCCACTCAGCAGCTATGATGGGGTGCGCTTTGGATATGGATGGCTCTGCAAGCACAACCCCGGGTGCTTTCTCGGGGGTCACTCCCTTCAGCGCCGTGGCATGATGACTCTGTACTCCGTACTGGTAAGAAGATGACAGTTTCTTGCATCACTTTACCTTTAAGCATCTCCTAGTGCTGTCTGACACCTGGTTGATCTCTGCCACACACAAAGCTTAGTACAAAACGTCTTTATTCTTCTGTGGGTTACCGCAAGCTCAGCATTCTAAATCTGCGTTCAATTCACTACGCACTAATGCTTATGTCACAGTTCTACGGAGTCCATCAGGAGCCACAGGGGTTCCGTCATTACAAACTCACAGAACACTACAATTACTTATGAGGTATATGAAGGCATACACATGGACTTCGACAATAAAACATACATACACAAGAAGCCACTTCATGCAAAATGAAGTGATTTATTTAATATGAAATGACTAAATTAAGGTAGAACAGGCTTAAGAACACCTACACCAAAATTCTCTCTCTCACTATCTCATCTGTTCAGACTGTAGCGAGAAAAAAGTATTCGCGCATAACCACATTGCTTCTATGCAGATGTCTACAACTGAAACTCCTTGGACTTTAGCCCACGAACCAGCAAAGCTCCTCGTAGACCTCCTCTGAATTCACTCCGAGAGCGGATGGCCTGCTAATGATTATGCCAATGCAATTTCAGTTCTAAGCCATCTACTGAGAGAGAAATTATGACCTCTAGTTGATGCACCAATTGTTACCGGTAAGGAAATCCTTAGTCTTCTGTAAATAGACCAGAACTGTCCACTTAACATCCAACAAGGGTTATAGAGAATGTTACAACTGTATGGAACCCGTCCCACAAAAACTCCATTATAGAGGAAAAGGCTATAAATAATGATCTCTATACCACTTCTGAAAAGAGGACCAATGCCTTGCATAATATTTCAAAGTGGAAGGCTGCCACAAATTCTGAATCGTCTCTACAATATGGCACAGAATACCCTTCTTCAGTGACCCTTTCCTCAACTTACAAACCGAGAGAAGTAAAATCCTTGTTGATCATACCAGATGACTGAGGGGAAGGAGTCACTGAAATTCTCTAGTATGGGCAAATTGACTACCTCTGTAACAGAGGAAACCAAGCTCTCTTTGTCCAGAAAAGTATCACTAACATGCTCTCTCTGTTCCTTTCAGTTGACCCAATAAGGTGGAGATTGGGGGATTTTGAGGAAATTCTAAAGCAACTCCTGAGGCCAATCTACCAACATTGCATCCGCTCCCTTCACCCATGATGTCAAGAAAACCTGTGGACTCACTTGTTTTGTGGTTCAGCAAACATGGCCAGAAATGGATCCCCAAACCTTTGACATATCTGCTGAAAGACCTGTTAATGACCGAGATTGGGATGGAGGAAAAACACTGCTCAATGAGTCAGCCTGGGCCTTTTCCTTCCATCTCAGATAAGATGCTTTAAGTGACAACATGATTCTCTGACCACATCTCTATCTGTAGTGCCAGTACATTCAGAGATAAATAACTTGTCCCTGATGGTTTATGTATGTCACTGCCACCATATTGTCTGATCTCACTAGGACATGGTCATTTGTTATCTGTGGGAAAAACCAGTAATACTCTACAAATTGCCATCAATTCTCCCTAATTGGAGCAATTGTCACTGTTCTGTATCAACCACTGCTTCAGAGTTGATGCTTCCAAGTTGATAAATTGTCCATCCCTGCCCCACCCCTCCAATCCAACACCAACATGCTGGCATCTGCTGCTGTCAGCTTTGGAGACATCACCACAAGGAACATCCCCTTTCTGAAGAAATCCAGAAGCAACCCGATCACAGATCCCACAGAATGTTCTCAGTGACAGGAATCATCTTGTCAAAATCTTGTGATACTGGAGACCAAAGTTCCAAAAGATGGTTCATTCAATGGTACACATGAAGTTTTGCCCAAAGAACCGTGACGATGCATGCAGTCACATGACCCTTCAGATAAAACCCCACCAGCGCCTCCTTTCTGCTGCAGAGATTTGAGACTACACTAATAAGTCTTAATGCTTTCTTTTGTGGGAAAAGGACTATCTCAAAGGCTGCTTTGAATTGTACTCCAATGTAGGTCCTGACATGATAGAATCTGCTGAGCAGGAACCCATGTTTTTGTAGGCATGGGTCCTTCAGGCTCTGACCTTTGAGTGTTCATGGGACTGCAGAAGCATGGTGTAGCAAGGCTATAAAAAGAGGCACAATGTTTCTGTACACTCTTGGAGTAGTCTTCAACCCAAGCTAAAGAACCTGAAAATTATAATGTTCTTCCTTCACACAAAACCTGAAGAAATGTTGATGACGTTTCACTTTTAGATTAAATTTCTTCTTTGCAACAGATGACAACTGATGCAGTCGAAAAGAGAAAACTTTTTTTCCTCTTTAAACATCTTATACTGTTTCTCTTCAAGATCTATTCCAAACATTTTGTTCCACAAGAATGTGATTTTGAATAAAGTTGGTTATTTGTGCAGGATCAGTATGCCACTCGTTTAGCAGCAGATTGTATATTGCAGCTATAGTTGCACCACTGGCAAGTGCCGAAGCTCTAACAACATCAAATGGGAAATCTGATAAAAACTTTGTTTCTACATGATCTACAGCAAAGAACATTTACCTAGTCGCAAATGAAGCCACATGGACTACTTTGGGGAAAACCTCCTCCACTTTCTCTAAGGGATACAATTTAGCCATAAATTGTGGCAAAAAATCTTTTCTGAGTCGTTCCGAAACATAAAACCCCATATTAATCCTATTATGAAAGCGTATCTATGGCAGCAAACGTTCCTGTGTATCTACCACTGTGATCCTTAGGAGTAACACTCGTCTCCCCACTTCCACAAGAGTAGTCAGAAGTCACATCTCGTAAATGCTTTTTGGACTTCCAGACTGTTTGGACGAGTCCTCAGATAGGAATGTCATCGCAGTAGTTGCATCTTTTCCTTTTCCTAACAGGAGAAGGTCACCTGAGTGGGAAGAAAGAGGATTTAACATGACTTTCTTCTCCATGTGCTTACCCATTGTAGGCAAAACACCTAAGTTGCTTCTGCCAAATACGTCATCAAAATCTTCCTTTACATCAGGACAGTCTTAATCCACTCAACTCTTTGCTGATCCTGGTGCTCTTCCATCTGACCAGAACCGAAAGTGAAATTAAAGATTGCACATACTCCGTATGCCTTCAGTTCAGGCCCGGCTTTTACCTTCACATCTACTCGTCCTGAAAGCACGTCCTTCCTGACACTGCTCGGCAAGTAAGCCAAACAATAAATTTTCTTTTAAATAGGGTACATTTTCCAAGCTGAGCAGAGGAAATATAACGTACCAATGTACTTAGAATAGAAGCAAAAAACAAGTTACCATTGGTAACACTTTTTCTGGTGTATACTCTAACAGCACATTCATCACTTTTAGAATATCCCTAGGCACCAGACTGGATCGGAAGATTTTTCAGCACAAAGCCCTTGTGCACCAGTAGGTGGCATGATGTGGATCTGCGTCGGCTGAAGTGGACACTGAAGATGCATGTAGGCGTCACCCCAGCGTGCTTATGTCAGCTTCTTTCTGGACATTGTTTGTGCCCTTGGATGGAGAGCCCAAAAACAATTGTTTGTGCCAGTGACTAAATCTATAAATTGGGAACTTATCAGATGGAAAAGAGTCTATTCCACAGGCTGAGGAGAAGGAGGGTGATGAGTAATCTGCTTTCAGATGCAATATCCACCAAAAAAAGCACTACTGAAGGTAAGTAACTTGTTCTTCTAATGGATTCCTCATCTTTAGACTAGACGTGAAAGCAGTATTACCAAAGGTGGAGGGTTTGTGGAATGACTCGGACCAATAGTCATGCAGGACCAAACAGCCAAAATGCCCTTCCTTTAGGACTTGGATGTCAATGCAGTAGTGATTCCTGAACGTATACACTGATGCCTATGTTGCAGACGGACAAATATTAGGAGAGGCACTCCGCGTGCTAACGCAGTGGTAGCAATCTTGGCCCTAGTAGAATGGGTCCGTAGTAGATTTTAATTCAGAGGACTATCCATCTGAACAAAGTCCATTTCTGCACTGCCTTGCCTTTGTTTGCCACGGAGAACTACACAAAATCGTCCACCTAATGGTCTTTGGTTCAATTGATGTAAAAGCTGAGAACTCTTTTTGGGTCCAAGTGGAATCTCTTCTCTTTCAAAGGGTGAGGTGGGACAAAGAATATTGGAAAAGTGATGTGCTGTTCGACATGAAAGGGAGCCAACTTTCAAAAGAAGGCCGCTCTAGTCCTCAGCACCAGTTTGTCCAGAAAGAAGGTGGTGTAGAGTGGCTGTACTGACACAGCTTGAAGCTCACTCGTGATGAGCTGAGGTTAATACAGTAAGAGTCTTCAGGGTCAAGAGATGCAGAGAACAACTGTGCTACTGCTCAAAAGGAGTAGAAATGAGGAAAATAAGGATCAAATTAAGGTGCCACTGTGGCATCACAACGTTTAGGAGGAAACACGGACCAAACCTTTGAGAAAATACTTCCCAACAAGTGATTTGAACAAGGACGGTTAGTACACTACAAACAAAAGGCTCAAAGGGCTGACAAATAACCTTTAACAGTGCCCACTGCAAGTCCTTGCGGGGCCAAAGACAAAAAAAAACAGTGACACATACAACTGTTTAGCTTGCAATGGTTCAGTGTTATGGGTGCTACTCCAAGACACAAACTTGTCCCAGCATCTGGTGTAAACAGACTTTGTAGAAGTATGACTGGCCACCAGGATAACATCCACTACTTTTGGAGGAAATCGGTTGCTGCTGCTAAATCTCCAAACATGAAGGTGAAGATTGTGTAAGCCCAGGTGCAAGACCCTGCCGCTGCGACAGAAAATTATCCGGAAGTAGCAGCCTTATCGGAGGACATATGCTCATGAGCAGAAGTTCAGGGTACCACACTCTCCTGGCCTAATCCATAGCCAGTAGGATTTCTAGATCTTTTTTAAAACTTTGGGTCTGAAAGGTAGTGGTGGGAAGGCATACAAGGAGTTCCATGCTCCATTCTAGGCAGTATACGTCTCAGAGTCTTCTCGGGAACTCCAAAGCACAAAAGTGGGGACACTGTGCTGTGGCAAAGAGAGAACAAGGGCTCTGCCCATTGCTGGAAGTAGAACTGCACTACTTCTGAATGTAGCTGCCATTATTGATCTGCTAAGTATCATCGGTGGCGCTAGGCCACTCTTGTATTTGAAGAACCCGCTAGGTATTATCATGAGATGCCCTGACAATTCAGCAAGTTCCAGCAGTGCAGGGGCTCCAGGTTTCAATACCACGACAGCAGTGGTGTTGTCCGTGAGGACATGAACCAGCTACCCCTTGATATGAATGGAATATGAAATGGACATACTGCAGGTCCAATGCCACCATCCACTCTCCTGGATTCAGGGCAGACAGAACCTGGACCAGCGTAAGCATCTTGAATTTGTCTGTCCCCAGGGAAAAGTTGAGGGGCAATGATCTAAAATAGGGATAAGGCCTCCACTCTTTTTCTGCACTTGGAAATAATGGGAGTAACATACAGATCTGATTTTGGCACCCACTATCCACTATGGCTCCTTTCTCAAAAACAGCCTGAACTTTGTGCAGTAAAATGGACAAATGGTCCTCTGAAACCACTCGGACATGGATGGACTAAGCAGTGGGGAATGCAAAAACAACAGTTGATGGACAGAATGCAGAACAATGTCATACATTCACCCCAGTACAGAGATCTGGGCCTAAATCCATCGTTTTTTTGCTCACCATGCCATTCCAGTTTGAACCCAGCCATATGCAAATCAGTCTTGACCCTGTGCCTCATGGGAACAGTCCAGCCCGAACTGCCAAGCCAGGTCCTCCCTGGACTGGAAACAAGCATCCTAGGACCGGTTTCGGGGTTTCACCCCTCTTCAGCCATGATAGCTTGAATCCAGTGGCAAAGTGAGCAAGGGACCCACGTCTGGGCATACCCTGCCAACTTAGGGCGAACAAAGCAAACACAAGGAGATGATGGACGGAGCGCTGAAACTTTTCAGACACTCACCCCCAGTCACAGATTTGGGTTGAATCCATCATCGTTCTTTAACTCACTTCGCCACCTCAATTCAGACCCAGCTATATGCAAATCACTCTTGACCCTGTGCCTCATGGGAACAGTCCAGCCCGAACTGCCAAGCCAGGTCTTCCCTGAACCGGAAACAAGCATCCTGCGACCGATTTTGGGGTAACACCCCTCATCAGCCAGGCTAGCTTGAATCTAGTGGCTAAGCGATGCACAGAGAGAATTTCTCACTGCTGACTTTGAAGAAGACGAAATCAGCACTGATATTACGCAGCTGGGTTCAGGAAAGGCCTCGGGACCAGACGGGCTCCCGACAGAGTTCTATAAGGCGTACATTGATACACTGGCGCCCTTCCTGAAAAAACTATACGAATTTCCCCAGGGAAAAGTTGAGGGGCAATGAACTAAAATAGGGATAAGGCCTCCACTCTTTTTCTGCACTTGGAAATAATGGGAGTAACATACAGATCTGATTTTGGCACCCACTATCCACTATGGCTCCTTTCTCAAAAACAGCCTGAACTTTGTGCAGTAAAATGGACAAATGGTCCTCTGAAACCACTTGGACATGGATGGACTAAGCAGTGGGGAAAAAAGGACAGATCGGGCACAGCCCTGTTGGACTATTTGCAGGGTCCACCTGATGAATGCTATGGTTTGCCACCCATGGAAAAAATGACCCTGCCTCCCAGGGTGGTCATTTGCCACGAAGGACAAACTGAAGCAACTTGTAGACCATTGCCAGAGGGGTTGGGAACTCGAAAATGTGTTGCCCCTGCTATCCTGTGGCTGTCTGCCTAATCTAATGAGAAGGACTGAGGTGCCTTCTGTTGGGATGATGGTCCTGGATGTTGCCTCAAGGAAAACCCTGTAGCAATGCTTCCAAAGGAGGATACTTCCTTGCAGGTGTGAAAAGACCGAGGGAGCACACAGCTCTACTCACTTGCACTGGAGCAAGTCAGCCATCTGATGAAAGAGGCAAGACCCATCAAAAGGCATATTAATGAATGACCCACATGGATTTCATCCATGTGTGGCGCTGGTGCCCCAAGCTAGTACCGATTGCTCTAACATATCCAGGTCTGACTGGATAACTTATCTGGTTGTACCCTGGACATCTTGAATAATCTCTTCCAAATTGCCAAAAACCTCCTCCAGAACTGCTGGTAAGATCTCAGCAATCAATCAATCAACACATTTATAGAGCGCGCTACTCACCCGTGAGGGTCTCAAGGCGCTAGGGGGGAGGGATGAAGCAGCTACTGATCGAACAGCCAGGTCTTAAGAAGTCTCCTGAAGGTCAGCAGGTCCTGGGTCTGTCGCAGGTGGATGGGGAGGGTGTTCCAAGTCTTGGCGGCGAGGTGGGAGAATGATCTGCCGCCGGTGGTCGTTCGGCGGATGCGTGGGATGGTGGCGAGGGCGAGGTCAGCGGAGCGGAGCTGGCGGTTCGGGGTGTAGAAGGTGAGTCGTTCATTGAGGTATGCTGGTCCGGCGTTGTGGAGTGCTTTGTGGGTGAGGAGCTTGAAGGTGATCCTCTTGTTGATCGGGAGCCAGTGCAGGTCTCTCAGGTGGGCGGTGATGTGGCTGTGGCGAGGGGTTCCGAGGATGAGGCGTGCGGAGGCGTTTTGTATGCGTTGGAGTCGTTTCTGGAGTTTGGTCGTGGTTCCCGCATAGAGGGCGTTGCCGTAGTCCAGCCTGCTGCGGACGAGGGCTTGGGTGACCGTCCTTCTGGTTTCGGTGGGGATCGATCTGTAGATCTTGCGGAACATGCGGAGGGTGTTGAAGCAGGAGGAGGAGACAGCGTTGACTTGCTGGGTCATGGAGAGCGTTGAGTCCAGGATGCAACCCAGGTTGCGTGCGTGGTTGGTGGGTGTCGGAGGAGCTCCCAACGTGGCCGGCCACCAGGAGTCGTCCCATGCGGAGGGGGTGGAGCAGAGGATGAGGACCTCCGTCTTGTCAGAGTTCAGTTTCAGACAGCTGGTCTTCATCCACTCTGCGACAGCCTTCATTCCCTCATGGAGGTTGGATTTGGCGGTGGCCGGGTCCTTGGTGAGGGAGAGGATCAGCTGGGTGTCGTCGGCGTACGAGATGATGTTGAGGTGGTGCGCTCGGACTATGTTGGCGAGCGGTGCCATGTAGATGTTGAAAAGGGTCGGGCTGAGGGATGATCCTTGGCGTACGCCGCAGGTGATCGTGGTGGCTTCGGATCTGAATGGGGGGAGACGGACTCTCTGGGCTCTGCCGGTGAGGAAGGAGGTGATCCAGTTCAGGGTTTTGTCGCGGATCCCTGAGTCGTGGAGGCGTGTGCGTAGGGTGTGGTGGCAGACGGTGTCGAAGGCGGCCGAGAGGTCCAGGAGGATGAGGGCCGCGGTTTCGCCATTGTCCAGCAGGGTCCTGATGTCGTCGGTGGCAGCGATGAGGGCGGTTTCGGTGCTGTGATTGCTGCGGAAGCCGGATTGGGAGGAGTCCAGGATGTTGTTTTCCTCCAGGAAGTGGGTTAGTTGTCTGTTGGCGGTCTTCTCAATGACTTTTGCCGGGAACGTGAGCAGGGAGATGGGTCGAAAGTTCTTGAGGTCCTTTGGGTCCGCCTTAGGTTTCTTGAGAAGGGCGTTGATCTCGGCGTGTTTCCAGCTCTCCGGAAAGGTGGCTGTCTTGAAGGAGCTGTTGATGACCTTTCGGAGTTGAGGTGCGATGATGGAGCTTGCTTTGTTGAAGATGTGGTGGGGGCAGGGGTCGGAAGGAGAGCCGGAGTGGATGGTGTTCATGATTTTGATGGTGTCTTCGTCGTTGACGTGGTTCCAGGAGAGCAGGAGGTCGGTGTGTTTGGTGGGTGTTGAGTCGGGGGTGTCTGGGCGTCGAAGCTGTCGTGGATGTCTGTGATCTTGCGGTGGAAGAAGGTTGCCAGGGAGTCGCAGAGTTCTTGCGATGGCGGGATGTCATTCATGCTGGAGCTGGGGGATGCGAGTTCTTTCACGATGCTGAAGAGCTCTTTGCTGTTGTGTGCGTTGTTGTCGATGCGTTCCTTGAAGGAGGTCCTTTTGGCGGATCGGATCAGTTGGTGGTGCTTGCGTCTGGCGTTCTTGAGGGCTGCGTGGTTGTCTGGTGTCTGGTCTTGGCGCCACTGCTTCTCAATTCTTCGGCAGGTTTGTTTGGAAGTCTGGAGGTCGGCGTTGAACCAGGTGGCTCTCGTGTTGGTGCGCCTGTTAGAGGGTCTCCTGATTGGGGCGAGGGTGTTGGCGCAGTCGTCGATCCATTGTCTGCCGCTGCGTTGGTGTCAGAGGGTTCGGGTGGAGGGTCACGGGCGAGGGTGGTGAGGAGCTGGTCTTCGGTGACTTTGTTCCAGCTGCGGTGTGGAATTCGTTGCGGTTGGATGTGTGCGGTGTGTTTCTCGAAGGAGAAGTGGATGCAGTGGTGGTCGGTCCAGTGGAGTTCGGTGGTGTGGCTGAAGGTGACGTGGCTGCTGGCGGAGAAGATGGGGTCGAGCGTGTGTCCGGCGGAGTGGGTGGGTGGGTGTCGTGACGATCTGTTTGAGTCCGAGGTTGGCTAGGTTGTCGATCAGGGTTGTGGAGTTGCTGTCGTTGGAGTTCTCGAGGTGGAAGTTCAGGTCTCCGAGGAGGATGTAGTCTGTGGAGGCGAGGGCGTGCGTGCTGATGAGGTCGGCGATGGAGTCGCTGAACTGTGGTCGGGGTCCCGGGGGTCTGTAGACAAGGGTTCCTCTGAGGGTGGTGTTGTGGTCGACGTGGATCTGTAAGTGTAGGTGTTCGGCCATGCTGAGGGAGTCATCGATGTTGGTAGAAATTCTGATGGTGTTCCTGTGGACGATGGCGATTCCTCCTCCTGGTTTGTTGTTTCTGTCCCTGCGGGTGATCTTGTAGCCGTCCGGGATGGCTATGGCTATGTCGGGCGCCGAGGAGGCGTTCGTCCAGGTCTCCGTCAGGAAGGCGACGTCCGGGGAGGATGAATCAAGCAGGTCCCAGAGTTCGACGGCGTGCTTGTGGACTGAGCGGGTGTTGAGCAGTATGCATCCGAGTCTGTTGTGGCCTGCTTTGGTGGGATGGGCAGGACATGCCGGTGTGCGCTGGCTGGTGTAGCTGCAGTTTCGGCAGGTGAAGGGTCCGTGGGTGAGCTTCGGGGTGGCCTGGAAGCAGGTGGAGGGTCGGCCGGCGTTGTGTGCATGGAGGGTTTTGGAGTCGTATCGGCGTCGGGTGTCGAGGCGCACGCCGGGGCCAGGCAGTGGGCGCGGACGGGCGCAGACGGGCTTGCCTTTGGCGCGGCCGTGCAGCGGCCGCCATTAAGTAGGTGCCGGGGAGGGCTGGACAGCTGGGAGGCGGGAGCGAGGAGCTGGATTGGGCCGGTCGCGCTGGGGGGGGAGGGGCCGCGGGGCAGCAGCAACGGGGAAAAAAGGGCTAAAGTGAAGGAAAGGGGGAGAAATAGGCAGAAATAAGGCACAGAAGAGCAGAGGTGCAGAAAAGTGAAAAATAGAAGGGGCAGAAAAACGAGTGAAAACGAGTGAAGAGCAGAAATAAGGCACAGAGAACCAGAGGTGCAGAAAAGTGCAGAAAGGTGAAAAATAGAAGGGGCAGAAAACGAGTGAAGAGCAGAGCAGAAATAAGGCACAGAGGAGCAGAGGTGCAGAAAGGTGAAAAATAGAAGGGGCAGAAAAACGAGTGAAGAGCAGAGCGAGAGGAAGGAGACAGAGGTCCACTGGACCACCAGGGGTGAGGCGCAGGGAAGACCTGCGGGTGGAGGAGGGCCTCGAACACCAACACACGAGAGTGCAAGTGCAGGGGCAGGCCTCACTTAGAGTTGGAGCTGCGAGGGAGGGGGAGCAATTTCACTGACAATGGGTCAGTGGTCTTGCTTGCCTGTCCCCGCAGTGGCCGCCATTAAGTAGGGGTCGGGGAGGGCTGGACAGCTGGGAGGCGGGAGCGGAGCTGGATTGGGCCACTCGCGCTGGGGGGGGGGAGGGGCGCGGGGGCAGCAGCGGCGGGGAAAAAAGGGCTAGAGAAGTGAAGGAAAGGGGGAGAAATAGGCAGAAATAAGGCACAGAAGAGCAGAGGTGCAGAAAAGTGAAAAATAGAAAAGGCAGGAAAACGAGTGAAGAGCAGAGCAGAAATAAGGCACAGAGGAGCAGAGGTGCAGAAAAGTGCAGAAAGGTGAAAAATAGAAGGGGCAGAAAACGAGTGAAAAGCAGAGCAGAAATAAGGCGCAGAGGTGCAGAAAAGTGCAGAAAGTTGAAAAATAGAAGGGGCAGAAAAACGAGTGAAAACCAGTGAAGAGCAGAGCAGAAATAAGGCACAGAGGAGCAGAGGTGCAGAAAAGTGCAGAAAGGTGAAAAATAGAAGGGGCAGAAAAACGAGTGAAGAGCAGAGCAGAAATAAGGCACAGAGGAGCAGAGGTGCAGAAAAGTGCAGAAAGGTGAAAGATAGAAGGGGCAGAAAACGAGTGAAGAGCAGAGCAGAAATAAGGCACAGAGGAGCAGAGGTGCAGAAAAGTGCACAAAGGTGAAAAATAGAAGGGGCAGAAAAACGAGTGAAAACGAGCACAGAGGAGCAGAGGTGCAGAAAAGTGCACAAAGGTGAAAAATAGAAGGGGCAGAAAAACGAGTGAAAACGAGTGAAGAGCAGAGCGAGAGGAAGGAGACAGAGGTCCAATGGACCACCAGGGATGAGGCGCAGGGAAGACCTGCGGGTGGAGGAGGGCCTCGAACACCAACACACGAGAGTGCAAGTGCAGGGGCAGGCCTCACTTAGTGGTGGAGCTGCGAGGGAGAGGGGAGCAATTTCACTGACAATGGGTCAGTGGTCTTGCTCGCCTGTCCCCGCAGCAGCCGCCATTAAGTAGGGGTCGGGGAGGGCTGGACAGCTGGGAGCGGGGAGGGGAGCTGTATTGGGCCGGTCGCGCTGGGAGGGGGGGAGGGGAGGGTAGGGTGACCAACCGTCCGTAAATTTCACGGACCGTCCGTAATTTGGATCTCACGTCAGTTGTCCGTGAGGATCCTTTTTACGGACGCCTTTTGTCTGTAATTTGGGGCATTGCAGGGAACAGCACTGTTCCCTGCATGAAGTCTCAACTCCCTGATGGGGCCGCCTTGCACTCCTCCTCGGAGCACAAGAGCAGCCCCACCCGCCCATTGTCATTCTGCATGCTGCCTGATTGCCACATACAGAATGACAATGGGCCAGTCTGGGCTGCAAAGCATGTGGTGGCCTCCCCCAGCCTCTGTCTAGGGCAGGGCATTCTGTCGAGACAGAAGACATGCGCAAAAACCCCCAATGCTGCTACATGAGAATCCAGTTCAAGAAAAGAAGCTGGTGAAAGAAGTTAAAACGAAGGGGCTAGAGTTCTTTCACAGTCTCGCCATTTTAGAACTGATGCATTTTCAATATTATATTCAAGGAAGCCATGATTGCTACTTTTTTATTTTATGCAACTAACAACCATTGACAAAGCCAATAGTTCTGGCTTGTTGCAGGTGTAACGTTACTTGCTTTTATATAACTGGATACAATGACAGAAGAGGCAAAATACCAGTCAGGCAGTACACCATACTAAGCACAGATTTTTAGCTTAGGTGTTTTAAGACACGTCCTTAATTACATCGAACACCCCCTTTGGAGAGACCCCCCAGTTTTTTCATCCCACTTAAAACCCTGGAAACAACACCATGTCACAGTCACCTCGTGGCCTGGCACTGTGCATCATGCATGACTCATGACTGAGATTGCCTATGTACAGGGGCATAGTGAGCCCTCCCCCGCCCCACCCCTTGCTTTAGGAACTACAGCAAGGGTGAAATTCTTGATGGGCCTCTTCTGTCTGCAACTCTGCAGACAAAGGCTCAACTCATAATTAATATGAAAAGGTGGGTGAGTAAGTGAAGGGATGGATGGGTAGATGGCTGGATAGATTAGAGAAAGGGTGAATGGATGAATGAAAGGGTGAATGGAGGATAATGAGAGAAAGGATGGATGGATGAGTGAGTGGAAGGATGGATGAGAGAAAAGGTAAAAAGATGGATCTATGGGTGGACAGGTAGATGGATGGGTAAAAGGGTGGATGGATGAGTAAAAGGATGGATGGATGAGTGAAAGGGTGGATGATGGGCAAGTGAAGGGGTGGATGGATGAGTGAAATGATGGATGGATTGATGAATTGATAAGTGAAAGGGTAAATAGATGGACGAATGAGTGAAAGGGTGGATGTAAGGATGAGTGAGTGAAAGGGAGGGTAGATGGGCAAAAGGATGGATAGATGAGTGAAGGAGTGAAAGGGTGGATGGATGAGTGACAGGGTCAATGGATGGATTCATTTGTGGATGAGTAGATGGATGGGTGGAAGGAAGGATGGCTAAGTGAAAGGGTCGATGGAGAGAGAAAGGGAGGATGGATGACTGAAAGGGTGAATGGGTGGAAGGATGAGTGACTAGGTGGATGGATGAGTAAGTGAAAGGATGGGTGAAAGGCTAAAAGGCTGGATGGATGAGTGAATGGATGGATGGGTGGAAGAGTGGATGGATGAGTGTACCGATGGATAGGGTGAAAGGCTGGATGGATGGATAATGGATGGATGATGGATGGATGAGTGAAAGGGTGGATGGAGGGATGGTTGAGTGAAATGATGGATGGAAGGATACATGATGGATAGGTTTGCAAATGATTGAATATGTTTGGATATGGATGGGCTTAATTATGTTCTATTGCGCGACCTCCTCTGATGTGTCTGTAAAACTTACCTTTTGTCCCGAATTTTTGTCCTAAATTTTGACCTCCTGTCCTGAATTTTTGTCCTGAATTTTGACCCTTTGTCCTGAATTTTTACACTCACGGTCCTGAATTTGCACCCATGCCAGTTGGTCACCCTAGGGGGGGGAGGGGCCACGGGGGCAGCAACGGCGGGGAAAAAAGGGCTAGAGAAGTGAAGGAAAGGGGGAGAAATAGGCAGAAATAAGGCACAGAAGAGCAGAGGTGCAGAAAAGTGCAGAAAGGTGAAAAGTAGACGGGGCAGAAAACGAGTGAAAACGAGCGAAGAGCAGAGCAGAAATAAGGCACAGAGGAGCAGAGGTGCAGAAAAGTGCAGAAAGGTGAAAAATAGAAAGGGCAGAAAAACGAGTGAAGAGCAGAGCAGAAATAAGGCACAGAGGAGCAGAGGTGCAGAAAAGTGCAGATAGGTGAAAGATAGAAGGGGCAGAAAACGAGTGAAAACGAGTGAAGAGCAGAGCAGAAATAAGGCGCAGAGGTGCAGAAAAGTGCAGAAAGGTGACAAATAGAAGGGGCAGAAAAACGAGTGAAAACGAGTGAAGAGCAGAAATAAGGCACAGAGGAGCAGAAAAGTGCAGAAAGGTGAAAGATAGAAGGGGCAGAAAACGAGTGAAAACGAGTGAAGAGCAGAGCGAGAGGAAGGAGACAGAGGTCCACTGGACCACCAGGGATGAGGCGCAGGGAAGACCTGCGGGTGGAGGAGGGCCTCGAACACCAACACACCAGAGTGCAAGTGCAGGGGCAGGCCTCACTTAGTGGTGGAGCTGCGAGGGAGGGGGAGCAATTTCACTGACAATGGGTCAGTGGTCTTGCAATCGAATTCCATAATGTGTGAAAGACCTACCTAGCAAACAGCTGGCAGTGGGGAGAGTGGGAAGGAATTGGGGTTATCCCTGCTAGTGGAAGCCTGTACTACCAGGCTCTCATGAGTATGATGTTTTGTTAGAAAGGTAGGGTCACCAGAAGCGAGTCTGTGGTGATGTGCTACCGGTCTGTTTACTGGTGGACAAGAGCAGGGTTTGGTTCAAGTGCACACGAGTGCCGATCAGGGCTTCGAGTGGCAGCAGAGATTCAGATGAGGAATATCTGTGCTGCAATACTTCTGTGAGGACGCTAAGTTTTACATCAACTGAAGGCAACTGCATATCCAAGATTTCAGTTGCCTGCTTAATGACCATGGCGAAAGAAGCAGACTCTTCCAAGGAATGTCTAGGGGAAGAGACCAGCCCATCTTAGAAGTATTCAGCCAGGCCTCCTGTAGATCCATATAAAAATTGCCACTGTCATATTGTGGGAAAAATTCATACCCATCATCAAAAGCAGATTGACTCTTGTCAGAGTCCGAACCAAATAGTTGTTGGAGGACTTTTCTAGGCAGAGGTACTGTCTTATAATCGGAATGTACGGGGTCTGGGTGCATGGAGCCTGGACTCCTGTGCAGCCGAGGGTGAGACAGATTTGGCTAAGAGTCGGACAGAACTATGGGCTTGACATCCTCCTCCAGTGTCGGCAGTGTGTAAGAGTCAACATTCAGGCTCAGGAGTCGGAGATGAAGCTGAAGTGAGTTCAGGAGGCACACATGGTGCAGAGGGAAGACCCGCCGGCAGTGATCTAACAGCAGGCCTTCGTGGAACCCTGGGGCCCAAAGGAGCACCAGAGAGAGAGCTGAAGATGCAGAGCATAGGCTCCTTAAATGCCTCAATCAGTTGTGGCGTCACCAATGGACCTGGAAATGTGTGGTGCATTGGGATCAGCTGTAGAATCGGCTCCTTAGTAGGGGACTGGGATCAAGACTGCAAAGCACCTTGACTTCCTTGCGACTTTTCAGATGGAGTGTGGCAAGGCTGGGACAAGGCCGCTTGGACTTCTTGCGTTTCTTTTTTGACTTTGACTTATCTGGACTTGCAATGCATTGATGACCTGTCAAAGGACCAGGTTCTTGTCTACTTCGAGCAAGAGTGACCATTAAGCAACTTCTGTCAGTGCTCATTGATGTACAGCTTGGTTTTGCAGTCAGAGATAGCCCTCGGATGCATCAGGGCACACTCATCACAGGACTTTGAGTCATGGCCCGACCCCAAACAGAAGAGATGCATCTTGTGGCACAGGCATCGGTTTACAACAGTCCCTACAAGGCTTAATCCCTATGATTTTAGGAGGGAACATATTCGCATGCATATTAGTAAATAATTTAGAGGACAAAAGCTCGTCATCGGACAAGAAAAAAGCAAGAGCTAGCTCCGAATCTGTGTACAAAAACATGGAAAGAAAGGAACTGACATCAGCGAATTTGGGTGCCACCTATATGTAGTTCCGGTCGTCACTTCCCATGTTCTTGTAGGGTTCATCATTCCATAATTTCAAGACCTTGACTTCCAAAGTCCGACAGGGGTAGCCACAGGTGGCTTTATACAAGCAATAATTCAAGTCCAGGTCCAGCAAGGGCTTAATCTTCTTCCCATGTCTACTTAGCAGTCTCTACAACAGACAGGAAAAATATTCAGAAGGATGCTGGTAGAGGCAGGATTTTTGCATGGTTTCTGTGGTTTTTTTCCAGTTTCAGGGAAAGAGGGGATCCATCTTATAAGTAATACTGGTAGGACCAGGAACACAACACAGGGTTAATTTAGTCTTCCTTGGAGAATACCGTTTTATTGCATACTCTTTTTGGCTCAGGAAGGATATAGACTCAAGGCTGTATGTGTAGGTGCAGTGACAGATGCACCAGCCTCACAACTTATGGGTGACTGACTGGTCTCATGGCCCATTGCTCCCTGAGGTTATATAGTCCGAGTACTATTTATGTCTGCTCAAGTGAGGTAGTGAAGCTTATCTAGGCCCTTAGAAAGGCTCTTGGGGATGCATATCATTGAATGAAACTGCGTTAGTTTTTCATCTCCTAAAAACGTCCCTCTCATTATAGCCTGTCCATTGCTTACCATTGGTTGGTTTTCTTCTCACTCATTTGCTTGATTCTTATTGAATGGATTTCTTTCCTCTGGCGTTTGTCCTTCCCGTTGACCATGGCCTCTGCCATACTTTGCTCGCAGTCAGGCAACTTTGATCTTTTTCTTTCAGCACTCTATGAGAGCACGCATGTTTTCTATCACTCTCCCTCGTGTGCTGCTTCCACTTCACATCCTACCAATGCGCTCCATGTTGCTCTTCAACCTGTCCAGCTCCTGCATTCCTTCCCCCCACTTCACCCCAGCCAGCTCATTTTTAGGTCTCAGCTAGACAGCGCATATGCTGTCTTGAAGAGACATGTTGAGTTCAATCTGTGGGGTTCAGCCCGCCCACAGACTTACCATTTGCTCACTCCATCATTGCTCTCCTATTTTTTTCTTCTCATTTGTCCATGGCATGCATGCATCATGCCTCTTGTGTTTAGCCCTCACGAGAGCCTAGACCAAGTACTAGTATCCATCCACTGCTCCCATTTTAGGATCTGTTTTAGGAACTACTTTTTTCTTTGTTTTTCAGCACTCTGCAGTGTTCGTGCTTTTACCAGCTCCGTCTCCTCCCACTGCTTTTCTTTTAGTGCTGTGTGTTCGACGACGCGGTCAGTTCTTTCTTCACTATTCTTGTCCTTTGTGTATGCAGCAGTTTACATCTGAATGTGTTGCTGCCTTTTCTATAACAGTCCCCATACCATATATCACTTATGCTGTTTTTTTTTTAACTATCAGAATCTCATTTACAATCTTTTTGGATAGTTTTTACCACCCCTCCAAACACCCACCGAATATTCCCATAATAACGCAAAAGCAGATTATGTGAATTTCGCACACCCCTAATAACTACCAACTTTAAAGTACTGAGATGTAGTCTCATTATTCCCTGCAATGTGCCTGTATGGCTGAAGACTAAAGCTCTTGAATTAACTAGACAGGCAAAGGCTCTGTTCTCACAGAGCAGACCAAAGCTGCAGTATCCAATAGACTCAATTAACACACTGTGCTGGCTAAAGTTGTCCAAGAGAGGAAATTACAGCTATTGGCTACTATTATTTTGGTTTAGTCCTCTGGCGAGAGCAGAATTAGAGGCCCGGGAATGGCTAGAGTTGGAATAGACCAGACTAAGGAGCTTGAAAGGGAAGTTAATGTGAGGAGGCAAAATAAAAAGTGTTTGAAAAGGCTCACGTCAAAGAAGAGCTGGGCTAAGATTGAGCAAATTGAGAACTACCAAATGGGTGTCATGCCGCTATCCTAGCCGAAATAATTTCGTCTCTGTGAAAACCATTTTCTTTTTAGGAAGGCACTTAAGACCCACTTATTTTAGGCCAATTTTAGCCTGTCCTCTGCCCTGGTCTCGCGCTGAGATAGCCCTTCGGGGCTGATTCGAGCACGTAATAAATTAAAATAACATAAGGCAAGTCTCCTTTCACATTGTTTTAAACTCTGAAATATCATTCATTACTAATAATGAAAATGGAAGTTGTTCTTAAAGGTAATCTTTGAAGGTCGGGAGGATGCCTAGTTATGTAAACTAGAAAGGAAAAGAAAAAGTCCTGGGCGAGAACGGAGAGGTGAAGGCAGCAAGGTAACACAAGAAAAGCTGATTTGCTCTTGCGTTGTCAGGGCAGCAGCCTACCTAGCGCTCCGTCTCTCGACCTCGCATGTATAGAGTGCCCCTGTAGTTGGGGTCTGAGCTAGGATCTAAGGCTCACACCCCTTTGAGTGCCTGAGTGACGCTCAGAACTCAAACTTGGTCTTCCTTCGGCCAAGCAGGAGTAGGTGGAACCTGGGCCTTTTACAGCTTGTGATGTTGCTGCTCAAGTTACCAGAATTGATTCCTTTCCAACATCCTTCTTCCTAAATGGGGTGTATTTTGTTCAGCAGTAGATAGTAAAACAAATAAAATGGTGCATGGTTACTGTTTTTGTCACCAATTCTCTTTCTTACCTTTTTGGTATCCTATTACATGCAGCGGAGCAGGTGTGATTCCAAGGCTCTCTCATGAGTCATGGTGTAGAAGTCAATACAGTGATTACCACAAAGCTGGATATGGAGTCTTTGGCCCCTGACAGAGACCGCTGTTTCAGGTGTGTGTTATGTACTAATGGTCAATAAGAACAAATTATTTCCCTTCGGCAGTGCTCTCTGGTGGATACTCTTTAACTGCAGGTTTATCAACTTAATATATCCCCCAAGCGCCAGACTGGTTCTAGAGAATTTTCCAGCAATGCTCTGGATTGCCGGTATGTGGAATGGTGTGGCTCTGTGTTGACCCTGTACTGCCCTGGAAATGTCAGAGTAGAGACACAATCATCATTCCCACATGGTGATGTCAGTTTCAAGTCTTTTCACTCTTAACGCCCTCAGATGCGAAGAGTAATACAATTGTTGGTGACAGTGTGCCAATCTCCGACCTGGGAGGTTACTCCACAGAATGGGGAGGCGGGATGGCAAAGAGGAATCTGCAGTTAGATGGTGTATCCACCAGAAAGAGCATTACTGAAGGCAAGTTACTTGTTCTACTGATACATACTTCTTACCACAGATACCTCACCTTTAGAATAGAAACCAAAGCAGTATTTCCCCACTGATGGACAGTCTGATGAGTGGACTCAAATCAGAAAGTCCTGCAGAACAGAGCGGGTGAAACGTCCTTCCACCATTCCTGGCAGTGAAGGAAGTAGTGCTTCATGAATAAATGCACCGATGCCCATGTCACAGCCAGGCAGATATCAAGGACAGGCATTGCTCACACCAGTGGAGTGATAGCAGCTTTGGACCAGGTAGAATGGGCTCACAGAACCTCCAGTAGCTGTTTTTCAGCCACTCCTTAGTACAGAGTTCTTCAATCTGTGGGGCGCGCCCCCAGGGGGGCGCGCCACCATCCCAGGGGGCGCGCGCTCCACCCGAAAATCTTACCTTTGTTGTCTTGTTTTTCATCTGTCCCACGTCGCAAGTTATCACCCATTTCAAATGGGGATTTTTGATTGGGTGCTGCTCCCGCTTTCTCCAATCAGCACGCAGGAACGTCACCAGTGACGTTCCACCAATGAGGGGACAGCAGCTGAGATTGCAGGAAGTGCCGCGAAATTTGCAGGCATAAAGCTCCTGCTTTCTACTTTTGCTGACTTTTCTTCCTGGTTTCCTGTGAAGGCTTCCCTACATGTTCCCGTCGCCTCGCTGTGAAGGACTGCTGAAATCTGCACAGGTAAGAGGGCTTTCTCGAGGTCTGGGGGTGGGGGAATGTTGGGCTGATGTTCGGCCGTAACGGAGGTTTGGAGGGAGGGGAAATCGATGGGGCACGACGTGCCCATGCTTCTGCAATTTCACGGGGTTAATTCCTAATGCTTCAGCTGTAGTGGGAGGCAAGGAGTCTCCTCTGCTAAAACCGAAAGCGAACGAACGATTCGGTTTTAGCAGAGGAGACTCCTTGCCTCCCACTGCAGCTGAAGCATTTCAGCTGTTGGAATTTAACCCTGTCCAAGGAGGATGTAACTTTCAGTGGAAGTGCTTGGGGTATGTTTGGGCATTAACCCACTTCACGCTTTACCAGCTGCAGGATCGTATTTGCAAATGTGGTTTATGGACGGTTCCTTAAAATGCTGCAGGACTCTTTTTAGTAGAATGGCCACGTAGCACAGACAGGGGTATTTGTTTTTTTCACGCCCATTACTACAATGTGTTGTGCCTATATAGACAATGTAGCCTAGGCTATTTGAATATTGATATGTAGATGCGCTTCTGCTCCTACAGCAGAAACATTGATTGAGTGCTGAATTGGGACAATGAGGCTGTTATGAAGTGGGGTGTAAAGTGATTTTCGGAGGCAGTGCTTCCTCCCAGCTCTTCGATTGTTTGGATGTTTAGAGATGTCAATGCTAGTGTCATGTCATAGCAGCTGAGATTGCAGGAAGTGCCGCGAAATTTGCGGGCATAAAGCTTCTGCATGTTACTTTTGCTGCCTTTTCTTTCTGGTTTCCTGTGGAGGCAAGAGGGCTTTTTCAAAGTCGGGGGAGGGGGGGATGTTGGGCGAAGGTTCGGCTGTAACGGAGGGAGGGGAAATCCATGGGCCACGATGTGCACATGCTTATGCAATTTCAAGTGGTTAAATTCCTACTTCTGAAATGTTACAGCTGCAGTGGTAAGCACAGAGTCTCCTCTGCTAAAACCGAAAGCGTGTTCGTGCGCTTTCAGTTTTAGCAGAGGAGAATCCCTGCCTCCCACTGCAGCTGAAGCATTTCAGCTGTAGGAATTTAACCCCATCCTGGGAGGATTAGCTTTTCCCACAAAGGAGAAAAAGTTTCTTTTAGAATTATACAGGCAGTAAAGTATCTATTAGCATCCTAAACTGTATTGTACTGGTAATTATATAATGCTTTTTTGCTTACTGTGAGGGCTGAAGTACTTTTGGGGGTTATGAGATATTCCTAGTCACTTGTCTTCAGAGGTACCTTTAGGGCAGCAGCCCCTGGGTCTGCACAGAGAAGCTAATTACACCATTTCAAACCTGTTTGTAAATATTTCGGGAATGTTTAACTTTCTCTAAAATACTCCCGTACTGGAGTTCAACAATTACATAGGCCTCCCAGGCAATTGTGTGGAATGTTGCACTTGGGCTGCATTTAGAAGAGCAAAGCAGCCAAGCTGGAAAATACGTAGTTTCTTTTAGAATTATACAGGCGGGCAGCAACACCCACAGGGCTAGAAGGGCTTCAAGTTGCCAAAAGAAAAATGCCAGCCATGTGTTGTATGAACACCCTGCAAATTGCTTGTCTTGGCACTAAATACGGGTTATAAATAAAGAAGTATGTATTCATTTGTAATGTGACTTTTCTGTCTTTCTTCCCTTTCAGTCATGGATCTTTCAGGCAGCCCTAGAACACAATTTAAAGTGCTTTCTATTTATATTTGCTATTCGAAGTATGCACAGATAAGTGCTGAAAATACAGCTTTAGGTGACTGCTTATTTTTGTACCGCCTGGGATATCAAAATAAGGTGCTGGCAACCCCAATCCTAAAACTGGAAGTTTGTTGTAGGATCAGTACGTTATTTATTTCCTCCACCCTCGATCCCTGGTTAATGCCTTAATACCAATAGTTTAACTTATATGTGAAATCCTACGCCGCCGTCAATAACATGCTGACATACTTCAAGTGCCTGGGCATGCACCCTACATTCAGACAACACACTCCTCATTTTCACCCTTCCCTTTCACGCTCACCCTGCACTCACAGGGATCACAATGCCCTCACACTGTTCCCCATGCACTCACCATTCACCCGCTCACTCTGCACTCACAGTGATCACTCTGCACTCACAATGCACTTGCGCTGTTCACCCTGCAGTCACACGAGCACACTACTCACCCTGTACTCATGTGACACTTCACTCACCTGTCCCCCTCACTGCTCACTCTGCAATCTCACTCCAATAAGCCTATCACTAACCATACATTCATTTGTCCCACTCTGCACTTACATCCGCTCCCAAATTCATACGGTCACCTCACTCACCCTGCAGTCACTACTCTTACCCTACTCTCTCACTGTAGCATGGCTCACCGTGCACTAACATGGGCACTCCTGCCACCCACACAGCGCAGAGGGTTAATGTGCCTGCTACAAAAACGTGTACTATGCAGATCAAAGAACTGAGTGTGAGTAAACTATGAGTAGCGCTATAAAAATATGAAATGTTTGTCAGAAAGGTGCTATAGAGAGATGAGGTGCATTGTTGGTGAGTGGTAGTGAGGGAATTTATGGAGGAGGAGGAAACTGGGGCGGGGGCGCCAAAGAGACTGTTGCACGGTGTGCAACCAGTGCTATGGCCAGCCCTGGCTGGGAGTGTTAGCCCCCTCTGAAGTTCGGGTCTAGTTGCGCCCCTGCACACAAGTATGGGCATGTTGTGTCCCATCAAGGTTTTTGACCTAAATTACAAAAGGACACCTTTACATGCACTGCAATCCAGCCTTTCAGGGGCACCTTGATAGAGACACCTCTGTTTTTGCCCTGATGGCCTGGAATAATTCCTAAACAGATTCTTGTAAATACAGTTTTTTATTTTTTTGCCATTTCTTTTTAATGTGAGTGATGTGCGAGAGTCTATTACTATTTGCAGAGAAATGTGTGTGTTTCATGCAACAACCATAAAGTTTATTTTAGATCAAAACGGGTCCTCGCATACGAGAAATTGGAGGATATCACAGATATTATTCGCTGTAAAATTAGTGGGCTGCTGCTGTGTTACAACAGTGAAAACACACATCACTATCTCTGAATATTAGATGTAACACTTTTAGAATTTCGACCATAGTGTCTGTGCACCATTAGTAGCCTGGTTAAAGAGGGTATGGCAGAGCTGAAAGTGAATCATAAACTCAAAGCTGTTCTGAGCAGGGGCCCCCAAAATAGTTTTGGCCTACGGCCCCCAAAATCCTTAACATGTCCCTGTCACCACAAAGTATGTCAGACAGCATTGCTCTGAAGTAAAATAGGCAACATCATGAATTTTTTTATTAGTTCTATTTATTTAAACATAAGCCCGACGTGTCCTAAACCCCCACTGCTTCAGGCAAGCAACTTATCGTACCACTAAGGAATTCTCACTGAGGTGTTCGTTCAGTGCCCTCTCTGTGGACTTTGACGTTTGTCATCAGATCCATAACTGGTTGGTGGGCAATTATTCCATTAACTCTGCCTTAAACGTTTGTTAATGATTTCTAGAGAAGAATTGTTCCTTGTGTACCAGCTCTGAGCTACGGAGTGCTTAAACTCTGATAACACTGTCTCCCTTACAGACACTCAAACGTTTACATGTGTACACATTCTGTCAAACAAACACATAATAGTGCACGTGTGCGTACAAACACAGCTATCACTAGCAGCCTTGAAAATGCTACAGAAGTTGGAGATTCAAAGCATCATACACACATTATTGTACTTAGTATGATTCCACTTTGAAGATTGATTTGGGCTGAAAAAGCATACTTACAATTCAAATTTCTGGCATTTTTAGGCTTTGTTTACATATAATGCTAACTCTTCATAGCTACCTGGGTGTGTAGGACGTTGGATGTCTAAAATCGAAGCGGAGAGAATGTGGTTTTATACTCCGAGCTGGTGACGTACCTGTGGAGTCAGGTTTGATTCCTGGCCTTGGCGCTACATCCTGTGATCTAAGACAAAATAATTTAATTTATCCGTGCGTAATGTAATAAATCTGACCCTGTGTATTGTAACTGGTGCTCATTTAAAGTGTTCCAGTGCCCGGGAACCGAGTTTGCACAATGTAAAACTGTGAAAAGATATTATTTATAAAGAAATTATTGGCACTAATTTTTCCCAATATATCTAGGTGGTGTCTTAACCAATGGAGTCTTAGCTTTGGCATAGGAAAGATTTATATTTTTAATACAAATTTAAAAAAAGGTACAGAGGGGCGGTACGGAGTATCCCAGGAGCCCTCCTTGTTCTGTTCCAGATGCCATTCAGCTGCACATGTTGTATGAACCCTTTTTGATGCAGTAGAATAAGTTATTTTTCCCAGTGCTTTTTTGCCCTGGCCGTACGTCTGTAATATTGCAAAGGTCTATGAGCAAAGGCCGGGCCTCCATGAAAATTATGCGTCCGTACTTAAACAGTCCAAAAACCACAATTAAGACCTCTGAAGTAAAAACTTTGTGCTTACAGGAGAGTGGGTGTATTGTGTATGGGGGGATATTGAAGTGAAGGAGCCTCAAGGAAGTACATGCAAGGTCAATTTAACAAACTTGAAAGAATGTAAAGCTACTGTGGCCCTGCCAGAAATCACATTTTTAACTTGCAGATCATGGCCATCTTACCAGCCATCAGGACTTCAACTAATAACTTGCAGATCATGGCGTGTTTTATTTGCCCTTAAGATAAGGCAGCAAGTAACTTCTAGGCATGTCATTCACTCCCTTGCCCATCACTATGATTCTGATCTCGGGAGCTTTCATGGCGTCTCATGCAAAACATACTGAGAACATGCAAGTAATATTTCTTAAACGTTTTCTCTTCATTGCAAGGGAAAAAGCTACTTGATCGCTAGGCCGAGGACTCCTATTCAAGCAGAAGAAACATCTGAGGAAGTGAATAAGAAGGTACGCATTTGTTTTTGAGTGATGGGTGAAGGGGCAGTGCTGAAGTTTGCCCTCACTAACCTTTGAACAAGTAACTTGCAGAGCCTCATCGGTGGTATACAGCATATACAAACTGCAGCAATTTTGGGAGCACCTACTTAAAGCCTGGATGAGCTGGAATTACTTTTTATCCACTTACCACAGAATGATTCGTTTATCCAAAATTATTTTATTTAAAACATAAGATTTTTTTTTTAAAGATTTTTTTTTTTTTGAAACTACAAAGTTAAAAACCTGCTGTACCTCATGCAGCTGTAAAATTGCAGCCATGTACTATTCATTAACATGCAGCTTCAAATTTTGTATCTTAGGTTAAGCAAGCATTTGATATGGATCGTTTTCTGCTCCCAAAAGATGGTAGAGTGCTCAAGCGAAAGGCTGAAACAGAAACAGATGGAGAGAGAAAAGCTGCAAAAACAAGGAAATATGATGCCTCCTATTTGGACTTTGGGTTCACCTGCATTGTTGTTAGTGGAGAAAGCAGACCACAGTGTGTGGTTTGTGGTGTGATCTTGGCTAACGACAGCTTGAAGCCAACCAAACTAAGGCGTCACTTTGAAACAAAACATGGGTCTCTAGCAGGAAAAAACAGATTTTTTTGTCAGGAAGTTGCAAGAGATAACTCAGCAGAAAGAAGCGGTGAAACATGTGGCAAATACTCCTGCAAATGCATTAAAAGCATCATACCAAGTAGCATACCACATTGCCAAAAACAAAAGGCCCTTTGTAGATGGAGAAAAGGTGATTCTCCCAGCATTGCTCGACGTAGCTAGGACAATGCTTGGTGAAAAAGCAGCAGAGAAGTTCAAAAGTATACCCATCTCAGACACAACAGTTTGCCGCCGCATCTCTGACATGTCAGAAGATATCCAGGGACAGCTCATAGCCCGGTTGAAATCAAGTTTGTTTGCTTTGCAGCTGGATGAAGCAACTGATGTGTCAAAGGATGCCCATTTAATTGCTTATGTTCGTTACTGTTATGAAAAGCTAGTATTAGAAGATTTTTTATTTTGCAAGCCAATAAAGGGGCGGGCAACAGGATCCGATTTGTTTGCCATTATCAATGACTTCCTGAATATCCATGGCTTAAAATGGGAAAACTGTGTTGGAATCTGCACAGATGGTGCTCCTTCAATGTGTGGTGCAAGGGCTGGCCTAAAAGCTAACGTACTGAAAGTGGCTCCACATATTCTGTGGACCCACTGTATGATACACCGGGAAGCCCTTGCTGTTCGTAATATGGACAGCGAACTAGAGGATGTGCTGAATTCTGCTATAAAAATAGTAAATTTTATAAAGACCCATCCCACAAGAGCTAGTCTATTTGCAATTTTATGTGCAGAAATGGGAGCTGAGCATGATGGCTTGCTGTTTCATACAGAAGTGCGGTGGTTATCCCGGGGGAAAGTGCTGTCTCGCATCTTTGAATTAAGGAATGAAGTACGGCAGTTTCTTCTGTGTTTGGACCCCTGCAAAGCAGAACAACTATGCAATTCCCGCTGGCTTGTGCTTCTAGCATACCTTGCTGACATTTTTGAGAAATTAAATTCCCTGAATCTGTCTCTGCAAGGAGCTGACATGACTTCTTTTACCATGAATGAAAGAATAACTGCATTCAAGAAGAAGCTTGAATTATGGAGAAGACTAGTTGAAGATGGCTTGTTTGAGCAGTTTGCATGTTTAGTAGATGCTCTTGCGGAGACTGAATATGAACTTCCAAGTGTTGCTGAAATAATAAAAAATCACCTGACGTCTCTCAGGGACAGTTTGCAAAGGTATTTTCCTGAGGACAACGATCACTTGAATGACTGGGTCTTTCAACCATTTCTGGCAGAGGTGGCAAGCCATCTCCCGATTCGTATGCAGGAAGAACTGATTGATCTCCAAAGTGACCGCACTCTGCAGATGCATTTCAGCAAAGTCTCACTGGGAGAGTTTTGGCTGAAAATGTCTGCAGAATATTCAGCTTTGAGAGAAACTGCTATCAAAACTCTCTTGCCTTTCAGCTCGTCCTATTTATGTGAGATTGGGTTCTCAGCACTTGCGGTGTTAAAGACTAAGTACCGTTCAAGACTGGATGTGGAGCACAACCTGAGGATGGCAGTAGCAAAAATCCATCCACAGATTGACCGTCTCTGTGGCGAAAAACAGGCACACCCGTCACATTAATGGTGGTGTTATTATCAATCTGTCGTGTAAAACAAAGCATCCTAGTAAAAACAATTTGCGCACATTTTATCTTGGAAAAATTTGTTTTGAGATGTGTAATAAGCCTCTGTCATTTAACCACACCCACTCACAAACCTACAGTTAACTAAACTCTTATTGCGTTGAACATTATTTGCCGGATATGGCCCGGGATATGTGGGTGGCGGTCAATTATGTAGTGTACCAGATTCCAAAAATTTCTGTCAGGTAGTGGGGGGGCCCCGACATTTCAAAAAATTCAGCTGGGGGGGCTCAACCTACAAAAGTTTGAAGACCTCTGCCTTAGTAGATCTTGATGCAGAGGACCATCTACCTCAACAGGGTCCTCTTCTCCACAGCCTTCTGTTTCTTTGCTCTAGAAAATCCCACAATGAGCTGATCAGCTACTTGATGGGCCTTGGTACAATCAATGTATGAACTCAAAGCCCATTTTGACATCTAACCGATGGAGCCTCTCCTCTTTTGATGGATGAGGAAAAGCAAATAACACCAATAGAGTGTTTGAATGCCTGATTTGGAAGAGTCTCACAGTTTTGGGCAAAAAGGTTTACTGGGAAGAAAGCAGTGTTAGGGTTGTTGAACAGAAAGTGCCTGAAGTTCACTCATATGATGACAGAAAGTAACTGCAATAACGAAAGCAGTTTTCAGAATCAAAAGACATAACAAGCAACTTTCCATAGGCGTGAAGGGTGTACACAGAGGAATGTCAAGAGAAAGTTAAGGTCCCACTGGGACATCACCAACTGTTTGGTAAGGAACATCTGTGTTAAACCGTTAACAAACCTCATACCTTGAGAATTGAACAAGGATTGTTGGTCTGGCGAACGTACAGAGACTGAAAGGGCTGATAAATAAAGCTTTCATTGTGCCCACTGTAAGGCCTTGCTAGGCTAAGGAAATAAACAATGTTTTACAGCTTCGCTTGCAAGAGGTCAGTGTTTTGGGCACCACACTGGGCAACAAATTTGTCCCAGCGGCCAGCAGAGATAGATGTGTTAGGGCACCTGTCAGCAAGTATGACATCCACCACCTCAGATGGCTGCTGCCACTCAGTGTCCAGCTCAATAAACAATGGGGTGACCCAGTATCCCTCAGAACCTGGGTATTTGTAATACAAAATAAACAATGGTTCTGTCGGGTGTAAACACAGTATTTCTTAAGGTACCAATCAATTGGGTCAAGTTATTTCAATCAGAGATTAAATATGCAGAACATTTCAAAAGACGAAACACACCACTAAAAGATATGCAAAAATTCACAATTAAATCAGATTTTTCGGTATTAGGATGTTTATATAAATTTCATCATTTATAGATACCCATATCTAAAGAAGTTATTTGCATACATAGCTGCCAACATTGTGAAAATCAAAGTGAATAGTGAATAGGTGACATAGTGTAATCAGTGACACAATAAGTGCTCAATATATACAAGGTGTTTTTAAAAATCTGTACACGTTCAAAAGGGCCAGGGCAAAAGCCACACAATGAGCCTGCTACTCTGTTCGATTTCAGTATTTCGAGCAGGGCCTTGAACTGGACCAGTATATCGTCGACGTTTCAACCCTAAGAGTGCGATATTATAACATCTGGCGGTCTTCATCAGGACTCAAGTAAGGGAGAAGGCTGGCAGCCTAACGGTAACCAGTAAGAATCCCGGTTGGTGGACCATCTAGTTATTTCCAAAGCAGATCTTGCGTGGAGCCAACCCGGACTTCCAAGCACAAGTAGATTTATTCGTAAGAATCTTTATTATTTCACCAATGGGAACAGATCCAAGAAGGAGCAAAGCAGGGACACTAAATCTTCCTGCCGTGTAACCGCATCCAATGCGGTTGAGTCCTGATGAAGACCCGCCAGATGTTATAATATCGCACTCTTAGGGTTGAAACGTCGACGATATACTGGTCCAGTTCCAGTTCAAGGCCCTGCTCGAAATACTGAAATCGAACAGAATAGCAGTATATATTGAGCACTTATTGTGTCACTGATTACACTATGTCACCTATTCACTATTCACTTTGATTTTCACAACGTTGGCAGCTATGTATGCAAATAACTTCTTTAGATATGGGTATCTATAAATGATGAAATTTATATAAACATCCTAATACCGAAAAATCTGATTTAATTGTGATTTTTTGCATATCTTTTAGTGGTGTGTTTCGTCTTTTGAAATGTTCTGCATATTTAATCTCTGATTGAAATAACTTGACCCAATTGATTGGTACCTTAAGAAATACTGTGTTTACACCCGACAGAGCCACTCAGTGTCCATGCATGGAGGTATAAGTTGCAGAGATTCAGGTGGAGGACCCTGTCCTGTTGCGGAGATATCCTCCTGAAAAAGTACCATGATCGGGGAGCTGTTGCACACGCTCAGTTCTGGACACTACACTCTTAAGGACAAGCATGATGACTGGCTTGGTCATTCTTGATCTTCAGAATTTAAGGCAGGTGACGTAGTGGCAGAAAGGTGTCCAGTAGTTCCTCTGTCCACTCCAGCTGGAATGTGTTTCCATCGAATGCTCTTGTGGAAACTACAACACACAAAAATGTTGACACAGCGCATTCTCGATGGTAGCAAACAGATTTAGTCAGGGCTCTCCTCACCGATAGAATACACCCTGCGCCACCTTGTGATGCATAATCCACTCATGCACTGCTAGGCAACATCTGCAAAACTTGTCTGCTCTGGTATTCAGTGACCTCCCAGGTGGTTGGCAACCAGAGAAAAGGTGTGCTGCTCCAGCCATTTCCAGAGATGCAAAGCCTTGTGTTACAGGTTCCTGGACCCCCACTTCACTCAGTTTGTTGCAGTACTACATGGTGGTCATGTTGTCCATGAGAACCATCACCAGTTTCCCCTTGATAGATGGCAAGAAGGCTTTTAGGGCACAAGGCCAAAATGCCTCGGAGCCGCCCTCACTGGGGTCCAGGACAAGGCCTAAAATATCAGGATCATAGCGCAAATGTCCCAGGCTCACTGTGAAGGCAAAGCCTTGAACGTCACTGTATCCATAACCACCCCAATGAAATGAAGTGACTGAGGAAAGCAGGTAGGACTTCGGCTCCTTTATTGTGAGTCCCAACCATGTTGAGAGTTCACCATCGTTCGGAGGTGGTCAACGTTGACTGCCCACTTTCAGCAGCAAGTCATTGAGGTATTTTAATACAGAAGCTCATGATCTCCAAAGATGTGCACTGACCACCGCTATCACTTTCGTGAACATCTGAGGGGCGGAGGTGAGGCTGAAAGGGATCACAACAAATTAGAAGTGTTACTGTCCCACCTTGAAGTGCAGGTTACACTTGTAGGTCTGCAGCGTGAGTATATGAAAATACAGATCCTGAAAGTCCAAGGACATCATCCAGTCTCCCGGGCCAACAGCAGATTGGCTCAGATTCTATGTGAGCATTTTTAATATGTCCTTCCACAGGAAGGGGTTCTAGAGTTGAAGGTCTAAAATAGGCCTGAGGCCTCCATCCTTCTTCAGGATGAGAAGTAGTGGAAATAATAACTACTGTCTTTCTCCGAATCTGGTACCCGTTCTATGTTACCCATAGAGGGTTAGAGGCATATCTCCTGCAGCAAGATGGGCTAATGCTCCTCCAAAATCTGTTCTGGTGTGAGGGGAATACTGGGTGGGGAGAGAAAATATAGGGCATAGCCCCTTTGAACAACCTGGAAGAACCATGAATCAGACATCAACTTGGGAAGAAATACTCAATCCTGACCTCCACCAGCTTGGTGTGATCTGCTGAGGATAAACTAAAGAGGCTTGCTACCCGTTTTAGCAGGTCAAAGGAAGTTGGAGGACTAATGCCCATGCTGGCCTCTGTGATGTCTGCCAGTGCTATGGCCACAGCCTCTGAAGGAATGGGTTGCTTGTTGCACCACTGACTGCTTATAGGCCAGCCATCTGGAGTAGCCCCTTTAAATGTGCTGTGGTGCTACTATCCTATTCTAGAGTGGAGTCCACCTTCTCTCCAAAGAGGTGAGACCCATCCAAGGCCTTATCCATCAGAATAGCCTGCACATCACCACAAAATACAGCCAACCTCCTCCAAGCATGTCTGTGGAGCACGACACTGGTACCGGACTGCCATGCAAATGCAATCCATTGTATCGAAGCCTGCTCGGATGATATATTTCACTTCCTACTGTCCATTATAGATTGTCTGAGCCAAAAAGACTGCCCACAAAGATCTCCCTGGCCATGTCCCTTAGGGTATGTGCATATCAGTCAGCTGAATGAGAGTTTATGAACTTCTGTGGCAGACTGGCAGAAGAAAACATTCACTTGCTAAAAGCATCAATATTTTTATAGATTCTCTATCTGGAGGATTGATCGGAAATGCATTAGGATTCGCTTTGCTGGATGACGCTGGTACAATTAAGGCTTTTCGGACTAAGGTGGTTGGTGAGAAAATCTGGATAAATGGGCACAGGCCTAGGTTTCAACGATGTGTAAGAACATGGTTTCGAAAAGGTAGTCAAAGACATCCATGAGGGAATCGTTTCATAGAAGCAAATGTTGCAGGTCCAGGGTGTAGAATCCCTAAAACTCTGCATCACAACTGCAAATGAGCCACTCTCTTCCGCTGGGGGGCAATGTGGTAAGTCGAGCTCGGTTTCAAGAGAGGTGTCAAGCCCACTGGTGCTTTGTAAGTCAAGGCATAAAGTATTGTCAATATAACCAGGAGGGCGAAAGCCACAACCCTCACCATCATTATTCTGGGGTTTACCCAGTTCTGGCGCAGGATCAGTTTAAGTCAGAACCACAAAGAAAAGTGAGCGTCGCTGATAATTGAGTTGTGGTAGACACACAGGATCACAGTCAGGTTGCATGACAACTGGTCCCACTTTTGTGATTTCTTAGCAAAACATTGGATGAGCACGGGTCTATGCCGGGTTGGGGATGGACATTCTATCAGACCCACGTTATCAATTGACACTGGTGGAGTAATTATCAGTGTCGGTTTGTCACAGACCAGCGTGGATCTTGAGGATGGAGACTTTGGTCAGTAAAATAGTTAGTATGGGCTCAATAACGGGTCCCACAGCGTACAATACCAATACTTACAGTGGACATTTGGTCAGCCCATTACTTTTGATTGTTTGGCTTACTCCTCACACGGACTTTCTTGCTTCCTAGTTGATGACTTTCCTTCTTCTTGTGTTTGTCCCTCCAATGGAGCACAGCTTATTTGCCATTCTTTTGAATTCCGGGGGCTACCACGGGAAAATGGGATAAACCTTCCAGCGCAATGCTCGAAGCCGATAGTAAGTAAAGATGTCCAGCAGAGAGGCCTCCCCCCTCTGCCGAGTTCTCCAGTAACAGTCTTGAAAGGAATATATCTCCCACAGCTATGCAGCCTTTGGATAATGCCGGCAGTGCTTGTGATGCAGTTTAAAAGGTTGGTGACTCAGCGCCTGTTTTTTGGGGGGAGAGGGGAGTAGAGAATTGAGGTATTGAGCCTATTTCGTATTTTTTCCCAGGCTGCCTGTGTTCAGACGACCATGTCAATTAGTCTTAAACGCAGCGTGGGATCTGTTCCCGCAAGGTTGTCAATAAGGTGGGATGTGCGCGATCATGTTCAATTGCCAGGTGTGCCATGTACGGAGGATGGTCATGCCAAAAATGTGTAAAGTGCTGTTGCGCGCGCACACAGAGTTCAAAGGGCGCAGCAAGTCCGCCTTCATCGTATGGCAGCATCAGCGTTTTCGATTGGATACGTTATTGTCTGCCCGCCCAAGCTAATGTTATCAAGTGTGATTTCAGAGTTTTGAAGAATTGCTGTGTCAATGGTATAGGGATATTATAAAATAGGTATAGTAGTTTGGGTAATATGGCCATTTTAATCAACGCAATTCTGCCCTTCAGCGACAGTGGAAGCTAAGTCCAGCGCCTATTCTGCACTTCTATGTGCATTATGGTGGTCTCATAATTTTCCCTAACCACTGTGGTCCTGTCCCGATCAATCCAAAGCCCTAAGTATTTGATGGAGATAGTAGCTCCTGTCAGCGGGAAGTCTAGTGCATGGGGCCGTGTTGTCTGTCTTAATGGGAATATCGTGGATTTGTTCCAGTTGATCACAATCCACACAATCGCCCGGAACTGCGTGAATTCTCGTATGACAGGGCTGAGATTTCACCCCAGATCAGTCAAGTAAAGTGCAGTATCATCTGCATATAAGGGCACACATTGCGAGGTGAGAATGCCAGCCCACGTTCCCCATGCAGCTGGTGAATTGCACACACCAGAGGTTCTGTAGCAAGCGCATAAAGTATGGAAGACAGGGAGCACCCCTGGCAGGTGCCCTTACCGCTGGCAAATGGGTTAGAGAGCAGGCCGCCTGTTCCAATACCGGCAGAAGGAGCATTAGACAACGGCCACATTAAACTGGTGATGTTGGGCAGTATGCCATTTGCAATAGGACTGAGTAATTAATACTATTCAATGGAGTGAAAGGCTTTGGCTGCATCTATAAATATGTCCACTACTTCCTACCTAGAGCCCAGCTGATGTATGAGAGCAAAAAGGGTTCTCAGGTTATGTGTGGTGGACTTTCAGGGGATAAATTCCTCTTGATACAGGATCACCAGCCCCAGGAGGAGCAAGAGCAGCCTATTTGAAAGAGTTTGACAGGATTATTTTGTCTGTGTTTATCAACGACAGTGGTCAGTAGAATCTGGGCATTCAGGTGGCTTATCTGCTTAAGGAGCGCTATAAGAATTGAATCTCTCAGTGTTGGTGGCAGAATGCCCTGCTGCAATGCCTCGTTCTAGTCCTGCAGCAACCTACGTGCCATTAGCGTCGCATATTGTTTATAGATTCCAGCGGGAAGCCTATCCATGTCCAGGCCTTGCCCGTAGGGAGTCCCGCAATCGCTGCCCAGATCTCCTCCAATATGAGCAGCTCCTCTCGGAACCGTCTCAGGGGGCCCCCTCTATCCACACTGCTATGCAGTCAAAATATTGTTCTATCTCACCAGGAATTTGGCTTACTTGGGACATGTATAAGCAAGTGTAGTAGTCCACCAGTTCCAACAGTATATCGTCTGCCTCATGGGCAAAGGTGTCATCTTCTGTGCAGCTGGGAAATAGCTGGTGTGTGGCTGTCCAGTTGCGCCAACATGGTGAGCGTTCTACCAGACTGCTCTGCTTCCCCATATATTCTAGCCTTGCCATGTTTAACCTCCTGCTCTGACTCTATAAATGCGTATGCCGTTGCTTAATTTTCCCCAGTTGGTTGGGGTTTGGGGATGTAGAGTATTGCATCCCTAACGTTTAAGTGCACGTTCTATTTGGTCAAGGTCGGCAGGAAGTGCAGTCCAAACTGCATGTTTGGCAATACAACCCCCCCTCCCCCCATATATGCCTTGAATGCATCCCCAGGGATTGCACCTAGCCCTCGTCTTTTAAGTAGTTCTGGATTTTACTCCTGAGTTCCTCTGTAAATACAGTTTCAAGCAGGAATTGTGGGGAGAGACACCAGGTGAAGGCACGATGTTTGGGAGCTGGAGTTGTGAACGTAAGCAGTGCTGGCGCATGGTCAGATAGCATGGGGGTAAGGGCGGGGGATGTCCTACGTTTTTTGTACACCCACACATGTTCAGTGTGCCAGGCTAGTAGTCTAGCGTCGCCCATGTCCCGTTGGATGTGGATACATGCGTCCCTTCGGCCCCGTGGGAAATCTGTTTCCTCAGATAACACACAGCCCATGGGTGTTAATAATGTCCGAGAAGGTGGCGGCAGCAGCAGCATGGTGAGAGCACACATCGGGGTTCGAACAGCCCAGCTGCTTGTTCAATACTAGGATAAACTCTCCTCCCCAGAGTATGGCACACGGTGCAATTGTGGTGCATTTGTACAATAGTTGTCAAACAATTTGGGTCATCTGTGTTGCGGCTGTAGGAATTGAGTAGCTTGAGAGATTTCCCACCTATCACCATCTGAAGTATATTGAACTGCCCCTGGGAATCGGTCTCCTAGTACAGAAGAGTGAATGGCACTCGTTTGATTAACAGTGCTGTACCCCAAGCGTAGGAGGAGTAGTAGTAGTTGGAAAAGGAGCAGTGACTGCTCCATTTGGTTACCCAAACAATGGTAGTCTGTACTCTGTGGTGTCTCTCTTGGAGTAAGGAAATATCGATTTTGTGGCAAGTCAAGTACACAAGCACCTATCGTACCTTGTGGGGATTGTTCAGCCCCCGCACATTCCAGGTAAGGAATCAGAGTTGGAGGTGCGTGATCCCCCCAGGTATCCGCACATAACCAACTGGGGGACTGGTTCACTGAAGTGATCTGTTCTGGGCTGAACGTCCTCATCAGCTTTCGGGCAGTAAGGATTCAATGTATATGTGGTGTGCACTGTGTGGGAATAAGGATCTGCATTTGGATTTTTGGCAGTGCATCTGTCCGTCCCACCCACAACAGCGACCCCAACCTGCCAGTGAAAGTACTTCTAATTTTCTAAACATTAAACAACATTTGCATCAAAATAATACGTAGCCTCATATGCTAACTCTTTTATCTCAGAATAGGAATTACCCGTTTGGGGTAGTCCTGAGTGCCAGCCTACCCACACCTACCTTTGGGGTGTCTGCCGGACACTATCAGTAGTAGCGATAAATCTAAACATCCCTGACATATTGTATTATAGTCCAACGTGCTTTCAGCTGTCAGCAACGTGCACGCCCCCGTGGCTTTGAGCCTCTTGAGGTGTATGGAGGGCCCAGTTCATCCCCCAGCCCATATCACAGCACACCCGATCCAACCAGCCCTGTACCTGGGGGTGGGGGCAGCAGTAAGGGCAGTAGCCTAGGGTGTCATTCGATATAGCTCAGCATCTTCCTCCAGTGTCTGTAGTCCTTGGGCTGTCTCTGATCGTGTGTCCTTGAGGAGCTTTTTTTTTTACAAATAGTTCCGCTTTCTGCGGCGACCCAAAGATGTGTGTTTTGTCTTTGTGGACTATTTTGAGGCGTGCAGGCTATAACATCACGTACTGTACGCCTGCCTGACGGAACTTGCATTTGATGGGTAGGTACTCCCAACTAGCCTCCTGTACTGCCAGAGTGAAGTCCGGGAATATGGAGATGGTGAAGCCCTGGTGCGTTAGTGGTTGCTTCTCACGAGCCAGGTGAAGGGCTGCATCCCTATCCAGGTAATTGTACAGTCTGGCGATAATGGGATGCAGAATTGCACCAGGCGGGGACCTAGTGCCCGGTGGGCTCTCTCCACTGCAAACAGGGGTGAAAATCTATCTGCCACCAGCAACTTTTTCAGGAGAGATTTCACGAAATCTGCCATTGAGCCAATATTTGTCGATTCCGGCAGTCCCACTATACAAAGCTGCTGCGACGCGAACTGGCTTCCAAGTCCTCATTCTTCGCTCTGACATTCAGGATCTTACTAATATCTAGCAATTTCTCATTATGCCCTGTTGCATCATCCTCCAGGCTAGAAATTTGATCTTCAGCTGTAGTGAGGCGTTTATCAATAGTAGACGTTAGTTTATCCACCAGCTCTGTCAGGGTGTTTATTTTGTTGTCTATAGACATTAAACTCTTTTCAATACAAGCAATGTTTTCACGCTCGTATTCACCTCTTCCGTGGGAGGGGTGTTCCTGCGCTGTAGTCCCACTGTCGCTAGAGTGTGCTCTGCCCACTTTCTTGGTTTCAAAGTTCTTGGCATTGGACTTCTCCATCTCTGCAGATCCTTAGCTGTCAGACTGGAGCCAGCACGTCGGGGCCACCACCCTGTACTATTTGATTGCTGCTGAGTGGTCAGACAGTAGGAACCAATAGGTTTAATGCAAACAGGATTTGTTTATAAAAAGAAAAAAAAGGGTAAGCAACAGTCCGTCATTGCTTAATATAAAGCGAAGAAGGGATCACAACGATGGGAAAGCAACAGTCAGAACTGTAGTGCTGTTAACCTACATAAGTATTTATTTTGGCCTTTTTGAATAGCACAGATTGACTCTAACTGATGCAAAAAGATACTCAGGATGCTTAAATCATCTATCCGCGATGTCGGTTTCAAATGCATCTTTCGAGAAGGTTGGATGGCTTTCTTGAGGTGTCAGAGAAGAGTTCAGGTAATCCTAAATTAGCATCCGATTCAGCCATTGGGCCCCAGCTCCAGAATGCAGGAGGATATTTTTACGTCACTAAGAAAAGTTTAGGCGACTGTGTATAGACACTAACATTTTATTCCCACCACAGCTAAAAGTGATTTTGTAAAGCCATGCATGAATGAAAAAACTTGAATAGCACAATTTATGGACCGCCTGTAGGCTGTATGCTACCATTTTCCTGCAGAGCTGAACAAAGAACAAGCTAAAGAAAAGGTTTGAAACAAGTATTTTTAGTAACCAGACATTTCGGTTTACTCAATTCATTTCAAATAATCTCTGGCAGCGTTCAGGCTTTAGGCCCAGGGAGGTACTCCACATATCTCTATGGGATGATAACAAAAAGTGTACCGACAAAAGCAAACCTTTATCCATGGACCTTGGTGCTCATCAACGGATTGGGAATTTGATTGCATCCCAAACTTGACCTGATATTTATGGGATACTCGTTGGACACAATATCTGACCTTAATAAGCTGTACAAAAGATTTTTGGGTCATAGCAAAGCTCACCAGATGTACTTGCTAACTTCATCACCTGCCGTTTCATGCCATCCAGGTAGCTCTCTCATGTTTTGGACCTTTTTGGCCAGGTTTGTTAAGAACAAAACGACAATCATGAACATTCTGCGCCATCTTGTCTGATGAAAGTTCCTACGTGCACATAAACTACAGTCATTCTGATTGACCACAGCCATTTTGTACTCTGTTGGTCACCTTCATTTCACCCTGTCCTCTAGTGTGCTGGGGGGGTATAAACTATTTCCACGACAAACATCAACATCACCTGCTGCCTCAAACTCGTCTTTACTCTCATCCTTGCACAAACAGGTTACAAATACCAAACAGCCTCTTGCAAGCATGGTTTATTGCACTGCACACAGCAAGACTTGTTTTTGCCAACAATGGGACCTGTTTTTATCAACAGAACGGACTCTTAGATCTGGCCGGTCTCACTTGTGTTTAGACCCTGAAGCAAGGTCCAGCTGCAATTAAATTGTCTGTTTTTGACCTGGGCGGGAGGAGAGTTAATGTTGGGCTGGTGTAACCATGTTGATGAAACAATGTTGGGCTTGTGTAACCATGCTGATGAAACAATGTCGGGCTTGTGTGACAACCTGCCCGGGGCGGAGACTCCAAGCTTGTAACCATGATGAATGAAACAAATACATTGTGTAAAACCTGTATAAAAGGAAGAGCCAAAAGCATTGCCAGTAGAACACCTCCCTGAAGACATCCTGGTGTCAGCAGTTGACGGGGTCTCCTCTAAGAGTAATAAACCTTTTTCTTGCCTTCCAGCTTCCAGCGCCTGCCTCGTTATTTTAGATAGCGAATCCAAAGTGGATTAAAGGTGACCTTGCGCCGGGCAGCATTGGGGATCTCAGGAGACTCGCTGCTTTTCACAAATTGGCGACCCAACGGGGGGGGGGGGGGGCCCATCAGAGACACGTGGGTCCAGTAGAGAGGTCCTAACGACGGAGTGAACGACAATGATTGGAGTGCACCTGCCTGAAAGAGACCCTCGTCTGGCTGCCAATCGACTGAACTTCACTGGTTCCGAACGGACCTCTCTCGAGTGACCTGCGGTCCTGTGACTGGGGCCTTACAGGAACGCCGCATTGATTGTTGGAGTAAGAGGACAACCAGGCGCTGGAAGGGGAATACGAAGAACTGTCCATACGGTCCGGGTAAGGTCGTGAGAAAACATGACTTAAATTGATTGATTGATAGAAATACTAGTATTCCTTTTTGAGTTATTTGAGACATTCCCTGCTTGCAAACAACGTAGAATAGGAATATTCTCTCTTTGCAGACAGCGAAGGACAGGTAGTGCAGACTTTTGTCTAACATTAATTGAGATATTCATTTTGACCGCTAAATACGTCATGCCTGTTTTCTCTAGATTGTTTGATTGTTTTGGACCGGACCGTTTGTTAGAGGTCAGTCATCCGGCACCGCCGGAAGGCACCCCTAACAAGGACATGTACGTGAAATATGGATTAGCCACCGTAGCTTATAGCAAACTATGGCATAAGTACACTAGGAAGGACCGGGTAAATCAGTGGCCACTGACGGGATCTTTCGATCCCGCTAAAATAGAAACGTTAGAATTAGCTCTCCACAAAAAGAAAGCTAGACCAGCCATGTTTGATAGTTTTGGTTTATGGCGAAAAGAGGCAGCTCAACGAAAGAAAAGAGACGAAGCTAGACAAGATAAAGAAACGCGAAAATCAGCTTACCAAGCCTGTAAAAAGTTAGAAGAAGAACTAAAAGAAAAGGAAATCGATAAAAAGGAACAGGAATCAAAAATATCAGGTCAATGCCCTGTTAGAACGCCCTTAACTCTTTACCCCGAGTTACCAGCAAAACAGGGGGTAGATGATGATTTATTGTTAGGTCCCCCAATGATATACATGCCACCCCCTTACGCCCCTACTCATCCCATAGTACAACGCCAGGACCACCAAAGTATAGCCGGAGATGGCACGATCGCCTCAGTCTCCACCGCCTCTGCTCCCACGAGTCACCCACACCAAATGCCTCAAAGGATACAGTAGTAGAGGTAGGATCAAAAGAAAAAGGAGCGCCCAGGGTCCCGCGATTAAGTAAAAATGAGCGAGCAGGCATTGATAAAGTAGTTAAATCCCTCATAGATAGGAAGGAGACAGAAGAGCATGTAACTGACATATGCAACTCCTATGTTGAAAACCGCAAACGATACTTTATTGTACGTCTCTGTTACCACACCCTTACTGCATATGAAGAGAAGTACCAAGATGTAGGGCCCGAGCGATTAGTGGCTCTCTACAGGAAGGTAGACATCGGAGATGAAGGCGACAACGATGTTGCAGAACTATTTTCATCCACACTAGAAGTATTGCGTCACCTCATAGAACAAGGACAGATAGATAGGGACAGGACAACTAAGGTAGCAGGACCCCCAGTGGAAAAAACAGATAGCATGATGCCAATAAAAGAAGCTGCCCCTTACTGGATACCTCCTAGAGGACGAGGGACTAATGACGATATAAACCATCAAGACGCTAGAGGAAGGGTGGTCTACAATTGGGTGTATCAGCCATGGGACAGACAGGACATCCTGACCTTCCGCAAATCTTTGCCGGATTTACGAAAGAACCCCACCGCCTTTTACACCGAGCTAGGTACCGCTCTGGGATCAACAATAATGACACTTGCCGACATAGACTTGTTCTTCGGGTTATGTTTGCCAGCAGATGTGTGGAAACAGGTTAGGAAAGTAGACCATACCGAACTGTTTGGTCATACCTGGGAACAACTCGACACACTAGATAAACAGCGGAACCCTGGTCAAGAACCAGTTAAAGCAATATTAGACCTCTCTGACAAAATAGTGCAGAAAGTGAAAACGCTGATCCCAGAGAAAAAGATAGACTGGTCCATAGTAACCGCATGCCGCCAGAAACCACAAGAGGACGTCTCAGAGTACTTCTCCAGATTTGAAACTGTGTTCTCTGATTACAGTGGACAAGACATGTCCACCGCAACCGGACACCACTTATTTGTGCAGAACTACGTCAAAGGATTACTGCCAGATGTAGCCAGCGAAAGTAGTTGGGCAGCATCTAAACCGACGGCCATTCTCCAAATGGCCCAGTACTACGAGCATCAGAGAAACGAAAATGACAGGGCTACAGAAAGGAAAAAGAAGGACTTGAAGGAAAGGGTAATGATAGCACAACTCCAGGGGGGCGAATACAGGAAGGGAGCAATATAGGGGAGGAAACCAGCAGAATACCCCTAGAGTACAGCCCCCTAGGAACAATCCATCTACATCATATGTAGGACGCCAAGACCTAGGACAGGATCAATGTGCATTTTGCAAAAAATATGGACACTGGAAATCCCAATGCCCGGCTTTGTTAGGAGCTGCTAGGGGCAGAGGGGCGAGGGAAATAGCAAGTGGACAGAGGACGTGGAAGAGGGTACGCGAGTGAAGCAAGCGAGGAAAGGCCAGGAAGAATGAACGCATTTGACCATCTCAGACAGAATCAGTACCAACAGACAGATTATGACAATACGTACGACTTTGCATAGGACAGCCAGGGGCAAGGAAGGGATCCAGTCGAGCTCTGCGTTGATCAGCAAGGCCCTTATGTTACCGCTGAGGTCCTGGGCACAAGGTCGCCATTTTTGGTAGACACAGGAGCAACACGTAGTGCACTATCCAAACGACTGATTCCAAGGGCACCCTTGTCAGGCTCACATGTGACCTCAATAGGATTTGACGGTACGCCCTCCACCAACCCTTTGTCCCGACCCATCCCTTTTAATCTTGACAGCAATGGCGTCGAAACGACATTCCTCCTCTCATCTAACATCCCAGACGCCATTATGGGCCTCGACCTTTTGAAACACTTCCATGCGACTATCAGATGCTCACCAGACGGAGTGCGTGTCATCCTGTATGACAACCCCCAACGCCATAGAGAGAACCCTTTTCAGCACATGTTTTCCATCTCTGAGACTGACACATCCCTACTGGACACTTTGCCATCACACTTATGGGCTAGAGGCTGATTCAGACGTAGGACGAATGATGATTGACCCAGTACACGTAACAATACGACAGGACGCAACCCTACCGAAGGTACCGCAGTACAAAATATCGCCAGAGGGTGAGAAAGCACTAACAGAGATCATACACTCTTTGGTAGAGGCAGGGGTGGTAGAGGAAGTAGTGAGCAACATTTGTAACAGTCCCATACTACCGATTGTAAAGAGACAGGGAGAGGGAGATGGGAAAGCCTACCGCTTCATCATTGACCTGCAGGAGGTAAACAAAATCGTAGTACCACAATACCCAGTAGTTTCCGACATCACGACAATTTTGACTTTAATCCCCTCCACTGCCACCACCTTCACTGTGATCAACCTCAAGAACGCCTTCTTTTCCATACCTATACACGAGGACAGCCGCTATCTTTTTGGATTTACCCTAAATTCCCGTTTGTATAGATTTTGTAGAGCACCTCAGGGGTACACTGAGAGCCCAAGTATCTATAGCCAGGCGCTTAAAAGACAGTTGGACGCCATACAATTGCCAGATGGAGTGGCACTAATACAATATGTAGACAACATCCTTCTAGCAGCAGACACCATACCAATAGCCATCACAGCCACCATCAAACTACTCCATTTCCTTGCTGAGAATGGTCACAAGGTCTCCCGAAAGAAACTGCAGTTCTGTAAATCACAAGTGACCTATTTGGGTCACCTTTTATCAAAAGAAGGGAGTAAACTCACGCCTGACAGGATCCAGACAATTCTAGGCACCCCTGTCCCCAAAAATCAGAAGCAAGTCCGCTCTTTGATAGGCCTCACCTCGTTTTGCAGACAGTGGTTACCGAACTTTAGCCTCATTGTCAAACCCCTTCTCTCCCTCCTAGCTAAGGACATCCCCTCACCTCTCCCCTGGACCCCGAATGCCAGACAGCCTTTAAAGAACTACGCAATACCCTTTGCTCAGCACCAGTCCTAGGAACCCCAGATTACTCCAAACCATTCTTCCTCTACACACACGAAAGGGAGGGATGTGCATTGTCTGTCCTAACACAATCAATTGGTCACAAACAACGCCCTTGTGCATATTTTTCTGCCACCCTCGATCCAGTAGCCAGAGCACTGCCAGCGTGCCTGCGCGCTGTGGCAGCTGCAGCAGTATCAATACGCCAGAGCGAAGGAATAGTGCTCTCCAATCCAGTCACTGTTTTAGTACCCCATGCAGTCGACACACTACTGAACCAGACCAAAACCCAACACTTGACTAGCGCCCGACTGACAGGATATGAGTTGACCCTGCTAGCACCGCACATTACCCTAAAGCGATGCACCACCCTCAATTCAGCCACGCTGTTACCCCTACCCGAGAACGATCCTAACGTGGCTCCACTACACGACTGTGTGACACTAACCGATGAACAAACAAAAAGTAGAGTAGACCTCAGAGACACCGCCTTTCTAGAGCCAGATGGAGAACTATGGGTGGATGGTTCGTGCATCAAACTCCCCGACGGCACCACCTCAGCTGCATACGCTGTCACCACAGCCCGAACCATTCTAGAAACAGCCCGTATTGCCCAACGTTCCGCCCAGGCAGCAGAACTCATTGCCCTCACACGAGCATGTATTTTAGCAGCTGGCACGACAGTTAACATATACACCGACAGCCAATACGCCTTCGGGGTGGTTCACCATTTCGGGATTCTATGGAAAGAAAGAGGGTTCCTGACTTCACACGGTACACCCATCCTGCATGGAGATTTAGTCTCCGCCTTGACGGAAGCAGTCCTCCTCCCCAAAAGCCAGCAGTGATAAAATGCCAAGCACATAGGAAAGTGACAGATCTCATTGGACAGGGAAATGCGCTAGCAGACGTTACTGCCCGAGCCACGACAGAAGACAGAACTATGACACGAATGTATGTGACCAGGTCACAAGCTGAACAATGGACTGATGCTAGGACCACTGTAAGGGACATACAGACTACAGGCACACAAGACGAATTGACCGAGTGGGAAAAGGTGGGACTAAAAGACGAGGAAGATTGCTGGAGAACTAAAGACGGAAATAAATGGCTGTTACCCAATGCCTACCTCATCCCCATATTGACCATGGCACATTTACCAGCACACATAGGCTCCACCCCCATGATTGAACTAATCACAAGAGTATGGCATAATGTCAAGATAACAGAATCTGCAAAGCGCCTAGTACAACAGTGTATAGTATGCCTACAACACAACCCAGGGAAAGGGACAGTAGTACCACGGGGAGGGTTTGGAGTCCCTGATCACCCCTTTGAAGTCCTTCAAATGGATTACATCCAACTAGAGAGATGCCATGGTCTAAAATATGTCCTGGTGGTTGTGTGCGCTTTTAGCAAATGGGTGGAGGCATATCCCACCCGCGACAATACTGCCATAGCCACTGCAAAAGTATTGTTGAAAGAATTCTTCCCCGGTACGGCCTTTGCAGAATTTTATGGAGCGACAACGGCCCACACTTCGTAGTCGAAGTGATACAGAACATACTGAAAGGGTTGGGGGTAAAACGAAAATTCCATGCCGTCTTCCACCCCCAATCAGCGGGCCTGGTAGAGAGAGACAATGCAACATTGAAACTAAAGCTAGCCAAAATAGTTGCCACAACCGGGTTGAAATGGCCCGACGCCCTTCCATTGGCATTGCTATCAATGCGCTCCACCCCGACCAAACACAGACTGACCCCGTATGAAGTGGTCTTCGGGAGGCCTATGAACATTTGGGCGGCACCAAGACCCACCTCCATTAACGATGTCCCGAACATATTAATGTCAGACTATCTGCATAAATTGACAAACGAGCTAACAATTATCCACCAACAGGTGCAGCAAGCCTTGCCTGACGTATCCAGGGGCCCAGGACATGTGATAAAGCCTGGGGACTTCATCCTAGTTCGCAACTTCCAAAGAACGAAGAATCTGGAGCCCAGGTGGACGGGCCCCTGGCAAGTCTTGATCACCACTCGAACTGCCCTCCGAGTGGAAGGAAAAGAAATTGGCTGCACGCCCACCACTGCAAGAAAGTCCCTCCAACGCTGGCAACCTGTGAAGAGGTGGAGGTGCAAGAGGAAGTACTCGCAAAAGACCGACCAGCTCTGAGTTGCTACCCACAAGAAGACACCCTCCAACTGTCTGAATTTCCCGACCCCCACAGTGCCATCCAAGGAAGGGTACAACCTAAGATCGACAAAAAGGGGTAGCTCCAACAACCAGGCCACTAACTGAGTCAGAGTCTCAGATCGGTAGCACAGCCAAACAACGCTACCAGGAAAAACACCAGACAAAAGTCTGTGGTCCTAACAGTTGGTGAGCTCCTCGAAGATGATGGAAGAAACGGAACACCTGCAAAGCCACCGAAAAGACACCAAGACTTTTGAACTGCACAGTACAAAGACAATTGCACTTGTAGCTGCATTTCTCACCTGCCTCCTACTAATGGTCACACTCTGGATCATTGAAGAGAATGCACCTGCATACAGAACATTGTCACCAACCATGCAACCAATCACAAAGAAAGAACACTACCTGGTATCACTACCGCCACATCTCCGAGAACGACGCAAAGAATTCTGGAATAATTCTTTCGTACAGATGCTGCACCAGCACAATCTTGCCACCAATGCCACTAACTGTTGGGTCTGTGGGCTGCTACCACATGCCACTGAACATTCCATCCCTTTCATCCCTTCACCCTTTTCTGTTCATGGATCTTGCCTTGCCTGGATGATGCTCCTACAAAAAAGTTACAAAGACAATGCCACTTCCGATGGGACAATCGCTCAGTTCTACAACGAGTTCTGGCTAAACCAAACAGGAAGAACAGCAGCTCCCTTTTGCCCTCACACCTCCAATACGACATTCCCAATGAATGTCCCCTCCAAAGAACGAGTGGAAATACAAGTGTTCAATAATCCTGTCAGAGCCACATTTTCCTACCTGAAGAAAAGAACTGCTGCAACACTGACTGTGGCCCTATCTGTGGTGAACGTCTCTGGCCTTGTATGCATTGAAGGCCGTGGGACTAAGAATGTGGGTCACAGCACTTGTAACATTGTAAGGACTTTGAACACTGCCAACCCTCCAGCATTTGTTGCATCACCCAATATGTACTTTGTCTGTGGAACCAAAGCCTACACCTGGCTCCCAAGAAACTGGGGGGCACGTGCTACATCGCTTTTGTTTTGCCACCGACCTACACAGCCCCTGCAGAGCATCATCGAGAAAGCGTTCTAAAGACACTGATCAAGCAGACTCTGCCGCATCACAGTTCGTTGACGCAGCAAAAGGGCTCGTCCCGCTATGGGGTCCGATGGCAAACAGCCGAGCCATCAGACATCTGTCTCAAGCGGTAGAAACCGCCCTGAACGTCACAGCTGGCATCCTCACCAACAACACTGCCGAGCTTCAAGCGGTCCGTCTGGTGGCCCTACAAAACCGCATGGTCCTGGACGTGGTACTAGCGGATCGTGGAGGAGCATGTCGCATCATTGGTGCCAGTTGCTGCATATACATCCCTGATAATTCACCCTCTGTCTATGAAGCAATCGAACATCTCCACAGACTGTCTTCAGAAATTCATCAAGGATCAGAGACTTGGACAATTGGAAGTTGGCTTTGGGGCATCTTGAAGGACTGGGGTTGGAAAATATCAATGTTTCTCTTGGTCCCAGTATTGGCAATATGTGGTTGCTGTTTGGGTGTACACTGTATACCACCTTTGTGTTCTCTTTGCATAAGTGCCTTGTGCCCTAAGAATATGGACACTCAGTTAACAAAAATGAGAGTAATGTATGAACAAGAAATACAGGACATTATGGAGATCGAAATAGACTGACAAGATGGCTAGTTATGTTCAAAGGGGCGACTGTTGAGAACAAAACGACAATCATGAACATTCTGCGCCATCTTGTCTGATGAAAGTTCCTACGTGCACATAAACTACAGTCATTCTGATTGACCACAGCCATTTTGTACTCTGTTGGTCACCTTCATTTCACCCTGTCCTCTAGCAGCCTTCTGACTCTCTGACCAAACCTGATATGTGTGCTGGGGGCTATAAACTATTTCCACGACAAACATCAACATCACCTGCTGCCTCAAACTCGTCTTTCCTCTCATCCCTGCACAAACAGGTTACAAATACCAAACAGACTCTTGCAAGCATGGTTTATTGCACTGCACACAGCAAGACTGGTTTTTGCCAACAATGGGACCTGTTTTTATCAACAGAACGGACTCTTAGATCTGGCCGGTCTCACTTGTGTTTAGACCCTGAAGCAAGGTCCAGCTGCAATTAAATTGGAGGAGAGTTAATGTTGGGCTTGTGTAACCATGTTGATGAAACAATGTTGGGCTTGTGTAACCATGCTGATGAAACAATGTCGGGCTTGTGTGACAACCTGCCCGGGGCGGAGACTCCAAGCTTGTAACCATGATAAATGAAACAAATACATTGTGTAAAACCTGTATAAAAGTAAGAGCCAAAAGCATTGCCAGTAGAACACCTCCCTGAAGACATCCTGGTGTCAGCAGTTGACGTGGTCTCCTCTAAGAGTAATAAACCTTTTTCTTGCCTTCCAGCTTCCAGCGCCTGCCTCGTTATTTTAGATAGCGAATCCAAAGTGGATTAAAGGTGACCTTGCGCCGGGCAGCATTGGGGATCTCAGGAGACTCGCTGCTTTTCACAGGTTGATCGAACAAAGCCGGGAGGAGACTCATTTAAGTGTGGGGTCCTTTAAGTCTGTATGTTTTTAATTCATCAGTGCAGTTAACATGTGTGCAGTGCAGCCACAGTTACATCTTGGGTAAACTATAGGAGTATTACATGCACCTGAAGATCCATCTTGTTTTAACTAATCATATATGGGTTTGAGATCAATAGTAAGAAGAAATCGAAATAATGGGCAACACTACAGAGCACCCAAGGTCAAATGCTATGTAAAGATCGCAAATGGCCCTGCTGAACTCTGGTGGAATGTTTTTATAAGAAAGGTTGCAAAACCCAATTTAGAGGCTTGCCGGACGTTCAAGATTAACTCACACCCAGAGGCAACAGAGCAAAATAGCATAAAAAGTCTAATACCGCTGCGCTATCAAGCAAAAACAGCAGGCCCAAGTGCCAACTGTGACAAGCTCACAGCATGTGCTCTATAATGCAACCAGGGCACTCAGTCCCAGGCCAGGGATGGAAACTTTGCTTAAAATTGTGAGACCAGTAACAGGACAATAGCTGCTACAATCTGCTACAGTCTGTGGTATCAACCAAGAGTGGTTGAGGGGTGCAGCTACCTCCAAAATCTGTACATTTTGAGATTCTACATAAGCCCCCCCCCCACCCCCCTCTCCTACTCAAAAAGTAGTGCTTATTGTGGAACAAAAATGGAAGACAACTAATAATACAGTCACCAAAACCAGCCAAGGTAAATCGAATCGCTCTGTGTGGAAGAGAATACCAGAGACAGTTTGAAAAGGACAACCATAATAAGGTTTATTTCTCCACAGGTACCAGACATCCATGAAGACAATGGGGTGAAAAGTCAAAGCGGCCTTGCCAACAATTACTGAGACGTACAGCAAAAGGTGTCCACGTTGTCTGAATCCTGAACCATCACTGAAAACCGGCCCTTCTCACTATACCTAATGGGATAAGATTACTTTAGACCATAAGAGTGCGTGAGCGGTCACTGCGATGCCAGGGGAACATTACGAGCTTCAGGGACAAACCCTGCATGAGCTTCAATACCATGTGATTAAGATTGCTATTGGTAGTACATGTACAAATAGGAAATCTACGTAGAAATAAGATAGCCAACCCTTACTGCTGTTTTAAAACGGTTTTATTTATTAAAGTGCATCCTGGGGCATGTCAGGTAAGGAACAAATATACATACCTTTCAATTTTATGGGATGAATATACAGCATAATATAACATAACGTGTATTTGTAAAGCGCACGTTCACCACTACGGGTATCTTGGCGCTGAATAACAGATGTTTGTTGTTACCCAACTCAATGGTACTCATTTTATCGACCTCAGATGGATGAAAGGCTGAGTGGACCTGCCGGGATTTCAACCTGTGACCATGAGGTTGAACACCGGCCCCTGCAGTAGACGCATTAGTCCACTGAGCCACCAGACCCAGCTGGACAGGGGATCAATTCTCAATTTGTGCAATGTCAGACGTTGCAGAAGTAGGATGTTTCAGTGCATCATCACTCAATGGTACATATGTTTCTAACAATAGTAAAATGCTGGGCCATCTTGTCACTGGAAATTTCATTTGACAAAAATACTATTCTTGCCCGCCTCCCCCACACTTTTAAAGTGACATCCACCGCATTCGTTGTGCATTTGATTGTAGCCACATCCTTCAAAAAGTCTCAATGAGCTGTTGTGACCTGGGCTCAGCAGAGCCTTCATCACATGTCCTCTTTACACAGTGAACCCAGTGCACTTTTCATCTATGCTGCACTTTTGACAGGCATCTCACTCTAGCCAGAGGTATGCACCTTCCTCGATGGTGCCTTTACTCTTTTGTGAATGACCACCATATTTGGCACAGCAAGGTTGAACGTTCTTGACCTTTTATACTGAACACCAGAAATTAAGAGATGACTATAAGGGCAATAATAAAGCACTCCGTGACATATTCACAGAGATCCAGATGAACAATCAAGATACTGTCATACAATAAAAAGGTGGTGAACCTTTACCAACCTTCTGGTGTGCTAATTCCACCCCCTGCACTCTGTTTAATAAAAGGGGATGCTAGGTGGGATTACAAATTAATATAACCGAGAAGGGCTACACACAGGCAGATTAGTTATTTAACAGTGTGTACTGAATAAATATTTGATGCCCTCACTACAAGTAGATTATGCATTATAATATTAAGAAATCTGATGGTGGCCCATTAGCAAGATGAAATCTACTGAGCCATTAACAACGAAAACCTCCAACTATACAGATACTTGGCTCAAATGGTACAATTGTAGACAGTTACTTGAAGTTTCTAAAGACAGTTAATGAGGAATGACATTAAATTATCATCTAGCTATTGAGAGGATTACCTGTTTACTGCCACACCAGAGCGCACGGTCGAGAATCTTGCAGCGGCATTGGAGTCAATCTGCTTTCGTTGTCGAACTACTTACAGTGATGACGTGCTACTCCTTGGAATACCAAGTGCGAAAAACAAAATCATCAGAAGGTTGAAGTTGAGCAATCGCTAACAAGGACGGCAAACTGAAAGCCCCTGTTGCTGCTGCTACGCAATATGGCAGGCAGTTGAGACAGGCATGAAACACGTTCGACAACGATGCCAAACACCAGAATAATTTAGCTTCATGGACTCTTTTCTCACACAGCTTGAAAACAATTAGTGTTCATGGTTACATAGGACAACAACCTACACTTTAAAATCGAACTTCACTTTTTTACAACTAGGTCGGAAGACTAAGGTGGAAGATAGCGGTCGGAGGTGGGCGGGACTTCATCTTGCCGTCATTAACAAGTCACTTCCTGTTGCAGTCCAGCATTATAGGTTGATGTTATCAAGACAGAAGAGAGCTGGAGGCGAGAATCAAGAAAGCCCTCCTTAGACTTCCCCATCATGGTTTTCTCCAGCAGTTTCGATAGTTGTGCAAAGGAGGATCCGCCAAGTAATCACCGTCTTAAGATGACGGTGCTGTGACTAATTATTTTTGACTGAGGGGGAATTTAAGAAGAAAATGAATGTTTCCATGATGCAGAATCATATATATTGAGTGAGCAGAGGGGGGGGAGAGCTCATGCGATAGAGGAAGACTGTCAGGTTGGCACCAACACGCTACTAACGTGTGTCACGCGAGGTGGGGAGTGAATGCTAAAATTTTCGCTTCTAACAATTCGTGCTTCAGAGCAGCATAAAGGACTACTTCCAGCCCAATAAATAAAGGTTGTTATACTAACTCTTGAGATCTGATACAATCCTAGTCTCTAAATTTGCAACTGTTTGGGAAAGGGCTTAAAAGGCCAATTTATAGGCGGGGGATCAACTCCCATGAAATCCAGTAAACATATCCACAATTACACTATATAGCAACAAAAGACGAAAAGAATTAGGTAAACACATCAGAGGACATTTGGAATAAAAGAGTTAGCAAAATGTTACTCTTGAAGTCACCCTTACAGGTCTAGGTTCACCCAAAAGTCCAGTACACAGGTACAGCCATCAGTCATCATTTCCTTTAAACATTTTGAAGGCGTGTGGTAAAGCGGCGGCAAGTGAAAACTGAATATAGCGCCTAGCAGCAACTAAAATAGATTTTGGCAGAATTAAATGAGAATGATGAACTTCTGTAAAAGTGGTAGAGAGGATATCTAACAGCAGGGTAGTACTGAGAACCACAAACAACTGACAGCATAAACTGTAGTAGTTATTGGCTTGCCACAGCATAATCTGTGGCATCAACTAAGAAGGGTGGGGGGGGAGAGGGGGCACCTACCTCCCCCAGTACGTACATTTTGAGATACTACATCCATGGATAACACAGTCTCTTTCTTTTCCTGTTTTCAATCTGGAGCAGTACGTAGCAGTGCAGTTCGTTGAATAAAATAAAAGCAAACAAGGGGTGATGGGGCAAAAGGTTTAATTCATAAAGCAAACCTTCACCCAGGTACAGCACATGGATTTTCATACAGCAACTAGTACAGGTTTGTATTTTACAGAAATGTGGCATAGTGCCTGCAGATCAGTAAATGATGAAACAGTTTTTGAAAGGTTTAATCTATCTTGCGGCACAGATAATGTTTCACCAGTATCTCAGAAGCGACAGCATTCATGGCTCGTTGTCTTTTGGGAGTACTGGTGACCCCAAGTTGATGGAGGTGCTTGCACTGGATTTGGAAGGATTGGATTACTATGGTGCGAAGTGTAGTCTACAGTCATTAACGGATGCTACAAAAAATAATAACTATATTAGCAAATAATTAAAAAATAGACCAGATTTTAAGAAGTGTGCTGGGCACACCTTTCTGTGACACAGGAGTTCAATGGAATAGACTAGATTTACTACTACCCCATAGAAAATTGGAGCGGGTGTCCTTACAGGGTGGCGCCACATTGCTGAAGAAGGGGCAAGAAAAAGGAAGAGCAAAGAGTTATTCAGGGGCAACTGACGACTCTGCTACTGTCAGTGTAGTAGCCTGTAGGGACAATGAATGGAGCTTTCAGACTGTCGATCTCTTTTTAAAAAAAAAAAAAAAAAAAAAAGAGTTCCAAGACAATGCCCTGGAAACAGCAAGTACAATTGAACTTTGGTCTTTCTTTACAAATACTGACCAAGGGTGGCATCTTTTTGAACAACGAAAATGAAAATCAAGCCTTCAAGGGGAATTCAGTGACAGAATAAGAAATGGCAACGTTTCGCCGGGGTTTGCAGTCTCTGCTTACTTTAATACAGATTTCCATTTTTAGGAAAATAATCTTACATTTTGGTATAATAATCATCCTTTTTGCTAAGGTATTATAACAAAGCACTTGCCCTGTACACATTTTCAAAGAATATTTTAGAAAAATAAAGGTCCCAAGCAGGAAATCTCCGTCACTTGTCTACCCAAGCTCTCACTTTCCAATCTTCCCTCCCCTGAACACGTCTTTTTTTCCCGCCCAAAATGTTGGCTCATCTCCTCCTCTACGACATAAAGGGTACTCTTCTTCCAATGTTCACACAATGCCCACAAGCAGCACTTCAGTGGATGTACCTAGGTGTGGATATTTACTTCTCAGTAAAATGCTCCCTACTTCCTCCTTAGAGCCAGTGCAACGCCCAGTGCCACAGCCAGAATGGCGACTGCCGCTGCCCCGCCATAAAGTAGTATAGATTTGCCCTCTGGCAACAGAATCGGCTTTTCATCGTCTGCAGATGATATGTCTTCCTTGTCTTCGGACAGAGTTGGGGAGGATTTCTGGCTCTCGCCCTTCCCCAAAGTAGCTTCCAGTTCTGGGTGGGAGATTATCTCTGGCTTCCTCTCGGGTATTAATGACTTCTTCAATTTCTCTGCTTCCTGGATAGGCTTGCTCAGCAAAGGGATCTCTGGTATGACGGGCTCAGCGGCTTTTTCTTCCACTTTCTTTTCTTGGCCTAGACGTGATAGTGCAGTTTTTTCCTGGCCTCCATCCTGTTGACCTAGGCGTGCTGCTGCAGGAGGGCTTACTTTTTCTTCCTGAATCTCATGTGTGGTTTGCAAATGTGGGGGCTTGGGAACTGGTTCTGGTGCAGAATCTTGAAATTCAAAAGCTTTTGGAACCACCACCTCTTCTTCGGTGGCACAAGCTGTTTCTGCTTCAGCAAGGACTGCTGCTTCCGCTATCACTTCGGCAATGTCATCTTTATCTACGTGGACAATATCGGAGTTGGAAGAATTGTTTTCACTTCTCTCCTCTCCACCCCCATTGCTGTCCAAGCTCTTGACTTCTTCCCGGTCCATTCCTATCTGCTGCCAAGACTCTGGCCCCAGGGACACTGGTAAACTCTCAGTGTGCCAGCTTTGGCTCGTCGTCAATGAGACTGGCAAGCTCTCCGTCTGCCAGGAAGATGTCACTGTCAGGGATTCCGGCGGGCTCACTTGCCCAGAATGATCACTAGTTAGGATGTAAATGTCGTTGCTGTCCTCAGCAATGAGTCCGTGGTCTTCGTCCTCTTCTGTCTCCAAACTGAAAACCGTGCCCTGGGAATAAGAAAATCAAAGTGTGAGCCAATATGGCAAGCACAATCAGAAAAAGCCAATCATACACATAAAAATACAACACTATGCATATTATTGTTTCCTAGCATTGGTAACAGGACTTTCTGAAGTTAAAGGGGAAAAAAAAAAGGGTCTAGAAAAACGAGTTGAATGATCATCAGAAGAGTTACTACCCTGTGATCATCTAAACGGCTCTTAACCCCAGTCACCTCTTTTTAGCCCAGAATGACTGCAAAGACAAAAGTGTGGGACCCAAATTCTCCAAAGGGAGTTTCCTCTTTTAAGCTGCAATCATTCAATACAAAAACTCATGTCATCATCTGAAGACATGGAAGAATGAATGCAAGCTTATTACCCCGCTTCATCGCATCAAGAACGAAACCATTTGGTTTTCTACCTAAACTCAAAATACCAGTTTGAAGAAAAAAAAACGGTTTGAACTTTTTATGGAATATGTCCACCAAGCGTTTATAAATGTGCTTGAATATAATATGCATTTGTATTGAGACAGCACAGCACCATTCATTTGAGTATATTCACAGTTTTTATTTTGTATCCTACAACTTACTATGTGGTGTGGTTAATTCTCTTTATATAAAAAGGAGCGATAGTGGGTCCGAAAAAATAGTCAACATGAGTATTATTGCACTGTATAATGTTCACCAAAGACACGACCCAACGATGACCGTCCTATGCAGACGAATTTTAAGTTACATCCAAACGCAGGACAGCATACACACATCTGGTTAAGATGCACAAAGCCACTGGCTGTTTGCTGGACAGAGTGGTTACACCTTGGTAATGGATCATGGAGGGGTGGACTGCATAATGGTGGACTCCATATGGAAAACAAATAAGTATTTTGGTTGAATATGCATAAACTCTAGATGATCAAGTCAAAAAGCTCGTTACAATTTTTACCTACCTCAGTCTCTTATAAATGTTTTGTGTGGTTCCCTGGCACATGAGTCCAAAAACCAGCATGCATTACCAGCCATCTATACTCATTTGATTTGTTTTCAAGTGTCGCCTGCAGATAGATTTTAGCTGTCTGTTGGATGATCTCCTGTGGACAGTACCAAAACTTACATTGAGCTTTGTGCCGGCCCCTTGCTTACCATAGGTTAGCTTTCTTGTCAGTCTTATTTGTTTGCTTCTCATTTGTTGGTTTTCCTTCCTGTTCTTGCGTTTGTCCCTCCCTGAGATCATAGCTTCTCCACCATTCTTTTGATTGGATGACTTGTATTCTTCCACTGCTAACATTCGGGGAACTTCTTTTTTTACTTTGCTTTTAGCACTCCACAGAAGTGCACGTTTCTACTTGGCTCTTTTCTCCAGTGTGCCGCTTCTCCCTTCATACCCACGCGTTCTTCCTATTGCCCTTTCCTGCCCCAGCATATGTTCCTTCCTCCACCATCCCGGTTCCGTTCTGCTTTTTTTTTAAAATATATAAAATGCTCCTCCCTCTGCTCATTGCCACATGTCTCCTACAGTGACCTCAAAGTATTTTTCTACAAATACAAGGCTCTTCAATTCACTTCTTTAAGGATACACAGGATATGTGTTCTCTTGTAATGCGATATATCTCACTTAAGTAAATGCAGCATTAGCTTTAGACGCAGGAACAGGGAACGTATTCTGTTTACTTTTATTTCGCGTTCCATGAAACAGATTTCTGTTTCAGATGGCTGCCGATGCATTGCCAGCGAGTCTCCACGTTTGCAGTCGATGTAAAATGATCCCTGAAAATTGTAGCAATATGTAGAAGAAATGTTTCAATGGTTTCAGAGGCTTTTCCTCCCCTTTCTCTTCTTAGCCTAGGTCAAGTGGTGCTGTGTCTGTAGGTAAAAGAAATGTGTCAAACAATTCCTTCGTGGGAGCGCCAGTGCTCCATTCCTACATAAACTATGGATGTAAGCGTATAGAATATATGTAGATGAAAGAACATTTAAGAGCACTCGTAAGAATGCCGCAGCCACCAGCTAAGAAAGCTTTGCGCAGACACTTTAGATTGGAAAAAACATCAACATTTCTGGTGCCTGGTGGAGTGCATAGACAACACTTGCAAAAGATCAGGCCATAAACAAACAAGCAGCTAGCACCGATCTCCGGATGATAAATAAGGATGAATTCACCATTCCAGAACTCTGCTGGGACTCCTCCGTCTTCTATGCATTCTTTTCTCTATTCCATCTCTCCCTCTTTCATTCGCTCTTCTGCTCTGCATTGCTACGTCCCTGCCTTGAATTCCTTTCTTACTTCCATACTGATCCAACTTCATTCCATTCCCTTTTCTATTCAGAGTACCCTAACCTCTTCTTTCTGTGTTCCTATCTCTAAAGCATTTGGTGTTTTCATCATCTCATGTTTCTTTCCACCATCTCTACATTTATTATTCATTTAGTGCCCCTGAAACAGAAGTCTGGCAACTGGGCCCAGTTTTAATCTTTTTATTCAGCACTCTGAGACTGCATGTGTTTCTAGCTCTTTCCCTCATGTGCTGCTTCCCCCCTCAAATACCCACCACCTGCCTTACACTGCTGTATTGCTCCTCACACCTTCCAGCTTGTCTGTAAAAGCACAACAGGGGTATTTTTGCTTGGGGTATGGCTGAAGAGCAGACTTAGAGTTGCTTTTGTTTTATCTCCTACATTTCACATATTGTATAAAAGCTTAAGCTTTGGCACACAAAGGGTTTCATGACGTTGGGGGAAGGGCCATCTGCTGCACTCAATAAGATTTCCTCTGAAGGAGGTGTACTTGGCATGAAACGTCTCCTGGAGGCCCATAAATCTGCTCCCTGGGTTACTGCAGAGGATCAAATGGCTGAATACTGTGGAAAGTAAATAGGCCTTGGCAAGAGCTTCCTTAGTATTCCAACACTTCCTTATTCTTTTTTAATTCTTTTCAGAGCTTCCTGCGTGAAAAGTATTTGAAAAATAAACCATGGCATGTATAAAGATTGAAAACTAGAAGTTCAATGTGCAGTGTTGAGATACCATATGATGTGTGTTTGCTTTTCATCCAGTGTTTTGATTTTTTTCATTTTTCTTTAAACATTGCTTTACTGACAAACACTGGCAATGCCAACAGCTCAGTACTTGCATTATAAAGACGAGATCTATTAGCTTTGCTAATGCTTGTTTAAGTATGCAAGGTTGAAGCACAGCATGTGATTGTAGGGATGGGTGCTGTGAAAAGGGTACATGAATAAGTATTGGAATCCCATGAGGAAGGGCAATTTTTCCTTACTCCGTCGTTCTGCACTAGCTTGGTGTCATCGCCGGGAGGGAAAAGACAAAATATGCACAAGGAGGCTTCAAGCAAATTCACAAAACCTCTTGGCAGAATTCTGTATCTTTTCTGGGTAAGGTATCCACTGAGTAAGACCTACATGAAAGATGCATAGTAGTCTATGTTGTTTCCTTCGAAAATGCACAAGGGAGATTAGCAGGTCACTGATGCGGTTTTTGCTTGAGAGGAATGAGCATGAAGTCTTTGAGGAGCTTGAGCAACATCACTGGACTGAGATAACAAAGACTATCCACCAAGTAATAGGTGCTGTAGCCACTTCATTGCCTTAGGAAATATATACTGACGTTTAGAAACTCTTAAAACAGCCAAGGTTGACAGAACTCTAGAATTCTGCCTGAAAAGTAGAAAAGTGAGTCATGTGTGGGGAGGCGGGGGTGGCCATGTCTTAGTGGTCCACCATAATGGATGCGCTTTAGGCGAGTTCTGGCAGCCTCACCGAAATCCTACATTACCCTGCCAGACTCCTGTCATGATCTGCACCTACCAGTGCTCCATGAGCTAGAGAGTACTGGGCGATATGTGGCAGCGGCAAAGGGCTGAGAGAAAGGTGGTGGCGAGAACTCTAGGTGCGGCCTAGCGACAGTGATCGGGAGCTGGCGGACCGGCCGTGGCTGGTTCGGCCACCGTGCCAGGCCACAGTGGCGGTTGGAGGCTTGCTTGCAATCAATGAATCAATCATTTGTAGAGCGCACTACTCACCCGTGAGGGTCTCAAGGCGCTGAGGGGGGGAGGGCGCAGCTACTGCTCGAACAACCAGGTCTTGAGAAGTCTCCTGAAGGTCAGCAGGTCCTGGGTCTGTCGCAGGTGGATGGGGAGGGTGTTCCATGTCTTGGCGGCGAGGTGGGAGAATGATCTGCCGCCGGTGGTTGTTCGGTGGATGCGTGGAACGGTGGCGAGGTCAGCGGAGCGAAGCTGGCGGTTCGGGGTTAGAAGGTGAGTCGTTTGTTGAGGTATGTTGGTCCGGTGTTGTGGAGTGCTTTGTGAGCGTGGGTGAGGAGCTTGAAGGTGATCCTCTTGTTGACGGGGAGCCAGTGCAGGTCTCTCAGGTGGGCAGTGATGTGGCTGTGGCGGGGTATGTCGAGGATGAGGCGAGCGGAGGTGTTCTGTATGCGTTGAAGTCTTCTCTGGAGTTTGGCCGTGGTTCCCGCGTAGAGGGCGTTGCCGTAGTCCAGCCTGCTGTCGACGAGGGCTTGGGTGACCGTCCTTCTGGTTCCGGTGGGTATCCATCTGTAGATCTTGCGAAGCATGCGGAGGGTGTTGAAGCAGGAGGAGGAGACGGCGTTGACTTGCTGGGTCATTGAGAGTGTTGAGTCCAGGATGAACCCCAGGTTGCGTGCGTGGTTGGTGGGTGTCGGTGCAGCTCCCAGCATGGCCGGCCACCAGGAGTCGTCCCAGGCGGAGGGGGTGGAGCCGAGGATGAGGACCTCCGTCTTGTCAGAGTTCAGTTTCAGGCGACTGTTCTTCATCCATTCTGCGAAGGCCTTCATTCCTTCGTGGAGGTTGGTTTTGGCGGTGGCGGGGTCCTTGGTGAGGGAAAGGATCAGCTGGGTGTCGTCGGCGTATGAGATGTTGAGGTCGTGTGATCGGACGATGTTGGCGAGCGGTGCACCATCCTGGCTCCCATGCCGACTCTGGTTGTGGGGCCGTAGGCTGCGGTGGCTCCGTAGCGGAGGGAGGCAGACATACTTGATGGGCCGGCCATGCAAGTTTCACCCCGGCTCTGGAAGGGGGAGGGCGGGAGGCAGTGGAGGCGCAGCCTGAGGGTGGAAGTCTGGGACCTGCTCGGGCTTTTGTATTGCTCTTGCGGCTGCCCCGTGTCAAAGAGGGCCTGCCAAGTGGGTTTCCCCCAGTCCTTGCCAGTGGAGTTGGAGGCGCGGCCTGGCAGGGCCTGCTCTGCGGCCTCGTGAACCGGCATGGGAAGCGGCCACCCTGCTGACGCTGGAAGGAGGAGTGCGGCAGAGGCAGGGGCTGTGTAGAGTCAATGTGGCCCAATCCACCCTGCCTGGTGGGTGGCACTGCCGTGTCTGGTGTGATCCTGCATGTGGGGCTGCTCGGGTTAGGGCTGGCCTCTGAGTTGTGCTGGACCCGACTCATTTGACTGTGCAGTTGTTGGGCCATACCCCTGAGGTAGTGCTGGCTCGCGTGCGGCCACAGGAGGATCCATACTAATGGTGGAGGTGCGGAGGGGTTCCTGATCGCGGGGGCGGCTGGGCCAGCCCCAGTGTAGCTTGAGGCCCGTTGCTACCCCACAGCAGTGGCATACACTTTCTCCGGGAGCCGGTCCTACCTGCCCGACATCTCGTGCCGCCCTATTGGAGCTGATGCTAGAGGGGACTGACTGGTCTGCAGACCCATTGGAACTGAAAGTTAAATATCTGTAGATTGCCAGCCAGACAGGGACGCATCATGACCAAGGGCATGCCTGCCGGCCAGACAGAGCACAATGGATAAATTCACGGGGGCTGCGGCGGCTTACATGAAAGGGCCCCCCGGAGGCAGCACCAGATAATGCGGCGTTCCTAGCCGCTATCACCCAGTCCAGAGACATACTGGATGCCAAGTTCGAAGCGGTGGGCTCCGACGTGACCTCTCTGCATCAGGACCTGGGGAGGGCTATGGAGCAGATCACTAAAGCCGAGACCAGGGGTCTCCAACATTAAAGATACTATAGACTCCCTACAACAAAGGGTCACAGCGCTCACATCCGTGACTAAGGAGTTGGCGGCGAGGGTCAAGGATACAGAGTGTCGAGCCCGTCGCAATAACCTACGGTTTGTGGGCTTTCCGGAAGGCAGCGAAGGGGAGAATATGGGAAAATTCCTCGCCCAGTTGATCACTACACTTGGGCCCTCTGACTGCCTTTCCTCTTGCTTCGTCATAGAACAGGCCCACAGGGCCCTGGTTAAGAAGCCTCCTGCAGGTGCCCGACCGCAACCTGTTATTGCCAAAATACTTAATGTCCACGACAGAGACGCTATCCTAAAATTGGACTCCGGAAGCGCTGCTCTTTGAGTCACACTGTATCATGATTTTTCCAGACTATATCAAGATGGTTCAGCGCCAGTCCTTTGTCGCAGCAAAAAAACGTCACCGAGATCTCAAAATTCAGTACATGCTTCTCTTCCCTGCCTGCATGCGAGTAGTGTATAATTTTCAAATGCTATTCTTTGACACCACTGAAGAAATCTTTGCATGGACAGATGTGTGTCTCCATGAAGCCTTATACTCCGCCGCGTTTTGACTCCGATTCGTCCTCGAGCCATCGCTGCTCGCAGCAGGCCAAACCCAAGGAGAAACACCAAAACAGATCACACTCGTCTTGGAGATCAAAGCATCAGGGAGATGAACACAGAACTCCGTAGCCTGGAAGCCCAACCCTGGCCTGGCCATGGGGCTTGCAGCCGCCGCTGCCCTCAATGGTGGCTACCTTGAACTTTTCTACGAGATGTGAGGACAGTACACTGCAGAAGGCTGTATATGTGGTTTAGATGGACTAAAGCCTTCAAGAGCAAACACTAATTGTTTGGGGACCCATTAGACAAAACCCGCTCTTGCCTCCCATTGGGGTCGAAGTTGAGCTATCTATTCAAAAGGTTTGGTTAAAGTTTTAAATGCACAGGGCCGGTACACACCTGCCCACGACCCGGTCCAAGGTTGACTTTGATAAGTTTACCATAGGCACAGATAGCTGATGCAGACCCCACCGATTCCACTGGGCAGTTTCGTGATATAAGATGGAATGTCCGTGGGATATTGGACAAGTGCGGGGTGGTGCTCCGGCAGGCCGAAAGACTGCATGCGGACATTCTCATCTTGCAGGAGACACTTTCTGGGGTACAGGGTCCCATGTTTGGCTCGACTGGGGTTCGCACAGGTATTCCATTCCGGTTTTGTAAGGAGATCATGAGGTACGGCCATTCTCATCCACCGTAGGGCCCCCTTTCAGTCCCTCAAAACATGGGTTGACAAACTGTAGATATGTTTTTGTACCTGGGACAATTTAAGGGGAGCCCTGGTTATGAGTAGTGTGTACGCTCCCTTCCCCCCACTACTTACCCAGTAATTGTGGACCGCATCATAGGCCTCTGGGGAGAACTGCTAGATGGCTTGGCCATAACGGACGGCGACTGGAATGGCGTAATGTATTGTATGTAATGCTTATATAGCGCAAACTGTCACCCTACGGGTATCCTGGCGCTGTAACTTAGCAGATGACATCAACAAGCAACGGGCCTGATTAACAGTGGAAGGCATTGCTCTCGTTCCTGGGGAATAACCAGGTTTTCAGACTCTTTCTAAAGCATAACAGAGTTAGCTTGTCTAATACTCTGGGGTAGGTCGTTCCAGAGGCGTGAGGCCGCTATGCCGAAGGCCCTGCCTCCCATCCTGGATTTCTTAAATCTGGTAGTTGTTACCAGGTTTGCGCTTGAGGAGCGAAGATGTCTTACGGGCTTATACCAGGTAAATCTCTCCTGCATAGATAGAAGGCCCGTACCGTGTACCGCTCTGAACACAATACATAAGGATTTGAAACCAACTCTTTCCTTGATGGGCAACCAGTGAAGATCTCTCAGGGCCAATGTAGTGGAGGATCTACGTTGCCTATTTAATGCCAGCTTTGCTGCTATAGACTGGACTCTGCAACCCCTGCAAGATATATTGTGGAGCTCCCAGATACAAGGAGTTGCAGTAGTCCAGTCTGCACAGAATTATGCTCCTCACTACAAGGGGTCTAGCCTCATTCGGCAGCAGTGGAAGAATCTGCCGAAGTGCTTTTAGTAAAGCAAAGCAGACACTGACCGTTTTGTTAGCCTGTGACGCCATTTGGAGGTTGTCATCAATCAGGACGCCCAGGTTGCGTACGGTCTTAACTGGGGCCAATGGGTCATCCCCAGGAGTGAGTTTAAACTCTAGCAGCAGGTGCTGTACCATTTTGGCAGTGGAACAATATACCACCTCTGTTTTCCCCCCGTTGAACTGCAAAGAATTTTCTTTGAGCCAACCGGAGGTCTGGCGCATGCACTCCTGGAAAATATCCATGGTCACCGCACGCTTCCCTTCCAAAGAGAACACCAGTTGGGTGTTGTCTGCATAGTTGACCAGGTCAATCCCAAAAGATTTTATAATGGGGATCAACGGGCGCAGATATATATTAAAAAGAATGGTGCTTATTGTCGAACCCTGCGGCACTCTGTAACGTACCGGAGACTTAGAGGAGGCAAACGGTGTCATGGTTACCACCTGTTGTCTCTCTGAAAGGTACGATTGCAGCCATTTCAGAGCTCGATCTTTCACACCCATTCTCTCCAGCCTTCCCATCAACACTGCATGGCTCACCGCGTCGAATGCGGCCGACATATCTAGCAACACTAGCACAGATGAGTTACCATTGTAGGCTCGCATTCGCAAGTTATCCAATACGGTTGCCAAGGCTGTTTCCGTTCCATGTCCTGGGCGAAAACCGAACTGATCCCTATCCAACAGATGGTTCTCTTCAAGGTAGCATGATAAGGACTTGCTGACAACCTTTTCCCAAATTTTTATAGGATAGGGCAAAAGAGATATGGGCCTAAAGTTTGCTGGGTTTGTTGGATCCAGGGAGGGTTTCTTGAGCAGGGGGGTTACCACTGCCTGCTTCCAGGCCTCTGGGACCACGCCTTCTTCTAAGGATTGACAGCAAATCTGTTGCATCCAGGGGAATAATTCTTGCCCACATTCCATCCAGATCTTATAAGGGATGGGGTCTAGGGGGGACCCAGACGATACACTTTGAGCAAAGCTGTTAAAAAGCTCCTTGGTAAGAGGTTGAAAATACTCCAAAGATGTTTCTGCCCAGGGTTCCTCAGCTAGTATCGGAGGCAATTCATCCTGGCGACTAGCATTGACTGGGTCATACTCACGATTTTGGCGATCTTTTCATCAAAATAGGTGGCAATCTCATCGCATAGTTTCTGCGATGCAACCACTTTATTGCCCGTGCAGGCGGGGCTAGAAAGATCCCTTATGATATTAAAGAGGGCTTTTGTACTGTTCGGCGCATGTAGGATGGATTTAGCAAAGAAGAGTGCTTTGGACTTGGCAATAGTCTCCTTATAATGGGCCTGCACTAGTTTTAGCATTTTCCTATCTGACCAAGTATAACCTTCGCCACCTCCTCTCAGCCTGTCTATATGTGATACGCAATAATTTCAGCTCCTCACTGTACCAGGGGGCTGAAGGTTTCCTTCTATTCTTCATCCGTTTTATAGGGGCGCATAGATCCAGAGTGTTGGTAATGTGGTTACAGTAGGTTTGATAGTTCTTGTCCCTCAGAGAGAGATTGATGGCACGCAGACAGAAGTGGTGTGGTCACACAAGCATCTAGGTTGCAGTCATTAGTGGGGGCAGTGGGGTGGACAGACACATGGAGGGCTTATCCTGTAGTCGGATGTACCTATTACTCTGCGGCACGTGGCTCTTCTTCCCTGACTAGACCACCTTTTGGTGCCTGCTGGTTCCATACATAGAATATCAGGGGTAGACATATTGCCAAGAGGGTTATCCCCTCATTCCCCGGTGGCGTTGTGGTTGCACATGGGTCAGCGGTGTCCCCCTTTCAGGTGGCGACTGTCACCCTGGCACTTGAGAAACCCACTACATAAGGCACACATGCATCGCGCTGTGTGGTGGCGTACCTCTCCCTCAATCTTGAGTCCGCCTCCTCCTGGGTCATACTATGGGAAGCGATGAAACTTACCCTCAGAGGCGCATATATCAGCTTCTGTATGGCCGAGCGCAGGCACAGAACCCAGAAGCTGCCCTGACTGGAGGTACAGCTGTCCAATTGAGAAGAGTGTAGCCGTGGTGGTGGGGGGGGGGGGGAGGTGGCACAGACAGTTGGGCTTGGATCAACAAAACTATCAGCAGGTGCTCCTGGAGGAAGCTAAATGTCCATGGCAGGAGTCCCAAAGCCGTATACATCAGTGGGGCTACAAGTCCAGTAAAATGTTATATAGGCTCTGCCAGATATCACTGGCAATTACTCCGGTTCCAATTATTCGTGATGGATGCGGCGATCTATTATCTGGCCCGCGGCGGGTAGCTCAAAGCTTTGCGGAGTACTATGAAGCCCTCTATGCTGAGAGCGAAGTCGTGACAGTAGCCCAAATTGACGACTTCATAACTGCCTGTATCCTAAATCGCTTTCTGCGTCGGCCAGGGAATGGCTGGACGGGCCACTCACAGTTGAAGAATTGACTGCGGACCTGGGAAGGCCCCTGGACCCAATACATTCCCTTGTGAATTTTTAAGAGCATTCATGTCACAAATTCAATCATAATTGCTGGAGGAGAGTCAGGCTACGCTCAAAGAGTTGCGTATGCCCCCTACTGGTGACACGCCGAGATTGTCGGAGGCTCATTTTTCTTACCGCCCGATCTCTCTTATAAACATCTAGGTCAAGCTCTTGGTGACGGCCCTAGCAAACAGACTGATAGTGCATTTACCAGATTTGGTACACCCAGATCAGGCGAGTTTCATGCCTCACCTCGCTATACGTCGCGCATACAATGCCATGGCCCACGCGGATCGTTTAGGCAGACCTGCGGCTTTTTTATTAGCAGACATCAATAAGGCCTTTGATTACATAAGCTGGAAGTATCTGTTTGCCCTACTCTAGCGCCTCAAAATGGGGCCCAGATTTCTGTCTTGTGTCCAGTTAGTATATACAGACAGAACTGCTTTGGTTCGTGTGGCAGGGGCAGTTTCTGCCAAGTTCCCTATTAGGCGCGGTACCAGAGAGGACTGCCCCCTGTCCGCCGTTCTTCGCCTTGGCAGTGGAGGCGTTAGCTGCATGGGTCCGAGTGGACGCTCGGGTAAGGGGCTTAGAGTGGTCCCGCGGCCTGTCAGATAGAATAGCTCTATATGCGGACGATGTCCTGTCTTTTTAGGACTGCCCCATGGCCTCAGGACCCCATATCTTGTGCATCATGAAAATATTTGTTGAGACTTCTGTACTATACATGAACATGGGCAAGTCTACACTGCTACCTTTTGGAAGATCGGCGCCGATGTGGCTTAGGCGACGGGGCATAGCACCGATGGCATAGGTGGAAACCACTATAAGCGCCACCTATTATTACTTGGTCTTATACTAGCAAAGCGAGACATTGCATGAAGATGGAAGGCAGATGAACCACCGCTCTTGGGGGTTTGGAAGCGGGGGATGGACTACTGCATGGGACTTGAAGTTGTGGTCTTCCAGGCTAGGGGATGTCCTCAAAAGCATCCCAAGATTTCGCAGAGGTGAGCGGATTTTCGGGGATTCATTCTAGAGGCTGTATGCACTGCTGAACAACAAATAAGCGCCATAATTAGACAATATGGCCGGGATACATGGGCTGCTACAAAGACCTCAGGAATCACAATTGCGTAACATCTTAGACCGTATGTTGGAAAGGAGCGGTGGGGGTAGCTGGGTCTAAATGTGCATTTGTTTGTTTTTCATGTTTTATTTGGTTCCATTTTCCGGGTGTTTAGCAACACAATTAATCCTACAGTATACTGTGTATGTATGCGACCCTTATGGGTCATATCGATGGAAAAAAACCAATAAAATCTGTTATGGAAAAAAAGTATGTCATGTAGAACGAATAGTTTCTTACCTGTCGGTGTAGTTTTGCAGCTTGAAGACTTTCTGGATTCACTATGCTGTGCATTATTCCGCGGTCTAGTGGTTGGGTCCGGAATCGTAGTCTCTTTTCTCTCTCTTTTTTTTTTGTGTGGCCCAGGTGGGCGTCGACGCCCCACCATTTGGTGTCCTCCCGTGACGTCGGCGCACTTCCTCCGGAAGCTCCCACCCCTGGGCGCCATCTTCGGATTCTTTTTTTCTTGTCTTGTGCTTTTCCTGTTTATCCTTTTACCTTTTGAAGGTGTTTTCCATTTCTTAGTCCCCCTTTCCTCCTGTCTCATCTTTCTGGCGGAGGCGGGTGGGTTCGCTAGTGAATCCAGAAAGTCTTCAAGCTGCAAAACTACACCGACAGGTAAGAAACTATTCGTTTTGCAGCGTGAATCTTTCTGGATTCACTATGCTGTGCATAGACTTTGTAGCGGCTTGCTATGCGTATGGCGGCTGGGTAGAAGATGAGCGTTGGTTGTTGAATATATGTTGAAGCACTTTTTGACCTACTTGTGCTTCCTTGTTCATCTGTATATCCACGCAGTAGTGCTTAGTGAACGTGTGCAGTGAAGCCCATGTTGCCGCCAGGCAAATGTCTTGGAAGGGCGTGTTTGCCAGGAAGGCGATCGTTGCTCCCTTTTTCCTGGTAGAGTGAGCTTGTGCTGCTCCTTGTAGTTCTTGGCCTGCCTGTTTGTGGCAGTATTGAATTGTCTGTGCGATCCATCGTGCGATGGTGTTTTTAGTCACTGGTCTGCCCAGGAAACTGCTTGCGAAGGACACAAAGAATTGCTTTGTCTTCCTACAATCTTTAGTCCTTTCGATGTAATGCATTACTGCTCTTCTGGCGTCCAGAGTGTGCAGTGCCCTCTCTGCGCTGGTGGATGGTTTTTGGAAGAAACTTGGAATTTGTATTGTTTGACTTATATGGAACTTGGACACCACCTTTGGCATGAAGTGTGGGTCCGTCCTCATTACCACCCTGTCATTGTGAATCTGAATGTAGGGTTCTTGTAGTGTGAGCGCCTGCAATTCGCTCACCCTGCGTAGCGAGGTAATTGCTACCAGAAAGGCCGTCTTTATTGTGAGCATATGTAGAGAGGCCTTGTGAATGGGTTCGAAAGGTGCTTTCATAAGCTGTGTTAGAACTACATTGAGGTTCCATGCAGGCGGTGGCATCCTCTTTGGTGGGGCTATTCTCTTGGCCCCCTCTAGGAATCTTTTTACCACCTGAGATGTAAAGAAACTTTTCCCTGTTTCTCCGCTTGTATAGGCTACTATTGCTGCCAGGTGTACTCTTAGCGAGGTGCAGCTTAGGTTACTCTTTAGCAAGTGTGTTAAGTATTTTAGCACTGTTGATTCCCTGGTGTTTCTCCTGTGGAGCTTTTCCTTGGTGCACCATTGAGTGACTCTTTTCCATTTTGCTGCATAGCATTTCCGTGTAGTGGGTCTCCTTGCTTCTCGCAGCACCGCCAGCGTGCTTTGGGGAAGCTTGAGGTGGGCGAACTCTAAGTCTTCAGGAGCCACGCTGCTAGGCTGAGGCTCTCTGGTTCTGGGTGGAGCACCCTTCCGTTTTGCATGGAGAGCAGGTCTCTTCTTCTTGGGAACTTGTGTGGTGGCCCTTGTGCCATTTCCACTATCTGTGAGAACCAGGACTCGATGGCCCACTGTGGTGCCACCAGAATTAGCGTCATGTTGCTTGTTCTGCACTTGCTGAGCACCTTGTGAATCAGCGGTATCGGCGGAAAAGCGTAGACAAATGTCTTTGACCAGCTCATCCATAGGGCATTTCCTTGGGATTGTTGGCCTGGCTGTCTGGATGCGAAGTATTGGCATTTTGCATTCTGGTGTGTTGCAAACAGGTCTATTTGTGGGGTCCCCCACTTCTTGAATAGCCTTTGCGTCTCCTGCGGGTTGAGCTCCCACTCGTGTGAGATTGATGTCTGTCTGCTGAGTCTGTCCGCTTCCACATTGTCCTTCCCTGGTAGATGTATCGCCAGCAGGTCTATTTGTAATGGGATTGCCCATTTCCATATCTCTTGCGCTAGATTTGACAGCGCCACTGATTGTGTTCCTCCCTGCTTGTTGATGTAGAACATCGTTGTGGTGTTGTCTGTTTGTACTAACACTCTTTGCCCGTACAGCTGTTTCTGGAACGCTTTTAGTGCAAGGAACACTGTCTTTAGTTCTAGGTAGTTGATGTGTTTGACGGCATCTGTGTGTCCATAAACCCTTTACTTTGAGCAGGTTCATGTGCGCTCCCCACCCCATTTGGGATGCGTCTGTTGTGATGGTCCCTGTCGGAGTTGGTGGTGTAAATGGTTTTCCCCTCGATATGTTGTCCTTGTTCCACCATGCTATCTCTTCCTGCACTGCGTGCGTTACAACCACTAGATCTTCCCAACTCCCTGTTGCCTGTGACCACTGTTGTTGGAGCCATTCCTGGAATGGTCTCATGTGTAGTCGAATATTGGGGACTAGGTGTATGCAGGACGCCATCATCCCCATGAGCTTGCTCACCGTCCTCACCGTCAGACGTTGCCCCTTCTGGTATTGAGGAGTCTCCTTCAGCATTGCAAAGGTTCTCTTTTCGCTGGGGAACACCCTGCCCTGAATGGTGTCGATTTGTGCACCCAGGAAGAGCTTCACCTGTTCTGGTTCTAGCGAGGACTTCCCGTTGTGTATCGAGAAGCCTAGTTCTGTCAGCGTATGTGTGACCCGCTGAGCATGTAGTTTGCATTGGTTGTAGGAGTTCGCCTTTACCAACCAGTCGTCGAGGTAGGGGTATACATGTATTCCCTGTCTCCGCAGGTGTGCTGCTACGGCAGCTAGGCATTTTGTGAAGACCCTTGGTGCGGATTTTAGGCCGAAGGCTAGGGCCGTGAACTGGTAGTGCGTCTTGCTGATGGTAAATCTCAGTAGATGTTTGTGTTTTTGGTTCATGGAAATGTGCAGGTAGGCATCCTTGAGGTCTATTGTGGACATAAAATCCCTGTGCCTTATCTGAGGTATCACCTCCTGTAAGGACGTCATTTTGAACTTTTGAGTTTTTATGCATTTGTTTAGGAACCGTAGGTCCAGTATGGGCCTTAACGTTTCGTCTACTTTTGGTACGAGGAAGTAGTTGGAGTACACTCCTCTGTTTCTTTCCTTGTATGGTACCCTTTCTATAGCCTCCTTGTGGAGGAGTTCTTGTGCTTCCTGCCAAAGGAGTGATAGCTCTTCACGCTCAGCGTGTTTTGTTGGTTGGCCTCCTGTTTGGTGGCTTTTTTACCAGTTCTATACAGTAGCCGAACTGTATGATGTTGAGTATCCATTTGTCCGTTATTTTCTTCCACTCCTGGAAGAAGTGTTTTAGTCTGCCTCCTACTGGTGTAACATGATCGTTGATTTTTAATTGTTCTTTGGGTCTTTTGTTGTGCCGAGCCACTAGGGATGTTGTGTGTGTGGGCACGTTTGGTACTGTGGAGTCAATTGGGGGCGGGTTGCTGTCCCCCTCTCCTTGTCTGGCCTCGTCCGTTCTGTCGACCTCGAAAGGACTGGCCCCTCTGTTGGTTCTGCCAGCCTTGTTGTTGCTGACCTTGTTGCGCCTGGTTGCTTCCCTGATAGGTTTGCTGGAAGGCCTGGTGCGATGTTCCCGGTTGGCTCCCTCCTCTGCCATTTGGTCTTCGTGAGGGGGTGCCCCTTCTCATCCCACTGAACTGCAGTGCTCCCATGGACCTTGCAGTCTCGTTATCCTTTTTCAGCTGTGTCAGCGTTTTGTCCACTGGTGTGCTGAACAGCTTTTCCCCGTTGAAGGGTATGTTCAGGATATTGTTCTGTACTTCGGGCTTGAACCCCGAGATCCTCAGCCAGGCATGCCTTCTTTCTGTTACTCCGATCATCATAAGCCTGCTTGATGTGTCTGCTGCGTCCAAGGCCGACTTCAGGCAGGTGTTGGCCATGTTCTTGCCTTCCTCCACCAGGTGCGCTGCTCTCTGCTGGTGTTCGGTTGGGAGATGTTTGAGCAGCTGCCCTACTTCTTCCCAATGCTGGTAGGCATGTCTATTTATTAGGGCATTGGAGTTGGCGATGCGCCAGTGAATTGCCGCATTCCTCTCAATTTTCCTCCCTGTGAGGTCTATTCTCTTGCTCTCCTTGTCTGGAGGTGGCCCTGAGTTCGTGGGAACGTTGGCCCTCTTCCTGGCCGTCGCTGTTATAATAGAGTCAGCTGGTACGGATCCTTGGATATATGCTGGATCTTTAGAAGAGTGCTTGTACTTTTTCTCTGTTCTGGGGGTGACAGATCTGCAGGTTGATGGCTCCTTGAAAGCTTCCCTGCCTTGGTCCAGCACACTTGGGAGCATAGGAAGGAATTGGCTCCTAGTTTGGGTTGGCAGCAGTGTCTCCAAGAGAAAACAAGCCTTTGGTTTTTCTTCCTCCATTTCCACCCTATAGGTTGCTGCAGCGTTCCTGACGACCATATTGTATACGCCAATGTCGTCTGGCGGCAAAGGCCTCGACGGATACGTCTCCACGGCCTCTTCCGGGTTTTCGGCGTAGAGGTCCTGCCATTCCAGGTCCTGAGCCTCCGAGGGTGTCGAACCCAAGTGCGTCTGCTGGTCGTCATCGCCCTCAGTGTAATAATACAGGCCCTCTTCGTCCTGTTGCTCCGCCGGTTCGGGAGTTTTCGGCGGGTCGGCGGCGTCAAACTCCTCCTGGACTTCTGCTTCGACAACCGTCGAGGGCTTCGTAGGGATGGTGTATCGACTCATCCGTTCGTCGAAGTCCTTCTTCCTCTGGAGGATACTGTTCATTTCGGCCTCGAGCCTTCTTTTCTTCCTCTCCATCTCAGCCGCTTGTTCGGCGTCGAGAGTTTCGGCGTTTCTCTTCGAGGTCGTGGATGTTGACGTCGTAGTTGCCTTCTGCTCTTTTCCCTTCGGCGTCGAGTGCGGCTTTTCGGAACCGTGCTTCGACGACCGGGGTGTGTCTAGAGCTTTCGCCGGCCGGGAGTCCTTATCGAAGGATCCGCTGGGCTGTTTGTCCGAGGACGCATCTGTGGTCGTCGATTGCTTCGACGCCAGTGCTCCTTTCGAGGACTTTGGCTCTGTTTTTCGAGAGTCTGTCGGGGTTTTATGGGTCGACGTCTCTCTTACCTCCTTCCTCGACTTATCGGTCTCTACGACTGTGCAGTCTTCTGGTTCCTCGGCGATGTTGTCCTCTTCTCCGCTGGAGAGGCCCAGGTCCCGAAGCGACGGAGGTTGTCCTTGCCCCTGCATGCTGTAGTTTGCTCTCCTCTGTCTGTCCCTCAATCTGAGGGTCTTGGGGGCGAATGCTGAGCAGGCGTTGCAGTCGTTACTTTGATGGTCGATCGGCAGGCAGAGGTTGCAGACTGGATGCTGGTCCTTCTGCGCGAACTTGTGGTGGCAGTTACGGCAAAATCTGAATGGTGTCTTGTCCATTCCCGCGCTCAGGGAGCCCCCTGTGTGCGCATTCTCCGTCGGACGTCGAAGTTTTCCTCCTTCTCACCTACTTCGTCGTCCCGGTTCTATGTTCTTTGTCGTGTGATGAAGAAACTCATATTCCTCTGTGTTTTTCTGCTTTTTTTCCTCTTTTCTCCTCTTCAAAAACTCTGGAGAGCTCCTCGTGACGATCCAGACCCAACGGCGGAAAAAAGAATCTGAAGATGGCGCCCAGGGGTGGGAGCTTCCGGAGGAAGCGCGCCGACGTCACGGGAGGACACCAAATGGTGGGGCGTCGACGCCCACCTGGGCGACACAAAAAAAAAAAATAGAAAAGAATACGATTCCGGACCCAACCACTAGACCGCGGAATAATGCACAGCATAGTGAATACAGAAAGATTCACGCTGCAAAACTGTAGAGCCTCCTGCCGTCAGCATTCCCCAGCAATAGTTCAACCCACATGGACCTGATGCACGAGGACACAACAGAAGGGCAGAAAAGGGAAGACAGAGATGCAAGACTAGATACAAACCAACAGATATACATACAGTGGACTGAGGGGCGGACTTGAAACCCTACCCCCACCATTTACACATAACATATTGCGTTGACTTTTAATATATACATTGTGCAGAAACTGAAATAATAAAGAAACAAACCCCCCCCCGCACTGTCTCTACATCACACTGATAATAATACAGATTCGCCTGTACCTGAAGACGCATTATCCGCAGGACCTTAGTGGTCCAGAACCACAACTCCTGCTCCCCTTAACCCTCAGCTGCCACGTCCCTCACAGCAGGGGGCTCTAGGTCCAAACCCCGATACGTCGCCCACCTCTTCCAGATCTTATAATGCTTCAGCGGGCATCCTCGTGCCTGAAAGATAGGGACCTCCAGACCCATATTGAAATCTAAACCATTCTTCCAAGCCGAGAGCCGAGGTGGAGCCCCAGCCTTCCAATTACGGGCAATGTCCCGTTTAGCCAGCGTAAAGCCCAGTAGCATCAGATGGCGCTTATAAATATTTCCCCCCACCCCCTCCATTATATGTAATAGCACCAGTTTAGGGGAGTATGGGAGCTCCCACCCCAAGACCTCAGCAAGGCAGGCCAAAACCCCCCGCCAGAACCTTTCAAGCACCGCGCACTGCCAAATCGTGTGAAACAGGGTACCATCCACAGAGCCACATCGTAGGCACACCGGGGTCTCTATCAAGCCCGCCCTTCACAACCTGATGCGAGTATAATAAACACGGTGAAGATACTTAAATTGGATCAACCGAAGGCGCATAGCTATCGCCGCTCCTCGAGGGGACGCAAGCGCTTCCGTCCAGTCCTCTTCATCCAGAGGACCAAGGTCATCCTCCCACCTCGCCCTAAGTTTATCTAAGGTAGTGGGGCCATTTGTCACCAGAGTTAGATACATCTTGGAAATTTTATGGTCACGTAGGTCACCCATAAATACTTTAGCTTCAACAGGACTAAACTCGGGAAGGGACTCGAACTCCGCAACGCTGGGAAGGATGGCGTGTCTAAACTGCAAGTATTTAAAAAATGGTGTTTTCGGCATCTGATATTCATACTGAAGATCCTGGAAAGATTTTAAGACCGTGCCACGCATAACGTCCCCTAGGGTAGAGATCCCAATATTATCCCAGTCTCGGAAACCCCCCAAGCCCGCAAGGTGTGGCAATCCACCATTGGACCAAAGAGGAGTCTCCCGTGTCAGCCTGCCCCACCACCCCATCCTGCGCAGGGCCTGCCTCCACACCTGGAAGACTACCCTCGTGGCGGACGGTAGTGTCTTGCGGATAGAGGCCGAATATAAGACCGTATGTAGGGAATAGGATCCCATCTGGCAGCGCTCCACTGCATAGGCAGGATCAGAGCGATCCCCATACCACCATTCGTTCAATATAAGGAGTTGCAAGGCCACATATTAGGACTAGACATCCGAGGTGGCTAGCCCACCACAATACGTGGACTGATAACACATCCGTAAAGCTACCCTGGGTGCCCCTCCCGCCCAAAGAAACTGTCCCAGGACCGAATTAACCTGGCGGAACCAAGAGGGCCTAACAGGGAATGGATAATTCTGTAACTGGTATAGCAGGCGCGGCAGCGAGACCATCTTAAAAATGGCCGACCGACCTGGAAGAGAGAGAGGCATACGAGACCAAGTTCTCAATTCGTCGCGCACCCGCGCCCAGACCGATACTACATTACGATTCCAGGACTCCCCCCGATGAATCAGACAGAAAACCCCCCAAATATTTCATACCGACCGCCGTGACCTGCACTGCAGAGGCCCAAGTACCCAATTCTACCGGACGTCCCAGTGTCCACAGCACGGACTTACTCGCATTCATGAATAGACCGGAGGTCTCCCCGAATATTTCCATAATACGCAGCAATCTAGGGCCCGTCCTATTGACGGTCAAAAAGAAAAGAACATCGTCCGCGTAAAGTGCAATACGGTCCGATAGTCCCTGTGCCCATTCGAAACCCGCCACTTGTGCGTCAATCCGCACCCAAGCCGCCAAGGGCTCCATCGCGAGGGCAAAAAGAAATGGCGACAGCGGGCACCCCTGACGGGTGCCCCGCCCAATAGGAAAAGTAAAGGAGGTAGCACCCGCAACCCGGACCGATGCCGTAATATGTGTATAAAGAAGCTTTAAATAGGCCAAGAAGCGTGGGCCCAAATTCAAATTATCCAGGAGCGCAAAGAGATACGTCCAGCTAAGGGAATCAAAAGCCCTATCCATACCCGCCAAGAGAAGAGCCGCTGGCATCTCCAGCCTCCGAATCAAGTCTATAGCGATGTGCGCCCGCCGAATATTGTGCTGTGTCGCCCGTTGAGGCATGAAGCCCGCCTGGTCCGGATGGACCAGCGTGGTGATATGGGAGCGAAGGCGAGTGGCCAAGGCCTTGGTCAAAATCTTGGCCTCAATATTTAGCAGCGAAATGGGGCGGTATGAAGAGTGTTGGTCCGGAGGACGGCCCGGCTTTTGGAACACAACCACCTCGGCATTTCTCCAGTCCCTTGGAAGGCAGCCACGCTCCCGCACCTCCTCCACAACCCGAAGGAGATGGGGTCCCAGTTTCGAAAAATATCTCTTAAAGAACTCACAGGGGAATCCGTTGGGCCCTGGGGCCTTCCCAGAATTAAGTTCCCCTAATGCCGTACCCAGTTCCTCCACCGTGAGTGGGAGATCCAATTCCGCCCGAGCCTCATCGGAGAGAGACCGGGGCGGAAGATCCAAAATAAATCGGCGGACCATGTCCTCTGACAAAGACTCCCGTGGGGCATACAAATCGGCATAATAGTGCGCAAAGCTCTCCGCAATAACTGAGGGATCACCCAATGCTCTTCCATCCGGGCCCGAAAGCCCAGGGAGAACCAAGGAACTCGCAGCCCCCTGACACAGGCGATGAAGCAATTTACTGGACTTATCGCCCCATTGATAGATCCTACTACGGGACGCCAGCCATGCCAAACGAGCCTCATCCAGCAATAAGTCTGCATGCATTTGTCTCCCCACTAATAACTGTTGACGCGCCATGTTCCCCCCCATCCCCCCTACCTGCGCGTTCCAATTCCAACAAGTGAGCCTCGGAGCGCACCAGGGACTCCTTCTTAGACCTCCGTGCCGCGGAACAATAAGATATGTCCACCCCCCGAATAGTAGATTTCACTGCCTCCCATAACGGTGCAGCGGTCGCCACCGAGCCCACATTAAGATCCAGATATTGATCAATGGCCTGGCCCAAATGCTCCGTATACTGGTCATCTTGCAGATGCCAGGTGGAAAGACGCCAACGAAAAGGTGGCCGCGCAGGGCCGTACCGTAGCATGAGTGCGACTGGGGAATGGTCCGATAGGCCCCTGGGAAGGATCTCCGCATCCGTCACCCTCCCAGCCACTGCAGCCAGTACAAAAACATAGTCCAACCGTGAGAACGATTCATGCACCGCAGAGAAATATGTATACCCCTGCTCCTCCGCATGCTGTCGTCTCCAGGAGTCAACCCAGCCCAGACCCGACACTAAGGAGGATAACTTAGTTGTTTGACCAGCAGCTGACGTTCCCCCTCGTCGCCATCCATCTCGAACCCCATCCATCACATCATTCTAGTCTCCACCCACAGCAGTCACTCCATCCAGGACATCCGCCCACAAAGTCATAATGCGTTCAGCCAATGTCCAGGACAGAGGAGGAGGGGCATAGACACTACCCAGCACCACCAATTCCTCATAGATGGATCCTTGAATAAAAATATACCTCCCCTGGGTGTCCGCCCACGTCTTGGAGTGAACATATGGGACCCTGCGATGAATAAGGATAGCCACCCCACGGGAGCCCCTCGTGAACCCAGAATGGAAAACCTGGGAATACCCATAGCGCCGCAGGCATAGGGCCTTGGTCCCCAATAGATGTGTCTCCTGCAACATAAGGACATCAGCCTGGTAGTGCTTTGCCTGGTGAAGGATAGCCCCCTGCTTTACTTTATCCAATGCCCCCCTGACATTCCAACTTACAATCCTAAGGGCCCCGGCAGTAGGCCGTGGGCTAACGGCAGAGGCAGACATCCAGAGAAACCGTACACACAATGAGCAGGACCTGTGGCGACATATATACACAGCGGCACATAGCAGCAATATGACAGTACAGTAAAATCAAAACAATTCCCCAAAACGTAAAAATTAGAGCAAAAAACTTCTGATACACGATTAGAAAACTTGCAAATAGTGAGCAAAAACATCCCCACAAACATCCACCCCCCATACCTCAAAACCACTGAAGTATCTGTTGCGGTGAAGGCGGCATGGTAACCCCAACGGGAGCCACCGGCCCACCTCCGCCAATGGATCCCCAAAAGCACCCCCCATGAAACCCGGGCTGGCCCCGGACCGCAAAGGCCGACGGGGGATAGTAGCACGATTATATGCTTCGACAGCTTAAACAAATAGGTACGTATGTTTGTCCACTAGGAAAGTCACTAAGGTTACGAGGCCGGCTTCCCCGAGCGGGGCACCGAGGCCGATCTACTGACGTCCCCATGGGACTGCGAGCGGCGTCTGGATCTCGAGCGCCTGCTCCCTTTAACCTTGGGTTTAGATGGCTTGTGAGTGGATTCACTCGTTGACGAGTCGGACTCTAGTCTGGGCGGTGTATGCGAACGCACCCGTACTGTCTCATCTGTCCATTGGAAGAAGTCCTCGGGGGAATCAAAAAACAGCGTCCGTGACTGGTAAACCACCCTCAGCTTAACAGGATACAGGAGAGCGTATGGCAGCTTCAAGTCCCGTAGGCACGCCTTCGCCGCCAGAAAGGATTGGCGCTTCTGCTGAACCAGGCGAGTATAGTCCGGAAATATAAGGATACAGGCATTGTCAAAATGCAGTGGTTCCTTAAGGCGGGCGTGTTTCAGGATAGCATCCCGATCATGATAGTTTAGGATTTTTGCTATGACTGGTAGTGGTCGTGCTCCCGGTGGCGGCTTCTGCATGAGGGCCCGGTGCGCCCTCTCAATGATGAAGCAGTTAGACATAGATTCTGGGGGAAGCCAACCAACTAGCCATTTCGTCAAGAACTGTTCCATGTCCCCCCCCCCTTCACAGCACTCCGGGAACCCCACAAAGCGCAGATTGCTCCTACGTGCCCTCCCTTCCGCATCCTCAACACGAGAAGCCAGGCCCCTAGTGAGGGTCTCCAATGATGCTACTTTCTTTTGCAATGTACTGACAGAGTCCTCCACTCCAGAGACCCTATTTTCAGCCGCTGTTATGCGCTCCGTAGCGTTGCACAGGTCCTGGCGGAGGAGCAAAACCTCAGATCCCACCTCCCCTATTTTAGTCTCGAGAGCTGTGCGGGAATGCGTGATTGCCGCCATAAGGGCAGCATTGTCCGGGACTCCTCCCTGCGCACCCCCTGCTCCGCAGCCGAGGCCGCGGGACCCTCAAAGCGGTCCATGGTGCTTTGTTTAGCCGGGCCTCCCATGTGCTTATCCCTCGTCATGATGCTGACCGGACTTGTCCCCACAGCACAGAAGTAGGCCTCCGGTCAACGAGACGCTCCACCCCGACTGGGCCACATAGGATGTCCCAGGGGCCCCCACGTACTCACTCCACACACGCAGCCCGACCCGGCCGCTGGATCTTACAGTGGGGAGGAAGGCACACGCGGGGGAGGAAGGCCACGGCCCCAACGGAGAAGGCTCCGCCACTCAAGGCCGGATGAACCACTGTGCAGCACCCAAAGCTACTCCAATGCACCCAAATGCGCACGCGGCCCGATATGACCGCTGATAGTACGTCAATACAGTTGGGGGTGTTGTATTCCGCTTTAGGGGTCCGTATATAGGTTTTCCTGAATCATGTCCTTATTTAGGCATTAGCCGTGCACTCCAAATACAGGCATGGTCACCGACATCTGTTCACCCTAACGTCACAACTAGTTCTTAGAAACCAGACCCTTAAGCTTCGGGAGTTCCCCTAGCACATGACTATTGATTTCTCCAAGAACTCATCTATTATGTATGAACCGTTATACCTTAAGGGTTCATTCCCGACGTCTTCCTCTGTCCGACTTCACGTCAATGCTAACATTCCCCGACACCTACCAGGTATAAATATACCTTCCCTTGCCCAAGTAAGTTAGAGGAGACCTCGACTTCAGAGGAGCCCGTATCCCGGCCTGACGCACTGAGAAGACGCTGTCATTCCTGCACGCAGACTAATCAGTGTTCGGACTCCCTTCGCGGGGTGTTAAGAGTTCCAGATCCGGCAGGAGATTCCCACCTCTCTCATTCTCAAGGTATGGAGCTGACTAGATCCTAGAGGGACTCTTGGCATACTAGACTTAATATACTCTTAGTCTACCATACTAGAGAATACTCCACCTACTTCTACCTTTCCCTACACCTAGACTAGGTTAGGTACATTGGGGTAGAACTAGCTTAGAGACGCATCGTATGAGTACTCGCATTCTTAGCTCATGTTATTTATGTACGTGAATATATGCTAAAAGATCATGCTAGCACAGTATTATTTATTTCTGCTTACGCTGTACATTATTTATCTTGCATACTGTCTTGTGATCATAACAGCACATATCTTACACGAGAAACTAGACTGTTCAATAAAACCCTTTTTATTGAAACGCCCGTCTTTCCTTTCTGTGTAACTCTGTAGAAACTAAGCATGCACGATTGAATGAGTGAAAATTATCTATTGTTTCCACGATTCTGAGACGTGTTCTGCTTCTAAAGGGAAACAAAGTTGTCATGTTTTTCGGTTGCAAGAAACTACTCCCTTCTTGTTCTCAAGGAGTTTCTAGTGGCCTCTGAGCTAGCTGGCACAGGTAATTAAGTTTAATATAATCGATAGGGACATACCGACCTTAGTCCTATGTAAAACCTATAGGTTATATTATTCCAATGCGCAGAGCCTATTAGGGAAATAGGAACTACACTACAGGGGGAGGGGAGGATAATGCGGGCCACCTCACACAGCTGGAAGCTCTCCGTGCAGGAGCCCGTAAACACTCACGGACACCCCCAAAGTGCGTCGCCACCCCACCCGCTTGTGGCCCGATCAGACCACCGATGCGGGGGCAGGGCCACAGGGACTGGGTCCACATACACCCCCAAGATAAGCCGGCTAAGGGCTCCGCAGAGGCGATGAGTCCCTCAAGACTTGAAAATGGCAGATCTCCGTAGGGATATGAGAGGAGGGTGGGCACACCACCAGTCCACCAAGCCGCTTCACCCCCTCCGCAGCAATGCAACAGCACAGTGTCCCTCGCCACTCCGCTACCAGCTGGGACCCACTACTGGAGACAGACAGCAGCAACCACAGGTCAAATGCAGGAAGCCCCCTGCACAGAGGCCGGCCGAAACGCGCACAGTCCTCCCAGACGCGTGTCACCACACCGCCAATCTCTCCCCTCCCTGCGCGTGGCCCGATCCGACCACCGGGGCGGGGGTAGGGCAGCAGGAGGAGGGTTCACACACGCCCTCAGGATCCACCGGACAGGAGCCCCAGCGGAACAGACACCCAGGGCCCGAGACAGGCAAAGCTCCGCAGGGGCGCGGGGGAAAGGAGGGAGGTCGCTCCGCAGACTCACCAGGCCACCTCACCCCCTCCGCAGCAGCCCGTCCACGCTGTACCATCCGCCGCCTCACCGTCGATAAGGGCCCACAGCCGAGGCTCGATATCTGCACCCAAGGGACGGGCCGCGCCCAACTTTAGTCTTCCTCCGCGCCCGGTCAAGCAGCTCCACACCGCCGCAGGCTCGTCACAGGGCCCACCAGCCACGCACCTCGACGGAACGGGCTGGAGCACTCCCGGGGCTGATTAATGGCACCGCCGCCGTGTACCCGCGGCTCTCAGCACCCCCTCTCAGTGTTTCCAGAGCGGAGAAGATCGTCGAAACAGGATATTTGAAGGATTTAAGGACGGGCTCAGCGGAGCTCGCCTACAGTGCAACCGCCATGATGGCTCGCTAGGCCACGCCCCGAAGAGTGGCAGTTTTAATTACAGAAACACGGGTGCCTCTTGCTTTTTATTTTCATGTATTTTGGGTAGATTCGGTTTCTGTCGTCACATTTATGAGATCACTGTGTTAGATGGAACGTGCTGAGATTAGCAAGTAGACGTAAGCAGGAGCTGTATCCTACCACTTTTACTGTTAAATGGATGAACTGCATTTTGTAATAATTTTTATATTTTCTGTGCCTTCCTTTTTTTTTTTTTTTTTTTGAAATTGTTTTTTTATTTTCAGTAACAAACCAAAGTCAGCAGTACATGGTCAGTATCTTTTTGTCAGTAGAAAGTACATATAATCAATCGATGTTCATTTTCGGTGTGCCTATTCCACTATCGCACTCATACAGAACCCCCCCTCCCGCCCTTTTCCCTTCATTCATTCGACCCCTAGACCCCTATAATCCACCCACTGCTGCCAGACTTTATTCCATTTTGCGGGGCATCCCCGCCCCTCATAGACTGTCCTTTCTGCCATACAACACCAGTCCATGTCCCTCTTCCACTGAGAGACTGGAGGTGGTTGCACCGCCCCCCACGCCCTTGCCACATTCCGTTTAGCCACCATTGCCGCTACCCGTAGCCATATCGTGGAATATTTAGACCAGACCTGTTCCCCTGACACACACAGCAAGTGCCATCTGGCATCCACTGGGACCTGTAGCTCAGTTACTTCAGAAAGGATTTGTGCGATTCTGACCCAGTACCGCTGTATACTAGGGCATTCCCACAGGGTATGGAAAAAGGTCCCTTTCAGGCCACACCCTCTCTGACACTCTTCCTTTGTTATCCTGCCCATTCGACACAACGAGACCCTGGTGTAATAGGATCTGTGCAGGATCCGTAATTGTACCAGTCGGAACCTGGCCCTGATCGCTACTTCCCTCGGACTTTGTATCGCTGCGGCCCAATCGGCATCCTTGTGCCTTCCTTTTTTGATGTTTTAGCACACCTCTTATGTAATACACAATGCCGGCTGTGCATTGCTCAAATACTGGATGACAGCTGAAGCGGTGCCCTACTGATGGGCTATGGTGGGTTGTGTTGAGACACCCAAGTGTTCATCAGACGCCCCCTCCCTACACAACCTTCAGACAGCGCAGGTCACCGGGTGAGCACCGCGTGCTAGTGTCCACATGAGGCCACAGCAGTCCTTGTAAGTCTGCTGCCTCTGTGATTGCCCCTTGTTTTCTTTCCACGAATGAGAGAGATCGGTGTGGGCAGAAAGGATCGCGCCGTCCCAGGATGGGAGGTTTAATTATATATTTTGGAATTAACAGAGACCCAGTAATATAGCATGGCAGATGAAATCTAACCACCAAGAAAGACTAAAATCTGTTCCGTTTTATACAGCAGTCTTTCTTTGAGGTACACGTGTCACTCTAAATAAAATGTGTCGATGCCTTTTTACAACAACCACGTATACAAGTGCAGGACAAAGAAAATATAAATGTCACACATTTGATGGACACAATACTACACTCTGTAAACTCCAGAAACAATATGCAACTGACCAAATAAACCCTCAGACGTCAGGGGTTCACATTGTCATAAAGATAAATACGTACAGGGAAAAGGGGAGGAAACATACAAATTAACAAAGAGAGGTTGGGACACAGGTGCATAAAACTGAGAGCAGGAATGCTTAGTGAACCAGATGAAGGACTGAAAAAGAACAGGGTCAGGATTAAAGAGTACAAGAGCGTTCCAAGTGACATACTGCTACAGTCTCGATTAAAGTTAACTAGTGTCCCTCCGCTGCAAGCGCCATAATTGAGGTACTATTTCTACTTTCTTTGTGAATTATGTGTTACTATGGCACGATTTTTTGTTTGCCTGTGCTTGTGGATTGTAATGATGTGTTCGTGTTTTATTTACTTTGTACCGGCTTGATAAAAGAAACGTTTGCGGCCGCATACATCCACTCCACTCCAATATAAAACATATGGGTAAAAGACACTGTCATTTATAACTCCAATACCTCTAGCTCTCACAAATGCAAGACCAATTTGAATTTAAAATGCTCGTTACTACGTATAGGATACCTTTCAGAGACCCAGGTTGATGCTGGGCCCTCCAGATCATTTTTCCTCTAGACTAACCGTGTTGCAGTAGTTCACGCGTTCTAAGTCGAAAGAGAACGGCAGGGCGGACACAATCACACGTTTCCAGCATCTCATCTTACGCGGAGTACTTGTGGGAACACGTTTTTAACCAAGCTCTCCGTGAACCTGCGAGACTCTTTTAAAACCATCTGCTTGCACTCTAGGAGCGACCCTCTGATCTCACCTGCTTTTTAGACATGTGGCAGGAGGGAGGCCCGGAGCAGGAGCTGTCAACGGGAGACCAGGACATCCCCTTCCTTAAAGATGAAAAGGTAAACAAAGCGCTCAGCATTGACCGTGGGGGGTGTAGAAATTCAGCAGGCAGACTGCAAGGTATTGACCGAGCCCGGGAAGGATTGGAGGGCGGGACCAGGCGGCATGGAGAACCGAACCATGTGTAGCTGTCGGCCTGTGTGAGGAGTTAATACGGCGAGCCGCGCAGAACAAAAGAAAGGTGCACGGCTGCCATTGTTAAAGAGAAAGCACGCATGACGCGCTGCAAATAAAAAGGAGAAGCGGCCGCCATGCTTTAAAAAACATGAAAATTTAAAATCCAAAAGGAAGGGAGGGGGTGGGGGAGGGGATACCGCCGGTATCTCACGTCTGTTTATTCCATTGCTAAAGCGCAGCTTTAAAGACGCAGTGCTGTGTGGAGCTGGATATATAAGATGCGTCCGCATTGCTATGCATTGTCGTGCCTGCTTCAGCAACACATTAAGTAAACAGTGCTCCTTAACTGCTAATGAAAGCTAGAGAGTAAGGACACATGTAAGAGGGTCTGCCCTCATGGGAGGTAACAGAAGAGAGGGAGGTACTAAGGAGGGACTACTAAGCCTATACACAAATCAAAAGCCATCATTTACATAGAAGGAAGAGGAGCCAATTGTAAAGATGGGCGGAGCTTAAAGTCCATACCGGAATACAGCATGTCTTAAATACTCACAGCGCAAGCGCTGCCTCGGTGAGACCTAAAAAGAAATCAACTGTGATCACAAAAGAGTACATAAACCAGAAGCTATAAGTCTCTGACGACAGGTGAGCTTTAGCATTTTTCAGGCTATATTAGCGATTGTGGTTGCTTAGGTTATAGGACTGTTCTCTCTGCTGTACTCCTTCCTTCTGCAGGTACGTCTTGGAACAGTGTGATTTAGAAGTCTCCAACTGACTGGGGAATACCATTTTCTCAAAGCCTTGAAGAGCAGTTAAATATTGGAGGCCTAGCTATGTATGCAGGCCTAGCTATGTATGCAATAGTCATATGGTTTGGTAGCTTGTTCCTAGTGATCTTTTCAATAGGGTTGTGCCTAAAAAAGGAATTATTATTTTCCGGTTAAATAAGGGCTTCTGCAATCAAATAAGAAACCTGGGAGAACCTTGCCTATGTGTAATGTTCCTTTGAGGAAAGAACCTTAAGTATGCGTATTCTAATCTTCTGGTAGATAATTGATGCTAATTAGGCGTCTTCTAGGTCAGCAAATCTTTGAGCTAAGGCTCAAAAATACAGAGGAGCATTTAGATCCTACTAACGTGCTCAACTCTAGTGGGAGGAAAAAGTGGTAAGACAGGCCATAGCAGTGACAATGGGCACTGGTATGTACATGAAAACTTACGGCATTGACAGAGTTTAGGCAACCCCATTTAACAACAAATAAGATTTTCAGGAATGGATTCCTCAACTTTATTGTGCATCTAAACAGCAGTTAGTTATGCAGAAAAGAAAAATACATAAAGCAGCTAATGGAAACCATACATTCCACATCCTGATTCACCCCATCAGCATTTGTGGAATTTTATATTCATAAAGTGCAATTAAAACTGAAAACCCATTCTGTACTGCAGATTTGTCCACTATTGTTAATACAGAGCAAACCACTTATAGGTTGGTGAGCATCTATGTTCCTCTAGTAGCCAATTTCACACTGTCGAAATGCAGACATATTTACTGCTAACAATGCCTGGATGGAGCAAGTGCAAGTCTAGTCTATTAGCAGGTTCGCCCCTGTCCACCTGAATCCAGTCGTTAATATTAACTAGTTGTGAGGCCCAATAGTACAGCTTAACGCCCACCAAACCCAGTCTTGCCTCATAAGGAAGAAACATTTTTCACAGGGTTTTGTGAAGAAGGTGGGGGATAGCGAGAGCTGTCGCCCGCCACCCTCAACCTGGAGTCAACCGCCTCTCAACTTGATGCTCTTTGAAGGGGTACAATTGTCAACTTCCCCCTGTTAACTTCGAGTCCTGATGGATCTCCATAACTTGCCAGTATTTCCATGAGCCTCAGGATTGTGTCCTGCGGTCTATGAATGAAGAGAAGCATTTAGTCGGCGTACAAAGAGACGCGGTCTTCAGCTCCTCCCTCCCACCTAAATCCATTGAATCTTGCATCCACCCAGCTTAGCTCTGCGAGAGGTTCCAGTACAAGTGCAAATAATAAGGGAGAAAGTGAGCAACACTGTCGGGTGTCCCTTTCCATGGGGAACATAGGTGATAAGGCTCCATTAAGAAGAACCTGGGCCCAGAGGTCTGCATACAGGAGAAACACCCAGCAACGAAACCCAAGTTCAAAACACATTGTGGGGGTACCACTAGTAGGTAGCTCCCCCGGATAGTTCGTCCGCGCGGGCTAAGGCTAGATCCAGGAGGCGGAGACAATGCCTGGTGCTCCTTTTAGGTATAAGGCCATTCTGGTCAGCATGAACCAGGGAGCATACCACCTTGCTAAGGCAGTTGGCCAATACCGTTGCGAGGATTTTGACTTCTAGATTAATAAGAGGATGGGGTGATAAGAACTGCAGTCCTCCGGGGCTGTGTCTGGCTTAGGGATCACTACAATGGATGCTCCTTGAATTTCTCGGGGTGGTCTTTCCCATTCAAATGCATCCTCATACAACACCAGGAGCTGTGGGATCCAATGGGAGGAGTATTATGCTCGAGGGGGAACTCGTTTGGGCCCAGAGTATTCCCAGATAGCATAGACGAGATTCGCTTGCTGGATCTCCTCTGCCATAGTTGGAAGATCGAAATCTCGCTCTCTGCCACCGAAAGAAATTGCAGGGGCAGCTCCCAGGTAATGGGGTTATCTCTCTCGGCCTGAGGATGCTTCTGCTGAGCGTACAATGTTTAAAGTGCGAGGCAAACTCTCTTGCCAAGTGGTCTGCCCCTTTATCAACCTGTCTGGGGTCCACAGCCCAGCCACCAAGACAGTCAGCAGTCGCAAGCTAATAGAGCAGTTTGCCCGCTTTGTCTCCCATCTCATATACCCTCCCTTGGGAGTGGAGTCGACCCATTTGTGGTGTAGCTAAAAGCTTCTGTCATAATGTGAAGTGGGTCTGATTGAGACAAAGTTGCATGTCCAATGTGGGGGGAGGCCAGCATCGCACTGTCCAGTAGTGTGATCTCATTCTCAAGACGGAGCAGTTCACTATCCTTGCGTTTAGTTTGTCCACACAAGCATGCAAACGCGCTTCCTTTAAGAACTGTTTTGAATGCCTCCTGGAGCATGGTCAGTGAGAAGTCAGTACCCTTATTAAGCTCAAAGTACTCAGTAATTGTAGTTTGGAGCGGTTACCTAAAATCGCCATCTAAAAACCAACAGGCATTTAGTAGCCACAGTCCCCTTTCTCCCATCGGCCAACCACCCACTATCAGCAACACCGGCGAGTGATCCGAAAGGCCCCTTGGGACGATACGCGCCTATTTAGCGCATCCAACGCCTAAGAAAGGGATCAGAAATTAGTCTATTCGGGAAGAAGTACAATGTGTGTGCGGGGGGGTAGTATGTATATTGTCTGCCTGCTTGGTGGTGTAGTCGCTAGACATCCACCTGCCCCATTGCGTCTGCCCATGACCAGGGAGCCCAGGAAACAGAGTTTGTGTCTTGCAGTGGATCCATCACCGTGTTGAAGTTCCCCCCCTATCAGAGTAAAGCATGGTGTGGCTGTAGGTAGCAATTGTGGAGTCTAGCATGTGGGAGGGAGTGTAAATGCTACCAAGTGCCCAGGCCAACCCCTCCATAGTTCCAAATATCATCACAAACCGTCTAAGGCAGTCTGTGTGGACTTAGCCTACCACCAACAGGAACGTTCTCTTTAGCAATATTGCCTTCCTCTAGAGCCCCTGGTGTATCCAGAGTGATACACCCTCGAGAAGCCGTGCGTTCCTAAAAAGGAATATTCTGTGCCCATCAAGTTTGTCTCCTGTAACATAAGAACCGTTGGGTGATGTCGTTTAGCATAAGCGAGGACAGCCCCGGTCTAATTTCATCATTGAGCCAGTTCACATTTCAAATGACTATGGTGCCCCCCCCCAACCCCCCGGGGCTCCCACAGCCTGATCAGAGGCTGTTGTAAGTGGTGCTGCAAGAGATATGTCTGAAATTTAGGTGTGGCACATAGAATATGGTGAACAAAACTAGAGGAACCAAATCAAATCCCAGATGTGGTAGCCTTAACCGGCAGGAGCTGAAGTCCCATCACTCCACTCATTCCTACACTTACCCCTAAAGAAGCATCTGTCGCCCAGAAGAAAACTCAACAATAACTCCCACCAACAACGAAGAACAAGTCAAGGGTAGGTTTCCCACCACCCAAGTCAATAGGACCAGTTCAACGCGCTGTGTCCGCAGATTGTGAGGGGTGCAAAGGGCTCAGTGAAAATTATTTTACCGCTTCTTATGCTACTAGTCTGTGGGAGCCTTCCAGCGACATCAGTCGTGGTTGTTTAGGACCCTATAGCGTTGCCTCCTACGCCTGTTTCTCTTGGTGCGCCTGGGCAACTGTCGCCATGACAGCAGGGTCTCTACATGAAGTAGCCAGGGGCAAGAACCCATCCACGCCAAAAATCTGGGCATTCCTCCGCCCAGGACCAGGCATTCTCGTAATGTCAAAAAACAATGTCCGGTCATTGTAGAGGTTAAGGTGCAACAGGTGTTGCAGCATATACTTTACTTGCATGCCTCTCAGTTTCTCCTGACTGCTTGGAAGGTGCAACTCTGTTGCTGAACTTTCAATGTGTAGTCCAGGAAGAGCAAGATCCGGGCCCAGCCACACTGCAACTTACCCAAGTTCCTGGCTTCTCTGAGGATGACATCTATTTCCACGAAGCTTAGGAGCTTTACAATAATTGGTCTCGGGGGAGGCCCCAAGAGGTGTCCTGGCAGCCAGCGACCTGTGCACTATAAAATAATTGGATGATTTCCCTTTGGGGAGTCACAACTGGAGCCAATCTATTATGAAGCCGGTAGGCTGGGGCCCTTCAGTACCCTCAGGGACCCCAACTATGCAGATATTATTCCTTACCAACCTGCCATCCAAATCCTCCGCTCTCGCCTCCAATATCCCCACTTTGCATTGGAGGGCCACCAGCGTGGTTTGTAAAGTTTTTGATGTGTCTTCAATCTCAGAAAGCCGCCCCTTCACCCCAGTTACCCTCTCAACCGTGTTGACAAAGTCCTGTCGGAGCAAGGACAGGTCGAGATTTAGTTCTCCAATCTTACCCTTCAAAGATGTTTTAGAGTCATGTATGGCCTGAAGTATGGAGGTGGTAGAGTCCAGCAGAGCGCCTGTTTATCCGCTGTGGGTCTAGTGAACTTGACCATCTTTCCTTGGGTTGGGGCCACTGCTCTATCCTTGCCTATGGTATGGTGGAGTGGTGTGGTGTGGTGCAGCGGCCAGGGCAGCTGACTTCGGAGCACAGGGTTCACGGTTCGATCCCCGGCTCCGGCGGCAGCTCAGCTCAGCACCATGTGACTCTGGGCAATAGCTCACTTAATTTCCACTACGGCCCCCAGCGCCTTGAGACCCGTAAGGGTGAGTAGCTGCGCTATATAAAAACGGACTTACATATATATATATATATATATGGTATCCGGCCCTTCCAGTGAGAACAACTTTAGTCAATTTGTGGGGCTTTATAGGGGGCCACTCCCCCAGGGTACAGTTTGCACTTGATGTGTAATGGGAGGTGGGGGGGGGGTGCCATCTCTCCAATGCGGGTGGGCGGACGGATCTGGGCTTACCGTGCCCAAATTCAATCACATGGCGGCCCCCACTGCCAGCATCAATGTCCAGGCCCCCAACACTGTGTTCTCGCGAGGGAAGGGGGGGGGGGGGGTCGGGGCTCCTCACCTCCAAGCTCGGTCTCTGAGTGCTGTGCTGTTTGAAGATTCAACTTGTGGCTGTCGGAGGCAGGCGGTGTCACCACCTGCTGCCCTACCCCCCCTACTGTTAGGCTGAGTAGGCACTACTCGCCTCGCTCATTTCTTGCCTGGAGGGCCCGCTGTTTCTCCTCTGGCTCCCCTGCTGTCTGAGGCCTCAGTGTTGCTGCGTCGGCAAGGAACCGCAGCTTCAGGCCCCTTGTTCTCCTCCAGGAAGGCCGTTGGTCTTAAAGCAGATGCACACGCATGGCTTCTCTTACTGTGCGAACACAACAAAATGATGGACGGAGTGCTGAAACTTTTCGCCCACTCACCAATCCATCGTTCTTTTGCTCACTATACCACCCCAATTTGGACCCAGCTATATGCAAATCAGTCTTGAACCTGTTCCTCATGGGAACAGTCCAGCCCGAACTTCCAGGCCAGGTCCTCCCTGGACCGGAAAACAAGTATCCTGGGAACGGTTTCGGGGTTTCACCCCTCATCAGCCAGGCTAGCTTGAATCCAGTGGCACAGCGAGCAAGGGACCCATGTCTGGGCATAAGTTGGCAGAGTATGCCCAGACGTGGGTCCCTTGCTCACTTTGCCACTGGATTCAAGCTGGTCTGGCTGATGAGGGGTGAAACCCCGAAACCGGTCCCAGGATGCTTGTTTCCGGTCCAGGGAAGACCTGGCTTGGCAGTTTGGGCTAGACTGTTCCCATGAGGAACAGGGTCAGGACTGATTTGCATATGGCTGGGTCTGAACTGAGGTGGCGAAGTGAGCTAAAGAACGATTATGGATTCAACCCAGATCTGTGCCTGGGGGTGAGTGTCTGAAAAGTTTCAGCGCTCCGTCCATCTCCTTGTGTTTGTTTTCTCTTACTGTGCGGTCACCTTGTCACCAGCACCAGCGATGGGCCACGGTACCAGGCCCCCTGCGCTCCACCAGGAAGGTCCGCTCCTCTCATTGTGTTGCCTCATCAGCAGCTTGAGCAGCACTGAAGCGTGCCCCGCCGCCGCGCCTCTCACTTGGACCCTCGACTGGAGGAAAGTGGATGATGTATGACGGGGGGAGACAAAACTATTCCTCACATCTCTACCCCAGCCTGGATCAATCAGAGCAGGATTATGTCGCATTGTATGGGGGCTGGATGCAGAGCAGATAATTTTACGGCTGCCATCTTGGTCCGGTAGCCACGCCCTCCCATCAATGCCAGGATAGAGTAAACTCCCTTCAATTATGAGAATGAGAAGCTAACACCCTTCTATTTAATACGATGTGGTGGTACATTTCTCTATAGGGAGAACATTTTCCCCGGAGTGAAAAATAAAACAAATTTAAGTAATATCTGTATGGGTTGATCATGCAAGCTTTCCACAGAGTGGAAGGTCTGGATAAGTGCACCTTATTAGTAGGAATAACACCTGGATTCTACGCCTGTCGAAGCTTTGTTCTTCTTGGTCACTGTGAATGCCCTAAATGTCAAAAATCTATTTCAATTATAGGAGTAAGCCTACAAGATTAGGTTTCCTACTTTTAAAATCCTGCCTTTGTAAATTGGGCCCTTTGATAGTAAAGTGTTCAAGGCCATGCAACAGAACCTCAGCCATTTGGTTTTAGCTTTGCTTTCGGGGTTATTTCTGCAGTGCACAATATTCGGAGATATTCAAATGTGCATGTGCTATCGTTTTAGAATCCAATGCCCAAGGTCAGCAATGGAAGAGATCCTAAGTTAAAAAGGGACAACCAGTATCATTTCAGGGTGATGTTTACTGAGCAGCCATCCTGAAACGGAATGATTGCCAGTATATCATTGTTTCCCCTTTCTCAGTTGGCAAGCACGTATCATCTAATTGTGGCAGCTATGGTGAAACTTGAAAGCAATGATACAGTAAGCACATCATTCCAAGCTGGCTGTTCATGGCTACATCTAATTTTTAATGAGTTCTTATTGCACCATGTGAATGAGACAACTAGCAGTCAGCATTTTTCCTTTTTAAGACCTCTTGCCAGCACAGCTGTCCACAGACGTAAAGTGTTCAAACCTAAAAAGAGCTTTCAGGAGTACCTTAGAAAGGGTCTTTGGCTTTGCATGTTGGTAGCCATGAGTACGTTTTAATTGGACAAATGTGTGCTTCCACAGAAAAGATTGCTCCACCTCCAAGCATCCGTGATTATTTTGTTTACTTACAGAGCTGCCTGAGCCAGCAGCAGTATGGCTGCCTGAACTTAAACTTCAGTGGCTCACACATGACACTACTGCTGTTAAAGTGTCTTAGAAAACTAGATGGCAGGAAGGCAGTCATCGGGAATGTATTGAAGTTTTCTAGTCCCCTGCACCCTCCCCCTTCCATCATTAAAATTAAGCCTCAGAAGGCAGTTTTAGGTTTGAAAGCAGTATGCGATAACCAGGGCTACACTAATGTACATGGATTTTTAGGTATGGCTTGACTGTGCAGCTGGTGCCTGACCATATACAATTAACAACAAGCTTTCAGAGTACTATTGAGAGAGGGACATAGGCTCCACCCACACGTTGGTCTCTCTGAGAACAAGATTTGATTGGGCTGTATTTGAGTACTTCCACTAAAAAGACTGCTTGTAATGCACCTTTTTAGCTTTAACAAAGCTTAAAATCGATACAGCAAGACTATGTTGGTTATAGCAGCAAGCCAATGATCATGGCTATAGACCGGATCTCTTTAATATGAAATTTTAAGATAAAGGCACGAGGCGAGGCCTAACAATTATTATGAAAAGAATAAGTTAAAGTCAATAGGCATTCAGGTGTGGGTTATTACTCTATATTAAAGCCTAAAGATGGGTATTTTGTTACATCGAACCTCACAGATTACCATAATAGGCAAACATTTTGGTGTTGGTTACCCATGTGAGAAACTGTAATAATCCTCATAACGCCATCTTAGGAGAGAGTATTTCGCTTACTCAACTGTCATTTTATATACCTTTCCAATTTATGACTGGGTCTCTGATGGTTGTCTTGTGGAAAAACTTGCGCTCAAAACCGTAGGCTTGATTTGGTTATGATGGCAAGCAACAGGCCTGATTGGTGGACTGTGAAATGTTATGTCCAATGCCATGAGTCTAGTCTGCTTACTCTGAAACATTACAACAAAGGCAGTTGGTCCAACTTATTATTTTTAAAAAGCATTTGTTAAAGCCAGTAAGCCTTTAACAGTTGGTTGTCATCTCACTGTTATAAGAAAATACAGGTATTTTGTTACATGTATTCTTATAGATTATAGCAGTAGGCAAGGGTTTTGGCGCTGGCAACCCACTCTGACAAATGCTGAGGGATTTCACTGTGATGGTTCTTGATAGACCCTGTTTTAGAGAGGTTGTATATTGTAGCTGTAGATTCAACATATTTAGAATTTATTTTATATCTGTATGTGTAATGGTTGAAAGTTTTAATGCACTTGAATATGCCAGTGTTGGGTAAAGTGTAAAGGTAAAGGTTTTATCTGTTCTTGGGGAAAGTCAAGTCGGACTTCACATGTTTGACCTGTTTATTACTAAACTTTATGGCAAAGTCAGTAGGCCTGGCCTACTTACTGTGAAAAGCATATGTTGGAGACAATAGGCTTTTAAGGATGGATTGTTATCTCACAGTGCTAGAGCCTGTAGGCAGGTTTTTTGATGCATGGAATTTTCTGATGTCATAATAGGCAAGGATTTTGTTGTTGGTGATCCACCTGAACAAACTGTGGACAAAAGCTATGCACTACATAATTCTGTTAGGCTCTATAATGATGGTTAGTATTTTGCTTTGTCATTAGTCATTTTGTATACATTTGTACTTTTGCGAGTATATGCCAGATGGTTGCCTTGTGGAAAGCTTATGCTCAGTACAGCAGGCTTGAGTTGGTTACGGTGAGAAGCCAAGGATAAGGGTTATAGGCCTTATTATTTATTATAAGTTACAACTAAGGTACAAAGCTTGGCATATTGATGGTGAAAAGCATATGTTAAAGTCAAAAGGCATTTAAGGGTGGTTTTATGTTTCATGGAATCTCACAGATTCCCTTTGAAGGTAAGGATTTTGCTGTTGGTTACTGCCTCCGACAAACTCTAGGGGGAAAAGATTTGCACTTTAATAATTCTTGCTAGAATTTCTTCTTAGCTGTCTGCCAGGATCTTGTAATAAAAAAATATAATTATATATATATATACATACATACACACACAAACAGCCGTGGTTATGAGGCCTGGCACTGCCGGTGCCAGGGACAGTCTACGGTTTCCATCCAAAGTGAATCATAGTTCCTGCTGTCACATGAATTGCATGGTGAAGCAAAGAGTGGCACACTAATTCAGTTTCACTGATTTATTAGTGCTCAGGACAACGCGTTTCGGCTTCACAAAAGCCTTTATCAAAGTAAATGAAAAGGCGCTCTATCTCCCATAAATATAGTTGCCACAGTTAATTAAAAGTGAAGACATGCTATCCAAGCTAAGTTGTTGCTGGGAAATTCTAGATCAGTCAAACATATAGGTTGTACAAAACATTCGGCAGCATCTTAGAATAAATTAATAACATGATATTCAATTAATATCAATAATGTATGCATAAATATATTCTAATTAAATTAATGTCTAATTCATCACACTCAATATTAACCAATATCCCTACAATTATATAGCTCAACTGAGCATGGGCGATATGGACCACAATTTCAGTAATTTATAAAGTGCAGGTGTGTACATGTTATTAAAGAGCAAAAGTGTAAGAGAAGTGAAAAAATGCATATGCTACAAATAATATCACCAAACACACGACTGAGATGGTAATTTTGTCTTATCATGGATCAACACCACTTAATACTGGTGATCGGTAGAACAAGCAATGGATCTTAATTTTGATTAAAAAATATCTTTGCATCGGAGCACTGGCCCAGATATCAGTTCTAAAGATTGGTTTGCACATTGCTCTTCTGCATTGTACTTATGAAATGATGAAAGGTTGATACAATTGTTGATTTGGTGATATTATTTGTGGCATATGCAAAGGAGATATTTATGGCAACATGCTTAGTTTTTGCACTCCTTGGGTTATTATAGGAGTTAGAATCTTTCTGCATATTGCTACACATTCCAAGCATCTGCACCTTTATATAAAAAAATAAAATAAAATAAAACGACTTGTATTAAATTGCTTGTAATAACTATTTGCAACAAATATTCAACAGTTTTTTTGATGTGTTTAATTTTGCATTGGAGAATCAATGGTTATTCTTAATGTTTGCAAACATGCTTTCCTTAATATGAAAGTGCTACGAACCAAGGATTTATGTGGTTTGTGGGTAAGGTGATGTGACCATGTATTAAAAGGAATAAAAGTACCCTGTCCTGAAAGTCACCTCAGAGTTAGACCTCGTTCCTCTATATGGCCATGGAACTCCTCTGTGACTTCCAATATCCTTATAACGCCCGCCAGGAGTTCCTTTATCGCATATATATTGTATAGGCTTGTTAAGTTGTGTTGTGTGATTTATTACGGTGCAGATGGGTGACGGCAAATATCAGAGAGGTTATGGCCTGATGGGCTAGGGCGGTCGATCTCAAATCTGGGGAACGGGGTTCGAGTCATGGCAATGACGCCCAACATCCTGTGATTCTGGGCAAATCACTTAATCTCCCCGTGCCTAACAAAAATGAATGTGTCCTTGTGTGATGTAACTGGTGCTCATGTAAAGCACTCTGATACCGGTGGGTCTACTTTGCGCTATATAAAACTCAGAAAAAAAGAAAAAAAAATAGATGCATGAGTGCAGGGAGGAGTGAAACAATGCATGTATGATTAGGTATTGAGCACCTAAACAAACATCCAGCGAGTACCAGCGGAATTTAGGGAGGATGTAGCCTGGTGGCGACGCCTTCCTTTGACAATACTTGGAAGAGCGGCCATGCATAAAATGATTACGTTGCCTAATTTACTGTACATCCTCCAAAATACATATTACAAAATACCGGAGGTAATTTTTCGGTCTATAAACAATGAAGTGCGCTCGTTACTATGGGATGGAGCTCACCCCCGAGTGGCACTAACGCTGCAATGGAGCCAATATAATGGGGGAATTGCGCTGCCAGATATCTGGGCATACTATAGAGCGGCGCATCGCACAGTGATCAACGAATGGGGACACGCACCCAGGGATCATCCTACCTATGCCCTAGAGAGACTACAATTCCAAAAACACTCCCACCTGCACTACATAAATGGGGGCCATGGAGTGCGGAGCCTGCTGCCAGCAACTCGGAGGGTGATTGAGGCATGGAGGGAAGCGGAGCGTCCAATGAAGTGGGAAAAAAGATTGACTAGGGTCCACACCCCTCTGGGAGGGTAAGCGACTTCCGGAACTAGCGAAACTACCGGGGTTCCAAGGATGGGACACAATCGGGATTAGCACCCTAGGGGACATAATAAGGCAAGGCAACCTGATAACTTTTGCAGAACTCCAAACGCAATGCAATTTATCAAACAAGCAGTATTACAAATACATCCAGCTCCGACACGCATGGAGAACACAAAAACCCGACATCATAGATATCCCCGAATATGCCCCGTTAAAAGGCCGGCTACAGCAGGAGAAGATACCAGAGAATGCAGTCTCCTGGACCTATAAGACCCTGATAAATAATATACCCGACAATTTACTAACACTTAGGAGCAAATGGGAGGAACTTACAGAGGTATTAGAAGACATAGAATGGGAGACTGCCCTAATGCACCCAAGAGAAGTGGCGATTAGACTTCGACTGATTCAGTTTAAAATACTACACAGGGTCTACTACGATAGGGCAAGATTACATGCAATGGGCAGAGCAGAAACGCCGGAATGCCTGCGTTGCAAAACAGAGCGCGGCTCCTATATACATACATTATTGGAATGCTAACTAATACGTAAATATTGGACATGGATACTGCAGGAATTGAACAATATACTTGAAACACAAATTCCGTTAGACCCCAAGTATGTTCTTCTAGGCATCCACACAGACGTAGACATTCCCAGATATAAGCTTCTGCTAAATAACTTAGGACTCGTAGTGGCAAAGCAAGACATTGCCAGATATTGGGGAAGAGCGGAACTCCCCACCATGAAAGAGTGGCGGGCCGGTATGGATATGTACATGGGGGCAGAAAAAACAGTGTACAAAGCAAGGGGGTGCCCTAGAAAGTTCCGAAAAGTCTGGCAGCCATGGCTGAGCTATTATAATCTAGAGATGGAGGAAGAGGAAACAGACATTATACTATCCACTAGACGGCGACACCGGGGTTACTACTCCAGAACCCAGGAACACTTAAGAGGCCTAAGTCACCTTAAGTGTGGGGGAAGAGATAAGGGTGCCATGAAGGGAAATTGCACGGGCGTGAACTCTGTATCCCTACTAATTATGATTGTCACTTATTGTACTACATGGATGGTAAATGAGATATACCTGCTGACTATTCTGCTGTTTTTCGAATAATAAATAAAAACAGTTATAAAAAATAAAAAAAGAAGAATATTCCTCGTTTTCTAGGTTTATTCATTAATAAAAGAGGGTTTGGGCATCTTCCCTATAATGTCTCATGGGATTGATTGCTACCAGAAATACATCTCACTCAAATATTGCACAGGGTTTTTTTTGGGTGGTTGCAGTCCAACTGGTTTTCTGTCTTGAGTTGGCACTCCGAGTGAGTTGACTGCCAAATACTCTAGTAAACTCAGTGTACTCTAATTCGGAGTCCTTTTGTATGGAAATTGTTACCCTACCTTGTCAACAATGTTGATGGATTGTTCTCTGTAATTAACACTAGTGCTCTTGAAATCACTGTTGTCACTGTTCACCCTCACTGCACTGTTTATGGGGGGGCACCTACTGCATATGTTTTGTGTGCGTGACATGTTAATAAAATAATTAATCATACACAGAGGAGTAACACATTTTGTTCTGCCATAGAAGATTAGGCTTTAATGCTTCTCCCAAGGGAAGCTTTGTTGTTTGCTATTTATTTTCAAGGATACAATGTTGCCCCCCATGTATTTTGGGATGTTAACATTCTTAGCAGAACATTCTTGGAAACAAAAAAACCCATCTTTCATGGCTGGATAAACACAGCTGGTAGCAGACTCCTGAATATGTGCTGTGCCGCAGTGTAGCCTATTTTACACAATAAGGCAAAATAAAAAGCATAAAGAACACTGAACAAAGAGACAAAAGGTTTTTACTTAATCCAAGTTTGAGTAGAAGGTTTCATATAACCTGTACACACCAGTGTACAAAGCATCATAATAAAGTGGCCTTTGATACTTTCTAAAGCTACAGTGTTCACACTGAAGTTGGAGAAAGTTGAAAAGCCAAATTCTCCAAAGCACTTATAGATAGTAACACAAAGTTTGAGATGTTGTTAAAATGCTGTTCCGCAGACCATGCATTTATTTAATTGTACTTTTATATTATAAAAATTGAAGAACTTTTATATTAAAGACATATCTACATGGACTATAGAGCATGACAAGTCAGCCACTTGGACCGTATATCAACATAGTCACAGACTATAGAGCATAACACAAGTGTAACGTAATTTAAAAAAGAGGGATTTCATTTCTAATTCGTTTGAGTAAAAAAAATATACAAGTAATAAGGTTAGAGGGCGAGATAGCAGCTAAAAGTAGAAGCTCATTCTTATTTCAAATAAGTCAATTTGCTAGCATCTATATTTGAGGAGGGCCTACATAGCTTCCAAGTGTGTACTTTCCTCAACAACCTAACCAGATAGCAATCAGGTTAGTGTCACCAGCGTAGGCATGAAATTTCACAGCAACACTTTCTAACAGCTCATAAAAGGGTTTCACAGCGATTTGAAATGGTAAACACAAATGGTATCCGAAATTATGAGAGCTGAATACCATGCACGGCCAACATTACGGCTCTTTCAGTAATCTTTGCACATATAGGGCAGCAATTGTTTTTAGTACTATCAAAAAAGATGGTATAGAGGATGTGGCCCAACGGGCTAGGGCGGTCGATCTCAAATCTGGGTGAACCCAGTTTGAGCCTCTACCATGAAGCTAAACATCCTGTGATTCTGGGCAAATCACTTAATCTCCTCGTGCCTAACAAAACAAGCATTTGCAATGCAATAGGTCTCGCATTTGCGAGAGTTTGAGTTATTGGCGCTGTAAATGACAATGCCTTTTATTTAGCTGTTGTAAAAAAACACAAATAAAACGCATTGTCAATTACAATGTCAATAGCTCAAACTCTCGCAAATGCAAGAGCTATTGCATTTCAAATGCTTGTTTAAATCTTATGTTACCCTTCACTATCTTTTGGATTGTACAACACCCTGATGTTCTTACTGGGCCTGGTCTGTGGTATAAAAACTGCATAAAAGGAAAATAATAAACATTTATTTTAAATTCTGATGAAGCCTTTTCATTTACTATATGTCCTTTATGACCAACCACGCCCAATCCATGGAATGACCAATCAGAATTCCCTCAGTGAAGCTGGTGAAGGGGGCATGTTTTCAGCAACCATGGGCTGGCCAACCAGAAGGTGTCTGTCATACCTTTTCCTGCTTAGCTTCTTCTGGTACTCCATGCGCTGTCACACAATGCCAACCACCACTGTGTAGAATGTATCTGGGAAAAATACACAGTTCCTGAAAGCATTATTATTTTTTTTTTTTAATAAGCCTTCCATAGGTGGTTTCTAAACCTGGGGTTGCGGTCAGTGAGCAAAGTCTTATTCGATTTATGACCAGGGAGGGAGAAGGCATGAACTCCTCTCACAGTGAAGATGGGTGGAGGTTGGTCGGTGAGGAGAGTTCTCGCCGGTTCACCATTTACTTCACACTGATTTACAAATAAAGTGAACGGGGACAAGGGCAGAGAGGAGTCAGAGAGAAGGGTCATTAGAAGGGGTAGGCAAAGGCCACCGATGGCAGGGGCGTCCACGGAGAGGGGTTACTTATCCCAAGAAAGCATTGGGGGCCTTGATGGCGCTGCATCAGTGTGGTCAGGATGCATAAATGGGGGTAGTGGATAGAGGCATAGAAGAGGAATTAAACGCCTAAACCCTCTGTCACCCCCTCGGTCACCTCTGACCTGGAGCGGCTAAGGGGGTCACTGCACACTGGACCCCAGCAGATTCGCGAGCCCATTGAAATGACCCCTCCATCTGCGTAAACCAAAAAAAAAAAATGTTTTTTTCAAAGAACTGCACCACATAGATCTAAATCTGCCACACGTGTTACTCTGCTGACACAATCAGCTCTTGTAATCCCTTTCCCTGGATGAGAATGCAGACTTCCTTTTAAAGATGGGTGTGGCGTAATGGCCAGAGCTGCCGACTTTGTAGCTGGGGAGCCAGATTCAAGTATCGCGTTGGCTCAACACCCTGTGATTCTGGGCAAATCACTTAATCTTCCCGTGCCTACCAAAAATGAATGTGTCCTTGTGTAATGTAACTGGTGCTCGTGTAAAGCGCACCGATACCTTCGGGTCAAGTTCGCGCTATATAAAACTGCAAAAGATTTTTACTCATTGAGATATTGGGGTCTGAAATGCGATTTGTTACAATACCGTCTACTCCAAAGAGACCCTGCTCGTGTTTCAACCCCAGGTTTCTACCCGACTAATCAGTAATCAGCATTTTCTGTGTCCCTGAGACCTTGGCACATTTAGTGTTTCCCTTAAATCAATGCCTGCCTGTGAACATTGTTCGTGTGTCTGAGTACTTCGCCTGTGTCCCTGAGACTCGTGTATGTTTCTCCGACTATAGAGCGCGTGCCCCTTAGAATCTCACCCTGTGACTTGGAGTTCCACCAGTGTCCTTGTAAGTATGTCCTGGCTTCCTGCTGAGCTGGCCACCCTCAGTGAAACTCGTGTACATCCCTGTCAGTACTAGCCGTGTCCCTGAGGACATCACTTGGACCCTGGGAATCTTGTGTGTGCTTGAGAACCCTGCCCTGTGACTGAGGATACAACGTGTGACCCTGGCCACATGACATCACCTGTACTCCTCAGATCTTCAGTTGTGGCCATAATTGCATTAAGGCCACCTGTTTCCCTGCAGACAGAGCCTGTGTCCCTGATAAACTTGTATATTCCAGTTCCCCCTGAGAACATGACCTGTGTTCCGAAGAACATCACATGTTCCCGTGGGAATGGTAGCGCGCCTAGGGATCCTATGTGTGATCTTGGCTATGTCTCCAGTACGGCTAACAGCATTTTGTGCATCCTTGGCACCATTACCAGCGACCCTGCACGGGGCCTTCCCGGACGCCGAGGACATAAACGTGACGCTAGTTTATTTGCTGAAAATGCAAGTCTCATTAAGGTGTGTGCTCCCAAAGGCGACTGGAGCCTTCCTAAGTACACAGGCTTTTGATGAGAAATGATTATTATCGTGGCGCTACAGATTCCGTTTTAAAGCGCTTGGACCATTTCCGAGGACCACGGGTCGGCTCCTGCGTCAGAGTGGGAGTATGGCAGTGAGAGGGGATCCGAGCCCGAAAGTTAGTGACTTTCCCGTGAATGACACTCTCCTCCGGAGACCTTGTTTGTTCCAGTGTGCTCGGGCCCTTCACAAATACACGTGTCTTTGGGTTTACCACTCACTCCCCGGTGTTACTAACAAGAGGATTTTAAAGGGTTAATAAATGTGGGAAGTGGGGAAATCGACACTCTAGCAGCAATAAGTGAAACGGTGTTGTTCAACCGTGGGGGTGGAGAAGGTTAACTAGGGCCATATTCGGGGGGGGGGGGAGAGATACTACTGGCGCAGCCGCCATTACAAAAGCCGAATGAAAAAAGAAAAAAAAAAGAGCGCTTACGGACTAATAAAGGAGACAGTGTAACGCCGCAAGTAAACGATCGAGTCCGGATGGGCCGTCCGAGAAGAAGACAGGGCGGCAACAAAGAAGCCTCATTTTCAATCGGAGGCCAGCGTTTAGCATAAATGATGACGCCAGCCAATCAGAATGATGGGCGGGGCTTCAACTCCACTTCTGAAATCTCCTTGATTACAATAAGCCTCGCAGAGCGAGCAGCGCATGCGCGCTACAACGCAGGTCTGCGAGACCTAAAAATTAATGTGTCCTTGTGTAACGTAACTGGTGCTCATGTAAAGCGCTCTGATACCTTCGGGTCAAGTTTGCGCTATATAAAACTCCGATTTTTTTTTTTTGTGCTGATTATTGAATACTGTAGACGATGAAGTGATTTATAACAGTGGAGACATATGTTATGTTATAGGTCACTTGTATTTATTAATTTATAATCTTTGGAATACGCTGTTCACCGGGACAGCATCGCTGCATTAAGCACATAAACCCTTACACAGCACAGGACAAAACAAAAACAAACCATTAAAAATATGGACGCATTTTTAAGGCCTTCTTAAATTGGCGCACATTAGAGGGAATGTAAAGGTAAACAGGGAGGCTATTCCAGCACAGATGGCCAAGATAGCCTTGACAGAAAGGGGGCACTTTCAACAAGAGAGCTCCTGACCGGAATGTGCAAGAGGGGACATATGGAAACAACCTTCACAGGCCAGTTTGGTAAAAGGACCAATTCACAATACAAATAACTCTAAATTGTGTTGTTCGCCTGACAGGGAGCCAACGGAGGGAAAGGCAAGTGTGCAACACATGCTCAGATTCATGTAGTTCATTTACCAGTATTACAGCTATATTTTGAAGGTACTGAAACTTGACAATCGTATATCTTGGAACACCAATGTATACGACATTGCAAAGGTCCAGGTGAGGCGATACCTTCTTCAAGAAGAGCATGTGTAATAGGTGGAAGAAAGGGATGAATCTACGTCAGCATCTTGAAGTGAAGGAAACCTTATGCCTAGGTCGTTTGAATTTGATGAGAAATGGATTAGGTACAGATCAAAGAGGATGCCCCGATTTTTCACTTTAACTGCAGGAGCTGGTAAAGGGTCGAGTTGATATGGTCAGAGGTCTAATGTCCAGCCAGAAATGTCTTTGCTGACAACCAAAATCAAGTCCATTCACTATTAAGTTTTAGAAAACTGACAAACATCCAGCTGAGTACACCCAGTACTGCAACAACAAATGATGGACAGAATGCTGAATGAATCAAATGTTCACTCCCAGTCAAGAGATCTAGGTTAAATCCATTGTTCTTTTGCGCACTACGCCACCCAAGTTTGGACCCAGCCATATGCAAATCAGTCTTGATCCTGCTCCTCATGGGAACAGTTCAGCCCGAATTGCAAGCCAGGTCCTCCCAGGACCGGAAGCAAGCATCCTGGGACTGGGTTTTGGGGTAACACCCCTCATCAGCCAGGCTAGCTTGAATCCAGTGGCACAGCAAGCAAGGGACCTGGGTCTGGGTATACATATCGGACTGAGGGCGAAAAGTGCTGCGGCTACAAATGATGGACAGAATTCCGAATGAATCAAACATTCACCCCCCCAGTCAAGAGATCTGGGCTAAATGTGTACACTCAGTAGACCGCCTTTGAGCTGCTCTATGGAAATGTCAGAATGGTGTTCAAACATAAGACCACGGTGGGTGTCATCAGTATTAGAGAAGATGTTGAAGCCGAAGGTGTGAAAACACCACATGGCTGTTGGATGTAAAGATTAAACAATATGAGAGAAGTGCAGAGACTTAAAGGATACCACCAGGTATGCTCAAATCTGATCATCAAAAAGGTGGAAAAGGGAATGATTGGGTGTGGCTTGCAGAAGGGACATGGACTAGTTTAGGGTGACTCTTTCAGCCCTACCTACCTTGGACGGCCGATATATATTAGATGATTGACCATGTCAAACGCTGCAGAAAGACTTACAAAATCCAAAGGTGGTCATGGGCAGTTACAAGCACAGATTCTGTGCTATGGGCCATATAGAAGCCAGCCTGGCCTTTTGTACAGGAGATTATGGGTCCTAAGCAAGTCACCTGGTTAGATCCTTCTCCATTATTCTTGCACTGGCACGCAGTAGGGTGAGGGGTTGGAAGTCGTTAAAATCCAGGGAGTCTATACCAGCTTTTTAAGAAAGGGCATAATAATTCCCTTTTTCCAATGAGAGTATAAGTTGTGCACATTCAGCCAAAGGTGCGGGAAGAGAAAGCACTATAAGAAAAGAAATAGGAAGATCAAACTTTTGATCAGAAAGGAAGGTTTTCATTTTTTTTCCTAATCGAAATAAAGAGTGTTATTTATCTTGAATCAGTAGGGAGGGCGTTCCAAAGGGTGGGGGCTAAAAGAGAAAAGGAACAGTCGCCAAAGCCTGGCTTTCCTAACACCAGATATTGTCAGGGTCACTGTATATGAAGGGCTCAGGGACCAATTAAGCATACATCTAACTTAAGGAGGCAAACAGGTGTCCTATAAACAGACAATCATAAAATGTGCAAGGCCTTAACAGATATTCTGGCACGCAGTGGGAGCCACTGAAGATGACAGAAGACGGAAGATGCCCCTTGTAATTTAGAAGCAAGCACCAGCCTGGCTGCCTCATTCTCCACCATTTGAAGACTACGAAATAAAGATTTGAAAATCCCCAGGTAAAGTGTATTACAGTAGTCTAGCTGGGATATCTTCCAAACTTCAGGCAGTAGCTCCTGGCCTTGCGGTTGAGAAAAAATATTTGGCCAATTCTTTATTTCAAATGAGCGAGAACGAAGCCCTGCTGAGACCTAAGCTGCCATTTACAAGTTAGAATCAATTCTAACATTTACAATTTTGACAGTGTAGGAAGAGGCAGGGACCTCACTTGGCCAGAAAAGTGAATATTCAGTGATCAGTAGTCTTACCAGCCACCAATAGCTCAATATTCTTGACACTGAGCTTCATCCAATGTGTGTCCATCTACTCCTGATTCCCACATAGACAGCAGAAGCTCAGTCACTGGAACCATGCCTGCTTAAAGAGAACAGCAACTATTATCAGAATATGAACAGAGCTGAAAGTCATGGGAGCCAATGAAGGGGTGAAACCTGTGCTGTATAAACATTAAATACGAACGGCAAGTTTACAGACAATTAGCAGCAAACTGCAAATGATGGTTATGGTCTTGTGCATAAAGGGGCGCAGGGCTAACTTCTAGCCACTATCCTTTTAGAAAGGAGAACCAACTTACGACAGTCTCTCTCAGGCCAATCTCCTTCAGTCTGTGCAGCCAAAGACCATGGTCTACAATGTTAAAACAGTTGAAGATATCTAAATGAATCGGACCTTTGATGGTGTCTGCCAACCACAGACCATTAACAGCAAACATCACAGCCTTCAGAGCTACGACTAAATTAGAAACCCACCTCTACTTGCTTGCTGTCAAAGATGTTGATGGACTCCAAGATAGCAGCCAATTGCTTTGCATCATGATCTTCGAAGGTTTTGCAGAATCAAGGCCATGTTTCAATAGAAAGTAAACAATCAACCCATCCTCAAAGTGGCAAGAGAATTTCAATCTTTGAGTGGGGAATAAATAAGGAAGCAAGAAGGCAAATAATAACCTCACCAAGTTTATAGAAAAAGGAAAAGGATCCATATTAAAAACAAACATGGATAAGGCTTTGGCTGCTGAAAGTTCAGGGAGGGTCGAGTGGTGGGTGAGGGAGGATAGGGCACCAAACAGAAAACAGACTAAAAGATAAGCAGAGGATTGGGTGGGGAGAAAGATGAGGTCTTTATAAATTGCTGATCAAATATTTTCAATTTTAGAAAAAATGGACAGATCTTCACAGTGTGGAAGGTGGTGAAGTAGCAAAAAGTGAACACAGACTCAAACTCTTTAATAATTGAAAATACATTTATAGCTGTTACAGATATTATTACTATTGTGGTGGATTTAAGGCACGTTTTGCTGTTCTCAGTTCACATACATGCGGTTTAAAGGCTGATTTGCACATACTTTTTGCATCCAGGTCGCAACGCATCAGCAGTTCTCTACCTTTTCCAGATTGAGCATACTGCATTAAGGGCCACAAACAATTACAGTAAGATATATAGTCTAAGGAGATATCTGTTGGCAGGTAGTAGATTGGTAGGTTTACTGCCAACGACTTCCAATGTTAATTTATGCCACATTCTCAATGCTTAATGAGCCCCAGCATGTCCAGGGGCTGGAAATCAAGAGGGATTCAGAATTCTAATAAACAGTTATCTGTATTTTCGAATAAGGGCTCAGTGAATGTAAATTTTACTAAATTTAGTCAAGAGAATTGGTAAGAGGGGAAGTCTTTAGTAACAAAGCACCGCCTGCAGGAGAGCGGGGTGGGTTCAAACATCTGGCACACTTTTCCAGGTCTTCTTGCAAGATCAAACATATGCTAAAAATAGGTCTGCTACCTTTTACGATGCTAACAATGTGTTTTGAGCAGCAGTGAGACTCACCATGGGTAGGATGTGTGTGCCCTGACCTTACAAAAAGGTGTTTGATGGGGGCGTGGCCAAGACGGCGAGCGGGTAAGATGTGTCTCTTTCGTCTCCCCGCTCCCGAGCGCCCAATCCGGCCTAGATCAGAGTGGTATCCCTGCATCGAACCGCAGCTCTGGAGGGGACACATGCCCTGACAAAGGCATATGTGAACAGCGGTAACTTGGAGCTGGGGCCCATCTCCGGGAGAGTGTGGGCTCTGGGACGACGTGAGGCCGGCGCAAGAAAATGGCGGCAGGACTCAGAAGGGCCTACGGAAGCTGCTCTTCGCGCCGGAGCTTCCCCGAGGCCCACCAGGGCCCAGCTGCGTGAGTCCGGACGCCACTGGTGGACGGCGAGAGGTCTGCGGAGGGAGAGGGCCCACGAGTGAACCAGGGGGCCCGGGTCAGGGCCCACGACGGCGAGGCCGCAGCTGTTGGACACACCGCAGGCGGACCGAAAGAGTGGCGGGGCCTAATGGAACCCAGATGGGCTGGGGACTGCTGCGGAGAGCCCAAGAGTGACTCGGCGGCAATGGCGCACTGAACCGCGCTGTTCTCACCTCATAGAGCTTCGGCCAGCGTCATCGGCTGGCGGGGTCCGGGAGAGCGGAACGGGTGAAATCGGGGGACCAGAGACGCTCCGTAGGCAGAGGGAGGTCACCGGCAGTGGGCACTCGCCGGCAAATCCTCACTGCGAAGTGCTCCAGCGACAATCCCGGCCTGGTCCTGCGGCGCCTGGCCTGCAGATGCCCACTTCGCTGCTGTCCGGAGCGGGGAACAGAAGCCAGCAGGTGAGCGAGAGTACTGCGCCTGTGATCCGGGCCCGTGGGAGAGCAGCGGCGCGGCGGCACGACGGCGGTGGGAGGCCGGCGGCTGCAGGAAAGGCCCGGTGGGAGCCGGTCACACGGCGGCCTGGGGTAGAGATCGGCACGACTCCTGGGCCAGCCAGCATAGAGCTCCACCAGGAGATGGGCACCTAGACACACTGGTGAGAGGCGGGGGCTGGTGAAGAGAAGCAGCGAGGGCGGCCAGAGCGAGACGCCAGAGGGTTCGCGGCCGGGGAAGAAGCGGCCCTTTCGTACTGGGCCTACCCTCTGAGAACTCCCCGGGGTGCCTGGTCTGCAGGGTGGACGTGGCGATCGATGGCCCGGAACCGCCCCGGACAGGAAAGTGCTATTGGGAGGAAGGAAGAAGCGGAGACTCCCAGGGCCGCCGAGCCATGCAGCCGTACCACAGGGCTGCCGAGGAGGACTGTAGCAGCTGGGCCCTCCATCAGGGAGCACACGGCAATCCCCACGAGGGCCATTGACGAGGGGGAGCGGAGCAGCCTCGGGCAGAGGCGGCGGGGGGGCGATCTCTGAAGCCCCAGAGACACGCACTCGCCAAGAAGCCCGGTTAAGGTGTCCTACGCCTATAGCGCAATGGTGGAAGGAGATCGACCCGAGACCGCCCGAGGGCGAACATTCTCAGTTCAGGTGTGGACGCAGGCCGCAAAATGAAGGGAGGCTGGGGTCCCCGGACTTAGGGTCGGACGTGTACACGGGCCACCGGTCCACCCAAACAAACTCCTCCCGTCAACAATAGAGGAGGCCACAAACGGGACTAGACTGGGGGGCAGGCCCACGAGGACGGGGGAATCTAAGACCTGGGCCTCAACGTCCGGCCGTGCGGGTCTGATAAACAAGTGGCACGGATAAGCCCCTGATCTGCCAACGGAGGGCACGGCATGTAATCCAGGAGAGGCACCAGCATGGGAGCGAGGAGGTGACTGGTCGAGGCGACCCGGGAGAGAGCGCAGTCTGTGAGAGGTGCAAGTTGCAGAGCCTCCAGACTACTACAACGGATAGAACTGAGGTAGAGAGACGTTGCGACAGGGCATCGGATAGCACAGCCGGCATGTCCTCGCTGAGAGGGAAGAAGGATCGGACCTTGAAGGACTTGCTGACCAAAACCCCGCAGACCTGCGGAGGAGAGGGTAGAATGTCTCCACCCACGCAACTGGATCACGAGACGGAGGGAGCGGAAGCCCCGGTCACCCGTTCCTTCCTAGAGACATTGTTTAACACGCTAAGAGACTACTTTCAGTCACTAAAAGGTGAACTCGCAAGGGATGTGAAAGAAATCCGGAGGGATGTGGATGAGGTCGGAGAACGGGTGGCAAGCATCGAGGACCAGGAACAGGCCAGGGAGGAAGAAATGGAGCAGCTCCAACAGGAGGTGATACGGCTGCGGGCCAAGCAGATCGATCTCCAGGCGCATACGGAAGACCTGGAGAACCGCTCCAGGCGGAACAACATGCATGTGAAGGGAGTTCCTTCCGAGGAGGAGCGCTCGGACATAGTATCTGCAGGGGCTGTTCCAGAGCATACTAGGGGTCCCAACGGACTTTGACATCAGGATAGACCGAGCGCATAGAGTGGGTTTGAGAAGAAAGGCACCCGCACCCCCGCCTGACATCCTGGCCTACCTCCCGGACTTCCCTCTCAAGGAACGTATTCTACGGGAGGCCAGGGTGAAGCACCTGCTCACATACCAGGGCCATCCCGTGGCCCTCTATCAAGGCTTGGCTTTAATAACTTTACAAAAAAGACAGAAGTTTCGTGTGGTGACAACGCATTTGCAGGACCAAGGGGTGGCATACTCCTGGGGCCACCCGTTCCGGTTGATATTCAAGTGCCACGGAAAACTCCACCAATTCAAATCATTGCAAGAAGCATGCAGAACACTGGGCCTAGAACAACCAAGTCAGGAGGAGGCGGCCAGTCAAGAACGCAAGCCCCCACGAGACCGGTGGCAAAGAATCCGAGGGACGCGTCTCACAGAGCATATGCTAGGGCCAGACCCCACAACCATGGTGCAGGAGAGGCAATCGGTTCTCGAGACGGTACTCAAGGACACAGCTTCCCAAGATGGCTCTTGAACTCTGCTGGGATACCTACAAGCGATAGGCATAAGCGGAGCTGGGGGGGGACGGTAGCTGGGAGATGGGGAGCCTTGAACCACAACATGCTCCTATCATTTTCTTTTTCCAAGGGCACACGAGAACGAACTGCGGGCTCTGGACAGTATGGGGTTTTAGGGGGTTCTAGGTTGGGGTTGGGGAGGGAAGGAACTGGTGTGCGGGGAACTGGTGTTGAAGGTTGGAGATCGATCCATGGGGGGCAGGAGGGGGCTCAAAGAGGGACCGAGGTTTCAAGATCCCACGGGAGCGGAGGGTACACCATGATCTTACACCATGTCGTACTCCACAGTGAAAGTAGTTACCCTAAATGTGAAGGGCCTTAATAATCCTATCAAGCGGAAATACATCCTTTCATATTTGGAGAATCTGGGGGCAGATGTGTGTCTCCTCCAGGAGACCCACCTTCTCTCCAAAGATTGGCACCGGCTGAGGGCAAGGGCATTTCCCCATCAATTTTTCTCTTCCACCTCGGATAAAAAAGCGGGGGGTGGCTATTTTGGTCGCTAAGCGATTTTCAGGGATAGTGGGGGATAAGATTGCTGAAATTAAAGGCCGTCTCCTGGCTTATACGATCCAGATAGGGGGGCGCACACTAGCAGTGGGGTCAATCTATGCGCCCAACTCGGGGCAGGAGAAATTTCTGAAGGCGGCCCTCTCTGAGGTCCTGAGCAAACAAGAACAGAGGACGATTGTGGGAGGGGATCTTAACATTGTCATGGATGCGACTAAAGATCGGTCAGGTCACCGATTCACCCAGACGGGGGAATTGACTGGTGAGGGGAAAGAATGGCTTCAATCCAGGGGGCTGATAGATTTGTGGCGAGTGGCACATCCACAGACCTCACAATTCTCCTTTTACTCTCATGCACATGGCACTTATTCCCGCCTAGATTACTTGATAGGCATGACAGAACTAAATGCAATGGTGGGGGATGTGGACATTACACCGACAACACTTTCTGACCACAACGCAGTGACGGTATCCCTTCGGTTGCCCCCAACACGGAGACAGCCGGGAGGTTGGCGACTCAGGGAAAGCATGCTACACAGGGAGGCAGTGACACAGCAGATACACAAATGCATCAAAGATTATTTAGAGATAAATGACTCCCCTGACATCTCCTTGCCCACTTTATGGGGGGCCCTAAAAGCGGTGGTGCGAGGAGAATTGATAGCTATCTCAGCCGCAGAGAACAAAGAGTGCAAAGAAAAGAGGGAACATCTCACAGCACATGTGCTAGAACTGGAGCGGGTGCACAGTAGGACTGGGGCGCCGAGGGTCTGGCGACAGTTGAAGGCGGCACGAGCTCAACTGGCGGGGCTGGACATCGATAGAGCCAAATACGCAGCGTTTCGTCTCAAGCACTCCTACTATATCGGAGGGGACAAGACTGGGCGCATGCTGGCGAGTAAACTTAGGGCCCGTACCCACCAGACGAAGGTCCAATCAATAACGAACGACAAGGGGGAAGTGGTCGAGGAGGACGAAGAGATAGCAAACGCATTTAGAGATTTTTATGCAGACTTGTACAAAAGAGAGGCCCCCTCAGGACCGCAAACGACGGTATATCTGCAGGGTGCGAACACGTCGGTGCTCGATAAGGGTTAAGCGGATTTGATAGACGCCCCGATCCGGATAGAAGTTATAGGGGCGATCTCACGCCTCAAGCTTATGAAATCGCCAGGACCGGACGGATTCTCGGTGGGTTTCTATAAATCCTTTTGCCATATTTTAGCTCCACTCATGACGAGACTTTTTAACTCCTTTGCAGGGCCGGGGTCGATTCCCCCCGATATGCTGGCGGCATCCATAGTAGTCCTGCCTAAACCGGGGAAAGATAAAAATCTCTGTGGTTCCTATCGTCCGGTGGCCCTTCTTAATGTGGACCTAAAGCTGTTTACCAGTATTTTAGTAGCAAGATTAGGCCCCTTGATGCCGGGTATCATAGAGCCGGATCAATCGGGATTCATCCAAAATAGGCAGAGCAGGGACAACACCAAAAGGATTCTCCACTTGGTTGATAAGGCTCACCGCACGAATATGGACGCCCTACTGCTATCGGTCGACGCAGAGAAGGCATTTGACCGGGTGGACTGGGACTTTCTAGATCAAACTTTGATCCACTTCGAGTTGGGAGACCGGTTCAGGGCATGGGTGATGAGTTGCTATAGCTCGCCCACCGCGACTATTAATGTAAATGGGCTATCGTCTCGACCTTTCGCCATCCAGAGAGGGACGCGGCAGGGGTGCCTGCTGTCGACCCTCCTTTTTGCCTTATACATCGAACCGTTGGCCCAGAAGATCAGGGACAACCCGAAAATCACGGGCGTTCCCTTTGGTGGGGAAAGGCATGCAATAAGCCTATACGCGGACGATATCATTGCATCTCTAGAGTCCCCAGATCGCTTGGCCCCGGCATTCTTACGGGAACTGGAGTCATTCGGTCAGGTCTCCAGCTTCCGTGTGAACGTAGGGAAGTCAATGATCATCCGACTGGCTGGGCGACGGACAGCCTTAAGGACGGAAGATGATAATTCCTCGGGGATTAGGATAATGGAGTCCATTCCATATTTGGGAATTGAATTGGCTCAGTCTATCCAGCGGACGATCACACTAAACTACTCCAAACTAGTCCGACAGGTAACAGTTACAGAACTGGAAGCAGCATCAGCGGTCACTGCTGGGAAGCGTTGCCGCGGTTAAAATGTCTATTCTCCCCAAGGCATTATATTTGTTCCAAACGCTACCAGTTTGGCCACCAAGGGGGACACTTCAAACGCTGCAAAAAGCGATACTCCAGTTTGTCTGGGCAGGAGCGCGCCCCCGCATGCGGAGGGAGCTGGGGCATTTGAGACCGGAGGAGGGAGGCTTGGGGATCCCGAATCTGCTAGAGTATTTTAGGGCTGCTCAACTACGATATTTGATGGAATGGAGTAGATCAGAATCGGAAAAGAGATGGCTCTTTCAGGATAGGGCATTAGCGAAACTCTCCTTATGGAAAGTTCCCTTTCTGAAAAGAGCAGACCGACCACAGAATCTTCCGGGCTCACCTATCACGAACACAGTACTGCAGGTGTGGGACGGGGTGGCCAGTAGAAGAGGCCTGACAACTTTTTCCTCCCCGATGACTCCCCTATTCGACAACAGGGAGTTTACCCCGGGGCTTTATGGGAAGGCGTTCTCGGCGCGGCAGGCTTCGGAGTGCAAAGCGGCAAGTCATCTGTTTGATGTAGAGGGGATCATTTCGCTTTCCCACCTAAGGCAGGATTATTCCCTCCCAGAGACAGAAAGGTTTCACTATCTCCAGATAAGACATTGGCTTCTCCACCCAGACGTGCATCTAAAGTCAACAGAAAACTGACAACATACGAGAAATGGTTAGTGACGAAGCGCACCGATAGGAAAATGATTTCTGAGTTATATGATATGCTACGTCCGCCAATCCCCACACAACCCACTGCCAGTCAGAAACGCTGGGCGAAAGAATTGGGAAGGGAACTCACGAGGAAAGAGTGGAGGGACATCTACTACAGGGCCAAACATACGGCGCGAAACTCAGCCAGCAAGGAAACTGCTTTTAAGATCGCTACGTACTGGTATCTGACGTCGGTGCGCCTTAATAAAGACCGCAGTCCTACTTGCTGGCGGGGGTGCGGGGAGGAGGGGACGTTAGTACATTTGTTATGGGAACGTAAGGAGCTGGCTGCATACTGGCCTAAGATACTGGACGACATAGATCAGCAGTTTGAGACGCAGATTCCAAGATTCCCGGCTTATGTAGTGCTGGGGCTATCCAACCCCTTAACGTTCCCTCTGAAGTCCCGCAAGGGGAAGCAGATGGGCCTTGATCTGGGGCAGCACTTCAGAACATCTTATCGCACTGGGGGACACAGACACTACCGACGCACACGGGTTGGCTACATAGATTATGGCATATCCTGGGGATGGAGAGGATACAGGCTTCCCTCACAAACACTGCATCGATTTGGGGAGCTTTGGCGACCGCTGGTGTCTCTTTTATCCACCGAATTTAACGAGATCACATGCCCAAAGTACCTCCGCCTTCTTCGACTCACAGCACCTGAGTCGTCGCCCACTGGACCTTGAGATTTGCTATGGAATTCGCTCGGAACACCAATTTTAAAGCCGGAATGGGCATTGTGCACACCAGTTCGCGGGAGGGTGGGGTGGGAAGGGGGGTTTGTTCGAATACCTTTTGACAATGTTGAGTACTATTGCTTTTCTTGTTACTATGTAGTACATAATCGATATTAGGCACGCCTCACAACTTTGAGGGAATATGTTGGATTGCACCTTTGCAGATAATAAGTGCAGTGATGTATGTTTTGGTCACTGGGTAACAGTGCGTATTGTGAGGCGGCTATAAAAATTGTATCCCTGCTAATGATGTCAATAAAAACAAAGTTAAAGTTAAAAAGGTGTTTGATTACAGTCTGCACTCAAAACAGTGTTGGTTTATTAACCCAGTTTGAGATGGTACTATGTTATGTTAAAAATATTTTAGAGCGCACGTACGTTTTTTTGGCGCTGGTTGTAGGGTTTAGCCTGCAGCTCGTTGATTCATTCATAAGCTTGGGAGAACAACCAAGTTTTTAGGAGTCTCCTAAATTGAAGGTAACATGATGAGGATCTGCTGTCTGAAGGGAGAGAGTTGCAAAAACGAGGGGCCAGAACATCAAATCTAGATCCACCTAATCTGTTTCTTTTAAAGGTGGGGATGACCAGGAGGTTAAGATGGGATGACCTCAGGTTTCGCGCAGGGGTATATCTCTGCGAGAGGGCAGAGACAAATTCCGGGCAGGAGCCATGCAGGGATTTAAAGATGAGGCATCAAATCTTAAATGCACTGCGTTGTGTTACTGGTAACCAGTGCAGCGTTCCAGTGCCAACGGGGAGTGATGTGGCACCATCTCGGCTGCAGGTAGATCAGTCTAACTGCCTGGTTTTGTATCATTTGCAGTCTTGTTGAATAAACCGGAAGGCCGAAGTAGAGCGAGTTTGCATAATCGATGTGGGAAATGACCATAGAAAGAACGACCTGAACAAGAGCTTCAAAAGTAAGGAATCTACCGATTTTCCTGATCTTCCGAAGCTGGAAAAAACATGTGATAACTACAGACCCAATCTGGGACTTCAAAGAGAGATCACTGTTGATTGTGACTCCGAGACTCTTTGCTGAAGTTGAGGGTAGAGGTGACATCCCCAACTCAGCGGGACAAAAATTCGAGTTCCAAGGGTTCGAGAGCCACCGACTAAGACAAGTTCTGTTTTGTCTGGATTTAATTTTTAGTGGTTGTGATTCATCCAATTACGTATATGTGACATAGTTCAGAATGGAGTCAGGAGTATTATCAACAGTAAAAATTAATTGCATATCAGCATAGTTGAAAGTGCACACATTCATTTCCCCCAGAGACTGAACTAATGGGAGGAAGTACAAACTGAACAGGTGACAAGACAGAGATGAACCCTGTGGCACGCTGCAGGTCAGTTTCACTTTGGGGGCCGTGAATTGAGAATCGAACCGATTGAGTGCGACCATCTAGGAAAGACGTAAGCCATTTGAGGGCAGATCCCACGGTCCACCATGGGACCATGGTCGACCGTGTTGAAAGCCGTAGATAGATCAAGGAGCACCAGTACCTGGGTAGTGCCCTGGTCTGCTTCTTTCCTCATTTCGTCTAGTACGGTCAAGAGTACTGCCTCAGTGGAAGGGGGGGGGGGAAACCAGTTTGATGAGTCAAGAAATTGGGACTGCTCCACAAAAGAGCAGAGGCAGTTAGCAACATGGGTTTACAGTACCTTAGCCAAAAAGGGAAGCAATGAGATGGGACGATAGTTAGAACAAGTGGGACTGCGCCTATTTTCTTGCTTACTGGAACTACTATTGCTTCTTTGAAGGCTCTGGGAACAGAGCCCTGCGTTAATGAGTCATTCAATAGAGAAAGGGCAGGGTCAGGGCATCCATAAAAAGCTTTCTTCAGAATATGAGGGGGACAGATGTCAAGAGGAGAGCCGGATTTGGCTTTAGTTAGCAGATCAAGGGGTTCTCAACTAATTGTGGGGAACTGATGCAGGGAATGAGGATTCCTGGATGTGACTGGATGAGTGCCAGGACAGGGGTCAGCGGGTATTGTTGGCTTTGATGGTTATGATTTTGTCAATGAAAAAGGCGTTCAGAGCGTTACATAATGATTGGGTGGGGGGTAATTTTACTGTACCTCTATCCGGATTAGATAACTCTGAAACAATCGCAAATATATCTTTGGATTTGTTTGTCGAGTTCAGGATCTTATTAGAAAAGTAGGTGGCCTTCATTTGTAGGATAGAGTTTTTATAGTGCTTGAGTTGGTCTTGGTAGATAACTTTTTTATCTGGAGAGTAGTTCCGTCTCCAGATACGTTCAGTATGGCGCAGGGCTAGTTTTTTAAGTTTTAGGTCTTCTGAGAACCAAACACAGATCAATATCTATCTCCAAAAAGCAGGAACTGGACAAGTTCCTACAGACTGAAGCCAGATTCGAGGGACACCAGAAAAAGACGGCACAAAAAAAACACCACACTCAGCAAGCCATATGTTACCTGAACTTTGGACGGTGTAATAAGGCTGGTATCACAATTTCCAATTCAGAGTTATTCTGTACCACCTGACAAATGATGTGATCTAGATTGCAGATGGAACACGGATATAAATCAATGATGAATTTGAGCCCTACATTAAAAAAGAAATACAGTTGTCGGGTGACTTTAAAAGATGTTAATATTTTAAAAAGTCAACATTGTGTTGTTGAACTGCAGGGGATGCTCCAAAGTTACCCCCTCCCAAGTCAATGATGCATTGCCTACTCCTCTTGCAAAATACAACAGTCCTGTTCATAAAGTTTGTCAGCTGAAAGAACGAGCTGGGGCAAAGGTCCATTTAAAGGAACAATCGGAACTGTAGAAAATGGTTCAAGCAAATTGTGTAAAGCACAAGGGTGAACCCAGGGGCCAGATGGTTAGTAAACGAACAAAAGGCGATTCTGTACTGTCTTTTGAAAGAGTTGGGAAATAATTCTATTAAACTATGACTTGCTCTATTTTCTCACGGAGATCTTCTAACAGCAAAGATAATGGTATTAAAAGATTTGTTGCAGTATATCGGGGGGGGGGAAGCATTTATGGGAAAAACAGAAAACTAGAGATAGCAAAGCTTGAGACCATTTTGCGCACAAGGAACATAGTCTGTCATAAATACAAATTCATATTTTCAATCACCTCTAAGCAGACCAGTACAATGTCCGAATCCTGCGTGCAAGGTCATATAGTGGGGCACCCTGAAAGGAGAAAGTGCAACCATGCACAAAAGTTTGGCTTGCTAATGAAATGGCTTATTGGCCGCATGACTGGATAGAGCAAAACAATTGAGAAAAAAAATTCCTTTTCAAACACCTACTTAGTGCAGCCCTTTTTTTTCAGAAAAAGAATCAAAATAATGGAAGCTTCAAGAGGATGCGCTTGTTTTTAATGCCAAGGGAGGAATGCAAAAACAGGAGTAAGAGCTATGTGATCAAAGTGGAAGCGCTGACCTACAGTAAACGTGAAGTAATTTACTTTTTTGAATGTAGCTACTTAAAGGTATAAAACCATTAACCAGCTACATTAAAGCCACATGTGCAATAGGGTAAAAGCACCCTACAGTACATGTGTACTATACTAGCAATTAAGGGTACTGCTCACTGGCCTATCAAACTGCAAGCTCAAATCAGAACCCTTCCTGCTTCAAGTCATGTGCGTTCACACAAGGGGGACTGGATCTCTCAATGGACTTGTACTTCAACATGTATTGTGTTATTGGAAGAACCCAACAGTAAGTTATGGGGTGGGGCTGTTGTGCCAAAAGCGCTAATGGTTCCATTACGTACCACAAACAATATCAGTTTACATTATTTATGCTCTGTAAAAACTGCAAGTGGTTGTCTTGGGAAATCACTTGTGACTTCCATCCAGCAGATCAGTTAGTTACCATAAAAGTCATTAAAACTTCCAAATGAAAGTGAGATGCTCAGAGAGCTTTTGGACGTTATTATACAGAATAACTGCCAGAGTAGAGGAGAAGACAGCAAAATATGTTAAGTGACTTTTGAAGAACGACACACGCATGAACAGCCAGATTTGCCTACTGGTTGTCTATTGTACTGCATAAAATAAACTGCAGAAATTCATTATATAGTGGTAGCACAGCAAGTGTTGTTCAGCATGTTCAAGCTATGCAAAGCCAACATTAAGAGTTGCAACCAACAGACAGATGTGGGCTCTCTGGAAGGAAGATAGGCCAGCATCCAGCTAGGGCACATATTCTATTCAAAGGCTTAGTTCATTTTCATTAGTCACTGTATGGTCAGGTCAGAAATGCTGTCCAGCAACCACAAGGAGTGACGACTCAAGGCAGGACCACACAGAAACACCACAGGAACAGCCGCACACTGGCATTGCCCTTGAAGCACAGTCTGTAGAAGTGCTACTAGGGACCCTAGAGTTAAGGAGGTGGCAGATATGACACACTCAAATATCATGAAAAGAGACAGGGAATGTTTACTTAACCCCAGAGAGACTAAATATAAGCAAAAAAGCAGATAGTCCTAACCTGCTGGATCTGACACATCCTCAAGAGAGTCGGTCATGGACGCCCCGACCAAAATAGAGAAATCCACTGAGCAGATGGAGGACAAGCTGGACAAATTCAACAAACCAGTCAACCAGCCGAAGGGTAAGACCCTCACAATGGAGCAAGGGATGGGGAGGAGAAGAGGCCACATAATAAGCTGACAGCCTTCAGGATGACGTATCTGGATCGCAAGGGAGGTGCAGTCATAAAGGAAAACAGTCTTATCCACTAGGGCTGAATTACTGAAGAACTGAGTGAGAAAGGACACCAGGTTCGAGTTTTCGGTTTCCTTCCTGGCACAGAGAGAAATTGCACTGCTTTGTTCATGGGGAGTGGATAATAACGATCTACTGAAATTGTAACAAATGCAATTGAATAAAACCCAACATAGTTCTGGTGGAGACAAAGGGCAGGAGTGGTCTGAAATTGATCTTCAGGGTAAAAAAAATATAAGAACAGATTTTGAATGGAGATAGGAACAAAAGCGTTCGACAAAGGGGAGGAAAATACTAATACTAATTCAACGTTGAATGTTCAAGGCCGGCGGCGGGTTGAGAGGCACGGCGTCTTACTGGGGCCATTGATGAAATAAACTTTCAATATTTGGAGTTTCACCTATCATAGTGAACATACGAGAAATGTTATCCTGGATTTCGCAACACAAATTGCGGATTTCACATATTTTAAGCAATTGGGAACCACTGATTTTAAGTGTCGAATAAATTGAGGAATTTATCATATCTATTATTGGGAACTGATGAAAGATTTACGTACTGTTGCAAAGCCCTGAGGAAGCCCCATTGGGGCGAAACGCGTTGGCTGTATTGCGGCTGCTGTGTTCAATCATCTTGCGACATTAAAAAGAATATACCGCATACTACTGAAGAGTCTGGATTGATTCACTTACTGTGCATTTGTGCATTTTTTAAATATTGTGTTGCCTCTCTGTGTGCTTTTTAAATGTATTAGATTTGTATGGTCCCAAGGCAGTGGACCAGGGAGGTGGGCAACCTGAATCTTGAAGTATATCTACTATTTGTGTATAGTAAGGTGGTGCAGTTTTCTATCCCGGACTGCCTATTTCTTTGTTTATGTGTATTGTTGGGACTCAGTGAGGACCAGATGAAGGTCAGATACCTATTAATATGTAAAAAAATATATATTGCATTGTATGACCTGTTTGCAACATCATAATGTCTAGTGGAAGCCTTTGCACACTAGTCTCGTCTCCTCATCTCAGGGGTTGCTCACCTCCACCTAGAGTTCTGAGGGCTTACAGTTCACTATAGATGCACATGGTGTTTTTTCTGCTGCACCGCCATGACTGCAACTGTGGGGCAGTCTGCTAAGTCACCAAACACAAGTGGATGGCCTCTGTTTCTGCACAGGGCTTGCAGGCCTGTTCATGTCACCTCGTTTTCGTTTTTCTCAATGGTGTGACTTGGATACCTACATTCCAAAACAGAGGAATGCACTCTTACTTGGCAAGCAGGCGAGTCATTGGAGGACCTCTCTCCTGGCACAACATTCATCAGCTTTCGGAGTTAGTACCTGGGGATCACGTCTTGCTGATCCCACTCTTTAGGGAGTGGCTCCAGCTGAGTATCAGCAAACCCCACTGAACCACCACAATGGCAGACTTTACCACGTCTCCTACGCTGAAATGTCCGAGTTTAGATTGTGGCCTTTATGTTGCTGCTGGCTCTTTTCTGGGCTCACCACCTAACCTAATTTAACTCAAATCTTTCTCAGTAGGACTCAGGGCCCACGCTCAGTGAATTAGTGTCGCCTTCCTGAGAAGTCCACAAACCTTTTTGTCTGACGTCTCTGCCATTGCAGTACTGCCTCCCCTTAACCGGTGAGTCAATTCACAGCGATTTAACACTTTTGTAATTCCTCTGTGATTTGGGAAGTAGTGTTTTGCAAATTCCTTTTTTCTGCATTAAATGGATGTGTGAAACTTTTAGAAATTCTGGCCATTTTTTGCTGGTTTTGATTCTGCCTGTCCTGAATTAAGGTGGAATGCAGGCAGAATGCCCAGCAGGCCAGTCATGGGTCAGACAACGTAAATACCTTTAAAAAAGCACTAATGGGTATGGACAATATATTTACCTTACTGCAATTGTCAAGTTAAATACATTGCCCAGGCCCTATGTGTTCTTAAAATCAGCTGTGTTAGGCTATGAGCTATTTTTCAACCACAGAGCAGTTAAATCAGCTTTTCAACCACAGAGCAGTTAAATCAGCCTTAATTCTGCTCTCCAGATGGGAAAAAAGGGGGCAAATATAGTATTTTCCGAAATTTGCTCAAATAATTTTCCCATCGTTACTCAGTAGTAAAGTCAGTGAAGATTGGGTCCTTTTCGGCTTGCTCCACAACCAAACCCCCCTCTTTTGTAAGTTTTAACAATACTTCTGTTTCAATGTAATTTAGAATGCACGGTTTGTCACTCTTTCTGGCAAAATCATCCTGGGATAAACCTCCCGTACTCCCAAACACTGGCACTGATCGAACGTTTTATAATGCACAGACGGCCTCTATTTGTAACCAGAGTTCCGTGTGGGAGATGTCCCAAATGGTTCTGTAAACCACAGTTTGATTCCCATCAAATTTTGAGCAATCTAATCAGCACAGTGCGCTCGCCTCTTGTGGTGAGGACAATTAAACCAATACCAGTCGAAGGTTTAGGGTTGGCAAAAGAAGCATTGAAGGATTTCAGGTGCCGACAGCCCTGAGAGGCATATACATGGAACTTCTTTTGCTTGCTTGCAGTAGAGACCATGGCAAACTTGCTGCAACCTTGAATAAACTCCGTGCCACTAGAAGCTGTGTTGAAACAGGCTACCTCTGATCGTGCACCGTGCTTAATTTGTGCCAGTGGTTGCAAGTGGTGGGATCAGCACTCATTTTTAGGTTTAGCCTGGACAGCGCATGCACTGTCTTTACTTTTGTTTACATACAGTGGGCTTACAGCCCGCCTACAGCTTACCATTTGTTCGCTTCAGTGTCGCTCTCATTTACTTCACTCCCATTTGTCATGACATACAGGCATCATGTCCTTTTCTTGTGTTTGGCCACCCCTGGAGCATGGGCCAAGTGCTTGAGTCCATCCGCTGCTACCGTTTTTGGTGCAACTTTTTTGTTTGTGTTCAAGCATTCTATATGAGTACTTGTGTTTTTAGTCCGTCTCCCATATCCTCCTCCTTGTTGCTTCTTTTACCTCCCGCGCCACTACCCTGCACTCTACGGCAATGAACTCTACTGTACACCACTCTACTTTAGGCCACTGCATTCTACTCTGCACCACTGTACTCTACGCCACTGCACTCTTCACCACTCTATCCTACGCCGCTGCACTCTTCACCACTCTACTCTGTCCTACGCCGCTGCACTCTAAGCCGCTGCACTCTAAGCCAATCTACACCACTGCACTTTACGCCACTCTACTCTGCACCGCTGCACTCTATGTCACTCTACACCCCTGCACTCTGCGCCACTGCACGCTACTCTGCACAACTCTACGCTACTGTACTCCACTCTGCACCACTCTGTGCCACTGCACTCTACACTGATGTGCTCTGCGCCATCGTGCTCTACTCTACACCACTGCACTATAAGCCATTCCACTGTGTGCCGCTCCACTCCACTGTACGCCACGCCACTATGCCACTCTACCCCACTCAATACAATGGCAGTCTAAGCCACGCTACTTTACGACACATACGTCACTCTACAACACATACGTCACTCTACTTTACGCCACTACAAGCCACTCTATGCCATGCCATTCCATTCTGCTCTACTCTACTCTATCCCACTCCACCGAACTCCACAACTCTCTACGCTACTGCACTCTACACCACTCTACTTGACACCACTCCATGCTTCTGTACAACATGGCTAAAAGACATTGGCAAAGCCAATAGCTCTTGCTTAGGCAAAACCTACTGGCATTGCCAATGCTTGTTATTTTCTACATTAGAAAGGAAGGAAAGCAGTGAGAGAAGTGGAATGCAGGGGTGAAAAAGGACCGTCGTTTATAGAGATGGGAGCTGTAGGGCGGTGGCCCGAGGTGGATGAAGTCAGGCAGCCGTGGGACTCGCAACCCTGGGATTCAACAGCGATGGCGGCTGACTCCTACGATAAACTTTGGACCCCTGCACTTTCTTTTCCAAGTTAAGGACCGTCTTATGCCATCATCGGTGCCAAAGGTATGATGATTACAATGGAAACCGAGTCGGGTGAAGGTTTGGCATAAGCTGACGTGACATTAAACAGTAGTTAAAAGCGCAAGAGGAGTGAAAGTTAGTTTCAAATTTCAAGACAGAAAACCACTGAGCTCCCCGTGCTCAGGGACTGAGGCATAAAAGAAACGAACCCTGCAGACAGTTCGTGACTCATACACGTTATGCTGCACTGACAGTTCAAGGGCGCCCTGCCCGGCTTTCAGTTGAAGCACGAGGCAGCAGAGCGACAATGCACAGGGGACGCAGCGCCACTGAAAGCCACCAACAAGCCCTGAGGGAAACGAAGAGGGTCACGGGAAATCACAGGTAGGAAGACCCAGGGTGGCACAGGTCCCCCATCCCAAAGAAGGGCATCCAAATATCAAAACACAAGAGACGAGCAGGCCTCCTCACTTAGCCTGAAGCTGGGGCTGAATGAATGTAAGTCTCATCGTCCGATTGTCGCACCCACTGCCCCACAAATAACAATCATGGGCTCCCAAGTACCCTAGCAAGCCCCCCCCCCCACCCACCGTACAACCAATGCACAACACGAGATACGCCCTCGGGTGTAGACAGTTCACCTGCTCTGGCTGTGGCTCGGGTCGTGGCGTCTGAGGCCTGCTTACATCCATTCTACCGCGGATGAACCGCCGGTCCTGGACACATTTCAGGTTTCAACTCTAAGGTCACAGCTGCATCAGCCGGGGTGTGCCCGTCATCATCGCGGTTACGTGCGTCTGAGAAGGGGTGGAGTGTGCTCCACCGTGAGAGTGTAAAAAAAAAAGTCAAAGTTCCTCGGTCAAAGTGCCTAATGGACCTTCCAGCCACTTCCTAAACTCAGGAACTGCACAGCAGCCGAGATGTAGAGTCACAAAGTTTCAGGGGCGCAACTAGGCCCTAACTTCGGTGGGGTGGGGCTAACATTCCCAACCAGGGCTGGCCCTAGCACTGGTCGCGCACGGTGCAACAGTCTTTTTTGGCGCCACTCCCCATTTCCTCCTTCTCCATGAATTCCCTCACTAGCACTCGCCAACAATGCACCTCATCTCTCTATAGCCCCTTTCTGGCCAAAATTTCATTTTTTTATAGGGCTACTGGTAGTTTACTCACACTCACTTCTGTGATGTGCATGGTACACGTTCTTTGTAGCAGGCACATTAACCCTCTGCGCTGTGTGGGTGACAGGAGTGCCCATGTGAGTGCACAGTGAGTAATGCGACAGTGTGAGAGTAGGGTAAGAGGAGTGACTGCAGGGTGAGCGAGGGGACCATATGAATTTGGGTGGGGATGTAAGTGCAGGGTGGGACGAATGAATGCATGGTTAGTGATGGGCTTGTTTGAGGGAGATTGCAGAGTGAGCAGTGAGGGGGACAGGTGAGTGGAGTGTCCCATGTTTGCAGGGTGAGTAGTGTGCTCGTGTGACTGCAGGGTGAGGTACAGGGTGAACAGCGCAAGTGCATTGTGAGTACAGTGATCACTGTGAGCGCAGAGTGAGCGGTGTGCTCATGTGACCGCAGGGTAAGTGGAGGGAGATCGGTGTGAGTTCATGGCAAGTGTCATAAGTGCAGTGTGGTCACTGTGAGTGCAGGGTGAGCGGGTGAATGGTGTGAGTGCATGGTGATCAGTGTGAGTACATTGTGATCGATGTGAGTGCAGGGTGAGTGTGAAAGTGAAGGGCGAGAGTGAGTTGTCTGAATGCAGGATGCATTCCCAGACATTTGAAGTAACTCAGCATGTTATTGAGGGCTGGCGTAGGGTTTCAGATAAAAGTTAAACTATTGCTATTATGGCATTATTCAGGGTCCAGGGATCGAGGGTGGAGAAAATCAATATTGTGCTCATCCTGAAACAAACTTCCAGTCTTGTGATTAGGGTTACCAGCTCATTATATTGATGTCCCAGACGGTACAAAAATAAGCAGTCACCTAAAGCCGATTTTCAGCACTTATCTGTGCATACTTGGAACAGCAAATATATATAGAACGCATTTTTAACTGTGTTCTAGGACTGCCTGAATGATCGATGACTGATAATTAAAGGGAGCAAAGACAGAAAAGTCACATTACAAATGAATACATACTATTTTATTTATAACCTTATTTAGTGTCAAGACGAGGCCTTTGCAGGCTCTTTAAACAACAAATGGCTGGAATTTTTCTTTTGGTAACCCTACTTTATATTCCTTTTCATGAAATGCATTCTCACACTACTGAAATGCATTCTCACACTACGGCAGTAAAAGTTAAACACAAATGTAAGGAATAGGCAGAGTGGGGGCCCAGGGGGGTACTGGAACCAGGGAAAAAAAAAACTAAGCCTCTGTAACCAGTTTACAAAGGTATGTAAATATGCAAATAGTCTTTCAAAGACCTGTGAAAAACTTGGGCGTGACGGAGATAAGACTCCAGACACTGCCCAGCCGAGCCCACAGCAGCTCGAGCTGCAGCAGTTCGGGCTGAGAGACACAACGTGTTCGATATTTCCATTTCCAATCATCCGAACACATGCCAGAATTGCAAATGGCCGCTCTATTACTTTAAAAAGGAGACAAATAAAAACAAAAAACAAACACGGTCTTCCCTCCCCCGTCCATGTGATCGAAGTAGATTACCTACACCACAAGAATGTTCTTCTCTCCTTCAACCCAGGTAAAGTTGGCCAACACCTGACTGGCACATTTAATTTACTTGTATGTGCCTAGTAAATTGTACTACAAGTACCCAGTGCCTGTAAATGAAATGCTACTAGTGGGCCTGCAGCACTCATTGTGCCACCAACTAAAGTAGCACTTTAAAAACATGCCTCATGCCTGCCACTGCAGCCTGTGTGTGTAGTTTTAAATTGCCATTTCGACCTGGAAAAATAAACCTTCTGTCAGTCCTAAACCTTCATTTTTAGGTCTCAGCTGCCTAGTTTGCTAAAGACATCTTGGGGACATTCAGAAAGTCGACCTAGGAATGCTTTCCACCCATTGATTACCATTGGCTTTGTGGTTTTTAACTCACATTTTCTGGCTTTCTATTTGCTGTATTTATTTGCATTTGGCTGTCCAGCTCGAGTTCCTCCCTCCAGTTGCCCAAACCTTGTTCACTGTATTCTACCACAAACTGGCTTTCTGTAAACAGACCTTTAAATCTTGTTCTTATCTTGTCACATTTGCAGTGCATTCAAAGACAGATGACAAATGTCAGACTGTCTTTTCCAGGGAGCTTGGTGTTTATTTTTATTTTTCAGACTTAACCGGTTAACTGCTTAGAACGTTCCGCGCCAGTGCGGAACGTTCTATTAAGCGGGCGGGGCCGCGTCGGCCAACGGACGTGTGCAGCACTACCGAGGTAGTGCTCGCGACGGCCGTTGGCCGACAGAAGCACTTAACGGGTTAAAAGTAAGAGGATTTATGTGACAATCATGCTGGCTTGTGGGGTCTGCTTGAGGAAGGCTGTACAGATGTTATTTTTTTTCCTTATCATACACCAAAATTTAACGGTCTGAAAATTAACTGTGCTGACGATCAAATCAATACATTGGGTGATGTCATTTCCATACATTATCGTTTGTGCCCTGTATAGGTTTAACAGTAAAACTGTATGTGAGTGCAAATGTAATGGTCATTTCAATTGAAGACGTGTTGTCTGTAATGGCAGAACACTACCATACCATGCACACTCCACGTTATCCCACTCCACTCTGCACCAACTCCACACCACTCTTCTCTGCACCACCCCACATTGCGTCACTGCATTCTTCTCTGCACCACTCCACGCCTCTCAATCCGCACCACTCCACTTTACACCTCTAAATCTCCACCGCTCCACTCTATGCCAATGCACTCTACCCCCACACTACTCTACTATGCACCACTGCACTCTACACCACTCCGCGCCACTCCACTCTATACCACCCTACTCTGCAACACTGCACTCAAACCCAGTTTACGCTAATCTACTCTGCACCAAATCACTAACCACTGGACTCTACGCCACTCTTCTACTCTGCGCCACTGCACTCTGCGCCACTCTATTCTACTCTGCACCACTGTACTCTACGCCACTCTACTCTGCACCACTGCATTCCAAGCCACTTTACTATGCACCAGTGTACTCTACGACAGTATACTCTGTAACTCTACGCCACTGCACCCTACTCTGAAACAATCTACTCTGCCACTGCAGTGTACACCACTCTAGTGCACACCACACCAATGCACTCTATGCCACTTTACTCAAAACCAATGCACTCTACGCCACTGCACTTTACACACTATACTCTATACCACTGCACTGTACGCCACTCTACCCCACACCACTTTAATCTACTATGCACCACTGCACTCTATGCCACTTCACTCTACATCACTCTACTCTCTGCCAGTGCATTCTACCCCACTCTACTATGCACCACTGCACTCTACACCACTCCACTCTGCAGCACTGACCTCTACGCCACTACTCTATACTAATCCACTCTACCCTGCACCACACCAATCTACTCTGAAACAATCTACTCTAAGCCACTAGTCAATGCCACTGCACTTTATGCCACTCCATGCCACTGCAATCAACACTGCACCGCTATACACTACCCTGCACCACTCAATCTACTCTACGCCACTGTGTCACTCCACGCTACGCCACTCTACACTATACCACTTTACTCTAAACCACTGCACTCACACCAATTCATTCTAACACTTTACTCAAACTCAATGCACCGTATGCCACATTACCTATGCCAACTACTTTGAACCACTGCACTTTTTACACTATACTCTACATCATTCTACTCTATGCCACTGCACTCTACGCCACGTCACTCTACACTGCACTCTACGCCACTTTATTCTATTCTGCACCATTGTAATCTACGTCAATGCTCTCCGCACCACTCTACCCTGCACCACTCTACTCTGCATCACACTACGACGCTGCACTCGGACACTCTACTTCGCATGACTGCACTCTATGGCACTGCACTCTACTCTGCACCATTCAGTCCTCGCCACTATAGAGCACTCTACGCCACTGCACTCTACCCTGCACAACTCCACTGTTTGACCTGGCATCTTTTGGCGTGGTTTCCTCTATCTTTTTGCTTCTGACCTCCTGTTTTTGACTGTGTGCTGAAATTCGTTTTTGCTACTTTTAGGACACTGGGCACTTTACCACTGCTGACCAGTGGACAAGTGCATGTGCTCTGCATCTAAAATGTAATGGCATTGGTTTATCCATGATTGGCATATCTGATTTACTAATAAGTCACTAGTACTGTGCAATGTGTGTGCCCAGGGCCTGTAAATCAAATGCTACTAGGCTTGCAGAACTGATTGTGCCACCCACATGAGTAGCCCTCAAACCTGTCTCAGGCCTGCCACTACAGAGCATGTGTGTGCAGTTTTAAACTGCCATTTCAACCTGGAAAGTTCACCCACTTGCAAGGTCCAAACCTTCCCTTTTATTACATGTAAGGCACCCCATAAGGTAGGCCCTAGGTAGCCCCATGGGCAGGGTGCAGTGTATTTAAAAGGTAGGACACTGAGTTTTACATGTCCTAGTAGTGAAAAACTGGTAAATTCGTTTTCACTACACCAAGGCCTATCTCTTCCATAGGTTAGCATTGAAGCTGCCTTGTAACATCTTACAAGTGTATCTTCCGCTTGGGAGCAGATTTTCTTCCACTTGGGAGCAGATAGAAAATTGGAGTTTGGTATCTCTGGACTCACAATTTAAAAATACAATCTTTTAGTGAAGTTGGTTTTTAAATTGCAGGTCTGAAAATGCCACTTTTTGAAAGTTGGCATTTTCTTACTTAACCATTCTGTGCCTCTGCCTGTCCCTAGAATACACATCTGGATTGGATGACAGTTTGGCTTTGTGAATTCACTCTAGACAGTCACACACAAAGGTAGCTGGGGTGTGCCCTGCATATCCTGATGGCCCATCACCAGGCGGATGAGCCTTCCTGAGCTACAGTGGTGGGAGGAGCGGACACTTATACCCGAATAGGGCTGTGCCTGTCCCCACACAAAGAGCTGCAAACCCCCCTGTAGTGTGTCTGGAGCCAGGGAAATAAAAAAGCATGGTTTTGTTAACTACAAAAACTTTTCTTTGACATCTCCCTATTTCAAAGGCTAAAATGGGTATAAGTACTGGACCTCTAACCCATATACTCAGAACACTTCTGGATTGAGGACATTCTGCCAAGAAGAAGAGCTGTTGTGCTGCCAGGAGGGACTGCCACTTTGCTGTGTTGGCCGCTGCCTGCTGCTTCTGTCCTGGGAGTGGGAGGACTGGACTTTGCTCTCTACATCCTGCATTCTAAAGGTTCTCCAAGAGCTTGAGTTGAGCTTGCCTCCTGTTGGAAGTCTCAGGGCCATCAAAAACTTCACCTGCAGCACCTGGGCTCCTCTGCTGACAGCTCTACTCTGCCAAGTGGTGCCAAATCCAGTTCCTGGGCCCTTGGAAGTGAGTTTTGTGCTAAAAAGAAGAAACCAACGCATCGACTCGGAGTGTCACTTCGGAACCGGCGCAGCTCTGCAAACTTCGATGCCGCACTGCTGCCTTCACCAAAGCTGTGGTCCTCGCTAGACGCAATTGACCGTCACTGCGAGAGCCTCGAGTACTGCGTAACCGAAGTCCGTGACGCTCTGCTCTGACACAGCACTTGTGGCCCAGTGGTTCAGAATAGACGCCTCATTGATGCCGCACTGCTATTGGAACCAACGCCTCGCCGAAAGCGACATCACCTCCATTGCGCAACGCCTCATCCCCAATTTCATAATCGACACCGCACAGCAGTAAGGAACCGAGGTACCGCACCTGCAACCGACGCATCACTTCCTATGCGCCGCGCATGGTCCTCGGACGTCATCGACTCCACGACTATGCACCGCCTCCAGGAACCAACGCCTCACTTGCTTCAGTGATACCTCACCTCCTTTGCAAAACGCACTGTCCTTGAGCGCTGACGTGCCAACGACCTGCAAAGCAGTAAGGAACCGACACTGCACCTGCCTCCGCGACCCCTCACCTTCCTGGTGTCTCGCATCGTCTTGGATTTCCCACGTCTGCAGGGTACTGTACCGGGGTCTGCGTCACTCGATAGCCAGCCCGCGCTCCACTGCGGTCAGACTGAACTTGTGGATTCATCACAGTCAAGCGCGACCAGATAGTCACAGTTGAAGCCATTGTCTTCTAAAAGCTATAACTTTATTTAATCTTTGAAAATTCATATCTTGATTTGTGTATGTTGGATTTTTGTCGTTTTGGTCTGGTTTTACTCAGGTTAATATTGGCTAATATTCTAAACTGGTGTGGGGGTATATTTGTGGTGTTTTCACTGTTACACTGTGCGTGTGTGTACAAATACTTTATATATTGCCTCTGGGGATAAGCCGGACTGCTCTATGCCAAGCTACCAAGGGGATGAGCACAGGTTATCTTTGATGTGTAACTTACTTACCCTGACTATAGAGAGGGTCCCTACTTGGACAGGGTGCATACCACTGCCAACTAGAGACCCCATTTCTAACATCCACTCTATGTCACTTCACTCTGCACCACTTTGCGTACCTGCACTCTACACAACTGCACTCTACGCCACTGCACCACTCTACTCTACGCCACTACACCACTTCACTCTATGCCAATTCACTATACACCACTTTACTCACAGTCAATGCACTCTACACCACTGCACTCTAAGACCATCTACTCTGCACCACTGTACTTTACGCCACTTTACTCAAGGCCACTCCACGATACGTCACTCTAGGATACTCTACTCCATTAAACTCTGCTCCACTCCACAGCACTCTACTCCACTCTATGCCATTCTACACTACTCCACCCCATGACGCTCTATGCAACTCCCTCTATGCCACTTTACTCCAATCTATTCAATGACACTACTCCACTCTGACAATCTACTCTGCTATACACCACTCTACTCTACAACATTCTTCTCCACTCTGCTGTACACCACTCCACGAAACTCTACGCAACACCCTCTACGCCACTCCACTTTACTGCACACCACTCCACGACACTATGCCACTCCATTCTACGACACTCTGCTCCCTCCACTCCCCTTTACCCTACTAACTTTTAGCTGCTGAACAGCAGCCACTCTGGTGTTCAACATTGCTAAAGCATACTGGCAAAGCCAATAGCTCTTGCATAGGCGAGACCTATTGGCTTTGCCAATGCTTGTTAATACTTATGAGTCACCCTGACTCTGGGGGAGGGAGGGCGGGGTACAGCTGTACCCAGCCCCACTTAAACGTCAAAGGCTTTTTGCTTCCTGCACACACAAAGGAACCCGATGCCAGGCCAGCCCTGCCTTTTGTCACCTCCCCAGTTTGAAGCCTTGGAAGGGGAAGAACCTTCCAAACTCCCAGACCACCCCACACACACAAAGGCTGCCACCAGGTATTAATACTGGACCTTCAGAACCACTCTTCAGAACACTCCTGGACCTGTGGAAGTTACAGAAGGGACTGCTCTGCTGAGGACTGCCCTGCTGTTGGAATGACTGCCTTGCTGTCAGGACCTGCTTGACTTCATACCAGGCTACCCAGGGTGTCTCCAAGGGTCAGCTGGCTGACCTCTTTCATGAGCTACAGGGACACAATAAGCTTCAATGGCCTCCCTGCAACTGCCCAGCTGGCCTGCTGCAACTGGATCTGCCTGAGCCCTGCTGCTGGAGTGAGTCCTGATCCCAAATAGGTGCACCCCCAAGGTCCATGACTCTTGGCTGGCATCTGTGGAAGCTCAACCTTAAAGAAAAGGTGAAAATCCTGTAGTATGGCGTTTGCGCTAAGACTACCTCCCGCGACGACTACAAATGCGAAGCTTTGGTGAACCCTGCCCTTCGCGCCAACAATGACTGTCTACGGCAACCAGCAATGCGAGACTTGCACTACAGCAACAACAGCTGGCAATGACTGCCAACGCGAAGATACAGCAACAACTGTCCGCGCTTACCAGCTCTTTGGGGCACAGCAACAACTATCCGCGCTACTTAACCTGCTTTTAGTACTACCGTGACAACCATATGGGCCGTTCAGCCTCTTCCTTGCGGCTTCCTCCAACGCGAACAGAACACTTTGCCCAAGCCTCAGAAGGTACCTTTTCAGCGAGACTAACTTGATCACACTCCATCGCAATCGGCCTGAACTTGTGACTTTCCCCCAGCCTAGCGCGATCAGATGACCGTGAGTGGCACTTTGTGCTTTTAGATGCTATTTTACCTAACAACTTTAAAACTGAATATCTCCAGTTCTATGGATTCGATTTTGCTGTTCTGGTATCATTTAATTTATTAAAATGTACTCTAGTTTTCTAAATTGGTTTGGGATTTTTCTAGTATTGTGCTTTCACTTTATTACTGTTTGTGTGCTGCATAAATGTTTTACACATTTCCTCTAAGCAAAGCCTAACTGCTTTTGGGCCAGGCTACCAGAGTGTTAAGCACAGCTTAATTTAGTGACTTTTGTGGTTCACCCTGAAAAGAACTGTGGTTGTTGCCTGAGTGAGGGAATCATCCCTCTCAACCTATAACCCAATTTCATACAGTTGTGAACTAAACAATTTAACACTGAACCTCACCCTGCAGCATTGATAAGTAGGATCCATGAAGGCTCATTCAAAGGAGAGAGGAAAGCACACTGACTGACATTCCAGCACACATTTTCTCCCAGATGCATAATGGTAAATGCAGTCCATGAGAACAGTCAGTGTAGTTTACTCACAAGTACTGAAATTGCACCACAGATGGTACAACTAGTGCTATGTATCTCTGGACCGAAGTTTTTGGCTTATTACCCATCATCAACAGATGATAACACATCAGTTTGGGTATGCTGGGAAATGCTGCTCAAAGTATTTTCAGGCTACCTAACACTCTTAGAGTACAGGTGTTATCTACAGGAACTCATCAGTAACTCAAAAGAAGAGCCAATCAGAGGTGTGAGGGGAGCACAATACCTAGCATGCCGTGTAGGGTGATTCAGAGTCATACGCACCTCAGGCTTCTCTACCCGCACCTGGGCGAACCTCCAGATCTGGCGATGGTGTAGAGGCATTTACCAGTGCAATGGGTGTGTGGTTAATCAGGAGGGAAATAGAGCAGAGGATATTTAGGAGCCTGTCAGACCCACAGCTGCTATATGCATATTAGGGCCAGGGCTGGTGCAGGGATTTTTGCCACCCTAGGTGAAGTAAAATGTAATCCCTGCTCCTCCCCTCATAATAGGGTCAGATTTGCTGCTTGTAATAACGGGCTGGACTGTTCCTATGAGAAGCAGGGTCAAGACTGATTTGCATAGGGCTGGGTCCATACTGGGGTGGTATGGTGAGCCAAAAACAATGGATTTAACCCAGATCTGTGACTGGGGGTGAATGTTTGACAATGTTCAGCATTCTGTCCATCATCTTTTTGTGTTGCTAAAGTCGTCCTTTGTGGGAAGGGAATGCCCAGGCTTGGGTCCCATACTCACTATGCCACTGGATTCAAGCTAGTCTGGCTGATGAGGGGTGATACCCTGAAACCAGTCCCAGTATGCTTGCTTTCTGGTCCATGGAGGGCCTGTCCTGACAGTTCGGGCTAGACTATTCCCTTGGGGAGCTGGATCAAGACTGATTTGCATATGTGTGGGTCCAAACTGGGGTAGTACGGTGAGGGAAAAAAACGATGATTTAACCCAGATCTGTGACTGATCAACGGCCCTGCCAGAGTATAGGTGGGCTCTCACTATTGTGTTTTTAAAGATGTGCACATTTCTCGAGTAATGTGTTGGAAGGTAAAATATAATATGGCTCGCCTCAAAGATAAAATTTGGGCTCATGATCACACTATCAATCCCCCATCCACTTGTTTCCGGAGTGGGAGGAGAAATGCACATATTACTCCCCTAATATTCTTTTTAACCAATAATCTGCGATGTTTATGTAAATTATTATTGCATACAGTTTTATGCAAACTCAAACAAATTACTTACTCCTTTAATCAAAACAAAGTTTAGATAGGGATTCAGGGAAGAGAGACTCAGGGCAAAGGGCATTCAATTCACAGCTGCACAGAGCACATTATTGCATTCCACCAGTTTCACGGGGCTCTCTCAAATTAGCATCTTCAACGTGTGGCGGGCCTTGGTAAGTGAATGTGAGGGTGCAGGGCACAAAGGGTACTTGCTGATGAATAGAAGGTGCAGTAAAGGTACATTAAGGGTACAGAGAAGATGTAGAACACGCCATAATTCCAATAAAATGTGGTAATATGTTAAAGGGAGCCAAGTCTGAAATTAGATGCAATAGTTCAAATTGATGATAAATGGAGAAAAATTACATTAATGTTGTAGCTAGGGAAAACGGACAGGGAAGTGCTGTAGAATGTACAAGGTGTGAGTGTAGCACGAATACATAGAAGTGGAAGCCGGCAATCTGGGTGTGTCGATGGATGAGGTGGGTACAAGGGGCTGTGGTGTGGGAATGGATGAGGAGTGAACAGGGAAAGCAACGCGTGAGGTTGGACATAGTGAAGAAATGGGAAGGCGAATGTAGGCATGTGTAGGGAGGATGTACCAATTAAGAGGTCATCGGTGAGCAATGGAGAGTGAATGCGTGCGTGCGCCAGCGGGGGGGGGGGGGATGTACTGGTGGGTGGTTTGAGGAGGAAAGTAAAATGGGTGTGCATGAGTGGGTGTGACACGTCAAGGGGGGAGAACATGGTGTGTGGACGGAGAGGACATGGCATCTAGCAGTGTGGTGGGAAAATCGGAATGGTGCATGTGAGGACAGACTGAGGAATGCGAGTGTGTGTAAAAATGGGGCCAGTGACATGGTTTTGTGGAAACAAAAGGGCGTCTCTTAAGGTCAGTATTGCAACTTCACGATGTAAACAGTACGCTTAGTACATAACTTGAAAAAGATGCATGATGCACAAGGTGAGTAAATTAAACATACGTCTCAAGGCTGGTGCGATCTTTGCATGATGATTTAGAGTCATTCACTTCCTAGCTGTGGCGGCTCCTCCACTATGGCGGAGGAGCTTCGCCTCACTGCTTTCAAGCAGTGCGAGAAGAGGAAACATAAAATGACAATAACTTTAAGTTATTATCATTTTATGTTTGTGCTGCTTTATGGGCGGGGCTGCTCTGCTCCCAGAGCAGGGCAGAGGAGGAGTAGTTTGCCCACTGCTAAGTGCGCAATGACCGTTTGGTCAGCCCTCTCGGGCCGCCCAAACCATTCATGCGCACTTTCCCTGTTCTCCATACAGGTTGCCTTACAGCCTGCACGGAGAACATGCCCAGGCCCCCATTCCCTGGTTGACTGTTAAACCAGGACGCTCAAAACCAATGACAACGCTTTGGTCAGGGGAGCCTAGGTGCCTAACAATCACAACGCTGCATTGCAGCATTGTGATTGGTCAGTGGGGCCTTGCTGTGCTTCCTGTTACTCCAGGAGAGCAGGTGCAGAGACGCGGGACACGGCGGGAAGGTACGTTCATTTTTTAAAATGTATTTTTATTATGCACATCCTTGCACGACTGCCCTCTGAGAACCTAGCGGATGGTAATACATCGCTGCCAATTGCAAGCACAATATAAAATTAGCAATACTACATGCCAGCATTTAAACAGAGCACACTACACATGGACATCTACCAGGAAGGTTTTAACGCTGAGGCAAGCTGACCAGCAGTGGCGGTGCGTCCATTGGGGGCGTTGGGGCGTTGCCCCCGCCCGTGCCCGCAGCTCCCTCGGCATCTCTGAACTTAGTTTACTTAAGTTCAGAGATGCCGTCACCGAGGAGAACTGAGTCTGACAATCATGTCAGTCAGCATGACGTCGGACCGCCCACCCCCTTCAGAGTCTGAAGGGGGTGGGCGGTCCGGCGTCATGTTGACTGACGTGCATTGCAGACCAGCCAGGGACAGGCAGCAGCACAAGTGCGCATGAGTGGGGAAGGTGAGCGCATTTTTCGCCCGTGCCCATTCATGCGCACTTGTGTTTCCACTGGCTTGCGCATGCCCATTAGGAGCCCCTCGGTCTCCTAATGGGCAGGCAGCGGGCGAAGAGTAACCGTGCCCTCAGCCAATCCTGGCGCTGCAGCAGCACCAGCATTGGCTGAGGGGTTGCCACTCCACTCCTGATCGAAGAGGCGCCATTGCTGCAACGCGGACCAGGAGCAGAGGCGGTCAGGTAAGTTTTCTTACATTTGTATTCTCCCTCGGCCCCCCCCCCACCCGAGTACTGCGAGCCGCGGCTGTGGAGTTCGTGCTGTGCATTGCGGAGCTCGGTAGGATCGCGGCACGCATTTTGTTCCACTCTGTCCATCTGACACACTCTTGGCTTGACTGACAAAGCTCTTTGCACCCGTACGATCAACTTACACCTGCAAATACCCTTTATTACAAGCGCAAAGAGACTTTTGCTATTCACAGTATGTGGGGTAACACGGATAAAAAAATTACTCATGCATGCATACTGTTTCATGTGTGTAAAGTCTTCTCCCGGGAGCGGGGATTCGGAGATCTAGGGCGCCCTGGGCGAAACAAAATTTGCACCCCACCCCCACACACACACACACTTATTCTCCTTACTTGCCTATGTATTGAAACTTTGGGAGGAGCAAGAGGGAGGTGATGGGTCAATATTAACGCTATGAAATAAACACAAAAAGCAGACAAGGGCACCGGTAACGTTCAGGAAAAACTGTTTAAAGCGCTTCCCTCTGGAAGTGTCAGTGCCCTGAACGTGGACCGAGATCGCACCTGCTAAAGGCCGACCCAGAGTCTGCCCTTAAAATCTGGGATGCCCGACCAACCAACTTGGGTGTGAGTATTCGCAGTTTTTTGCTTGACCCTTTCTTTCAAAGGTCGGAGTAGCTCAGATTCCAGCTTACCAATCGAATGAAAACACCCTAAACCAGGCTTTGGAGGTTTCTGCGCTGGAAAACAGATTTTTCATGGTTGGGGAAAAAAAATAGAAAGCGCAATTGCACCCAGGCGCGCCATTTTTTGCGTTTGTAATTGTGCACTATGCGCAATTTCGCTCTTTCTTTAGTGGGAATTCACGAACCTTCACTGCCACCGTTTCCCGGGGTACTCTGCAACCTTTAAGAATTCGAGATATTCGTCAGTCTGCGTCCAGGCTTTGTTTGAATGTTTACTTGTGAGCGGGGCCTCTGTGCCTTTCACCCTGGGTGTGTCTGTATATTCACCAACCTTTCCGTTGCCCCGCGCCTGCCACCATCTGCTGACCTCCTGTGTCCTTCTCTTTTCTCCCACGCTTGGCAAAGAACGAGGGGCAGCAGGGCTTTGGGTGTTTTTTTTAGTTTGAAGTTTACAATGTCATTTATTTGTTATTTTGATATTTATGGAAGTCAGAGTGCTCATAAGCACACGCGTTTGGCAGCAAAAATATCCCCACATCGTGTATACTGCCCTAGGGTTCACAGGCATATGTTTAGAATAACTAAGGTTTAAGAGGCTAAAGAGGTGCGGGGTGAAACGATGCGGGGTGAAGGCGGTGCGGGGTGAAGGCGGTGCGGGGTGAAACGGTGCGGGGTTAAAGAGGGTGCGGGGTGAAAGACTGTGCGGGATGAAACGGTGCGGGGTGAAGGCGGTATAGAGAATTTCTGAGCACAGCATCCAATGAAACGGGGGCTACGATGGCATTCATGATTTGAGGTCACTTACGAAAATATATGACCACTCTATTTTTGACACATTTACAAATGACCAGGACTGGAGTTACAGGCACGTAGAAAATGTATGTCTATTATAGGCTTTATTGTGTTTGGCGACACTACAGGTATGTCCTCTGCCTGCGTCTAAAAGTGTTTCGGATACGAGATAGGCAGCCCTCGGTATGGGCGTTGGTCACGAGTTACGGTCTCGGCAGCTTTTCATTTTGGGGGATCGCCAAAGTAAGCATCAGTACATTATTTAAAGCACTTAAAAGTGGTATTTTGGTGAAGCGCTGTAACTTATTATTTGTTGGGTGACAAGTCCGAGTTTTCTTGACAACTGGTTCTTCTGGAGACTACGGGCTGTGAAGGAAGTCTGTATTATAAACATCCCATTGGGGGAGAGGATTGGTGGGTGAATAGAGTAGTGGGGTGGGTAGGCCTAGTGTTGACGGTTTACATTTTTTAACTGGCATATTTAGGTTACATATGGACCCAACTAGAGGCACGGTACTCCCATAACATATGCAGACATGGATGCATTCTAATTGAGGGTCCGGCAGGCAAGGAATCTGCACTTGAAACCGTCGAGTCATTAAGTCGTTTATTTTGTAACGATAATTTTGAGAACGTCCTGTTTTTTTGCTTTGAGGAGGCAGTAGGGTGTGTTTTGCTATCAGCTTAGGACTGCCCTACCTTAGCCAAGCATCCCGGTATCGTGTTGTGTTAGTGTACTCACTGTTTTGTTGATATGCTGATGTGCTGATGCGGTGTTACTTGTGGGGAGACGTTATTTTGTGTTTTGGTGGGTTTACTTGGATTATGGTGTTTTGTGTCGGTTGTGTTGAGATACGTCATCGACAAGCACGTCAGGGAGGATGGCTCAGTGAGATTAACGTTCGCTGATAATCATCGCACGATTGCCGTAAATGTTGTCCTAACACAGGTTACAATTCCTGGATAGCAGAAAAGATGGAGCCAGTTATCTATTAAAATACAAGGTTCATAGGACTTTTGGTCGCGGGGCTGGGGGCATTCAGTTCCAGGAATTCGCTGACTAACAAGTAAAACAGAGCCGTCTTTGACAACATCTATTGATTTTAGGTAAGGCGCCTGTCAAATGAATGTAGTTCTTGAATAATGGAGGGGCCGTTTTGTGCAGAGGTTCTGAACAAATATGGAAATATTTGAACAACTCCTCTTTGTTTATTGACAGTCAGTAGAGATCTAAAAAAAACGGCCAAAAATAGAGGCATGATGAGGAAAACTAAGTAGCAGTGCAGTACAACTATAATGTTACGCCCTACCAGTTTCAAATGTCACCAGCCGCCACTGCTGACCAGCTCCAACCAAATGATGTTGGAGTTACATAGATCTCTGAAGCAGGTGCATTAACTCGCTTAGCTACAATCCTCTGCACTGACTGTTACCCTGGGACGTTAAATATCACAATATCAAGTTCATACAAGCTTTACAGAAACGCATTTACTTGCAAGCACGTCAGCATCATCGGTCACACTTTACAGTTTCACTGCTGGGCACCAACATGTGAATCGAGCACATTAAAAAGTGCTTGCACTTCAAATACGAAGTGTGCAGATTTGTTTTAAACCAAATGGTATTTATAAGACAAAAAAAATGCAACTGTGCTACATACTTTACTTTCGTTCTGTCAAACCATATCTAGGTATCCTGCAGCCAGATGGATGCTTGATACAAAAGCAACAATTCACGCAGGAGAGAAACCCTATGATGTCATCACCATGGGACAGCATCTTCGGTGTTTAGCATCTTCGGTGTTTAGGGGAAGAAGCAATCAGTTCGTCTTAGACTATTTCAACACCTCAACTGAGTTTAAAAACACTCACACATCCAGCTACCGTTCACTATTTATTTTACTATGTTTTACTTGAGGGTTTTTGTAAAGTGCTGGGGGCACAAATAAGGGGAATAACAGGTTTTATTACAGTGCATTGGCAAAGGCTGAATGGGCATCTGCCAGCAATTGAATATTTCTTCTGTACAACATGTCCCTGAGATGAGGACAAAGCCTTCGGCCCTGGATGATGAGAAAAGTAGGTCCAACGCGTCTGATTGAAAATAGCCAAAGTAAGTTATTTTCATAACTGAGTTTGCCAAACTAGTTGCGTTAGGATTAGCACTACCTGCAAAAAGCAAATGTTGGATAGGCCCAATTAAAAATTCCCATATAATGACGCAAAACTTTCAAACACTTTCATCACTGAAAGAAGTTATGCAAGACTCCCAAAAAGTGTGCCCCGAATTATTTGTGGAAACACACAGAATTCTTTCAAAATATGATTAGATTGTTCTCTAAAGTACCTGACTAGGCACGGGTGCAGTGGAGTTCCTACCCTCACAAAAATCATCACACTTAACATGACTAGTTATCAACTCAGCTACAGAGAGAACTTAGAGATCAGTCAGAAAGACAGCTGTAGTTGGTGCTTTAAGTGGGATGAAAAAGGTGGAGGTCCTAAAGCACGCATACTTTATCCTGGGCTTCACATAGCGTGACACGACCAGTATTTGGGAGCCTGATTTGTCTGCGATTACATCTGGGCTCATAACACAACCAACACACAAACCTAAACTAGTCCAGACCAATTGGCTTTCGCAATGCTTGTTAACTATTTCCTGACCACTGTTTGGGTGCCAGAGTTCTTTTTTGCGTTCAGACATCACACAACAGTCAACATTTTTACCTAACACAACCCTGACCTATTGCCTTTGCCAGTGCTTGCTGACTGAATTACATGGCCACTGCCTCTCTGAGCTTTCTGTTACTGCATGCAGACATAGCATACAACAACCAACACACATACCTAACACATTCCCGATCTATTGTCTTTGCCAGTGCTTGTTAACTGTATTACCTGATCACTGTTTGGGCGCCTCTGGACTTTCTCTTATTGCACTCAGACATATCACACAACAATCAAGACGTTTACCTTACACAACCCAGGCCTATTGGTTTGCTAGTGCTCGTACTTCCTTTCATCTCCTGCACTTCACCATTAAACCCCCACCATACAACTCCCCCACTGCATTGTCTTTTCCTATGCTGCTGCCCAGATTTCGAGAGCTGTGTACCTCCGTCACACATTTTCACACAATTAACACTAGCACATATACGAGCATCGCTCAGCAGAGAGGCCAAGGATTGAATGTGAATGTAGTCTTCACATTTTATGGCCCACTGTGAGAAACCACGGTGCCTTCAGCCTCAGCTTCAGATCTATCAATCGTGCCTGATCATGAGCACTCACCCACAGCCTGAGCTCATCCAGACACCTGGAGACGAACCCCTACCTTCCCACGTTAATCACACTTCAACATGACTGGTGACCAGTCCAGCTTACGCAGAGAACTGCGAGATCAATCAGGAAAGATGCAGTAGTGTTAACTGGGGACGGAAACACAAGTGACCTTCCAGCTCCTATGACGGTGCATTATTTGGGTTCTAGTGATAGGCCGAAACCGTTCAAGAGCTAGAGCGCCCTGGGTTTAGTAAACAACCTTGGAAAACAGACCCCTATAGGTTCAGGCCCTCGTCCTATAGATCCTTCAGCCCTGTTCCGACACCGAGACCCATCTGGCATATCAAAAGGCTGTGAGACCACTGCTCTTCCGTTCGGAGTCTCTCGGCTATCAGGCGACCTGCAGACCATCTATTTTCCCTTGAAACACAGCAAGCGCCTTGAAGCCACTGGAAGACAACCTGCAGCCCATGCTGCCTTCATCTGACACACAGCCAGCGCCTTGAAGCTGCTGGTAGGCGACCTGCAGACCATGCTGCTTCCATCTGACACAGCGAGGGCCTCGAAGCTGCTGGTAGGCGACCTGCAGACCATGCTGTTTTCATCTGACACACAGCGAGCGCCTTGAAGCTGCTGGTAGGCGACCTGCAGATCGTGCTGTTTTGCTAAAAGCACCTTGAAGCCATCGGCGCAACATGTGCAAACGACGGAATGCGTGGTCCTTCAGTGGTGAGGGCAGATTCCTGACATATAACCAGCCTTAGGCTAAGGAGTTACGGGGCATGTAGGGTGCTGCGTGGAAAGGCACTCGTAGGACCAGCCATTCCTCCGCAAGTCGGACGGTGCAGCGCTTCTCTCGGCGTATAGGCAGCTATGACGTCAAGTATGATGTAAACAAGCTAGGGGAAAGCTGGAGACCGGCTGAACATCACAGGCAGGGAAGAAGGTTAAACTGCATGCGTGTGAAAACTTTAAAAACACTTCCACTTCTAAAGAAATGTAGTGTCGAACGAACGTCGGCAAATGATTTACACGATGTTTGAGCGCGATGACTTGTCTAGACGAAGAGGCTTTACGCACCGGCAAAGGTCCAATGACGTAGAAGGCGTAACAAGGATTAGCTCTTTAAATCAGAGGTCGAACCTAAAACATCTGTCAAAAAATCTGTCAAAAGATTAAAGTGGAAGGAGGCGGTCATCTCGCACAAGGGCAAACAGCGCATCTGCTAAACTGAGTTTGGGAAGATAAGTCAGTTTCAAAAGATGTCTTTTCTTCATCTTCCATTCCTGCCCGTGAAATAAAACACCCGACACTGCACCAAACTGTAGATCAGGCCACAGTGCCAAAACCGGAGCTACAAATAAAAGCAACAGAGGGGCCCAAGGCTGCCCTCAGCTGGGATCCTGGGTGCCACATGCCCCACTTGTCTCAATGTCAACGAAGAGTGCAGTACAATGAATGCTCTTACCTACTCGGGAGGCAGCCGCTCCGTACTCTTCCACCAGACTCTGCCCCTCCGCTGCAGCTGCACCAGACCCGGAGAAGCAGCGCAGACCGAGCGAACACACACTGACCCAGTTTATGCCCTGACTGAGCTGCAGGGCAAACAGAGCAGCTTAGCCGCTGCCAAATGAGCGCGGGAATGTGCGCTGCGCTGGGTCGGAAAAGGAGCGAAACCTTTGCATGACTCCTCTCGTTTCAATGAGCAAAGAGAGAGAGGGAGAGAGACGGGGAGCACTCCGGGGACAAACCATATCAAGCATTACTTATTGAGCAGCCTGGACAGCGTCAGGGGCGTGCACGCGCTCGGTCTCTTAAAGGAGCAGGCCCGCGAAGGAACAAAAGAGAAAACAGGAGACCCTGCCCATCAGCTCTTCAATTACAAATGGTTCCTCTGGTTCTGTGCTTCAAAACATACAGCAATTCCCTGCAGAATCTCGTAATAATGGGATAACAAACAGCGCACGCGGGAAACGGGAGCACAGCCCTAAGTTGTGTTATCAACTTTCAAAGACCGGGTGAGAAACCCACCTGGACATTCGGGTTCAGGCAGCTGAACAGCAGTCCCTCCTGGTGGGTCTTCTAGGGAACGTGTTCTATGCAAGACAGCCTCAGGCCCCGTCTGTGGAGAATCCAAATCCGGCCGAGAGTCAGACCTTCGGGGGCTCCACGATGGACCACCACTGAGGCTCGAGGACCAGGCTTGGGGAACAGGAAGGCTAAGCGGACCCAATGGTGGGCATGCGTGATCTCTTGGTGCCATCTGCAGAGCTCCAGAACATATATACACATCTGGAGGGCCGGCCCCCCCCCGTTCCACCTTCGTGGTCAGTATTAAATCAGACACTACTAGTGCACCTGCGAAAGCACAAACACCAGTGGGGCAATGGCCGATCTGGAGATCAGTTATGACCATGTGTGGATTCCTTTCCTGGAACAGAGCACCAGAGGCCTCCACCCACCTGCAGCCAGGCTGTTCCCACTGAGAGGTGAACGCTTAGTGATACAAGGTTCTTATTAGCTGCAGAGACGTCTAATACACTCGTTCTCCATCATAATTAGTTTTACTGGATCAAAATCTCTGAATTCCTTTACCTTTGAACAGATAACTTGCCTACAACTACCGGCTGGCAATTAGTTCAACCTGGTAACCATGAACCCTGGCACCTCCCCTCACCCATACCCTCTCCCACAGCACCAGCCGCTATTTCCCCTTCCTGTAGACTGAGTGACCATGTAGTCAGTGCGCAGTCTTAAGATTCAGGCATCTCTCCTTAGACTTTTCCGTTTTCTCCTCGTAAATACTTGGGGCAAGTGAGTTCAATAAATTCTTTGGCTAGATAACTCAGAAGTGGGGTGTAGTAACCTCGGTGCTATGGGACACTGCGAGAAAGCAGAAGGATTTAGTTGGGGTGGGCGGTCCTGCTCTAGGGTAAGGGAGGAGTGGCTTGCCCACTCTGAGGGCGCTGACTGTTTGGTCGGCCCCAGGGACGACCAAACCAGTCATATGCACTCTGCCTTTTCTCCATATAGGCTGTGCAGCCTACATGGAGAAAATGGCCTATAGACGCCTGTGTGGTCGGCATCCCAACCAATCACAACGCTGCCATTGCAGCGTTGTGATTGGCTTAGGGGAGGGGAGGGAGGCTGCCTGCTTCCTGTGAAGAGCAGAGAAGCAGAGACAACGCAGGACCGAACCGGGCTGGCAATGGTAACTTTTTTTTTTTTTTAAATTAAGCCTCCTCCCCCCCCCTCATGACACCCTCCCCCGCGCAACCCCCCTGCCCCCTACCCGCGAGTCATGCAGGCCGTGACTGCGCCGGAGGGATACGGTTGCTCACTGGTCAACCCAGGATATGATGGAATCCAGGTTACAAGGAAGAACACTTGTCTCTAGTGTCCAACCCCTCCCTCCAGTAAGTCTGAAATTTAGGGATCTGCCACAACAGTGTATCCGGGTTCGCTTCCACTGACATTCTCTACAAAATATATAATTTGTGCAATTCCCATATTTTTGCGGTGGCCTGGGGCGCCAGTATGTAGTATTCTTTGTAAGTGTCGCTCTCCCTGCTGCTTGCTCTAGAGTGGATGTCTTCCTACTCCCTCGCTGTTAATGTCTTGGCAAGTTCACTTTTCCATCTTTTCATTCCTGGTGTTTTCATTTGCCTGAATACACAAAAGAAGCTGCCCTGAGTGTAAATGACCAAGACTTAGAAGATACTAAGTGAAGGACTGTCCTCACACACCACCTGGTGTCATGCTTCATCATTGGCAGTCCTCACTCTCTAAAAACGTGGTTTGATAGAGAGCGAGCCTACACCTGGAGACAGGGAGGCAATTCTAAAACTAAGTGGGGGCCCGTGATAATCTAAAAATCAGTATAATTGTCAAAATACATTTATTCTAATAGGCAATTATAAGATATTATAAATGAAAGGTGGTGAAAAGGGGAATTATTACCCCATCACCGTGGTGATTAAAGTTGTCGACATGTTTCTGCCCTTATGGCCCAAAGGGTCCGTGGCATTTATCAGGATGGAAAAAGAAAAATGTGGGCTCCATTCTTTCCAAAGCGTTAGCATAGAATTACCACTGGGTAGGTTGACCTGTGTCACAGTCTACCTGAGAGGGTTTCCTGAAACCTGTAAACATAATGAAAAAGAGATTGCCATCAAGGACATTCGGTCAAAGAAAGGTAAAAAATGCAGTGAAAAATTGCCCCACATGCATCACATACATCTAGTGGCTATTGTGTGAAACACGTGTCACTGCAAACGTGAGACACACGCAGTTTATCTTGCACATAAGTGTGAGACCAGCTCACAGCCTTACCCTAATCAAGCTTCCTACACACCCCATGGGAGGAGGGTGAAGGAGAGACCCCTGTAGTCAAACTCTGGAAGAGAAATAGAAACACACTTAAAGTCAGCTTCTATCACCCAAAGATTTCCTTATGGGAAATGGTAAAGGTTTGCATGAGTACGCATCCACACCACCATTCACGCTCTTACTACATCAAGGTGCGTCTCTCTCCGTGATCCTAGTTGTGTTCGCTCCTCTTCCCCGTTGCGGAATGAAGAGTGCGAAATTCAGGCTTTAAATAGTACTCTTAATGAGTAAAATTAGTAAATTAGTAGAACATGTGATCGTGATTGTTTTTAAAAAAAAAGGTTTCCGGTGTCTGGAAAACCTCCTGTATTCTAGCGGTCGTGTGCCTGATCTTCTCGTCAGGATCGAAGAAGAGGAAATGAAGAGAAGCAGCGGGAAGCCCTAATTGCGGCCCATCAACAGATCACCTGTGATTCCCCGGTGTCCCATCGGAGACTGCCTGGGCTCGCCTGGACCTCGCGTCAGCGGAGTACACGGGGCGGTGTAGCTCGCAAGTGCGAGCTCAGCAGTCCCGAATGGGGTTGCCTGTGCTCCGCGTGTTGTTTAAACTTGTCACGTGCGCCCGTTTGTAAACCATGAATTCTTACAGATAAAAGAGTCCTGGTTTTCAAATTCTGGTCCGTTATGTGTAACCAGAAAAGATGGGACATGAAATGTGAATCCCAGGTGGGAATAAACCCATATTAAGCAGGGACCTGTTTGGAAAAGGAATCCTGATCTACATTTAGAAGGTCGGAAAAAATACTGGGCTGTGCATCCGTACAGTTCATTTGTTTAAGGGTGTTATGTAACCCTCGTGTGAGTGCTCATATACGCAGGGTATAGGTCTCAGAGAAACACCAACAGATGGGGCAGGTGGATCGTTTCCCTTGTATGTGCGCCACCCAGCTGTGTAATGTATGCCAATGCACGCATGTTTCTCATTTCATTACTTCCCAATATGCAGCCATGGGATGTCATCATTCAGTTCAATATCCCACGACCGGAGACAATATACCCATCGTTGCTCTCTGGTGTGGAGTATTTTCTGGATATCCGGACTCTTCCTCTTAATGACCTCAAGCACTATCCATCTCAGATCTACATCTCTATGGTTGTTTTCCAGGTAATGTCGTGTCAGTTTGGTATTCTTTTTTCTGCACCGGATGGTGCTCCTCTGTTCGTTTATGCATACTTTAATCTTTCTAGTGGTCATACCCACATACATTAAATGGCAGGGGCATGTGATCAAGTAAATAACATTCTCGCTGTTGAAGTTTTTTAGTACCCATGGTTTGTTGGTTTTTATGTCTACCTCCTTAGTTGCACTGGTAAAGGTACATGCCACACATCCGCCACAGGGGTAATGACCTACTGGTCTTTGGTTGCCCCACAGTGTGGTTGGATTCTGGTTTCTTGGTGGCGGTGTTTTGGCGTGGATAAGCTCATCCTGTATGCTTGTGTTCCGCTTAAATGCAAAAAGTGGGGGTGCCCAGTGTTTTGTTGCCCCATTGAGGATGTGCCAATGTTTACGTACGATGTTCTGTACTTTATTAGATATCGGGGTGTATGTGGTTACACACACTACTCTATCATTCTCCTTCTTCTCTTGGCTCTCAAGTAGTGCCTCCTGATTGTTATTCCTGGCTCTTTTTCTTGCCTTTTTGATCATTTTCCTGGGGTAATGACGTGTTGCTAGTTTGTTCTCCAGTGTCTCAGCTTGTTCGTCATAGGTTTCGATGGTTGAGCAGTTCCTCCGGATCCTGAGAAACTGGCCTACTGGGAGGTTTTGTCGGAGTGACTTCGGATGGAAGCTTTCGAAAGGAGACTATTCCTATCTGTGCTTTTGTTCTGAACCTTAGTTTTGATTGTCATGGTTATTACTAGGTCCAGAAAAACCGCCTCTTCCTTATTGAGTGCGTAAATTTCAGATGTTTGTCTCCGTTATTAACCCATCGTACAAAGTCTTCATCTTGCTCTTGACTGCCGTGCCAAATGATGACATCGTCTATGTATCGTCGCCAGATTTTCAGTTGCGTCACGTAGGGGTTGTCCTGATGGAAGACGTGATCTGCTTCGAATTGGTGTACATAGAGGCACGCCATGCTGGGAGCAAATGTGCTCCCCATGGAAGTACCTCTGATCTGGTGGTATATTGTGTCCTCATATTTGAAGAAGTTTTCCGTAAGTGCCAATTACGCGCACTTCAGGATGAAATGTCTTGGGGTCATATAATCCCAATCTCTCTCAAGTAGAATGTGTTCGACCACACTTAAAGTGAGTCTCTGGGGTATGCTGGTGTACAGGGCCTCGATATCCATTGTGATAATCAGGTCCTCCACTGTGTCGATCTCCAGGTCTCTGAGGAGGCAGAGGACATCTTTTGTGTCTCTCAGGTAGGAGGTAGATGTTTGTACAATTGGTCTTAGGAACCAGTCACAGAATTGTGACAGGGGCTCAAGGACAGCCTATACCCGACACTATGGGTCTTCCGGCGGGGGCATCCTGTTCTTATGAATCTTGGGGAGAGCATAAAACCTAGGGGTGCGGGGTTTTCACACACTAGGAACTCCGCTTCATGCTTCGTTATCCAATCATTCATTAGACCTTCATCCACCATGCTTTTAATTCTGTTTATGAGCCCTGGTGTTGTGTCAGTCTGGTACACTTTGTAGCTGTCTCCATCAGATAACAGTCCGATACATTCTTCATGGTACATATCTTTATCCATGATGACGATCGCCCCACCCTTGTCTGGTGGTTTGAAAACAAGTTTAGAGTTCTCTTTCAGGTCCATGAGTGCTTTTCTTTCACCCTTCTTCAGGTTCTGGAAGCCTTTGTTGTTCTGGCAGTCGATTGGGTCTATCTCTTTTAGTACCGCCTGTTCAAAGGCCAATATATGGCATGGGATGGACTGCGTGGGTGGCAAGAATGTAGATTTCTTTCTCAGTCCTGTGTTAGGTATCTCCTGTGGATCGGATTCTGAGTTTTCAAAGAAGCTCTTCAGTTTGATCTTTCTGAAGAACTGGGCGAGTTCAATGCGAAGAGATCATTTCTGGGGGTTGGCACAAACCCTAATCCTTTAGAGAGGACAGAATCTTCTTCTGGGGATAGTGTGTGGCCACTCAGGTTGACTATATTGGTGGGTCCCTGGTCGTGGTCGCATCCTGGTCTATCCCTTTTCTCCGTGTGACCACTATGTTGGGCGCCTGGTCCTCCCAATGTACTCTGGCATGTTGTCTTGATTGTTTTGGTCTTCCTCTTCCCCTGCCCCTGTATAAAAAAGCCGGCGGACCTTGTTGGAATGGAAACCCTGGCGGGTAATAGGGTTGTTGCCAGTAGCCGAATGGGTGCATCGGAGGATGCCTAGGTGGCTGCTGATAGTTTGGAAAGTGTTGTCCCTGGGGGCGCCCTGTACTTTCATCACTGCTGCTGTCACTGCCACTCCTTTCTTCTCCGGAACTGAAGGTCCAGTTCGGTGGAGTGGGTCTGAATCTGTTGTCTTCTTCCAGCGGGTTGTGGTTTTTCGTAGTACTCGTCTGTGATGTATGGGTAGGTTGTTTCCCGGCTGAATTTCTGCACATCCTTTTAGGAAGCTTGATTAGGGCAACGCTGTGAGCTGGTCTCACACTTATGTGCAAGATAAACTGCGTGTGTCTCACGTTTGCAGTGACACGTGTTTCACACAATAGCCACTATATGTATAAGTGATGCATGTGGGGCAATTTTTCACTGCATTTTTTTTACCTTTTTTTGACCGAGTTTCCTTGATGGCAATCTCTTTTTCATTATGTTTACAGGTTTCAGGAAACCCTCTCAGGTAGAGTGTGACACAGGTCAACCTACCCAATGGTAATTCTATGCTAACGCTTTGGTAAGATAGGAGCCCACATTTCTTTCTCAGTCCTGATGAATGCCGCGGACCCTTTGGGCCAGAAGGGCAGAAACAGGTCGACAAATTTAATCACCACGGTGATGGGGTAATAATTCCCCTTTTCACCGCCTTTCAGTTTTAATATCATATAATTGCCTATTAGAATAAATGTATTTTGACAATTATACTGATTTTTAGATTATCACTCACTATAACGGGCCCCCACTTAGTTTTAGAAGTGCCTGCCTGTCTCCAGGTGTAGGTCCGCTCTCCATCAAACCAAGTTTTTAGAGAGCGAGGACTGCCAATGATGAAACATGACACCAGGTGGTGTGTGAGGACAGTCCTTCACTTTTTGTGAGATGCCTGTCACTTCACTTAGTATCTTCCAAGTCTTGGTCATTTACACTCAGGGCAGCTTCTTTTGTGTATTCATGTTAGGATGTAGGCCAGCTCATCCTGAATGCCCCGTGCCGCAAGTTCCCTCCCCTAGTACTTCCTAGGGTTAGTGTGTTGCATGGTTTTCATTTGCCTCTCAGTTTAAAAATGCATAAAGTTCCGACGTCAGCCTCATTGTTTTTTTTTTGTAATGATCCATTTTTGATATTTGTAAGTGGTCTTTCAATGAAGAACCCAATGCCTCACCCGCGTGTATCTGTAATGTTCTGATCATCAGGAGTTCAAAGTCTCGCTTTTGTGTTTCAAACTGTATTATCCAATCTTTATCAAATAGTTCTACCACCTTGTTACAACGTTTTGACCCCCCTTTTCCCTTTCTGGTGAGAATTCTGGGTTCCCTGTTATTGGTGTAAACGGTGATGGGAAAGTGGTTAGTCCTCGTATTATGGGTACTTGGTCCCAGAACCACTGCACAGCACTTGTTAGAGAGGATGCGTGCAATCCTCAGGCCCCATGCTCCTTCCTGGTCCAAGGAATTCCTTTGATATATGCCCCTGAAATAATTTTGCCAACAAAGCACCATTGCTTCTCAGATTCCTTTCGTTCCCACTCTACCACCTATGGAAGCTGCACTGCTTGGTAACAGTGTACGATGTCTGGGTCTCCTAGGCTCCTCCCCTTGGCTGACATTTGCATTAAAATTTTGGATAATTTTCTCTTTTTCTCCACCAGATAAACATAATCCACTTGCAACAGAAAATAGTTTGCACAACAGATTTTTGATAACAGACTGCAATTCCCTAGAATCCCCTTGATGAGGCATAGGAATTTACCCTCCACACCAGTGATTTCACTTCCTGATCCCGAAGAGCTCTCTTGTATGATCTTGTTCACTGGACCGTCATCCTTTCAGCTTAGTGATCACAAATTTTCACTGCTGGCTGAACCGCACACAAAGAATGTACTACTGCTGGAATTAACCTGTACAAGCTTAGGCTCAACCCTACATGTTATCTTGATAACACTGGAAAAACAGAACTCCAGTAACCCTCTTGTTCTCCAATCAAAACGAACTACCAGCTGTCCTACACCTGAGACTTTGTATTCTGATGTGTCAGTCAGGTCAAGGTTATTTCAATAACACCACACAGGTCCAGAACAGTCAACAGAGGCTCAGAAGGACAAGTTACTTCCCTTCGGTAACGCCTTATCTGGTAGAGGCATGATCTAGCCGCAGATTCCTTACCTTTGAATTTCACAGGCATCAGGCTGGATCCGAAAGACTTTCTCAAGCAATACCCTGGCGCATCAGTAGGTGGCGTCGGTCAGCTCCGTGTGACGTCGGCATCGTCCGCGTCGGAAGTGACATTTGCGTCACCTATATAGACGCTACTTCAGCACGCTGATGTCAGTTACTTTTCACGACTTTCCACGCCAGGAGTGCGGAGCCATGTAGTGCACTGACAGTGGTGTGTTTAGAACAACTAGAACCGTGAAAGGGATCAGCTCTGACCCTAAAACCTCTCCGCAGTGCGGGGAGGATAAGTGGGTCAGTAAGGAATCTGCGGCTAGATTATGTCTCTACCAGATAAGGCGTTACCGAAGGGAAGTAACTTGTCCATCTGATAGAGACATCTAGTCGCAGATTCCTAACCTTTGAATAGATAACCAAGCAATACCATCCCTGGAGAAGGGACTGAGGACAAGGTTAGACCAGGAAGTCCTGCAAGACAGAGCGGCCAAAAAGGCTGTCCCTTCGGACTTGACTGTCCAGGAAGTAATGTTTGGTAAACCTGTGCAGGGATGCCCACGTTGCTGCCTGGCAAATTTCGAGGACTGGAACTCCACATTGCAATGCCGTGGTAGCAGCCTTAGCTCTGGCGGACAGAGCCCTTAAGCCTTCAGAAGGCTGTTTTTTGGCCAGAGCATAGCAAATTGTGATGCACAAGATGTTCCCCTTCTGCGCGACACAACCATTCTTTGATCCAACATACCCCATGAATAGTCGTCCACTCTGAACTTCTTTAGTGCGGTCAAGGTAGAACAACAACGCTCTTTTTGGGTCCAAGCGGTGGAGTCGCTCTTCCCCTTTAGAGGGGTGCAGAGTGGCATAGAAAGTGGGCAAGGCGACTGATTGCCCCACGTGGAATGGTGTAACCACTTTCAGTAAGAAAGAGGTCCTAGTGCGAAGCACCAACATATCAGGGAAGATGGTCAGGTAAGGAGGCTTGGAAGACAGGGCCTGCAATTCACTCACCCTCCTGGCAGAAGTGATTGCCACTAAAAAGGCTGTTTTGATGGTAAGCAGTCGGAGGGGGCAGGTGTGCAGAGGTTCCAACGGAGCACACGTCAGGAAGGTGAGAACCAAATTAAGGTCCCATTGAGTCATGATGAATGGGGCAGGTGGGAACATATGCACAAGCCCTTTAAGAAATCTATTTACAATGTAGGATTTAAATAAAGAGGGTTGGTCCGGTAGCCTCAAGAAGGCAGCTCGGCCGAAAGTTACCCTTTAAGAGTGCCCAGAGCAGAGCCCTGCTGGGCAAGGGTCAAAACAAAAAGTGTAACTTGAGAGAGGGAATCAGAAATAGGATCAATAGATCATTCTGCACAAAATGTTACAAATTTGTTCCACCGGTAGGTGTACACGGTCTTGGTGGAGGACCATATGGGCGCCACAATAACACTGCAAACTTGGAAAGGAAGGTTGAATGCTATCAACTGCCGCCGCTCAATCTCTACGCAAGGCAGCATAGAGTTGACAGGTTCGGGTGGAGAACCCTCCCCTGCTGCTGCGACAGAATATCCTCCCAAAGGGGAAGCCTGATCGGAGGATTGATGCTCAATCAGAGAAGCTCGAGATACCAGACTCTCCGTGCTCAGTCCGAAGCCACAAGAATGACTTGGGTCCGGTCACTCCTGATCTTCTTGAGCACTCTGGGCAGGAGTGGTAAGGACATAAAGGGATATAGGAGGCCTGAGTTCCACTCGAGACAAAAAGTGTCTCAGATCGACAGCTGCATTGAAAACTCCAACGTGCAAAACTGCTGACATTGCGTGTTCTCGGCGGAGAACAGATCTAACCAAGGCTCTCCTCACCGTTGAAAGAGAACTTGCGCTACCTCTGGATGGAGATGCCACTCATGATCCACTAGGCATCGATGGCTGAGTTAGTCTGCCCTGGCGTTCAGGGAACCTGCCAGATGTTGAACCACCAGGGATATGCCCTACTGTTCCAGCCATGTCCAGAGATGCAGGGTCTCTTGACAAAGGGTCCACGACACCAACGTGCCTTGTTTGTTGCAGTACTAAATGGGGGTGGTGTTGTCCATTAACACCTGAACCCTTGATGAAAGGAAGAAAAGCCTTCAAGGCCAAGCGAATCACTCGGAGCTCCAGCAAGTTGATGTCGAGTCTGAATTCCGCCAGAGACTAGAGTCCTCTGATCTCCACCTCTCCCAAATGGTTGCCTTATCCCAGGATTGACGCATCTGTCACTACTGTGAGATCCGGTTGGGGAAGGGGTCTGCCTTTGACCCGATCGCGGTTGGTCAGCCACCACTACAGGTCCTGTGCAGTTCCCTCCGAGATCTGGACCATGTCGGAGAGATTCCACAGATGCTGTGCCCACTGGAACTTGAGGGCCCACTGCAAAGCCCACATATGCCATCTGGCATGTGTCACTAGCAGGATGCAGGAGGCCGTGAGGCACAGCAGCCTTCAAGTCAGTCTCACCGAAATCCAGGATAGAGGCTGAAGCATTGGTAACATAGCCTGAAAATCCTGGACTCGCCGCTCGGGAGGATAGGCCCGAAACTGCACTGTGTCCAGAACAGCTCCAATGAAAGGGAGCGTCTGAGAGGGAGTCAGGTGTGGCTTTGGCACGTTGATCTGATAGTGAACCCCAAGGAAAGCAGCAGGTTCAACGTAGTTTGGAGACGGGAGACTACAGCCTGAGGTGAGCTCGCCTTCAACAGGCAGTTGTCAAGATAGAGGAAGACTGGCACCCCTGATCTGCGCAGATCAGCTACGACCACTGCCATCACCTTGGTGAACACCGAGAGGGGCTGGTAAGGCCAAAGGGGAGGACCTGTGAACTGAAAGTGCTCGTGGCCTACCGTGAACCGCAGGTAATACCGATGAGCAGGCAGGACGGGAATGTGAACATTGGCGTCCTGCAAGTCCAACACTACCATCCAGTCTCCTGGGTCTAGGGCAGACAAGACCTGAGCCAGAGTGAGCATCTTGAACTTTTCCTTTTTGAGGAAGTAGTTGAGGGCTCGCAGATCTAGGATAGGACGAAGGCCCTTGTCCTTTTTCGGGACCAGAAAGTAGTGGGAATAGCAACAGCCTACTTCTGGCACTGGAACTCTCTCTATGGCTCCCTTGGCCAGAATAGTCCCGACTTCCTCCTGAAGCAAGTTCATGTGGTCCTTTGTCAGCTGGTCGTAGGATGGAAGCTTGGAGGGAGGAATAGTCTTGAAGGGGAGGGAGCAACCCCTTCGGACTATCTGAAGAACCCAACCGTCTGACGTGATGTTTTGCCAGTGGTGGAGGTGATGACCACCAACTGGCCACCCATGATCTTTAAGGTCTTGACTAGGAAGGTTTGGAGGCTGCAGGTGGAGGAGTACACTGACCTGAACTCTCGCCGCCTGACACACGGGGTCGAAAGGAGCCGCTTAGAGGTTGCAGAACTTGCGCAGTCTTTTGGCTAGGATATGGCTAGCATGGCTGAAAGCACTTGGTGGCCGCGAAAGGCAGACAGGTGACGGATGGCCACTGAGAAGCCAAAGGGCTTGGCAGTAGCCCATGATTCCTTAAAGTGCCCCAGGGCCATGTCTGCCTCGTCTCTGAAGAGACAGGTGCCATCCAAGTGCATGTCCATAAGGGAAGCCTGGACATCCCCAGAAAAGCCAGAAGTTCTCAGCCAAAGCCAGAAGTTCTCAGCCAGGCGTGGCGTCGAACAGCCACTGTCGGTGACATCGCTCTGCCCGACGAGTCGGTCGTGTCCAGCCCACAACGAATGGTGAACTTTGCCGCATCTCCCCAGTCTGATACTGCTTGGGAGAGAATAGCCCGGTCCTCCTCCGGGACCTGCGCCAGCACTTGCACAACCATTTCCTACAAGGAGTGAGAGTAGTGGCCCAACAGGCATGCGGTGTTCACCGACCGCAATGCAAGGCTGGAGGAAGAAAACATTTTCTTGCCCAAACTATCCAGCCTCTTGGATTCCCTGTCCGGGGGTGCGGAAAGGAACACGACTTGAAAGGTAGAAGCTTAGACAGCCAAGCTCTCTGGGGTACGGTGGTTGGTGAAGAATTTTGGGTCGCTTGGTGCAGAACAATGGCGGCGGGTGATTGTCGTATTCACAGGAGCCCCTGTGCTGGGCCTGTACCAGGTTCCCAGAAGGACATCAGTCAAGGCCTCATTGAAGTGCAGGAGGGGTTTCAAGGAGAAGACACCCGGCTGCAGGACCTCTGTCAAGACATTAGTCTCAACTTCCACTGAATGGAGCTGAAGGTCCAGGACCTCAGTTGTCCTTCTCACCACCATAGCATATGAAGCTTCCTCCTCCATAGCCACAGTAGGAGGAGAAAACAGGCCAGAATCTGGAGAGGTATCCAGTCCACTGGACTCACTCAATTTCTCATACTAGTCCCTTTCATCTTCATGCTGGTCTTGTAAGGGGTCCAGTGACCCCTCCCAATCTTCCTCCATTCCTAGCTCTTCAAAATAAGGCTGAGGAACTGACCTAGGACCCAAGGGTGCCGAAGGCGAAAGAATCGGCATCGGTAAGCGTCTATTCGGCTCTGGGTTGTCCGGGATAAGAATGGGGCTGCACCGGCGGTCTCTGCAGTCACGAGGCGGCCTGCACTGGGGAAGGTCGCAGTGGCATGACCGGGCCGGTCCTGATCCACTGGGGGGCATCGCCGCTGGAACTGCTGGCGCGGAACCAGATGGAGCTGCCTCTGGGGCCGAAGGCTTGCCAGGAGGGTCAGAACACCCAAATGAATGGCGTCAAAATTCTTTAAGTTGGGTAGGGGTAGCTCCGGCTCCTGGAAAGGCAGGGAAGCGTGGGGCTGACCCAGGAGCAGGTTCCACAGAACAAGGCCTAGAGCGTTGACTTCCTTCATGTCGCCCGAAGGATGGGGAGAAGTTAAAGCATGCTTCGATTTCTTGAGTTTCTATGCCTCGAACTTGACCGACTCGACGACTTTGAGTAGGAGGACAAGACCTTAGGACTCCCGAACCGGTGCCCGGACCTTCCTCTCGACCGGGACCGAGAATAAGAACTCCGGGGAAAGTGGTGTGGTACCGAGCGACAGGCCGTAAGCAGCTTTAGGAACCGCTTCCTCAAAGCTTTTGAAGTCATGGCCCAGTAGTCGGAGCACGACTTCGAGTCGTGGTCGCACTCCAGGCACCAGAGACAAATTAAGTGTGGAATCATCACCGGCATGGCACGATGGCAGGCACTGCATGGTTTGAACCCAGAAGTCTTCTTTGACATGTTTGAAAAAACCTACACACCAAAAATCGTTGACAAAATGTTGAAAAAACGCCTGTCAAAAAGTGACAGAGGGAAGGTCTCTTCAAAGATCTGCGCTATCTGGTGTGGAAAGAAAGGAACTGACATCAGTGTGCTGAGATGGCGCCTATATAGGTGACACGGATGTCACGCGGAGCCGACGGACGCCACCAATCGGTGTGCAAGGTTATTGCTCGAGGAAAAGTTTTCCCGATCCAGCCTGGGAAATTCAAAGGTAAGGAATCTGCGGCTAAATGTCTCTTTCAGATATTAAAATCAGGATCTACAGCACAGATGCTCTTCCATTAAATCATAGACTTGCATCCCTTTAAATCTGTTGAGTAAATCTCCAGTGGTACGAGTCACTTGACCACACTGCCAGTTTTCCACGCGCCTGTTTTGTTAGCAGTATTTGTAGAACATTAGCATAAAGCACTTGCATCCCTCGTATGGACTTACAGCATTTTTGGAAACTGGGTGCCCAATCCAAATGGCTTCAACTGACTGAGGAAGCTATGACCATATCAGAGAGACTTCTTACATCCCTAGGACAAGGGTGGCTAGCGTGAGGACCACACGGTGCAATCAAGCATCCATTCAACATGAAATTTAGAATGACTCTTTCAAGGGAGACAGATTCACTTTAATATATTCACTAGTGTATTGGTAGCGGGATTTTAAACACTCAGAATTGTTGAGGTCTAAGGTTTTCACTTTGTAGACAACATGCGTAGGTCACAAACAAAGAGGGGATGAAAAGGCACGTAAACGTTATGATGTGGATTGTGGACAACGTGCAGGATTTCTCCGACAGACCAACCAGTTATGGAATAAGTCAAATCTTCATATAGCCTAATTCTGAAAAGTAGGAGATGGCGGAACTCGCGGTGTTTCACTCCACGGAGTTACATAAAAACTCTGCCCTACTCTGCAGAGTTCCACGAACGGGCAGAATTTGGCACGTTGCGCTGCTCACGCTGATTTCCATCACCAGAAGCTTGTTTTATGCTGCAAAAACGATGCACCAGAAGGTTCTGCTTCTTTCTGCCACTTTTTTTTATTTTAAATTAACTTTATTGGCATTTATATATTACATAGACATCATTTTGCAGGCAGATATTGAAAAGACATGGTCCCCCGTTCCTCCCTTCAGATTATAATACAGGAATCGATCACATCATCTTCCATCATTCACACTAATCTGTCCTTACAAATCAAGGAGAACTAACAAGGGAGAGTCCAAGTTCCTGTTTGCTTATTATTTCCAGTGGTATATAGTCTTCTACTTGAGCAGCAGCTTTCTCAATGCGAATGGTCGTAACTGCCAGCATTCAGAAATTTCACCGGGAGACATTCTAGCGCCCGAAAATCGTGCTAGGGTATGCAAATTGTTGCTTGCCAACTTCACATTGGTGAGCTGCACGCAAGAAAAAAACTCTGCAACGCGGCGGTTGGTGGAGTTTTGCCGGAACGCTTTGGTCAGGGCACAAGTCCTAAAAAAAGAAGTGGGGGGACTAACCTAGTTAATCAGTAAGCAAGTGACATCACGGCGCGTGACACGCATGACATCACAGGAAGTGGCATCACAAGAAGTGACATCAAATCTTAAGCCCTCACATACATATTTAGCAGGTGTATCATGAGTACATTGGAGCACATTTCGAGTATACTTCTCCTGCATTAGGCAGAAGATTCACACTTTTGTACGCTACACATATACACATAAAACAATGGTGCCTTTTGTCAGCGTAAAGCTTCCTCTAGCCATAGTGCTTTAAAAGAAAAAATAGTGATATTTAAATTATTACAACGCCTCCTCAGGGGTAGTAAGCCCTATATAAATGCTATTTACACATCTGCAGTTCTTACAGTGCATGCATATCTCCTAAACAGAGCCTGAACAAAGTGAAAAGCTGCCTCTCTTCAGTACGTGTGAAGTGCTAACAAGGTGTGAGCCTTTGTTTCTCCTCTGCTGCATTTGCTTCTGGGTGTGAGGCTCCTGACTGCTGCCAGCCAGGTGTCTCGAACAAAAGGAGGCCTGATGACCCCTCAGACTCGGCCTTTGTTAAGAACCAGCAGGAGTTAGAAATAAGAGAGCCCCGTCCCCGCCTGCACGTTGTTGCCGATCGAAAGCAGATAACGTGCAGGCGCTGCTGAAAGTGTCCCGGTGTTTAGATATTACACTGGGACGAATTCAGCATCTTTATCAGTGGGGCCCAACTTCTTGGCAGGGTGGACGGCGTCCCCCCTGTGAAATAAGTGGGGGGACGCCGTCCACCCGCGTGGACCCCCGACTCGTGCCCTGGCTTTGGTAAACCGACGCAAGAAAATTGTTCTGTGCTTAAATAATCCGGATGTCTTGCCGGCACAGCGACCACCCGCCCCCAGGTGGCTTAACAGCTGGTCCAGAATGCATGCCATCTCTTGTGTAACTGGTTCATACAGCAGCAGGCAGAGAATTCGTCCAACCAGCCTCGCAGGCAGGAGATGGAAAGTAAAACAAGAGGCTCAAAAAGACAGCAAATCAAAGACGTATGATAGTGAGTCAGCTAAATGCATCAGGACAGCTTCACCGTCAGTCAACATGCAGCTGTCAGACTGCAAATATATCCAAACTAAAATAAACTGGTGCCAGCCGCAAACAAAAAACTAGGTTACTGATTAACAGTCTCCGGTTGTGCTGTGGGATCTCCACCTTGACCTCTGCCAGCCCAACGTCAGCGAGGACTCGGCCTTGTGATGCTAGACAAGCACGTGCCAACAGGCTGGCAAGATGAGAGCGGCACAGAGGGGAGGGCAACCTCGCCCAGCTCTGGCGCTAGAAATAGCAACCAATGGAATACGGGAAAAGCCCAAGCCTAGAGAAAATTACTTTCCGGCTGCTGGCTTGCTACAACCCGGCTCTTCCCGTCCACTAAAACCTGATTTGCTGGAATCATTTCACTAATCCTAGATTATATGTTTTAAAGGGAGATAAGGCACGGGCAGCTTTCACCACGTAAAGCAGCACCCTCGCGCGGGGGAGGAAAGCCTGCAGCCGCGTGATAGCGCCGGCGGAGACGTCACGCGCGCTCTGCAGGGCTCCTCTGGTTTACTATTAATAAAGATGTACAAATGGCACGTGCGTTTCCACGAGCTGGCCGTGCACGCTGCCTAAAGGTGGTAGAGTAACAGCATAATTGTGGCAAAGACAATGCCAGTATACCACTCAAGCGCCTTGACCACGAGCTGCTGAATCGTGGTGCAACCAAACCAGGCTCAAAGCTTAACACCCCCCACTTGATACAAGAAATCCGATCACACAGCAAACACCCTTGAGCCACTGTTTGTATCTCGATGTCCTCTTCAGATTAAAAATCTGCTGCATTACGTAGAAAGCAATACATTTAACAACCCTTCTAGATTGTCACCAATGGTCCTAAGCAGGAGCAGTAGCCAAGCAAAGATGCCATGGTCCAAAATGCAAGGAAGGAAAACGGTCCCCATCCCCTGCTTTGGTAGTAAAAAAGAAAAGTACAGCTCTAAGAGGGGTCCAGTGGACTCACCAGGCCGCGGTGCCACTGCTGCACTATTGATAGCTATGCCCCTGAACAGAAGGCACGAAACAAACCTGAGACCTCAAGTTCAACACCCATCCCCAAAGTTAAAAATTGTCTCCTTTTTTGCTTCCATTTTTATCACCATCTTCAGGAGATTCGCAATTTTTTTTTTTTTCCATGTGCAGCGCTCTCTCTGATTTTCATGCCATGAGAAGCAAGTGCGAGTCCCACGGCACTGCCGCCGGCGTCACATTACAAGCCGGGCGTGTTCCAACACCTGTCGACATTCCGAACTAATTCACTTTATTCAACTAATCTTTGGAGAGAGTTGGACAGCTATTTGACCTTTACTTTGGTTACCAGTCACACAGTTATATCACAGATGTGACGCATCAGGATGGGACTGCCTTTGTTAATTCACTTGTTTTTCTGACTTGTTTGGCTCTCCAACTAGCCACCATGTATGTATACTACCAGCTGGCCACTGCGACAAAAACCGCGTTTAGGCGTCTCATGGGCATTTACTTCGGACCTTCATACCTACGTTTTGAGAAGTCGCCTATATATACACATTTTAATCATATTCTTTCCGAGTGATGGACTACCTCCTACAATGCGTAAAGGACTCCTTATATGAACTGAGTGTCCAGTACCGATAAGCTCTCCCCCCACCCCAAAAGAAAACAGCTGCTTTTTGGAACTTCCAAGTATGACCAACAGTAAAAGTGCAGATAAGCAGTAAGTAGGTTTGATTTCTATTAGGATTTGTTTGCAACGGTGTCCTTTGGTACTCATCTTTTGCGACTAGCATCTTTTGCACCAGAAATCAGTGGTCCTGATGAAGAGCCCAGAGTGACGAGGGACTGAAACAACTGTTGACTTTTGTCCGACTGTTCCCTCACAGATTTCATTTATGACCAATCGAAGGCCAGTTGAACAGTGATGTACATAATGAGGTTTTGCTTGCCCTGGTGACTGCACTTGGATGTCACATGCTTATGTGGTGCATTGATAGTATGGGTATTTGACACGCTAAAGATGTAATAAACTAGTCCTCATTTGTGTATTCCACTTTCATCGTTTGCTGCAGGATTCGATTTAACACCCAACTGTGTATGAAGATTCAGTGGAGTACACACCACTTAAGATTCAATCATTGTTCAAAATAGTTTACTTTGAGGCCCCTGTCCTTTTGATCTGCTATTGCTCTCGCAGCCTTGGGTTACACAGAGACCCTGTGTATTTCAAGGTACACATACGTAGCATGTCTCGACATCATCTGTTCCTTATTAAGATCCGAAACGCTCATGGACCCATTTCTCTGAGCACAGTCATATAATGGCGATTGTCTTTTCCTTTCGGTAGATGGTTTTAACTATCAACATTTGGTAAGTTCATGGTACTGGTTAGGTTGCAGAATAAGGCGACTGCTTATAGCATACTCTGTTCTCTGCGTTTCCCCTTGCATCACAATGTACGTGTGACTGAAGATTTCTAACATTTCTGTATCTTTCTCAGCCTCTGCAACCAAACGTCGACCACCAAAGAGCAATGACATACTAAAACAAGGATCTGTTTGATGAGCTCTTGCGTTCAGCTGGGGGCAGGACCTCTGTGTCCATTATCTGCCCTGACAGGCTCACTACATTGTCAAAATAGCTTGCACATAGATTTGTACAATAGGTACAAGTCATACACTCCACTGATAGTGGGTTCTTCTGCTTACGCCACCAAAGGAACAGATCTTCTAATTTCAATGTGAGAAGGGAATCAAGTCAAGGAATTTTTATTCGGTCAAGAAAGACCATAAAAGCACGAGAAGGGAATCAACAGGCTCATTACCTGATTTTATTGTTAGAAGAATGCTCTCCAAATGTTTACCAGAGAGTTTCACTTTCAAACAGCCTAGCCAGGGGCTTCACTACTAAAGTTGGACTAAAGGAACTACTCTGTTTCACACAAGCTTGATTCCTGGGACAGCTAGGCCCCACTGTGCTACAGACAATGTGAAGATACCCGCGGCACATCTCTTGTGCGTTTCCTTCATCCTCTAGAATGAGATATAAGAATGGAGAGATGTTAGTCCACACCTGTTCAAGAGGAGAAAGGTGATATGACTTTTCCTCAAAAACATATCCAGACATCGACTTTCACGCAAGGGGGAATTGTGCAAGATATTGCTGAATTACAAACGTGTATCTTGGTGGGGCAAGTATGACCGAGCCAGCCTTAGTTTGACCAACGAGACACTTCTGTAAAGTGTGTGGCGCTTTGTATGCTCCCACAAGTAAGCAGCACATGAAGACATTTTCAAGGATCACAAGCTGTTCTCCAAGAGGAGGTCTAAAAGCGGTGAATAATTTAAACCAGTGACTCTTAACTTTTGTGAACCCTTACTTAATCACTTCTGGAACCTGGGGACCCCCACTGAATCATTATTGGAATCCAGCAACCACTACAGAGTAATTACTGGAAGCCGGGGACACAGACCTAAGCAATTTTAATGATTTGAACCACAAAACAATGCACAAAAATAAAGACACAAGAATTTATTTAACAAATGGTTTTGAATTCTGATTTTAATGGGAAGGTTGGAGCTTTTCTAAATTCAATTGAGGCCACTCATCATGCATAGTCTGGCTTTACTTGAACATACAGAAACGGTGCTTAAAAAAGCTTCAGATGGTTCAAAACTCAGCAGCACGTTTAATGGTCAATATCCCCAGGGGAAACTAAAGAGATTCGTAACCTGCATTGGCTTCCGGTGTCACAACGCATCAAATTCAAGGCTCTTTGTTTGGCGTATAAAGCTCTGAACCACACAGGTCCTTCCTTTTTGCAAAACCCGTTTGTCTGGCATGAACCAACAAGACACCTCCGTTCCACAGGGGCCAGACTCTTGACAGTGCCCAAAGTTCGAAAATTGCGTTGGGGCGGTCGCAGCTTTCACCACGGCACCTCCAACTCTGGAACACTCTTCCATATGAGCTATGAGCTTAGAGCTGCGGGCTCCCTTTCCACCTTCAGGAAGGAACTAAAAACCTGGCTGTTCCTGAATTAGACGTTACAGCGGGCGTACTGTGTCCTCAGCGCCAAGACACCTCCGGGTATTCGTGCGCTTTATAAATCTCGTTAACATTAACATTAACATGCACTTGTGCTGCTCTCACAAATCAATCTGGATACCAACTTCATTTTTCACCTCCAATTTCAAATTCCTGCACATTTACAGAACGTTTTAAAATGTTCAGTTTTACGTCTTTATCTACACTTTATTAATCTGTTAAAATACATTACATTTTCTAAGCAGTCGCAGACACTGGGAGGTCCTCTGACCACAAATTAAGAACCGCAGATTTAGACAGCCTCTGCTTGAAATCATATCAAAGCGCATTACTTTTACTTCTCTTCGGACACCGCTGAAGACCTGGCTTTTTGAGCATTCCCCTTAGGCCCTAGGTTAGGCTAGACTCACACTGCTTAATGCCAGGGTACCCTCATAGGTGATGGTGCACTCTACAAATATACATAATATATAACGTAGGTCAAAAAGATTTGCCGCCCTTTTCATTAAACCATGACATTTTCAGATATTTTCAGGGAATTAACCAGCAGGCAAAGCCTTCTGGAGGACCTCTTCAGGTGGTGGAGCCGGTGGATCTTCTATGGCGATAGAAGCAAAGTTTGAAAATTAAAATGAAGCAGTGGATACAGAGGTTGTGCTGTTGGCACTGAAGATCAGGTAATAAGCAGGAGTGTCTGTGGTCCCGGTTCAGAATCTCCCAGTGGAACTGGTTCCAATTTTTCTTTTTTTTAATGAATTTCGGCCATCATGGGCTGCACGCACTATAGAACGTTCACTAGAACCTGCACTAGAGGCTGTGAGCAGCTCTCCATTTCTTCTTCCTCAGTCCTGATCCTGGTTTAAATTAAATGAGTACTGAGTTCAGTCTTCACTTTGTTTTTTCCTTCTTCCTCCAGTATCTGTTCCGGAGGCCCTTTAATCAGAGAAATTCACATAATCACAGTCTCTGGCACTGAGTAAAACCTGAAAATAATGTGGACGCTGTGAACGAGGATGTTGTAAAGAAGGTCGCTATCAGCTATCTTTTGGTCACTGACAAGGAAATGGAAGCCACTGTTGAGGATCGCATCAATGAAGAGGTAGATAAAAAGGGATTTCTTTAACTAATAGCTTGTCAGCATGGGAATGGTCCTCGCGGTGGCAGCCTTGACTGGGACGATGTTGTAGAGTCAGCTCTTGTTTTTAGGTCTCGCGCCTAGCGTTGCAGTGCGCAGCACTGCTCGCGCAGCGCGAGACCTCTTGTATGGGGTTCTGAAAGCTGACCACACGCTCGTGCGTGTGATCAGGCTTTCGCCGGCAGGCATTGGCTTTCGCGTGTTTTTGTAAAAAAAGGCCCGCGATTTGGCAAAGGCGGGCGCATGTCCCGCCTTGCAACGCCCATTCCCGTCCGTGTCTAGCATGCGCAGCAGCGCGCGTTCGCCTCGCTGCCGCGCTCCCTCGCCCCCGCTCCTCTGTGGTGCGCGCGCACCACTGTTTTTTTCCAGATAGTATCTGAAATAAGTTTCGCAGCTGCTTTTAAAAGTGTTGAAGTATTGAAGGATTATGCATTGCACTATGTTCACTATGTTCACACAGTATAAAAATGTCTGCCCCATCTTTAGGTCGCTCCTCGGACTTCTGTGAGGCAGAACTCACGTGTTTTCTGCTGACTGTCTTTGGCGTGGATGTACGGAGGAATGTTTGATTACAGTGTAACAGGTTTGGTGGCGAACTCCAGATAAATGTACACCACGCACGCAAAATGTTCCTTTGGGCATTCAGTTCAGCTACTTGCAGCGGTGGAGGGCTCTGCTCTTCGATGTACTTCCTGACAGACTGCTAAGTTTGAAGTGCCTGTCGGGCACAGGTTGCTCTTTTGAAACTTTTAGATTTTTCACTGAGGAACAGTGCCGATGCCAACAATGAGAATAGCACTGATGATAACAATGGGACTAGTGCCGATGTCAACAATGAGAATAGCACTGATGATAACAATGGGACTATTGCTCATGACAGCAATGAGAATAGCACTGATAACCATGGGACTAGTGCCCATGACAACAATGAGAATAGCCCTGATGATAACAATGAAAATAGCTCTGATGATAACAGTGGGACTAGTGCTAACGAGAACAGTGAGAATAGCGCGGATGACAACAATGAGACTAGTGCTGATGACAACACTAATGACAACAACGAAAATAGTGCTGATAACAATGAGACTAGTGCCGATGACAACGAGACTAGTGCCGATGACAACGAGACTAGTGCCGATGACAACGAGACTAGTGCCGATGACAACGAGACTAGTGCCGATGACAACAAGACTAGTGCCGATGACAACAAGACTAGTGCCGATGACAACAAGACTAGTGCCGATGACAACAATAAGAATAGCGCTGATGATAACAGGACTAGTGCAGATGGCAAAACTGCATGATTAAGAGACTGTTACTCAGGGTCCGCACTGCTCATTCATAGGAGACACTGTCCTGGACTCACACGCCTCTCATCAGTGTGCACACTGGTCTTTAACAATATTCCTCCAACAGATTCTAGCACATTATTACAGGTTAATATGTTCCTTGTGAGGCCTCCTGACTCCTGCCATTGGGATTTAAGTTCTGCCACTATGTTGATTATAATTCCAGTGCTGGAGCATTGTGATTTTGGTTACACGAAGCCATCTCGTGCTTTACCTGTACTTGTTTGTTTTTGTGAGTAACGTTAAAGGAGCCAGTATGCGCTGTGGAAAGGGCTTTTCGGTAACAACAAGCATTTGCAATGCAATAGGTCTCGCATTTACGAGAGTTTGACCAATTGGCATTGTAAATGACAATGGCTTTTATTTATGTTTCAAAAACCCAAACATAAATAAAAGGCAATGTCATTTACAATAAAAATAGCTCAAACTCTCGCAAATGCGAGACCTATTGCATTGCAAATGCTTGTTGTTAATATTGTAGTTGATTATAGCGTTCTCAATGACGGGCCGTTTTAAAGTTGCAAGATGTGTAGACACCTTTTTCTGCTGCATCACCAACAGGGTGGAAGGCAGCTTCACTGAAGGTGGCGGCCATGAGCACCAAGTAAGAGGCCTGTGCCAGATAAGTATACTGTACCCCGGACAAAGGAAAATATACATTTTGTCTTAAGGGACTTTTAGTCGAAGAATCTAGCAAGGCACTTTTAATCATGACATTAAATGTGGAGAGGAGTTTTCTTTCCTACAGGATTGTGGTGACTCTCTTTGGAGAAAAATACAAATCTATTTCTGCTAGAGGAACACTGCAAGTCTCACATGGATCTGAAGAGGGATTTTATGTAATTGGAGGGTCTTCCATGACACTGAAAAGAATGAAAAATAGTGGCTACCGAAACAAGAAAATGATTTGTCACTGCAACTAAAAGACAGTGCCAGAGGAAGAAGCCCAGATCGGATGCAACTGGAGTGGACGTCCCCAAGCAGAAGAGAAACCCCCCTTTCCATAGGTACATGCAGTGAGAAGGTGTTTAACTGTAGCAGTAGTTCAAGAAAAAAGGCTGATCGTAGATGTGAATTTTAGAAAGCGCAGCACTTACTCGGAGGACTCCCATCACAAGAGGTACAGCAGAAAATCTGTAGATGACATCAAGGGAGTAGAATTTAAACCTAGACCTATTACTATTTAAGACTTCGTTTATATAATTTTAACACATTTTATCATGGCAGATTCCTGATATGGGGTAAACAGTCATTCTTTTTAAAAGGAACTTTGGACTAAACCTATTATATCGTTGGTAAGATCTATGCCTAGTTATAATCAAACCAACCAGATAGAAATGGAAACAATTTCTCCTGAGGTATTTGGGAATTCTATTCAACGATAACCCACTTGAAACCAAACGGAATGATAACGAAACAATAAAAAAGACAGCAGTATTAAGAATGAAATGGTCCCAAAATGTTTTTCTCTGGTGGGGTACAATGAAAAATATCAAGGCAATCCTGCCCTTTGTAAAGTACATAAGTGGATTGCATGTCATGTCACTGTGGCTTTAATAATAAAATGCGATGATGCATCACTCAACTAACCTCGACAACAAAGTTCATGGACTCCTCAGATTACATACTTATGAGATGCATGAAACTATACACCACAAATGAGTTCTAGAATTTCCTCAAAAACCATGTATGGCTAGGCAAGCACTTGTTCAACAGCAGAAATCACACCTTCATATCACAAATGTATATATCTCATATTCCCCTTTGTTACATTTGTGATACACATATATATATATATATATATATATATATATATATACACACACTTAAACACACATGAATGAAGTTAATGAGTATCTCGGAGTAGGGGTGCCGCTAAGAGAAAGCCATTCCTCCCCTGGATCGCCACACCAATCCCATAAAGTGCCGACTGAAACAACAATACTCCTAATACATATTTTTTCAGCAAACTTTGTTAGCAACACTGATAAAAAGGTTAATATATTTCGTCTTCTGCCTCGTTCAAAAGGTCGTGAAAAGGGTTGCCTATGGCCAGGCCCACGGTCTAACCTGTCATGGCTGCACAACTCCAGCTACGCATGGCCTTTGGCTGTGGACAGCAGATGTTGGGAGCCGGGCGTGGCCTATGGCCAGACCCTGCACCTAATCCACTGCGGTCACCCAATCCACGCTGCGTACCCTGCGTTCAACCTGCAGCGAGGGTTAGGCTTGGGCACGGGATGTGGCAAGGCCCTGCGCTTAACTCACCACAGTTGTCAAACCGCCACTGCGCATGACCACATCCAACACACAGCAGGGGTTGGGCACTGGGCCTAAGCTGCAGCCGGGCACTGTGACCCAATGGCCAAGGGCGCCAAGCACCTGCTGCACATGGCCCCGGGTTCTGTGGCCAGCCTCTGCTTCCAACACGTCAAGGGATGGGTTGGGTGCTAGTCTGCCCTGCTGCCAGAACCTGCGCCCAAATAACGCTGTGCATGGCCATCTGGCATGCACATGGGTGTATGCGCACAGGGCTAAAAGCCGGCCCTGGGCTGTGGTCAGGCTGCGTATGACCAAGTCGCCATGGGCACCCATTCCCGACAGCTCAGGGCCTTTGGCATCCAGGCTGTTAGACCTGTTATCCTTAGGGTGGTCTTCCCCCAAATGTTTTGCTGTATCTTTTTGGTTGGTCTTAGGACTCTGAGCACTGTACCACTGCTAACCAGTGCTAGAGTGCATGTGCTTCTCCACTAAACAAGGTGACATTGGTGTATACATGACTGGCATATTTAGTTTACTTACCGTAATCTAAATGAGACTAGTGGGCCTGCAGCACTGGTTGGGTCACCCATACAAGTAGCCTTTCAAACCTGTCTCAAGCCTTCCATTGCAAGGCCTGTGTGTGCAGTTTACTGCCACTTCGACTTGGCATTTAAAACCACTTGCCAAGCCTTAAACTCCCTTTTTATTACACATCACCATTAAGGTAGGCCCTAGGTAGCCCCAGGGGCAGGGTGTTGTGCAACTAAAAGGTAGGACATGTACTTTTACGTTTTACATGCCCTGGTAGTGACAAACAGCTAAATTAGTTTTTCACTACTGTGAGTCCTACTCCTCTCACAGGCTAACATTGGAAATTCCTTAAAACATTTTTAAGCTGCAATTCCTGATTAGAAAGGACTACCTGCATCATGTTTCATATCTTTGGAATGGTAATGATAAATCCTCTTTAGTGGTAAAGTGGGATATAACATTACAGTTTTAGAAATGCCACTTTTAGAAAGTGGACTTTTCTCTGCTCTTACTGCTGTGTGTACCTTGCAGCCTGTCTCCAATACACGTCTGGGGTGGGTGACAGCTACACTTTGTGCATTTCCTCTAGGCAACCACAGAAGTAGGAGTTGTGGGTGTGATGGAGAATTCATCTACATTCTGATAGCTCTTCCTAGGCAGGGAGAGGCAGCTGACACTTACATCTGAATAGATAGTGTCCTGTGTCCCACACAAAGTGCTGTTTACCCCCACAGATAGCCTATCCAGACAGGGCTGGGATGAACGAGGACCTGTGCCCTTCAAGGGCTTGCTTTGAAGTCGCCCTCCCTTCAAAGGCACAATTGGGTATAAGTACTGGGGCTCTGACCGTACCAAGATAGTACACTACTGGACCTGTGCAGAACTCTGCCAGGAGAAAGACTACTGTGCTACAAGGATTGCCACTCTGCTTGAAAGACTGTTCTGAAAGACCTGCTTCTCTGCTTTGCTGAGCTGCCCTGCTGATCTCAGCCCTGTTGAGGACAAGGACTGGACCCATTTCACTTGAACCCAGAGTGACTCCAAGAGCTTGCTGGCTTTATTCTGAAGTCTCAGGGCCATTAAAGACATCCTGCAACTCTGCGGCTGAACTCTGCCATCTGTGAGTCCGCCCTTGCCTGAGGTGCCAATCGAGTCATGGGCCTCAGAAGTGGGTTCTGCAGCTGCTTGTGATTCAAAAATCGATGCAGTGACTACTTTGCACAGATCGGAACCGACGCACTGCACCGTGACGCCGATCAACGGCATCGCCTCGATGGTAAGCGCAGCTCGGCACCACTGGACAGCAGAGCTTGACATCGACACATTGCCTGCATCATAAAGGGGTTCGACAAGAGCCTTCATCAACCTCGCAGATCAGTGCCTTAGTTTCACCTTCCGCCACAGGATAGAAGACGCAGAGCCTCCCAGACTCCTCGCAGTGAGTCTTCGACGTCGCAGCTCCATTCAAGGTACTTTGTCAGCAGGAACTGCCTGAATGCTGCAGCCAGCCTGCAATCCAACGCGGTCGGCCTGAACTTTGGATTTTCTCAGATCTAGCGCGACCTCAAGTAACCTTTTAGCGCTACTGACTTCTAAGCACTATTTTGGGTTTATTCTTTAAAAATTCATAACCCAGAGTTTTGTCATTTTGGTCTTAATTTTCTCATACAAATATTCTCTATTTCTCTAGACCAGTGTGGAGTCTTTTTGTGGTGTTTTGATTGTGTTACTGTGTGTGTGTGTGTGTTGCACAAATACTTTACACATTGCCTTTTCACATAAGCCTGACTGCTCTGTGCCAAGCTACCAGAGGGTAAGCAGAGGTCTGTGTGTATCTAGCTTACACGGACTAGGACTGTGGGCCCTACTCTGGACAGGGTGCATACGAGGCCAACTATAGACTCAATTTCTAACACAGGCCATCACAAAAGATGGTTTCTTGGACTGGCATGCGGGCGCCGTACACAATGGTGGGCATTGGCACTGGGACTGGGCTGCGGCCATGCGCTGGTTGAGCCCAGGGCCTGGCCTACAGCCAGGCCATGTATCTAATCCTTCGCAGAGGCTGGCGGCTGGTGAAACACTTTATTTTTCATTTACTAACACTCTTACATTTTTTTTCTGTGGCAGGATCTTCAAGAAAATTCCATGCTGAAACTTAGCTAAGTTAGTAAATAGCCAAATTTCATGCAAACCTATCCATGGTGTCCAAAGTTACATGAAAATCATAAATGAAAAGTGTCAGTACTAACACTGGGCGGAGTTCGCGGAGTTGCGATACGCAAAACTCCGCGAATTGGAAAAAAAACTCCGCCGTGCAACGCGGAGCTCCGCAAGCGGCGGAGTGCGATAGAAAAATGCCGTTCGCAGTGATTTTCAGTGCCGGATGCTTGTCCGCACTGTGCAATCATCGTGAACGGCACCATGCACAGCGCAAGCGAGCGCTGCTTTCCTTTCTGCCGCTCGAGTAGATTTTTACTCGAGCAGCAGCTTTCTCAACGCGAACGGGCAGTTTCTCAGCGCTAGCGGTCGCGAGCATAGGCGACCACTCACTATGAGAAACCCGAACCCCCGCGTTGAGCAATCTCGCCGGGAGGTTCATTTTCCACGCTCGCCAACGACGAAAAATCTCGCCGGGAGGTGGATTTTCCTCGCTCGCCAACTTGATGTTGGTGAACGCGCGAAGCGGAGTTTTTTGGAACTCTGCGAGCTCCACGTAACGCAAAGTGCGGAAAACTTCGCAAACTCCGCGAGCGGAGCGGAGCTCACCGCCCAGGGTTAGTCAGTACCATAACTACACAGTGGCAACTGCTACTGTGTAATATATGTATAGATGTATGCATATGTGTATATATTACACTGTGGCGTGTCTTTTGTGCGTTGCTAAACATAACTGGTGAATCTCAGTGATTTGATGAATTTGAGTCAGAACCATAACCCCTACACATACACACAGACATACCAGTTAGTCCATTCTCTTTTTTAAACCTGTTTTCTAAAATTAACACGACAGAAAATACTACAAACCCGTAATGTGTGGTTTACAATAGACTGTATAGTGGATCAGATGTACAAGGATTCCAGTCTTCTTCCTCCATCCCATTCGGTATCTCCACATAAGAAGGTGATCAACATATACAATCCACAGTGGGATACTAAATCAAGTGACACTTCAACCTATGTTAAGTCCTCACCAATAACCTTTCCTGGGCCCCATTTTTTAGTAAATTTATTAGGGCAACCCCTTGCCCCCTATATTTATTCTTCTGTTCACATGCACCAGTCCTTACTGGATTCCTACATTCTCGACACCAGCTACTTGGTCCAAATTTTTCCTGGCGTACAATCTCCTTCGCAGGCTGGTGCAGCGTTACCAGGGGACCAAACGGGTAACATCTGCCAAATCTTTGTTCCTTCAAACAAAAAAAATCCTTACAAGTGCAGCACTTTGTCTGAAGGCAATATATTCAAGAGCTGATGAATATTTGATGAAATGTTACTAAATGATGAGATCACGTTTTATCAGACAGGATCAAATTATTAACGGTCAGCATCTGGTTCTCCTCTTTTTTTAATGCCACATAAACCAGAATGCATACATTTGACCTACTACTCACTGGTCTTTGCTGACCACGACAAACTGAGATGGGTGAGTTGGCTAATCTTTCAGATAAATGTAAACTAATCTGATATTTTAGATACAGGCCTAGCCTAAAATCCTAAACGTATTTAACATTAGAATTAAAATCAAAATAGTATTGCTTATCTCGATGCTCATGCTAACACAGACAATAACTTCAACAAACAAGAGACTCTTAGATCTACAATAGCTTGCAGTGAAAATAATAATGTCAAATTGGAAGTAAGCAGAAGGAAACCTCAGTTCACATGTGCTGGGCATGGGTGACCTCCCTGTACACAGATGTGATTATAGTATTGTTATTTAGGTAATAAGGACCTCATTAGCAGCACACCACCACTATGGAATAAATTAGAAACTTCTACCAGGAAACCTGCATGAAGCTATCCCATGCCAATCCTCGCCCCAGTGAATGTCTATTCCTTATTCAATACACATTTCAAACACACATATTGTAATTGCATTTATATAGAGCTTACTAAGCCTGACGAGGCGTTGAATCGCTTTTCTGGGAGTTATTAATTTGCCAACCCTGCACTCTAGACGGCCCTGCACTCTTTTCTTTCATAATGCATTTTTCCTTTCTTTGTTAGACGTACTGAGTTCTTCCTTATCTTAGTATGGTATACCAACTGACTACAGCAGATCATGGGATGCTTTTCCTAGGTTTTATTTATTTCACTGAGCCTCTCGTGGGATTTCTCTCTTTACATTTAAGCTTGTGCTATACATGCAGAACAGCTTAAACAGTTTATGCATAACCTGAACTTTCTTTCACACCCCAAGCCAATGTAGTAGTCAAAGGCACTAACTTCCAGCTCCCCATTTTCCAGAAGATATTTCTTCTTCTCCAAAACGGAGCGGATAAGAGCCCTAGTGATGGCACGCCTGGATTACTGCAACATCATCTACACGAGGGTACCCAAGAGCATCAGAGCAAACCAGCAAAGGCTAAAGTATCTAGCAGCAAGACCGAGCGTAAACCCAGTTAAGAGCAATCACACCTGTATTGCCTTGAAGGCCACCCTATGGCCCACAAGAGAAACAAGGATCAAACTAAATGCCCTGTGCTTTGCCCACACGGCCCATTGGATGCAACAGCAAATATTTCCAGAAACTGGAGATCAGCATACCACCGCTTAACCCATCAAATAACATTATGGATAGCGAAACAGGGAGGCAGAGTCCAGAAATGTAAAATGCTCTGAACCCTGCCCTTTGAACTTCACTACCAACAATTCAAGAAACTCCTATTAATGGAGATTTATGATGACTGACATCCAGCTGACAGACCCCTCCCCCCCCCTTCGACCTCAGCTCCTGCTCTGCAGTATATTTCGTATTGTACTCCTAGTAGTCGATAGTAACCAATGAGATATCAAGCAGCTCTGGTCCTCGCCACCTAACATGCTGAGAAAGCCTTTGATCCATAACAGCTAGCATCCACTTTAATTTGCCTAGACTACAGGGCTTTTGGATCAAACATTCTCAACTCTAACCAAGTTTTGGATAATCGGCCTGAAGCTCCATGTATAACAATTTTGTTTTGCATTCAATTAGGTAGAAAACAAGACTGACCTATGTCACTTAAAAGCACGAGATGAAAATGTTGTGCAAATGCAGATTGCCCATGCTGTTAACAGTCGGGTGCAGATACAGTACATATGTTTGAAACATATCTAAGATTACCAATATATTGTTATGAACTATTTTGTTTTATGGAAAAAAAATCCTACATACAGAGATTACACTTACTCTACAAATCATCAATATTGAAACAGATCGCTCGGGTCACGACTTTAGTGGATTTTACAGCACAATATTTGTGGCCATTGTTATTGCCTGCATATGTATTGCTACAGCCTGGCTAGATGGTCAATACCCTATCTTTCAAAAAGAACAAATGATGGATGGAATGCTGAATACATCAACCGTTCACCCCCAGTCACAGATCTGGGTTTAATCCATTGTTTTTTTGCTCACCTCGCCACCCCAGTTTGGACCTACCCATATGCAAAAGAGTCTTGACTTTACTCTCCATGGGAACAGTCCAGCCCGAACTGTCAGGTCAGGTCCTTCCTGGACCGTAAACAAGCATCTCGGGATCGGTTTTGGGGCATCACCCCTCATCAGCCAGGCTATCTTGAATCCAGTGGCGCAGTAAGCACGGGACCCATGTCTGGGAATACTCTTCCCACTTAGGGTGACAAAAGCAAAAAGAAAAAATGATGGACGGAATGCTGAACTAATTAAACATTCACCCCCAGTCACAGATCTGGGTTTAATCCATCGTTTTTTTTTTTTTTACTCACCATGCCACCCCAGTTTGGACCCCCATCTTTCAGCACTGGTGGGCCCGCTACTTGACCAGCTTTCACCTTGAAAACTCACTATACAAATGAAAGGGTAAGGTGGTGAAGAAAAAGAGAACAAAATATCTGGGACCATCGAGAATATTGGATTAATTAACCATGGCACCCAGCACAATAAACTGAATGAACTGTAACTTACGAATGATTTAGTATGCATACTAGTGTTCGCAAATTAGGATTAATCATGTATAACTTTCTTTGACTTTTTATGACCCAATTCCAATAAAAAGAAAAAAAGAGAGAAAGCGAACCACTGGAGCATTTTGGACAAAAATGTTAAGCCACAACCCAAACGACAAACGACTTTTGGGCCTCGTTTAATATTATCAGTTAGGTGTAGCTTGCCTCTTCTGCCACAGCGACTAGACAGACATGCCCACTTTACTATACATAAGATTCTGCCAATCCAGTAAGCAAGCAGGCAGGCTACAAAAAGATGTACCACTCCATGGATAACAAATGCTGTACGCTGTCACCATTTTGTTTTGAAATATGTACCACGAAATCAATCCTAGTGTCTTTTTTTAATCCGGCAGCAATTGGAAAAAGCAGATAAACTAGCCCTTCGTACACCCAATCCCCTGAGAAAATTCTATTTATCTATACTGGTGCGTCTGAATACGGCAGGGCTCAACTTAAATATTTCTTTAATGTATGACTCAGAACACAGTCAATTGCATCTCTACCCTAGCTGCAAGAAGTGATATTTCATGTAAACCTTGTACACAGCCTAGAATGTATTTTGCATTAAAAGTATGATATTTTACAACAAATCATCCATGAAATGCAAAGGTTTGTTTAATCCACCAGTGACATAAAAGGCATGAATCTATGGTCAAATGTATTGTCTTAGTTCCATTTTCAATCATCCCTTTTAATAATCATGCACATTTCTACCATAGAACTCAGAGGCGTTTTTCTGGTACAATGACCTAGAACTCAGAACTGTACAGAAGCAGAAAATGAAGATGCTTTTTGGAAGTAGACTATGATCACAACTGATCTGAGGGACTGCCCTATAAACTGAAGATGAAAGTTGAAATGATCTCTAAATTCTGGAAATGCTATTTTTAGACAGTGCGGTTACGGCCTTCAAAGGATAGCGTCACCTACCACAATCTTCAGCCGCTTTGGATCGGAGCACGTATCTACCCAACTCAACTTTAGTTTAACACTGTTGTCGCAATAATATTTGTGACTTGCTAGTATGTATCTGATACAAGACAGGCTTGTAAATATTCACCGAAATGGAAAAACACTTGACTTTTAGGTTTACCCTCTGTACAATGCAGCTTTAAGATCAATTTGTGGTGCATGCAAACGTCTTATAAAGGTATGTCCATATTGTATGAAACTCTCTGCTCCAAGCATCTCATCGTATGATTAAAAGTATGAAATGAGAAGTAGAATTTGTAATGGATGGGATCAGATTGAGACTGTGCACAACTACGTTGTAATCAGAGGCATAAACAGGATGTCTGGAGAACCTGTGTTATTGGTATTTGAGATGAGATGCTGTCATTGCCTATCAATTTCAAAAAGACTTTATAAATGTTGCTTTACTTTATTTTTGCAGATACCTCACGTATTACTGTCACGGTTATCTAGTCTGACAATACGTTTATTTTCATCATCTTAAACATTGTGCACACTTCATAGAAATAAAGGGAATAAAAATCACCACAGAATACTAGGGGGAGCTTTTATAAAGGGATGTGTTTGAATAAACCATTCATTCATAATAAGGTTGTTTTATATTATGCAGCTCAATGTGGAATGATATTTCCAGAATCCGAATTGCCAATATATGTTTTCAGATTGTGAATAGGTCATATCAAGCTGTGTATGAATGTTGCTCATTGCCACTGGATCATTAATTTTCCTCTCTAATATTTTTTTATTGCTCATCATAGCCTTGCATGGTGTGATAAGTTAAGGATGTTAAGGATGTTAATTCGGCGTGAATTGCATGGGTTAGGTGGTAACTTCTCCACATTCCAATATACAAAGGAAATATTGTCTTGGAGAGCTCCCGCTGAGGTGGATTTTGAGTTGTGAAGTGACTGGGAATCTGTCCCTCCTGTGTCATGAATCCGACTGTTTTTCAGTTATTAGTCTGGACCTGGTGGGATGGTGGAAAAGTCGAGGGTGTTTTTACATGTTACTTGTTCAGAGCTGGGAATGTTCTGCTATGTTAACTGCTTTGGGAACCATGGTGAGAGCCCCCCTCAATGAGAACTTTTGCTTAACTTTAGGACCATGTTACAATTCACAAGTTTCATACATAGATCGCTAGCTGAGCCATCGGAATCCAAAACATGAACGTGGGGGTCCACGTCCCCGCTAAGAACCTAAAACTGCACTTCCCAGTACAGGGGTCGAGTGCACACCTCCTCTTTCTTGCCTGCCTCAATCGCCTATGTGGTTTCGTTTCCCCCCCATTCTGGTTCTTTTCATGTCTCTTAGCTACAATATATATTATGTGTGATTAATGTACCTGAACATAGCCCACGTGTCTGCATTTAAAATATTTATGCGCAGTTATGCAAGAAATACCTCCATCAGTGTCTTATTCTGCTTTGCATTTTTATTTTTCTAAACCCATACCTTCTGAAGAAGAAAAAAAAAAAGACCACAATTCCTTTAGTACTCATCAATGGATGCACCTGCTCTTCCCTACAACAAGTAATGTGCAGTCTGTCAACTCTTACCCATCCGCCTTGCTGGATGATGTAGTCTGCCGCCGCATCCTCAATGTAAGTCACGCCATATTGGACCAGCATGCTCAGCGGCTGTTGGCCCCTTCTCGTGAGTTCCCTCAGTAAATGCTGCAGCAGAATGAGAGGCACCAGGACCTGCAACATGACACAGGCCAGTGAGGACTGAATGACATGGAAAGTGCACTGCGAAATATAAGCAGCTGGCAACAAAAATTACCTTGGAATCACCCACATTTAAGAGAGAACACAGATTTTGAAGATTAGAATTTGACATTTATGTGCAAATTCCATTTTGCCCAACTCGTGTTATTGGAACCTACTCCCCTTTTAGGCACGCTTCTGATACAGGAGAGACCAGCATGCTGATGAGTACCAAACCCTGGCACAGACAGAGGGCGTGTTCTCCTAGCACTTTTGTCAAATCTTAGCTTTCTTCAAAGTAACAAGGAAGGAAGCAATTTCATAAGTTAGTAGACAGGTGCCTAGGTTGCAGGTTTTATTGGAGCTCAGGGCAGCCCCAACCAGTTAATTTAACTAGCAGACAAGGCGTGATCCTCTTGCAGCTCTGCTTTGAGATGTTTGCCACAACAGGGCAGCTACAAGTACCGATAAAGAAACTATTCTTTGAAGCAAAGTGCACCCTTTTCTGCAAAGCACACAGATCACGCAGAAAAGTCAAAGATGCTTTTTTCACATTACTGACGAAATTATGCTGCTGTAGTCCTCTTTTCTGATAAAATACATACAGCAAAAGATTTTTTTTTAGAAGGGTGAGAACAGGATGATAATCAAACAGACATGCACGTCAACTCTTCGTCACAATCCCCCATAACTAACCAAGTAGCAGAGGGCGAGTCATGTGCTTCGGACCAGTAGCCTCTGATGTATAACTCACTGTGTTCATAGAAGGCCCCAGATGTGACACCCAGAAAGCACCAGAGGAAGAGAGGACAGGGCGGCTGGGGAAGTTTGAACAACACAATAGGGTACGTTTTAGATGTTCACACTTTTCAGATTGACTGTTCGCAGAATAAGGAATCTTTGTGTACCTCTGAGTGCATATAGCAGGGCGGGGGCTTTAGGATGCAAAGTCGGGGGGATGAGAGGAGTTTCCCGATACCAGTATAGCCAGTTCCTTCCTGCTATGGTCCTTGCTGTTGATTGTCCCTGGGAATTATCGCCAAGGCTTGCCATTCCCAAGCCTGTCTTGTGGTATACATGTTTGCCGTTCTTGCATTACTGCTAAACCTGCCCAATGATCGAACTTTCTAACCTTGCCAGGCTGTCTTTACTGCCAGTACTGCCTGGTGTGACCATTACTGCTCATCCACCCAGATGTGGTCACTGCTCATCCGAAAGATGTCGCATCCTGGATGAGCAGCAGCTGCCTGAAGCTCAACTCAGAGAAGACAGAGGTCCTCATTCTCAGATCTTCCCCCACTAAATGGGACAACAGTTGGTAACTCACCGCCCTCAGCGAACCATGCACGGAACCTCGACATCGTACTCGACTCCTCCCTCTCCATGACCCGACAGATCAATGCCGTTGCCTCCACCCATTTTAACACCCTCTGCATCCTTCGTAAGACCTTCAAATGGATCCCCGCCGAATCAAGAAAGACCGTCAGCCACGCACTCATAACCAGCAGACTGGAATACGGAAACGCCCTCTACGCCGGGATCAACAAGTCTCTGCTTCGCAAACTCCAGACCATACAGAACACCGCATCCAGACTCGTCCTCGGCATCCCTCGACACGAACACATCACCCAACATCTGCAAAACCTCCACTGGCTCCACGTCGAGAAGAGACTAACTTTGAAGATACTCACCCACGCCTACAAATGCCTTCCTAACACCGGACCCCAATATCTCAACGAAAGAATCTCCTTCCACGTACCCAAGAGAAACCTCTGATCCGCCGACCTCTCCGTCGCCGAACCCCCACGCATCCGCAGAGCAAGAACAGGTGGAAGAACCTTCTCCTACATCGCGGCTAACACCTGGAACGAGCTCCTGGTCGACATCAGATGCACCCCCCACTCTGCACATCTTCAGGAAGAACCTCAAGACCTGGCTCTTCGTCTGACCTGGAGCTGCTCCCCCCACACCCCTACCCCAGCATCTGGAGACCCTCACGGGTGAGTAGTTGCGCTTCAAACCTCCTGATTGATTGATTAGTGACAGCCTTACAGTCAATCCATGTCAGCCATCGTCCTCGCAGCCAGTTCTGGGTCTTATTGTCAAGTCCTGCTTTGTTAACCTTTTCAATCCTGTAGGAAAGTGGCTCTGTATATACTGCACCAAAGAAAGGTTCAGTGTGCACAGAGTCCACAGTCCCCAGAGGTTTGGCAGAGGCTAAAGTTAGATATAACCTTACTCTCTAAAGTGGTAGCTTGGTCGAGCAGTAAGGCAGTATCAGAGGACAGTGTAAAGCATTTGTTGTACACACTCAGTCAGCAAATGAAGCCACACACTCAAGAACTGAACTCTAGGCCAATGGTTTGTATATAAAAATATAGTTGTTTTATTTTAGAACCAACAATAGGTGTCAAAATATACTTTCTCAGGATGAGATGCTTTAGTTAAATACTGTTCAATAGGCAATAGACTTTTGAATGCAATAGTTACAGTTGTTGCAATATGCAACACAATTTTAAACACAATTATACATTGAGCTCAATGGAAATTTCTGGTTAAATGCAATAGATTACTTTTTGGATTACTTTTCTAACCACAGGACTGGATCTTGGATTCAGTCCCGGGACACTTCCTGTAAACAGGTGAGAAAAAGCGTTTTGGTTATAGTAGTGATTTTTGAGGAATATTACTGTCTTTCAAAAGTTGACACTTAGAAACTTTTCTGGGTAAAATTACCAATGTTATCCTATGGAAGGAAATACAGTTTGCAAGCAAAGTAGGTTTACGTTACTTTTGTAATCCAGTGCTGGACTCCTAGGTTCAGCACTGGGACATTTACTTAAAACAGGTAAGTAATTACGTTTTTGTAGTTTGTACGATTTTTAAAGAATATTTGTAAGATTCAGAAATCGACACTTAGAAACTTTTTCAACAAAAAGCAGGCAATGATATCCTATGAGAGGAATTTCCAGTTACTGGTAAGTACGGTAAAAATTACTTTTCATGGTCGGTACTGGACTAAAGGATGCAGTACTGAGGTCTCTCCTGATAGTAGGTGAGTAATTCGGAATTCGTTACTGTGGTGATTTTTAAGCAATATTTTGGTATTTCAAAAGTGGACACTTAGAAGAAATTTCACAGAAAACCAGTCAAGGGATCCCTATGCAAGAAAATTCAATTCGCCGGTAAGTTACTTTTAATGTTACTTTTGTAATCCAGTGCTGGACTCCTAGGTTCAGCCCTGGGACATTTACTTAAAACAGGTAAGTAATTACGTTTTGGTAGTCTGTACGATTTTTAAAGAATATTCTTGTATTTCAAAAGTTGACATTTAGAAACTTTTTCACAAAGAACCACCAATGTTATCCTATGGAAGGAACTTCAATTCACAGGTAAGTTACTTTTTAATTACTTTTGTTACTCAGTGCTGGACACCTAGGTTCGGCACTGGGACCTTTCCTGCAAACAGTTGAAGAAAATTTGGTTAGGTGATTTGTGCGATTTTTAAGGAATATTCTTAGTTTTCAAAAGTCGACAGAAACTTTTTGGAAGAAAAAGTGTCCATGTTATCCTATGAGGAAAAATGAGTTATCGGTTTTGAGGTAAGTAATCGGTCTTTTGAGTTAGGGTTCTGGGGTTAGACTCGGGGGTCTCCCAGGGTCAGTGATGCACTGTTGTTGCACCCTCAGCGTCACTAGGGCGGCCGGGTGCAGAGTGTTGAGGCCCAATGTTATCCTATGGAGGATAGGGGGACTCCGGTTGGTGGCGGCTGGCAAGCAGGCCACGGGGTTGTGGGAGCAAAGCTCCTAGGGTTAAGCTCAGGGCACGTTGGGGACCAAGTTAGCACCAAAGAGGCACCCTCAGCGGCACTAAGGCGGCCGGGTGCAGAGTGCTGTTTTGAGGTCGGGTGCCCTGTTGATTTCAATGGAGATTTTCGGTTTTGGTTTTCAACTGCAGGCTCGGTCCAGGAAGGCTTCCAGGAGGAACCAACAGCTGGGCAGGTAAGTTGGAGTGCTCGGGGACGTAGGTGCACCTCGGGTTCCTTTCTCCAGGGCGCAGGGCGGCTGGATGCAGGGGTGTCTTTTGAGGTCGGATTTCACCTTACCGGGCCACTCGCGGTTGGGGGGGGTCTCCGTGCAGAGGCTGCAGGCGACGTCGGGGAGTCCTGGAGGGGTCAACCCACGGTGGACTCGGACTCTGGAGAGCTGGGGGACCTCGCTGGGACCGGTGGGCCACTTGGACTCGGGCTGTAGGCGACGGGTGCAGTGGTGGTTCCAGGCGTCGGGTTTCTTTTTCCTCAGCAGGCTCGGAGTCTTTGTTTGGCGTTTCTTTTGAACAGAGCTGCTGTTCACAGGAGATCCGGTCTTTGTTGAAGGCAGTCAGTCCTCCCGGGGTTCTGGAGGTCGCTGGCTGCAGGACAAGACTATTTTTGGCGCAGGATCTCTGGAAACTGCAGACGGGCCGGTAGGGCTGGGGCCAAGTCAGTTGTTCTCTGCAGTCTCCTCTGCTGGGAGTCTTCTTTCGGCCTTTTTCTTCTTAGGTTGCGGGAATCTGAGGAAGGGAAGGTTCAGGGTGCCCCTAAATACTAGATTTAGGGCGTTACAGGTAGGTAAAGGGCAGGGACCAATGGGTCCCTGCCCTGGAGGTGAGTACACTCCCTATCCTGCCACTCTCCTGTGGGAGGGGGCAGGAGCCTAGTCCTGATTGGGCAGGGCTCCCCATCTTCAAGATGGCGAGAGCCCGGAGATGTGCTTCACCTCGCCTCCCCCACCTGAGGGGTGGGGTTGGCAGAGGCTGGCACACCCCCTTTCCTCCCTTGTTGTTTCCCGCCAGTCTTCCCGCCAGGATGGGGGAAGAACCGGTGGGGGCCAGTTGCTGAGTACAGCAAGTGGTCTGGGGAAGCTCAGAAAGGCGGAATGCCTTTGAAGCTTCCCCTGCCCATCCTGGGGGAGGAGGCCTAGCACCTCGCCCAGGACGTGCATTGTTGCAGGCCCGGGAGAGCGGATGGCTCTCTACCCAGGGGTCCAGCAACATGTCTGCTGTGTGGCAGCCTAGGCAGCCCCTCAGACAAGACGTAGATTGTAGGTTAGGTTCAGGGGGCAACTCTAAGTTGCCCTCTGTCGTGCATTTTACAGTAAATCCCACACTGGCATCAGTGTGGGTTTACTGTGCTGAGGAGTTCGATACCAAACTTCTCAGTCTTCAGTGCAGCCATCATGGTGCTGTGGAGTTCGTGCTGACGACCTCCCAGCACCATATACTTGGAATGGCAGCACTGCACTTACAGTGCCCAGGAATGGACCTGGGTACTGTAGGGGCACAGGGCTCATGCACCTGTACCCTCACCACTGGCATAGGGCACCCAGCTAGAGGGGTGACTGAGGTATGCCCGGGCAGTGTGTTTGTGGGCATGGCACACAGGGATGTGTGCCATGTCGACTCTCTGTTTTGTTCTGCACCAAGACACTCAGCCTGCAAGGGCAGTGTGTGTGTCAGGGTACAGGGCCTCTAAGGGTGGCACAATAAGTGCTGCAGCCCTTAGGGGTCTTCTCTGGTCACAGTGTCCTGGGTATCTAGGGTACCATTTACCAGGGGCTTACCGGTGGCCAGAGATGCCAATTGGGTTTAGGCTTAGTACAGTTTTTAGGGAAGGAACACAGGCCCTGGGTACCTGATTGGCAGGGATCCAGGGCACACCAAGGAAAAGTGCATCAGTTATCAGGCAAAAAGTGGGGGGGTTACTGCAACAGAAACCCACTTTCCTACAAATCCCATCTGGCTTGGGTCGAAGCACCTGGTTCTGAACAGGTTAGACGGAACCAGCTTTGCACGGGACAAGCAGTGCCCGCAAGGAAAGGGTGGAGAATGCTGGCTCGAGGTAGTGCCCGCAAGGAAGGGGTGGCGAATGCTGGCTCGAGGCCTGCAGACGTCTCCTGCCGAGCCAATCAGAGTGCAGTCTCCTCGTCTCCTGTCCTGAATGGCAGCAGCAGTACTAGCAGCGAGCTACAAGCTAGCACAAGAAGACGCTCTTTTCCAGAAAGTAGTAATGCCTGAAAACACTAACGTTTAACACATTTGCATCGGGGTGTACAAAGATAGACCCATTACAGAAAAATATACTTTCTGTGGGTACGTCATTTCCTTTATGTGGTTTAAAGCCACTTTCCAGAGCAGAGCTAAAATATCGGAGCTTCAGTGTGTAACACCGACGGGCTATGCTCGTCATCACTATGCAGGGAGCTTGTCTGCAACAACAGACACACCCAAACCGAGGGAAGGCATGGAAACAACTGAAACTGCCGAAGGAACGACGCTCAGCATCTCTGATAAACATGCAGAAAGAGCGCCTGGCTTCCAACGGGCACTAGCACTCGTCAGCATGGCGGCTCTTTTGTTTTTGAGGAACTGTTGTATTCACATTTGGGAAAACACAAGAGGGCGAGTCTGTGTGAGAAGGGTTATAAAAAGACACAATGCAAGCAAACGCCATGCAGCAGGGAAGCACAGTACTATGGAGTACTGAAGATGTTACCACATATTTATTAACTGCTACTCACCAGTTCAGCCACAGCCAGGCTAATTAACACAAACACGACCATTTAGACAATTTCGTCTCCCTGAAACACCCAGTATTTTTGGTCAATACAGCAAAATCAGGAAACCGGTTTGTTCACCCTAGTGCAAATAAGGATAAGTTACTTACCTGTAATCCTAGTTCTCTTCCAGGGGTAACCTCATCAAAGTCATAAGCACATGAATATTCCCGACCATGCGCGAGACCCCGGAAACATATAAAACATATGTGGAAACCATATACGTAGCTCTATATAATATATATATATATATATATATATATATATATATATATATATATATATATATATAAAACACAATGCAGCCTTCCAATACTAGAAAACGCTGAGCAATGTTGTAAGAATTTCCCTTGCACAGAAATACAATTCTAATAAAGCAGGGAGAAATAAAACACATTTGAAAACTGCTTTAATGCACAGCAGAAAACACAATCCTGCAAAGAGGAATGAAAGAAACATTGCCAGCACATAGGCTGCATTGTAGAAAACATCAGTGTAGAAAGCTGAAAAGCTAACCCACAGAACACACAGAATAAACTGGCACCGTGCCTTTAAGGCAGCCATGACCCCTAGCTTCCCATCATGCCTCAGGGGTGACAGGTCAGTTGTTTTTTGCGGAGACCCGAAGGCCAGGGCAAAAGAGAGATGACATGTATCTTGATCACTTGCCCAGGGAGGCGGGTGGGTTGCTTATGACTTTGATGAGGATACCCCTGGAAGAGAACTAGGATTACAGGTAAGTAACTTATCCTTCTCTTCCAGGGGATCCTCATCAATAGTCATAAGCACATGAATAGATTAGCAAGCCCATACCCTCATCCTGCGGGCAAGTGACTAGAAAGCATACATTGTCAAAGAAAATTTCAAAGACTCCAATTAAGCTAGCATTGGAACAGATTCCTCAAGGAGGCTTGGCCAACTTGGGTATCCGCTCTGGAGTCAGAATCCAGACAGTAATGCCTGGTAAACGTATGGACCGACTTCCAAGTTGCAGCCTTGCAAATCTCGGCCATCGGTACATTGTGTAAGAAAGCTATTGTAGCAGCCTTTCCCCTAGTAGAGTGAGCTTTAGGGGAGGCTAACAGTGGCCTGTTCGCTAATTGGTAAGCCAATTTAATACAGGACACTATCCACCTCGAAATGGATCGTTTGGAGGCTGGAAAACCTGTCCTAACAGAGCCGTAGTTTACAAACAATTGATCAGCCTTTCTAATGGATTTTGTTCCCTCCAAATAGAATTTGAGAACCCTCTTGAGGTCTAATGAGTGAAGAGACCTTTCTGCTGGCGTAGCAGGATTGGGAAAAAAAGAGGGAAGAGAAATTGTCTGGTTGACATGGAAGTCAGACACCACTTTGGGTAGGAAAGAAGGGCGAGTTCTCAAAACCACCCTATTGTAATGGAAAACCGTATACGGTTCATTAGAACAGAGTGCTTGGATTTCACTCACTCTGCGCGCTGATGTAATAGCCACCAGAAACGCTACTTTCCATGTAAGGTGTTGTAACGTGGCCTTATGAATGGGTTCAAAGGAGGACTCATCAGTTTTGACAAAACTAAATTCAACTCCCAAGGAGGAGAAGGAGGTCGGACAGGGGGATACACCTTCTTCAACCCCTGAAGGAAGTCCTTGACCACCTGAAGTTGAAAGAAAGAAAGTTGGTTGGGTGATTTTCTATAGGCTGTAATGGCCGCCAAATGAACTTTTATGGAAGTGTATTTCAAACCAGATTTGGCCAAGTATAGCAGATACGGCAAGATTACCTCTTCTTGCCCGCTAGTCGGACTCCAACCATTACGCATACACCACAAGTAAAATCTTTTCCATTTAAAAGAATAAGAGGTTCTTGTGGATGGCCTTTTTGACTCCCTCAAAATGTCCATGCAATCCTGAGGAAGGTTCAAATGCCCGTACTGCAGGACCTCAGGAGCCATGCTGCCAAGCTCAGCGATGGAAGGCTGTGGTGCAGAATCTTCCCTCCCATTTTGGTCAGAAGGTCCGGCCTGCACGGGAGTCTCCTGTGCGGACAGATCGAGAGCTGTAGTAGGTCTGGATACCACCATTGGCGAGGCCAGTCCGGTGCTATCAGGATCATCTTCATTCTGGATCGGATGATCTTGGTCACCACCTTCGGGATGAGAGGAAGGGGCGGAAAAGCGTATGCAAACGTCCCGGACCAGTCTATCAAAAGAGCATTCCCTCTCGTTCCTGGTCGGTAAAACCTGGACGCGAAGGCGTGGCATTTTCTGTTTAGATCGTCTGCAAAGAGGTCGATGGATGGATGACCCCATTGATGAAAAATGTCCGCCACTACCTCGTCGTTGAGCACCCAGTCTTCTTGTTCTTCGAAGTGTCGACTGAGAGCGTCTGCTCGCACGTTCTGTTCTCCTGGCAGATGCACCGCCGTGATCGAGAGGTTCCTGGCGAGCAGCCAGTGCCAGATCGCTTGAGATTCCAGAGACAGAGGGCGAGAGCGTGTTCCACCTTGTTTGTTTAAGTAATACATGGTGGTTGTATTGTCCGTTTGTATCAGAATCGACTCGGACTGAATCGATGGATGGAATGCCTGGAGGGCCAAATGAACCGCCCGCAGTTCTAACATGTTGATATGATAGGTCTGCTCCTTGCTGGTCCATTTGCCCTGAGTCTGCAGTTGACCCAGATGCGCTCCCCATCCCTGAAGAGACGCATCTGTTATCAGGGATTGTTTTGGAAGAGGCTGATGGAATGGGACTCCCACTAGAAGATTCTTTGGCTGAGTCCACCAGAGAATGGATTTCTTCGCAGTCTGAGAGATGAGAACTCGGTCTTCCCAATGACCCGAGGATTGGTCCCATTTGTCCTCCAGATCCTGCTGCAACGGTCTCATTCTCAATCTGGCGTTGGGTATGAGAAAAATGCAAGAAGCCATCGACCCCAGCAGAGAAGCCACTTGCCTTACTGATGGTTGATGTGCTTGGAGGATGATGTTGATTTTGTCTCTCATTGATGACAATCTCTCCTCCGAAGGAAACACTTTTCCGAGGTCGGAGTTTAGGATGGCGCCCAGATAGTGGAGCGATTGAGTTGGTTGCAACACTGATTTGTCCACGTTGACATGCAGGCCTAAGTGTTGAAGGAGATCCAGGCAGATGTGAAGGTGCTCCTGCACTATGCTGGGAGATGACCCCTTCAACAGCCAGTCGTCCAGGTATGGATACACGAACAGACCTTGGCGATGTAATGCCGCTGCTACTACTGCCATGCATTTCGTGAATACTCTTGGGGCAGATTTTAGGCCGAAGGGTAAGACCTTGGACTGGTAATGCTTTGCGCCCACCATGAACCGCAGGAACTTGCGATGCCGTGGTGTGATTGGAACGTGAAAGTACGCATCTTGGAGATCCACCGAACACATCCAATCGCCTTTTCTCAGATGTGGAAATATTTGATGGAGCGCCAACATTCGAAACTTTTCTTTTTTGATGAACTTGTTCAGAAAACGTAGATCTAGAATTGGTCTGAACTTGTTCGGTTGGTCTTTTTTCTGAACAAGGAAGTATCTTGAGTAAACGCCCTTTCCTCTCTATGCCGGAGGGACCTCTTCTATGGCCAGTTTCCTGAGAAGGGTCGACACTTCCTGACGCAGGAGATCTTGTTGTAGATGACGGGATTTTACCGGAGGAATGTCTCTTGGGGATGCGCAAAACGTAGTGCGTACCCATTGTTTAATATATTCAGCACCCACTGGTCTTTGGTGATGTTGCGCCACTCTTGAATGTAGTTTGAGATACTTCCTCCCACTGGAGTGTGCAACGGTGCTAGAGGAAGCAGAAAATCATTGCTTCCCTTGAGTTTTTGCTGTGGAAGAGGACTGCTGTTGGTGTCCTCTTCCTCTCGAGGAACGACGGCCTTGGAACTGGGACTTGTTCTGTTTGTTTTGCGACCATTGAGGGGTTTGAACCCTCTGTTGGTAATTTTTACGATTGTAGGGCCTGTAACGTCGTTTAAACTCTTTTTTCTTCTCCAGGCCCACAGCCTTTAACGTGCCCAACTCGGCCTTCATTCTGGCCATTTCCTCATCTGTGTGTGATCCAAACAGTGAGTTGCCAGAAAACGGAAGATTCAAGATGCGCTGCAGCGCCTCAGGTTTCAACGCTGTCAAGCGCAACCAGGAAGATCTTCGTGCACATATGCCATGTGCATAAGAGTGAGCCGCCAAAGACGCCCCATCCGCTGCAGTGCTAATTACCTGGTTGGCCACCAGCGCACCTTCCTGGAGAATCTCAGAGAAATCCTGCTGATCCTCCTTTGGGAGTTTGTCTTTGAAACGGTCCATTGAATCCCATAAGGACCTATCATAACGGCCCAGCAGAGCTGCAGCGTTAGACACTTGAAGAGAAGACGCTGCAGAGCCGCAAGCTTTCTTACCCCAAGAGTCCTGCGCTCTACTTTTTGTCTGGAGGGGCTGAGGAGGAAGAAGCAACTGCATGCGTCTTCCTTGCTGCTGCAATAATGACAGAGTCCGGTGGCGGATCCGATTTGAGAAAAAGGGGATCTGATGCAGCAGGTTTATATTTTTTCAGGATCCGAGCCGGGGCTGCTTTAGCCGAGGATGGAGTGAGGAAGATGTCCATTACCGGCTCGATGATCCCAGGAACCAAAGGAAGCAATGGCCTAGTCGCAGACCTTTGATGGAGGGTCTCGAAAATAATGGACGTGGTGGTCTGAGGAGTTAACATGGGTATACCTAGCTTTTGTGCTCCTCTGGCGAGAACATCGTGAAAAGTGTTCACATCATCGATGGGTGACACCCTAGAAGGAGGACTATCCGTAAGTGTAGGAGAGTAGTCCCTTTTGGATGAGTGCGAAGATGAGGACCGAAGATGGTGTTCGTCGTCTCTTGCGATGACCCTGAGTCGACCTGCGCTCAGGAGATCTGTGTTCTCTTGTCCGAGTGGTAGGGGACCTGTCCACTTCCTGCACGAGACGTTGTAACGGCGATCTGTGCAGTGGGCTGGAATAGTCCGTAGGTTGCCGGGTGTGACCCGAGGGCTCTTTCTGCCAATGATGGAGTGGCTGTAGCCATCTGGGCGAAAGATGGATTGAAGGAGATCGTGGTCTCCTTGGAGAGCGTCTTGGAAGCTCAGGCGAATGAGCAGAAGAACTGCGTGATGTCGCAATTGTCTGGGGTGAGCTCCGAATAGAATGGGAGGACTCTCTGCGACTTCTGGAGCGTGATCGGCGTCTTGATGATCGATGCGATGTTGATGGAGAGTGCCTCGACGTCGACCTGCTCTGCGTCACCATCACTGTTGAGTCTGTAGGGCCTGATTTTCTCCTCGACCCCTCAGTGTGTTTCGACGTTGTATGGTACGACGTCGAACCCCTGGAGCCCACAGACTTAGCCTTCGACGTTGAGCGTGCAGGAGACCCCAACGAAGAACGGATGGACGGAGAAATCCTTCTCGACGTCGCTTCTCTATTGTTCGATCTCTCTCTCGACGCTGACCGTCTACTGGAAGCCAGTGGAGTTGAGATCGGGGCACTTCTCGCCGTCGACGGAGACCGCCGCCTCGACGTCGAACGACGCTTGGTGTATCTCACCCTGGGTTTCGACGACGGATCTTTCCTCAACGTCGACGAAGATAGAGCCTTCGACGTCGAGCGTGGCTTGGACGACGACGGAGGCGATGAGTGTCCTGCCTCTGGTGACGAGGCGCGTCTCGACGTTGACCGTCGCCTGGTTGACGGCAACGGAGACGCCTGCTTCGACGCCGATCGCCGATGATCTGGCGACGGCGGAGCACGTCTCGACGTCGAACGCCGAGCAGACGGCGACAACGGAGATCTATTTCTCGACGTTGTGCGAGCCCGCACCAACGGAGAGCGACTCCTCGACGCCGATCGTCGCCGGGTTGACGACGACGGAGGATCCGACGTACCTGTTGTCTTCGTCGACGACCGGTGTTCTCTCGACGGCGAGCCCGCCGTCGATGGTCTTCTCGTCGACGTTTTCATTGCCGATGAAGGTTTTTGAGGCGCCGAGCCAGACGCCGATGGAGAGCAGACTGGAACCTTACTTCTAGATGGTGTAGTGGCTCTCTCTTTCCTCTTCTTCATCGGAGACCTGCCTCTTGAAGGAGTTTTCTTCTCAGCCAGTCCATAGAGGCGAATCCTCTCCCTGTCCTTAAGAGTTCTATTGGACAGCAGCTGGCAATGCTGACAGGTCTTGGCATTATGATCAGAAGGCAAGCAGAGAATACAGACAGAATGGGAGTCTGTTTTAGCCTTCTTCTTGCCACAGGCAGGGCAAGAGTCAAAAAGAGAGGGCATTTTTTGGTGGAAAATAATGCTTAACTCTCTTAAAAACAGCAGAGATCTACTTCAACAACAAAAAACTGTGGAAATAAAAAAGCTTTTGACAAAAAAAGAAGTATTTTCTGATAGAAATCAGAAAAAAGTAAGAGCTGAAGTAACCAGGGTCCTGACAGAAGGAGCCGGAAAAACAACTGACCTAACTGTCACCCCTGAGGCTATGATGGGAAGCTAGGGGTCATGGCTGCCTTAAAGGCACGGTGCCAGTTTATTCTGTGTGTTCTGTGGGTTAGCTTTTCAGCTTTCTACACTGATGTTTTCTACAATGCAGCCTATGTGCTGGCAATGTTTCTTTCATTCCTCTTTGCAGGATTGTGTTTTCTGCTGTGCATTAAAGCGGTTTTCAAATGTGTTTTATTTCTCCCTGCTTTATTAGAATTGTATTTCTGTGCAAGGGAAATTCTTACAACATTGCTCAGCGTTTTCTAGTATTGGAAGGCTGCATTGTGTATATATTTTATATATATATATATATATATATATATATATATATATATATATATATATATATATATATATATATATAGCTACATATATGGTTTCCACATATATGTTTTATATGTTTCCGGGGTCCCGCGCATGGGCGGGAATATTCATGTGCTTGTGACTATTGATGAGGATCCCCTGGAAGAGAAGAGGTTTTATGGGAAGCCTTTTATGACAGCAATGACTCTGTCCAGGCTCTAGTGAACGGACTGAAACTTTATTTTACCAGATAAGACATGGACTTAATGGTAAGAGAGGGCTGCGCAACTCCATTATCAAATCTGGAGGAAGGCAACCTTCTAAAAATACACAAATACATGGTGCAGTAAAGTTACAGCTAACCGTGGGAGCTACCACCACGAATCAGCAGCGCAGGCAGGAAAGCCATTTGCGTCTATGTACCTGCTTTAGCCTCGCTGCGCTACGAAAAGAGGCTGATGCCTTTTCTCTTTGAAATTCTAAATGCCATGACACAAGGTACATATTCGCCTAAATTCGAGAATTAATTCGACTAAGACTACACTTGCAGAGAAACGAGCTTCATGTACCAAGCCAGGGAAGGGTGGAGACCGTGACCGTCGTGACTAAGGCTGCCTCCTTCGGACACTCAGCCGTACATCTTATGTGTAGTAAATGTAGGGTCATCTCCTTGGACTTCAGTTTCAATGCCTTCACCCCATTCCCCTACAGAACGAGTAACGCCAATCGTTGTGACCAGGGTAAGATGGGCTAAACTAGATCAAATCAGCCATCCCCAGGTTATTAGCCCACATGTCGCTTTTTGAAAGTGATTTTTTAAACCAATTTGCGGTCTTGCAGCTCTCCGACAGAGGGATGTTTACGTAAAGTAGCATTAGCTCATTCATGTATACAAAATGTGCCTTCATAGCACTGCCAACATGCAACCCTTCAAACTAAGGCGCGGGCAGCGACAAATGTGCCACTTTATAATACGGTATACTTGTACAAATCGTCTAGAGAGGTTTATTCAAGAGTTTTCCTTCATCTATCCTCAAAGTCAGCACAGTAAAGACATCGGTTTTCCTGCACACAACACAGCAAACGTTATCAATACGTTTTCAATGTTTGTCTTGCCTTGTCTGCTTGTATCCATGTATATGGTATTAGTAGAGCATGAGTCTAGCAGAAGGGCAGTGGATTCCTGTATTATTAGTGTGGCAAAAAAAATATTTGGGAGAGCGCAATATCCATTCAGGTGACAAGAGCAGAGAACAAATACTTGTAGATGGTGCTGAAGCTAGGAACACTGAGGGGTTCCAGAAATCCCATACATAGCGTTTGTAGGGCCCACAAAGTCACTTTAAATTAAAAAGTATTAAGGACCATTCTGGATCGAACCACTAGATGTCAGGCTAATACTACTAATAACTCTCTAAGGCCAATATAAATAAATTAAATACATTTGTATAGCGCGGCGCATCAGCCGTGAGAGTATCCAGGCGCTGTCCATGGGCACTAGAAGATTAAGCGATTTGCCCAGATTCACAGCATGTTGAGCCGACGTCGAAACTCGAACCCGGATCCCCGCTCCGGAGTCGGCAGCTCTGGCTGCTGCGCAACACCCTCTCCCTAACAATACAATTTGTCTATGCTGAAAAAACTTATCTGTTACCCCTTCAAACTTTAGATCTGAGGCCGGATATCAGTCTTAGTTGCCCAGCTCTGGAGCTCTTGGTCATGTAGAAAGCATACAAATGCACTTCTACAGGCTCATACATTTATCAACAGGCTCCTGCAGTCGCCCACTAGTCCTGGAGGTCACAATGGTCTGGGTGCAAGGTGTACATACACATCTAAGATTGAACTGGCCGAGGCTTGTAAAGACATCTTTCTGAGATGCAGATAGCAGACACAGATAAAAGCGCTGACACGGACGCAGATTAATTTAAATATGGAAAAAAAAATAGAAAATCTGAAACCACCTACTGTGTAAAGGAAGCGAAAATGCGCGCTCAATGCAAATGTGCCCCGGCTTCCGAGAAACTGAAACCGTATAGGAAGGGTCAGGTCATAGGGCTAGCTAGCTTCAGGAAACCATCAACGTAATATTCCGAGCCACACATTTCAGTGTGCTGGTACAGAATGAATAGATCGAGGTTCTTAAGTGGTCTTGATAGGGGACTGTGGCTACGCGGGCACGAAGAGGGCGGCTCTCCCTTGAGCTTGGCAAGGCAAGACGTTCCCGTTCGGGCCGTCTGCCCGCTGTAAGCACGTGCTCACCGGACTTCAGTTACGTCGGTTTAAGCTGTCGGCGCAGGTGAGGCTGCCGAGTCCATCTGAGTGGCCCTTCCAGGACTCAAGATGGCGACCCTTTTTTCCGGTCTCGTTTTTTACTGTCAAAGACCTACTAGTGACAGGACCAATGCTTATATCTGGTTATGGTCCAGCCCATTGCTTACCAAGGGTTACTTTTTCCTGTTAATCTCCTTTGCTTGCTTCATATTCCATGGCTTTCCTTCCCATTCTTGTGTTTGTTCTTCCCCTGAAACATAGCTTCATTACCATCCTTTTCACTAAATAACTTGCTAACTTTTGCTGCTTGCATCCAGGGAACTGCTTTTATTTTTTCTTTTAGCACTTGAGTGCAATTGTTTTTTTTGCTCTCTTCCTCTTGTGCTGCTTCTCCACTCAAATCCCGGGCTCGCGTTCGCCATATTGTTACTCTCTACCCCTCCAGCTCATCCACAGTTTCCCCCGCTCCTCGCCGTTCCACTCACCCCCACTTTTTTTTAATTAGACACCCACTACCCAGCTACTCCGTTCACCTCCCTCCCCCCGCTGCTGTGTCATTGGAGCTTATTCCGCCCGCCTGCTCCACCACTGCTCCCCAACTCCACCTCTTTTTTTTTTTTTTTTTTTTTTTTAATTTGTATTTTTTTTTAGGACAGACAGACAGTGGCAATTTGCTGCTGGACAGCTCGTTTAAAAATCACTGCACTGAAACGTTGAGCACTAGGGCCCAAATTACAAATAAAGTGCAATTTCCTTGTTTGCACCATGGTGCACCTTTAAACAGGTGCACCGGGCATAATAAGGCTCCCCTGGGTACAAATCAGATTACCTGGTTTCAGAGGGCCACCTAAATACTCGATTTAGGGGAGTTAAGCGGAGTGAAGGGTAGTAGCTAATGGGCCACTTACCCCTGGGGTCACTGTACCCCTTGGATGACCACTTACCGTGGGGTGTGGGCATCACCCTGTCCCAAAGGTCCTAATTTCACCAATTTTTGCGATCACTTCAGGTAGCCCACCTTAGGGGTGTGACTAGCCTGGAGGTGTTACACGCCTCCTTGCAAAGCTAATTTCCCGCCTGTCCTGGTGCAAAATGGGCCTCAGGGCAGGGAGTAGCCTCTCCCAGGTCTGGGGGAAGCCAGACTCGCATATCAAAGGGGGTGTGCTCTTTGATGTTCCCTGCCAGGCATTGTTTCTGACCTCTGAGAGCGGGGCTCTCACCTCCTAGGGGGTCAGAAACTAGTCTGTGGTAGCAGGCTAGACAGCGCCAGTCAGCCAGCACACTAGAGAACTAGCTGGGTTCAGGAGGTACCTTTAAGGTACCCTCTGAGTGCATGTATTAATACATCCATCACTGGAATCAGTGCGAGTTTATTAATATGAGGTGTTTGATACCAAACACCATAGGTTTCAGTGAAGCCATTATGTAGCTGGGAAACTCGTTTTGACCAGTGCCCAGTACATACCTTAAGATGGTTTTCCTGTTCACTTGTAATACCCAGCAATGGAACTAGACATTACAGGGGCAGATATGTCCTCACATGTGCTATAATGCCCCGGTTACTTACCAGTAAATCTTCATAACTCCGAGTATTGTCTTCCTCGCCACATGAGTTACGTAGTGAGCTTTAGCTCCACACCAGAACCCTCCAAAGCAAATTAGCATCCCATGCCTCCCATCCCTCCCCAACATGGCCGACCGCCATCACCCTTGACCCAGTATAAGGGGCGGGTCGACCTATCCCACTTCCTGTATAACTACCAAGCCCCAAGAACCACATGAAGCCGATAGCCAAACAGGGAGGGATGGATGGGACCTCATGTGGCGAGGAAGACAATACTCAGAGTAATGAAAATTACCAGTAAGTAACCAGGGTATTACCTCCTCGTAAGTCTTCCTCGCCACCAGAGTTACGTAGTGAGCACATACCCAAGCCCAGCGGCTTCATGGAAACTCACAAGAAACCATAGACAACGGGAAAATGCAAAACAGTAGGCTGAATCCAACAAAAACAAATAAAACAGCCGGACCACAACCAAGAAGACGCACAGAAGGCGCGAAAAACAAGAGCCGGAAGAACCAGCTCCAAGAACTGCCCCAGCAAAGTCCCCCGCAGAAGGAACACCCAACACCACCCGGTAGGGAACCAAGAACAGGAGTGGGAAGGACCAGGCAGAGGCCCAACAGGGATCCGCAGCCGAGCATCCCATGAACGAGGACCAGGAAATAGACAGACCCCTGGCAGGCAGACCGGCACCCGGTCAGACACCACAGAACCATGTGCAATCCAGGTCAGAAAGACAGACAGCTGAATCCAACCACCCAGGTTGGAGATAGAAGGCATACGACCAGATCAGACAGGACCAACAAGACGTCACAGCAGCAAGAAGACGCAGTTTGTGCCAAACACAGCAACACCGCTCGTCGGACTACCAACAGCGAGAGAGCAGAAGCCACCCCAGACCCAATAACCGGAGGGAAAGTAGGCAACACCGTCCACCGGGACTGATGGACAACCGAGGGGACAGTGGGCAGAAGCCCAGGAGCCGGATGCAACACAATACAGACCGGCAGGACCCGCAAGAATGGAGGAGAGCACAGAAAGGACCCCAGCTCCCCAAACCGAACCGCAGAAACAAAGGCCACCAAAAAACCACCCCCATGGAGAGGGACCGGAAGGTCACGGACCCCAGGGGCTTAAACAGACCCCCCAGAAGGGACGGCAACACCAACGGAAGATCCCAGGAAGGCGCAAGGCAAAAATGCTCTAGGACCCTGCAGGAAACAACTCCGAAGCAACCCGGCCACCAAAGGAACCAAACCGCCCAACAGATGACCGCGGAATGGGCGCAAGGCCGCCCACTGAGCCCAAAACGCAGAAGGGGCAAGGCCCAGGGCAAAGCCAACAGAAGGGGAAAGCGGCACCAACTCCAGGGGGCCACCCTGAGACAGCAGGCTCAATAATACAAGAGCCAGGCCCGCAGAGGAAGGCGACGCAGAACCCCCACAGGAAGCGGAGGGCCCCGCAATGGGTAAGGAAGATCAGGGTATGCCCAGCACCCCTGGACAGCCAACTCCCACAGCAGAGGCACCAAGGGAGGCGAACCCAGCCGAGGACCACCAACAGAACAAATGCTTTGTCCAGGCCAATCAAGCACAGAACTTGTGCAATCAAAGGAAACGGAGGAAAAGCAGAAGGTAGGTAGCCCGACCAACGGAACGACAGAGCATCCCGCCGACACGCCCAGGAGGAGTGCGCAGAAGTAAGGCAAATGAACAGCGAACTCCCAAGCAAACAGAGCCACCGCCGGGAACCCAAACTGAGCCGGCAGGGAGATGGAAGCCAAGGAAGGCGAAAACCCCGCCTAAGAACTGCCACGCAGGACCCCGACCCCGGGAGAGGAACCGCCACAAGTGACAATACAGTCAACCCCCTCCAAGGACAGAATCACCCCGCAAGGAGCCAAAGGGAGCGAATACAGCAACCCCCAGGTGAAGGAGGCGGGCCATCACCACCTGAAAGTCCGCCCGGAACTAGAAACATGAAGCCCCCGGAGGACAGGGGTAAACCACAGACAAGCCAAATGAACGGCCCACACACCGCGGAAGCCGGACGAGCAACCCGCCTGAAGGCGATCCAATCGACCCAGCACAGACCAGGAATCCAAGCACGCCCCCCAGGCTGGCAAAAGCCGGAACCACCCAGGAAGGGGACCCCAGAACAGGCAGACCGTAGGAGAGAACTGACACCACCAACCCAGAACGGACAGCAGCAGTGGAGCCACAACCACCGGCAGAACGGAATCCAGAGAACAAGGAGCCCACTGGGACAAGATACGGTCCACCAACGGGACCAGACGAAGACAAGCCCAGGGGAGCACAATGACAGCCACAGACAGCAACACCTGACCCCACAACCACTGATGGAGGTGGAAACCGAGACCAGGAGACAACCCAGGACTCACCGCAAGGAAGCCCTCCGCCCAGCAGGAAAGAACACCATCCCATTGAACATGGGCAGGGAATCCGATGAACACCCAGTCCAGGGTAGGATCCACTTGGGAATACACGCGGAGGAACTGGAATCCCTGACGGGCCAGGACCCCGCAGACCCTCTGGCCTCAAAGAGCCCTCCTAGAGAAAGAAGAGGCAGAGAATAGCCAGGCAACAAGGCACGGAATACCCGAATCCCATCCCAGTGGAGGACCCCAACCAAGGGGGCCAACAGCAATGTGAAAACCCGCGGGGCAGAAGACAAACCAAAGGGGGGGGAACCTAGAAACGGAAGTGCCAGTCCCACACACAAAACAGGAGGTAACACCAAGAGGAAGGGTGGAGAGGAACAAGGAGGCAGGCAACCAGCAGAACCAAGGAAGCCAACACAACCCCCGAACCAACAAAGGAAAAATTGCCTGAAAGAGAGGAAACCAAAGGAAACACTTAGGAAAAACGAATGCTCCCACAGCAAATCCAACACTGGACGGAAGTGCCCAGAAACCGCACACCCCACAAATGCCTGCCAACAGAGCCACCCTATATGGCGTGGACGAAGGCAGGGGTGTGCGAAAGGAGGCCTCCGGCGGGAGGGAGATAAAAACAAACGGGATCCCACTCGCACAATCCGCAGAGGCCACGGATCCAAGACAGAGGCCACCCAGGCCCTGATGAAAGACACCCAATGCCCCCTCCACCGGATCCCCGACAGCTGGAACCCGAGGTGAAGCAGGACCCGGACGCCGGGCCAGAAGCAGCCTGTCGAGATCGGGAGTAGGCGGAGAACGGGGCGGCCGTGACCAGTCCCATGAAAGGGCAAGCCCCCCTAGGTGGAGAAGAAGAAGCAAAAGCCACCCAGGGGCCAAGACTCGGCCTCTGGAAGGACGGACCGGTCCCCAGGAAAAATCACTAATTAAAAACGTACCACACTAGGATACTTTCACAGCATTGGCAGGATTCAAACGCCTGTCCAGCGAGACATATTGCCACCAGAGGCACAAGACACACCTATGAGCTGTAGCTCCTTGGTATCCAACAGCCGTCTAGCCCCAGCCGGGACACACACCACACCCTCCAGGGAGGAAACCAAAAACCTGAGAATAGGGAACAATGCAAAGTAGGGACAATACACCAAACAAATCGGAAGAGGTGGCCCTGTGAGTCACAAAATCCTAGGGCATGCGACCAGAACCTTAAACAGAAAAACAGAAGCGCAGCTACCCACTAGGTAGAGGACCGGGACGCACCCTAGATGTGCCGCCATTAAACGGATCGCAGCAGAGCCGAAGAGGGAAGGCAAGCTCCCACTCAAAAGGAAAGAACTGCAGGCACCCAGTACCAGACGACAACTGCATATTGAAAGAAATGTTTGTCACCACAAAAGGCTTAAGGCAATGTCCCTAATGCGAAAAAGGACCCCTGAAACACAAAAGCAGATTGGCGAATCAGTAGGAACTGGAGAAAGGTAGACGGTGGCGGGAACTGTACGGCTCCTCCACCCTGCAATGCACAAGGAAAGGGAACAAACGCTTGTGCCCACAATCATACAAACAAGGCATCGAAAAGAAACCAGTACCTCACAGAGGGATTCAACGGAAAAAAAGGAAAGCCGCAAGTTAACTGCCAGCAACCCCTGCTGGCTACCCTTGTACTGGCCACGGGCTGTAGCAAACAAAAATGCGTCCAGTGCGGGAAAGTTAAGGTAAAGGCAGCGGCATGCTGGCCACAGCAGGGAACCAGACATGCAAATCCAGCCATACCCAAGGGGTTGCAATCACCAAACAATAGTCGTGAGGCGGGCCATTTCGCGGACCACTGCAATGTGCAAAAAGCGACGTAATAAAAGGCCTAAAGCCACTGTTACTACCATGCGATATTCCATCCAGGCACTAACCAGCCCCTACCCTACTGAACTGTGAAAGCAGAAGAGAGTCGGTGCTTTCAGGGTGGTAGGAGGTAGGCCAACCCCTGATAAAACCGCCAATCACACAACACTCACCAAACCGCTGGAGTGCAAAAGACAGAACGACAGGCCCGCAAAAGGGCTGTAGTATACAGGGCCCCACGAACTCCCAAAAAAAAGAAGCAAAGTAGGCGCAGATGCCTGAAGTCTGCGGGAAGCAGGTGAGGCCGCGAGAGGCTCCGCCCCCCTGGAGGCCAGACAGGCCGGAAGACGCAAAGAACCTCCGGTCGCCCAACGCAGAGTCAGAGCAGAGACGCAGAGAGAGCGGCACGCTCCCCACGACCTTCCAAGTCCTTAAATGCAGAAAACAAACAGTCTGGGAGCAGGTGCGCTGGGCAGCAAACACCGCCGCATCCTCGCGACCCCCACCGGTAGCAGTGAGCAGACCGAGGTGAGGCCGAAAGTGCAGGGCCAAATAATACGGCAGAAACCCATGCCGCCAGAGCCCGCTAATGCAGGGCTGGAAAAAAAAAAACAGCATAGTCCAAGACCACCAGAGCCTGCGCAAAGCAGGGCAGAACACAACAGCTGAGCCCCATACCACCAGAGCCTGCTAGCGCAGGGCTGTGAAACCAAGCACAAGGGGAGACACCCAAGTCACCCATGGTGGCCACGAGGTGTGGGGGAAAGGGAGGGAAACCCAGAAATTGAGCCCGCTCGTGCAGGGCCTCCTCCCCAGGGCCGTGGGACCCGCTAGAGCAGGACCTCGGCCCCCACTTACCTGAAACGTGCATATGGAGAGTCTGCAGCGCAGAACAAAAGAAACAGCAAGTGGGATGGGTCGACCCTCCCCTTATACTGGGTCAAGGGTGACGGGGGTCGGCCATGTTGGGGAGGGATGGGAGGCATGGGATGCTAATTTGCTTTGGAGGGTCTGGTGTGGAGCTAAAGCTCACTACGTAACTCATGTGGCGAGGAAGACTTACGAGGAGGTAATGCACCCTGCATTAGGGCTCTGAGGCCTGCTGTAGAGGCGACTTGCATATAGCCCATGCAGTGTCTGGCATGGTTTGCACCATGTCACGCAGCCTGTGATGGCAGCTTGTGTGGAATTTGTGTGTGGGTCCCTTAGGGTGGCATAAAATATGCTGCAGCCCTTAGGGACCTTCTTTAGTACTCATTCCCTAGGTACCAGGAGTACCAGTTACTAGGGACTTACAGGGCTACTAAAGTCCTTAGCCAATTGTGTACAATTAGACATCACCATGTTTTAAGGAAAGAGCACGGGCACGGAGGTCTGGTTAGCAGGCCTCCGTGCACTGTCAGAGTTGAAATTCAGCATCTAGTAGATAAAAAGTGAACAGTGTGTGTGTGTGTGTGTGTGTGTGTTCGTGTGTGTTCGTGTGTGTTCGTGTGTGTTCGTGTGTGTTCGTGTGTGTTCGTGTGTGTTCGTGTGTGTTCGTGTGTGTTCGTGTGTGTTCGTGTGTGTTCGTGTGTGTTCGTGTGTGTTCGTGTGTGTTCGTGTGTGTTCGTGTGTGTTCGTGTGTGTTCGTGTGTGTGTTCGTGTGTGTGTTCGTGTGTGTGTTCGTGTGTGTGTGTAGGGCAACTACAACAAAAACACAGTTTCCTACAAGGTGGGTCTGTGAATGGACTAACTTAAAAGTCCTGCAGAACAGAGCATGCAAAATGCCTCTCAGCGAACCTGGAAGATCAGACAGTAGTGCTTCATGAACGTATGGAGTGACGCTCCTATAGCTGCCTAGCAGATCTCCAGGACAGGAACTCCACATACCAACACAGTGGTAGCATCTTTAGCTCTGGTGGAACGAGCTTGCAGTCCTTCCAGAGGCTGCTTCTTGGCCAAAGCATAGCAGATGTTAGTGCAGAGCACAATCCAGCAGGATATAGTCTGCTTGTGCACGGCCTTCCCTTTTTTCCCTCCAGCCAAAAAAGGTCTGATCATCCACTCCATGTTCTCTGGTACAATTGATATAAAAGTACCTTGCTCTTCAAGGGTCCAAGCTAAGGAGTCCCTCCTCCTCTTTAGAGAGGGGTGAGGTAGAGCATAGAACTCCAACAGGATAATCGTTTAATTGACATGGAATGACGTAACGACTTTCAGCAAGAAGGATGGTCTCATCTGCAGCACCAGTTTGTCTGGGATAAGGTAGTGTACGGCAGGTTGATGCAGAACTTGAAGCTCACTTATATGCCACACTGATGCTATGGCAATGAGGAACACCATCTTGAGAGTGAGAAGCAGATGCGGTATCAAGGTCACTAGCCTCCTACAAGTCATCATACCAATTCTTCTTGTGATAAGGTAGGACAGTCTCATTACCAGCAATGTAATCATTGTCCAAATCCGTGCCGTGCAGGGTGTGCAATAGTCTTGGAGAAGGCAGACCTAGCGGAGGAAGCGGGACCTCTATGATGGCCGAGTGCAGAGAGGAAGATTAGGGCCTTCTCTACCGGCATCAACAGAGATGACATTGGCTTTTAAGTACCAGGTATCAGTGTAGACCATTGCATCAGAGGCAGAGCAAAGACTGGAGACAAAGGCGGCCCGCGCTGACTGCAAACCCACCAGCGCTATCCCAGGTGAAGAACCTCTCAGCTCTATGGGGCCCAGAGGCGTGTTTAGAGGGAGTCGGAAAGCAGTTGGAGCATGGCCACCCAGAACTCTTTGATCTGTTTAAAAGTAGTAAATGGCCCAGGAAACTCAGGTTGTGCTGGAACAAGTTGTGGGATTAGCTCCGAAGTTGAATGACTGAGAGAGAGTTCAAGATGCATGGTGCCGCTCCTGTGCCTTCTCAGGGGAATGTGGGTGACTTGAAGAAGCCAAATCCTGCTTAGATTTCTTTTGTTTTTTGTTTTTGACTTACCCGAAGATTTTGATCAAGAGGAAGACAAACTGTGAAACAACTCTGAGAGTTCTGGATATCAAACAGGACTGGAACCAAACTTTTGACTTCTCATTGCGGAGTCTTCCGGTGCTTAGCGATGTAGCGTTTCACCTTGCTGTCTTGTATGGCGGTCAGGTTTATCAACATGCAGTCACTGCGGGACTTAGCATTGAGGCTCAACCCCAGGCACCACAGGCAAACCTGATGAGGATCTGCCACAGACATCTGTTTGCAACAGTCCTTACAGGGTTTAAAGCCTGTCATTTTGGGAGGTGACATGTCCCTTGCACATTGTACACCATTTTTTTGGGATTGAGGTAAGGGTATCAAAGAAACGAAAGGTAGCTCAAAAGCTGTGTCTGGTGGCATGGAAAGAAAGGAACTGACATCTAGCACAAGGGAGTGGGGCCTATATAGGCTCCTCACATAATTTCCGTAGCGAAGCAGTGTTAGTGCAGAGCTGCATGGCTTCACCAACTGACGCGCAGAGGTACAGCTGAAAAGTTTCTGGAATCAGTTGGAAACTTGGGGGATAATCGAAAGCTGAGGAATCTGCGGTTAGATGTTTCTATCAGAAAGTGAGTGCCTCATTTAAAGGCAGTGTGGCTCAGTAGTGGTCTGCCCCGGCTGGAGAACTTGGGTCAAGATATTGGCTTTGAGATCGAAAGTGGGGGAGGTGGAGGTCGAGAACTTAATCCGGCTTCCGTATGACCATCGCAAAGTAAGCACTCTCTTCAGTGGCAGCACTGGGAGTGTTAACAGGCCAAAATCAGGAGAGGTGTCAAGGAGAGACAGTTTGACCAACACTAGTTTCTAAGACAACTCTGTGAGGGTTGGAAAGTGTCTCAGGGGCTTACCTTCCTTGTGTAGGTCACCGTCACCATGTCTCCTTATCTTATGGTTAGGTCTCCTCTTCTGTGACAACTTCGAAGCCGGGAACCTTAATGCCCGAGTGAGGTCGTGACTCTCTTACCCTGGTGGTCATCATTGGTTCTGGCCTAAAGAGTTTTGCCTCACGCTCTTTAACGGCCTTGGGATACATTCTATAACAAGATTCATATGACGTTGAGTCATGGTCAGAACTGAGGCACCAAAGGCACATGCAGTGATTATCAGTGATAGACATCTCACTCTCACAGTATTTGCATGGCATGAACCCTGATCGCTCAGCGTGAGACACTGCACTCCACCAGAAAAAAAAAAGCTGAAGAAAAGTTTGAAAAATTACAGACAGGATTATTTTAAAGAGCGAGCCCTGAAACAATTTAGGAGCGGAAAAAGGGGAGCTGACATGAGGACGCTGGAGTGGGTGCTCTATGGCTTCGGTGACATCACAATGGCGTGGCTTCTGGTGCTCATGTGAATGCAGCACCACCTACTGGTGTGGAAAAGCTATGGAAAAGATTCTGGATCCAGTCTAGTACCTGGGATATTGAAAAGGTGAGGAATCTGCAGGTAGAAGTACCCAACAGACATTCACATTACTCATAGTAACGGTGAATATTCAAACAGATAAGCATGAACAATTTAGCTGACCATGTGCAGCCTTGGAACATTTTCTAGTACTGGCAGCACAGTAGTAGAGCTTCCATATAGTCAGATGTATAGATGAACCGCCCATGTCAATAATACATGGCATAAATCACATTTTTACATTGTTAAAGATCAAAGGCTGGCACCAAAAGTTTCTGATGCCAATTAAATCTAGCCACTGCCCTACTTTTGAAAGTTTCTTAGCACGTATCTCCCCACTTTATTCCTTAATGACACTATCCCTAAATGGTAAAGGCCACTTTCCTAAAAAGCAGAGACTTTATTACAACAAGTACTCTAGGTGCAATGTAAAGAAAGATACTACTATCATGTCATGTCATACCTTACTCCATCCGTTCGTGTGACCTGCTGCCTCTTGAGTTCGTTCCTTGAATTCCTCATAGGACAGAACACTGCACGAAGAAAAAAACAAAATTAGCAATTCTTTTTTGAATATAAAAATAAAGTAGCAAAGTTAGCATCACTAAATACAGCTACATACATTGACACTATTAATCTGGTTCAGGACTTCAATTAGTTTATCCTTAAAAAAAAAAAACCTGAACCGCTTTCTTCGTCATTGGTGACAGAGGGGAACCTAATATTCACTAAACTGTAGAACTTTAATAATATTTGTTCTGAGAGACTGTATTTTGGTAGGTACAATGTTGGGGAGTTTTGTGAAATAATGCAAAACCTACATTAGTGAGACTAATTCATGCTGTGCAATGCAATGCTCTCACAGACCCAATTTAAGCTTTAGCTGACAGCCACTGGCGTGGCACAGAGAAACACCTTCACCACTCCAGAGGAAGACGCGCACTCTTGAAGCTTCCCTGCTATGGTGGCAGTTGCTTTTCTCCTGCAGCTTTGGGTGTAAGACCACCAAGGTTTACAAGGATAAGCAAACATTTGCGTCTTCCTGAAATGAACCGCTAAGACTGCCATGACGTTGGTGAAAGCGCAAGAAGGGGACTTTTCTTCAAGTGGCCAAATGCTAGATTAATTAGAGAGTTCTGTAAAGCACTGCATTAGCGGTGCAGTCACTGCAGACTGCCAATGCGGGATCAAGAAAAGTACAAACGCAATAACAGGGTGTTAGATTCAAATCACTGAAGGCCAGGCTCTCTTACAATTTTTTTTAGCAACACAAGGAAACTGGAGTTGAGATGTAGGAATGCCAGAAAAGTTCTGTTACGTTAAGTTCCTCAAAGTTTGGTTTGGATCTCGGAGTTGGGGCATTCCACAATCTAGGTCCCTGGAATTTAACCCTCAGCTTTCAGACATTTGCAGTTGGTCTTCAGGTTGTGTGTGGGTAATAGTCCTGAGCAAATTTTAAGGGTAAAATATGTTTTGCGTACAACACAGAGAATCTTAATGTGGATTCTCTTCACCCCCACTAAACAGTGATGTACTTCCAGGTCAGGACTGAAATAGTCCCTTATAAAAAAAGGCCAGCACATTGGTATTGGAGCCTCTATAACCTGTTAATGAGTTTCTTCAAAAGACCAATGCAGATTATGGTATAACGCTCTAGGGACACCATCCACAAGGCTTTCATCCGCTGTACTCCGAGGTTCGTTTGGAGGACTGGGAGACATTTAATAGAATTCCTACGTTTTCACAGTTGCCGTAGTTGAAGAACGTGGACTTAGGTTGGGGAACAAGATGAAAGGTAACCTGGACTGTTATTGCTCTTCCTAATGGCACTGCCTCAGTTTTGGCTTTGTTTATACAAAAGAAGCTGTTCTTCATCCAAAAGAACATATAGTTTAAACACCTTATTAATTCTGCACTGGTTCGCTGGTCCATGATGCAGCTGAATATAGATGTGGGTGTCATTGTACATTTGGAGGTTCACATGCTTTTGCTGTGGCTGGTGAGATAGAGAGTGCATATTAATGTTGAAAAGAAGACAGGATGGGGAACAGCTGTGAGGAGCCCTACATCATACTGTGCTGGATAACTATTCTACAGTCACTTACTTGACTTGTAGCTTTTGGCGGGAGACTTGTATAAATAATCTGGGGAGTCCTGCTTTCCAGGGGGCTGAATGGAAGAGTGATTTTGAGAGGTACAGGGACATGAAGGAGCAAACTGTGCAGGAATGGGGTTGAACAGGACTACCATTTGCAGGATTCTTCCTATTAAGGACGACTGAATGTATATTCACCACAGCTTTATGGTAAAAATATAGATATGAGAAATCTTAATGGCGTTGGGTGTGAAGAGGATTACTTCCAACTGAAAATCTCCTGCTAGTTTATCTTCTCATGCATGGTGGAAGTGGCCTATTTTTACAAGAAAATGCAATTCATCTTGGGATCTCTTCCATTTAATGAAAATGCAATAACTATTTTTTTTGTGTGTATGTGTGTATACACACACACACACACAAACAAAACACCGCAATTGTGTTTGCGATTTCTTATTTAATACACTTATTCTTCTCCCCTTTTTTCCTCTTCTTCACAAATCAACTAATTTTATTATCTTAAAAGGTGCAATAATTTAACATCCTCATTCCTGGGCTTCATTCATCGGACCATCACAGGCCACCATTTTAAACTTTATGATCACTAGATTAGTTTGTAAATATTTGGTCCTGGTGAGGACTCTCGGGCATCTTTTTAGACTAAATTCTCAACAAAGAGGCACTAATGTAAAAGTTCTCCGTCTTGTAAAATCTAGGACATCCCACGTCAGTCAAAGACGTTACTTGGTTACTAGAACAATATAATACATACAAATAATCTGTTTGTAATGCACATCGTTACACGCAGTGTGATCTACAGGAGCACTGAATAATTTTAAAGATTTTTTTGTATTAATCTGATTACATTCTTTATAACATTCCATAGTCGTCTTTTACTAATGCATGTTTCTGTTGCATATACACTACAGGAGATAGTGACAGCACGGTGTATTGGCCCGAATATTACCTAGATTTTATGTTAAATCAACACTGTACTTATGAACTGCAGTCCTCGAAATTCTGACTATCATTAAAATAACCTGGTGGAGCTATTGTTCAGAGTGTAATAAGTACACCAAGTTCCATGCTGATAGACCTATTCTCTGAAAAATTGAATGCACGTTGCCTGCACAGCTCTGGACTCTCTGGATCATGCTTTACTGCATGCGCTGAAAGGAAGGAAAGCACTGATGTGGGATGGGCAAGGCATGCAAAGCTAGTGCTATTGTGTATAATACAAGTGTGAATATTTTGTAGTGAGCATGTGTGGTTGCAATGTCTTCAGATAAAGTGTGATGTAGCAGTCTTGAAAAAAGCATGTGAGGTGTTGGGTTTCATTTGTGCTTATTGAAGGCGATATTTCATGCAATGTCTGGATATTCGAGGTTCACTGTTATAGTGGTGGTGGATGTGTAGGATGATTTCACATGTTATGGATGTACGGAATAATATGGTGGTAACCCCATGCAAACACAAGCACTGTAATGAGTTGAAGGGACTTGGGCCTAGAGTGGTAAAAAATGTGGAGTTGGGCGTGACATATTGCTGTGTGGATCGGTTGACGTTTGATGCACTGTGGATTATGCGGAAAGAGCATGCCAGGGACGTAGGATTCCGAGTTGGTATTTAACAGAAAGTAAATCTAGGATATATGTAGGGCTAGGGTTTACATAAGAGGTGTGTTTGGAAAATAAACTAGCCATAACACACCACACTTTTTTTTTTGCAGTTTTTTTTATAACAGAAACTCAGCCAGAGGAGCACTTCAAATGAGCACACCAAACTATGTCACATAAGGTCAGATCCATTTCCTTTTTTGGGGGCGAATTTGGATATTAAGTTGAGCCGACGCCTGAACTCGAACCTGGATTCCCAGTTCTGGTTTTTATCAGACTTTCCAGTGTTATTAATTTTGCTTGCAGAAAACTTGGGGATACTTCAGATTACTAAAATGCTTTGCATGACTGAAGAACTGTATTATTCTACTTTCACTTTCTAAGACATGCACAAATAGTTATCCCATGGGCACATAAAACGCTTGCCAGAATAAGAAAGTTTGTAGCATTTCCACAACTTCAGATGGTTCTGACGCTTTAAACTCAAGAGCATGTTTGCTCCAGTCGCCAATGTTTGTTCACTGGACTTTATAAGCCATGTGAAAACTTCTTTATCGCAGGATCCTCTTGGAGTTGCAGTGCGTAATGAACATTTGGACATCTATGGGGCCGAAGACTTATAACATTCTGTACAAAATGCAAAGTAATGTGAATGCAATTCTTCCAGCTTTGGGGAGTCAGGTGAGTGATCTAAAAGAAGATTCTACAGAAAGACCACTAGTTGGAGTCGAGTCAGTTACTTAAGTCATCAGTGTGTAAGCCATTATGATAGTCCTCTATGTTCAGTACAATGGCGTGCACTAGGTCTACCTTTTATTTAATAAAGAAGAGTGATAGCAATTTCTATGGTAATTTTCATGGTAATCAAACACTTTGGTGAGCATTTTAATTTGGGTTGGAGCCACACAGTTGTGAGGAAACCAATATAACTTTTAGGTTTCAGAACATAGCCACCTGTGCTGTATCTAGTCAAAGGAGATTGGCCAGGTGTTGAGTATGTGGTTTTGGGGAGATGTCCTTGCAGTAGCATTTCTATTTTCACTCGGTTTGAACAAAGACTGCTCTTTTGCTTTCCATTTTAATTTGGACAACTCACTTCATCCCCCAGCAGGGTGTCAAATGCATATATTTGGTATTTAAGATGGCGGAAGTCATTAAAGTTGACTAAAAGACTAATGTACACTTTGAAGCGCAGGGAAGTGGGTGATGAGGCTTGTGGCGCCCCACCCATAAGATGTCTGGCTACCCAGTTGGCTCGATGAGTTTGGTCTCAGATGGGAGCTTATAACCACTTTTGGGGTGTCTGGAATCCTCATGGCAGTAACTACTTGGTAGCTCATAAGAATGGCTTATGAGAGTGCGCAGCAGGCATTCAAAAGATGCAGAAATATTAGGACTGCATTGCTATTGCTTTCCTGATTGGATGGTAGGTCTTCTCTGACAGATGTATGTGCTTTCAGTTTTGACTATTGAAACAAGGCAGAAATAGAAAGTGCCAGTAGGAAAACCCTCAATCAAAATAGTCGACTTTGGCATGGTTCCATGCAAAACACCATCAAAGAGGACTGTCAGCCAAAATAAGACATCTTTTACAGATGTGCATTATATGAATTCAAGGCAGCTAAATCTATAATTCCACAATAAGCAACTTCTTGTTCCATTTGAAGGGTGTAACCCTTGTGTAGAAGGATAATACAATTATATTTTTCACTAGACAAAATAAATAGGCAAATTAAAAGGGAGAAAAGAAAGTAGGGGAAACGAACGTTGTAATGAGGCCTTACAAGAAGATGGATGGGTCGCAAGCTTCAGGAAGCTGTTAAGGAAAAGCTGTGATAAAGAAGGGTCAGCGGAATAGAATGCAGGCCTGGTTAATACAGTGAACCCAGACAGCTCAAGGCAATGTTTTAATATTAGAAAAATATGCAAAGGATAAACTGCAGGACACGCCTTCTTAATACTAATTCACTAAATTCACAAGTAGGAACAGGCCATGTTTTCAACCCCTTCACTCTCTCCCAGGTTAATCTGACACTGATCCGGAGTTTGCCCAGAGGGAAAAAAAACGCTTCTAATTCAGATTACAGATGCCTGTGACCTGAAGACAAAAGGCGTTAACTCTAGAAAGCTGATCTAATGACACTTGTCAAGTTAAATTAGTTCAATTAAAAGGAATCAGCAGAAGTCACTATCGAGTGCATGCTGCACCTTTTCAACAGCTAAAACCTCTTCAACACCCGCTCACACTGATATTATAACCCGCTGCCAAAGACTATATCGAATGTTAAAGGCCCTAAACCAGAGCTATAAGGCCTATAACGAGGGAGAAGGCCTTTAACAACCGGTATAGCCTGAGGCAGAAGGGCTATAAGGTTATTAGAACATTCCACCTACTTAAGGCAGAAAGGTCTAAATTAAAAAGGGAGAAACATAAAGACAATCATTGTTGGAGCTCCGGGCTCATACCAGCCATTTACTCCATTGTCTTTAATGGAGCTCTCAACATTCCAATGTTCTAATAGTTTTTATATTTAAAGAGCAAAGACCCTCAAAGGTCAACCCACAGCTGAGGATACAACGTACTTTAAAAAAAATTCTGATTTCTTTCCAACCTTACAGGCGGAGGCAGATGGCATTATTAAAATGTGCTTCATAGAGTGACCACAATGGGATCAATGGGAAGGCGCCCTCGAGCAGATCATAGGACCATGAGGTGGAGCTCCTGAAAACGAAACCAAGTGGACTTCACAACACTGATATTCCTGTCAGTCCTTGATATTTCCGGGCCTTCTTTTTTATGATAAATGAATTGTGGTACGGCTAAGTTTCCAGTAAGTTCTGCACTCGACTGTCAGTAACCGCACCTTCAGCATAAAGAGGCATTTACAGTGCATGCATAAACCAAAGACACTCCCTTTTCTAGTAAAAGGGAATTCATAAATACAAGGAGAGCCTTGAAAGGTTTTAAAATTCTTGCTGAAGGCTCAACATCAATTTGAATTACAGCTAAATTCCATTCGCAGTCCAGCTAGACCATACATTTTAAGTTTGAAAATTTCCAGCTGCTCTACTGCTTGAGTATTGTTTATTTCAGATCCTAAGAATACTTAAAACGTTTAAAATTCTACAGTGCAAAAAAGCAATAAAAATTAGATGTAGATGCTTCCCATAGCAAAATATAGCACAAAATGTTGTCCTGAAAGACAGATTAAAAAAAAAATGGCATAAAGTTGCCACAAAAAAAGAAAACCACTTAGAAAAACGTAATACTTAAAGGAAAATTTGAATATTGCACTGCTGAGGAAAAACCCTGCTGAGGATTCATTTACCAGGGATAAAACCCATAAATGTGTAAAGTTGGGAGAGACTGCACAGAAGTAAAAACAAACAACCACTGTCTCAGAGTAACAATGCTGCAAAGCGATTAGTGCAAAAACAACAAGGTGATGGATGGAATGCTAGATTAATTCTCAGCCACTGGCAATTGCTTGGACTGTATCCCAATCCATCGGTTTTTGCCCACCATGCCACCTCAGTTTGGACCCAGCCATATGCAAATCAGTCTTGACCCTGCTCCCCATGGGAACAGTCCAGCCCGAACTGCCAGGCCAAGTCCTTCCTGAACCGGAACAAAAGCAACCTATGATTGAATTCGTCCTAGTTGGGGCTCTTCAGCCAGGCATAGCTTGGTTCCAATGGCACAGTGAGCCCAGTACCCACGTCTGGGCATAGCCGGCACACTTAGGGCGTCAAATGCAAAAACAACAAGGTGATGGATGGGATACTTGAATTAAGCTCAGCCGCTCAGGGCTGCATCCCAATCCATCAGTTGTCGCCCACCCTGCCACCTCAGTTTGGACCCAGCCATATGCAAATCAGTCTTGACGCTGCTCCTTATGGAAACAGTCCAGCCTGAACTGCCAGGCCAGGTCCTCCCTGAATCGGAACACAATCACCCTAGCACCGGTTTCGCCATAGATAGGAGCAAGGTCAAGAATGATTTGCATGTAGCTGGCTCTAAACTGAGGTGACATGGTGTGCCAAATAACCATGGATTGGGATGCAGCCCCAAGGAATTACCAGTGGCTGAGATTAATTCAAGCATTCCATCCATCACTTTTTTGTATACTTGAGTGTGTCGCCCTAAGTGGGACAGGTATGCCCAGACGTGGATCCTATGCACACTGTGCCACTGGAACAAAGATGTACCTGGCTGATAAGCCAATAACTAGTGCAAAACTGGTCCTGGGTTGCTTGTGTTCCAGTTCAGGGAGGACCTGGCTTGGCAGTTTGGGCTGGACTGTTACCACTGGAGCAGAGTCAAGACTGATTTGCATATAGCCAGGTAACATTATGTGCAAAACAATGGATTGGCATGGGCCCACTTAATTAACAGTGGCTGAGACCAATTCAAGCATTCCATCCATAACTTTTTATATACTTGAGTGTGTTGCCATAAGTGGGACGAGTATGCCCAGATGTGGTTTCTGTGCACACTGTCACAGGAACCAAGTTGTACCCGGCTGATGAGCCCTTAACTAGGGCGATACCGGTCATGGGTTACTTGTGTTCCAGTTCAGAGAGGACCTGACTTGGCAGCTTGGGCTAGACTGTGCCCACTGGAGCAGGGGTCAAGTCTGATTTGCATATAGATGGGTCCAAAATAAGGTGACGGTGTGCAAAATAACAATGGATTGGGATGCTGCTCCGAATAATTAGCAGTGTCTGAGATTAATTCAAGCATTCCATTAATAACTTTTTTGAACACTTGAGTAAAGTGATTATTGGCATAATATTGAGACCATGAACACATTAAGTATCTTGATAGGTAAATTCAACTGGCGTAAGGTTTGCTTCCAAAACAGGTGAGGCACTTAGAATTGCATAATTCCCATAGATTAGCCACTCTCCCGGTTAAGGAAGTCAAACCCTATTAGCTGGTGTTCACAATGCTGTAGTCTACAGAAAAGAGCGATCAAATCTTGCATATTGTGACACAGAAAATGACTGATGATAGGAGAGAGACAAATAGACAAAACTACAATGCAAGCAAACTCAAGACAGCCTGCAACAGGGAGTGACAAATGTCAAATTAGTCCCATTTGGTCACTAATGCAAAATGCAGTCCAGGTGATATAGTTTGCTTGAATAGTAAGTTGTTTTGTCTAATTGCATTAATTTTCTCACTACTCACGAGCACTGCACCTTCACTTTGCACTTTCTTTGATGCGTACTTCATTTAATATGGTTACCTTGCTCTCATTTGCATGCAAGCATCAATATTGTTCATCGTATGGAGTTTGGACTTATTACCTGTTACTTGAATGAGATATTAGCTTGGTGACGATGCAATTGCACCTTCTGCAAATTGCCTATTGTTAAATGTAAATTAATCCGCAAGAACCATTGTATCTATATATTAGCTATGGCAACCAGGTTCTAAGGAATACAGGGTTGCCCCATGATTACTTGCTGTGATGGGAGAGAGGTGTTTTTTTCCCCCACATCTAATTCCTAAAAATTTGACTAGAAAAAGAGCTCAATGGCTATCAAGCAGGAGATTTTGGAGCCGCGAATCCTGGTCTCTGCTGGCTTTCCTGTGGAACTAAAAGTAGTGCATAATGAAAAGAGAATCATGTTTTCCCAAGCTGATTCCGCTAAAGTTGTTGAGTAGGGTTTGGGTCCTACTCGGACACGTCGTACACTTAGAGATGTGGTGGGGAGCGAGGGGTCTGCTTTTAGGGAGACTGGATGGTATCCTCTCGTTTAGTAAGTGTTGTCTCTCCGCTTTCTTTTAAGTTGCTCCTAGGGCAGCTACACAGTCACTATCCTAGTGAAACGACATTTAACGAAATATTAATTTTAACCATCCTTCTGTTGATATCCCTTCCAGATGGAAACTGTTCTAATCTGGATGGGATACTGAATAGAGGCTGTTTTGACAATGTTTGTGGTTCAAGACTTGTGTGGTGTCTCCGTTCTGAATAAATACATTTAAACATGCACCACATCTAAACCTCAAAGGTATTCTTATTTTACTTTCCCTTTAGGGAAACCTTTCACCTAAGCATCATTTAAAAAGTTGATCATTTCTAATAGATGTATTAGGGGAACTGGCAATAACGTTGCTAGTGTCTAGACCCGTGGGTTCTGGGACGGTGGAGTTGGGGGCTGAGAATTGATGTTATGCAGGGAGTAGTTTTGTGGGATCTTTTAGCATCAAATTCTCTGTCCGTACCGGAATCAAGGATGATGCATCTCTCTTCATTTATTTTCTACTCCCAGCACTTCAAATGTTATCCACCAACAACTATGTAAATCTTCAAACTGCATTTTACATAAGCAGGAAATTATGTCATCACCAATACAGAAAAAAACAATCACATAACAAAGTCTATACGATCAAACCCTTCTCAGATTGTCTCGTCCTCTTTTCTTTTTGCTCTCTTTTCAGATAAATTTGACCAGGACTTTGGGCTCTTATTCTTTTGTGTAATGTTAAAATGTGCTGTATTTTACTGTTGCATCAGTCTTGGGTGGCTCCTGTACACTCCCCAGTGCAATTGTCTTGTGCCTGTCCCACCCACCCTTATAGCTTCAACCCCCCCCTTTAACCGCCCCACCAGCAAGATAGGAACTGGTAGAAGGCCAGATAGGCTTAGGGGCATGGTGAACCTTTAAGATTTTTCCCTAGGTGGATTCTCGGTCACGAGTACCACATGTACATGGCTCGCCTCCAGCCAGGTCAGCGGAGGAGGCAAAGTGGATGTGCACTTAAAGCTTAAACAACTCAGGAGGCCTGGCCTCAGTACTTAGCAGGGTTCTAAAATTAGACAGCTCTAGAAACTCGAGGCGTCTGAGAAGGCGCAGCGACCCATCTGGCCTTGGCACCCAATTAAGAGCAACAATTACCTTAAGACCCCCGTCACTGATCGAAGCCATATTTCAGACATGTTGGAAGCTTAGGATCTTAACCATCTCAAGTCTTCGGAGTGGGTCCCGGCGGACAAGACTGCCCACTAATTGGCATTAGCAGGAATGCACTACCATAGGTTTTTAAAAATCTAGACAGTCATACGAACACTAAAAGACAACATATTCGTAGAGAGGCTTGATATTATGGAGTGTCCTACGTGATGGGTGTTTTCTTTATCGTTGATGACACCATTTCATGGTTGAGGTACATGTATTTTGAAGAGGTTCCATGTTGTTAATAGCTAAACTTTGAAGTGCTGGGAATAGAAAATAAATGGACAGATGCATAATCCTGACCTCTGTTGCCTTACTAGAACTGAAACATTCCATTACAAAAGCTATGAAGTTTTACATTTCGAAGTACAGAAGGAGTCGAGGCGCCCGTCTAGTGAACTATTTCAAAACCTCAACTGACGTCAAACAAACATTTTAGAATGTCTATTGTTGATGATGGTTAGAGATGCAGGACAAAGGCAAAGAACTGCTTTCTGGATGGACCCTTTAACTTGTAGATAAGACAGGGATGTTAATAGTGTTTACCACATAGTGTTTAGATTTTTCTGTAGCATATATGAAATAGGATATTTGATTCATATAGACCCAATACCATTTAAGTTGACCATAACTTTCACCTACACAAACATATAACCTCATTGTTTAACTACGTGACACCACTCAACTTAATGACCTCTATGCAAAACAGTTAAGCTAATTTAGACCACACAGAATGGTCTTCAGAAAAGTGGGATGTATGTTTTCCTAGTAGGCAAATAAGAACATATAAGATAAGGGTGGATAAAGCAGTGTATGTTACCATAAATGTAGGTATTATGGGGATAAAGGCCACAGAGTATTGTCCATTGCCCTGATAGCAATTAAGAGGTGGTTTGTGCAGAAATATTAAACACCCAAAGCGTGATAAGAGGAAGGCTTGCAAGTAGTCTAACCCCAAGCAATCCCTCGGGCACATCTCAACCCATGAGCAAACCTGGTTGCAAAAGATGATGATCCACAACGGGCTCTTAAAATAGACACCATTTTGAAATACTGAGCCACGGAAGGGGTCAGAGTGTTGTTGTTTACTGACTTTGTTGTTACAAGTATAAAGTTAATTTTGAAAGAACATCTGACAACACCTAATTATCCATTTCTCTAATTTAGGAAATAAATAAAATCAATCATGCGAAAGCACATTTAAAAAGGACCAGCAAATTGCAAAGGCTGAGCTAATGCTTGAATTAATATCCCAGCCACTGAGTTATCCCTCGGAACTGCGTTCCAGTGCGTTGGTTTATTCCAGAAGTGAGTCTCGTGCTTAGTGTGCCATATGCCAAAATTAGGCTGAGATTTCTTGCGTTACTGCCTGGAGGGGACAGGGCCTGGAAATCCTGGATGGACTGTTCCTGTTCATGCAGGAACAAAACTGATTGCATATGGCTGGTCTCTGTCTTGGGTGGAACAGGGCTGAACAAGGCTCTGAGCGATCACTAGTGGTTGAGATTTATTCAAGCATTCCTTCCGCCAATTTATTATTTGAGGTAGAAAAGTTAGACGCATGGTTAAACTGATGAAGAGGCACAATCACATTTGGTTCTGATATCAAAATAACATGCATACAGCAAATAATTAACAGGTGGAGAGGGTGTAAGAATATATTCAACAGTCTATCACTGTTGGTTACATCTCTAGCTGGTAGATGAGTTTCTTCTCGGTGCTTTTTAGAACAAGGATGTTGCCTTGCTGAAAACACTATACTCCTACCTGGAGTCAGGCGTATCTAAACCACTGCCAAACAGGTAACACTAACCATGCACTAACTCTGCTAAATGGAATGCAGATATGGGTCATGCACTACATGGTCGAAATCCCAAAATACAAAAAGACAACTCACATGGAGAACACGTTTTTGTGCTATCTGGAAGGAATTCCTCTATGCTCTACTATCAGGCCCCCATTCTGGTCATTAGCCTCTCAGTTTTAAGGGCAGAAGCACGTGCTGTGGTAGAGGAGTACATTCCCATTATGAAAAAGTGGCCAGGGCCTCACAGCAGATGTGCACGTTTAGCAACATCTGGGTACCTAAAATACAGAGACAAGGAAAGCATTAGCCTCCCTCTAGCATGGCAGTACAACATCCACAACATCCAGACAACTATCACGATGAGAAGTGTTCAATAGGGAAGGTTGTCCAATGCAATGCAGAAATCCTAAAGATGAACTGGTGGTTTGGCTGCAAGTCAACAGGGTCGATGGATAGGTCTAGGCCCACAGCATTAGAACAGTGGACTGCAGAAAGATTTAAGGGAAGTGAAGAATGGGCTCTAGAATCTATGTAAGAATGTAGTTACTGCTAATGGCTTTCAGGTCAGGCTTACAGCTATTCTACCTAGGCAAAGGCAAGCACTACTTCTACTCCTAAACAACAACTGCTGCATAAAAATGAAATTAATCCAAGACACTAAGAAGAAGCATACAAAAGGAGGAGAGTACGAAGTCTACTCTTGGAAGAAAGATATTCTACTTCCACAGGCTTCACACACTAACTTTGGCTCACCTGCTAAGCAGACACTGCAGAGCGTGGTCCAGTGGTTCCTTCAGCTCAAGTGAGACGCGGTCTCCAAAGTTTACAAGGCAATCTTCTATTGAACTCTCAGGACTGGCAGGGCTGAATACAGGAGAGGTGTGGCAGTCAAAACCAGTTCTGCTGAAGGCTGAAAATTCAAAGAGAGGTTTCAGTGGACACCAATTTACTGTACACCAGTCTGTCCTTTTCATCTCAGGCCCATATGAATTCTCTGGTGGAGTGGGATAAATATTACAACAGAAGTGGCAGTAAAATATACAAACATCACAAAGCTATAAAAACATAGCGGGTAAATTCTTCCCTAGTTTGACTCAATTTTAGTTAATAACAGGTCTTCCTCATAACTGCTCCCAGAACACCCCCCTCAGACATGCCCCTGGGTTAGTCTAGCATCTTGTCCCAGCATACTATAATTTGCTTGCCTCAGCATATGTGAATACGGAGTCATAGATTCCAAAAAAACAACAAAATGTGATTCTCTGTGCAATACGTCTGTTATGAGCAAATTACAAACATCCAACATTTATTTCCCTGCAGTAGTTAATGGCAGGTGATTTGTACCTGTTGTAAGACAAAAGAAAGTTCCATAAATTCAAGAGCTGTCTTCGATGTTGAACACCATCTACAAATTGATATGTATAGAACATCCTCTGGAATGAGCTTAGAATATCTTGAAACACCTATAAATATGCCAGTCTCTACATAAGGCCAAAGAGTACAAGAGAATCGAAAATGGGGAGAAATTAAAAGGTAAATAAAATCAATAGATATGCACATTCCTAGTGGATAGTAACTTATTCACAGACAAAAAACAAATGACTACAAAAATGACAACCATCAATAATTCAGGCAACATTTTAATATATTATTTAAGCACACCATTATGTCTAGTACAAGCACAATTTTACAACTGGACATTAACTTGTGAGTTCAGCAACTTTCTTTGACCTTCGTATATATACACATTTACACACAAAGACACAAACTTTACAAAACAATCGTTGTACAAGACATACCTTAAATGTTTTGTAATGTTTTGTCTGTGTTCAACTCTATATCTTCCGGTGGCACATTCGGTTTTTCAAGAACTGATCCACTGGGAGGTAGTCAAACAGTTAGCAAAGCACAGCAATAAAAGCCAGTCTACAGGGAAATGTTATGCCTAGCCCAAGGGAAATCCCAACAGTTTGTTAGCTCATAGACTCCTCCACTGAATAGGGTTGGCGCGTTTCGGCCAGGCTCATTTACGGCCTTCTCAGGACCACAGAAAGACAAGTATGCTGTCTCTATAAACCAAACTGAAATAGAAATAAAAATAAAATCTAAAGACTTTTTTAAAAACTGCATGTTATATCTACAGTGCGTCAAGTGGAACTTACCACAGAGATGGCATGAGAAACTCTCAGAATAAGTCCTTGTGCACTGTTCTAGAAGGCCATTCGTTCTATGTGAAGACTGTTCGGTTAACATAATAAAAGCACAATCATGTGGTGTGTTATAATTCAACATAAAACACCAACTAAAACCCGCGTGGGTCTCGTCTTTTAATGTGGTTTTATGTGTGACCACAGTTTCACCAAAGTACAATGTGACGACCATCAGGTTGAGTCTCCCTGTTGCAATCATTTGGGGCATACCCAGGCAAGTGCTCCTTGTAGCTCATTAAAATGTGGAACACCTCGCAGTGAGCATTCAAGCCACCGTTATTTCATAATCTTACCGGTCACCCAAATAATATTACATAAAGGACTTGAAATGAACATGTTGATCAGTTTCTAAAAACTCAAATCTGCAAAAGACAACTGTATGGCACGGGAGAAATAAATGAACTAATGCCCTCTCTGCCCATTGAGATAGTATCACTATACCGAGGCAGAAAGCCTACTTTAGAGCTTACTTAAATCCAGAAACCACCTTCTTAAATCGTAAGTGGCACTCCGTAACCTTATAGAGCACCCCAGCTCCTTGTAGCCCTCGTTGTGTGTCTTGGGCGTTCATCTTTGTGCGTGGCACCCGCCAAACAGAAATGTTATAGGTGATCATGTGGGATGCAGGGAAAAGAAAAGACCAATGGAATTGTGCTCATGTTGACTGGTGGCCATATTAGAACATGCATTCCTTTCATATAATGCAATATTTAACAACCTAATTTTGTACAGTTACAAAAGAATTACATTGTCTCCGCATCTTTAGCAGTTGCAGCATTTACAATATTTTTCATAATGTCCTCAATAAATTCAGCATATTTTGAACATGCTCAAATTATCATTATCTGCCGGACCAGCAATTTAAAAGTTACAATAAAGATCGAACATATAAATAAGCATATTTCAAAAATATAATGCATATTGAGAATCGCCATCACTTAACTGAAAGACTAAATTATCTTACAAAACCCTCTTCAAAAAATATTCAAGCATTCTGTACAAACACAAACACAATGACTCATATTGATTCAATGGGCACTCTGGAAAGGAAGAAGGGGACATACATTTTAATAGTCTGGCCCTTTATTTTTATGGAATCAATACCCGGTTTAATGAATTGAAGACCACATTAAGTCTACATCATTTAGACCCATGGTGGAAGTATGACATTTTTCAATCATTCTAGCTTCTTGGTTGTCTAGTAAGGAGGGCAAGGAATCCCCTCTCCAGTCTCTCTGTGCCACAAAAATTACTTGGAGAGTTAATATCCAAAGAGAGTTAACAAGTGCACTCCTCTGTATTCATATTCCATAATTTAAAGTTGCGGCGTGCAGCCCGAATCGCGGTCAGCCCTCAACCATGTGCGTTGAATAAACATACGGAAACCGAAGCGTGATTCCACTCCAGATCGGACGCACTGCTTAATTCAAGTAACATAACAAAGTTATACCCGATTCGAGTTTTGAAGCTTTGTTATACATATGTGCTCAACACGTAATGGAAATTAATTTTTGGAATACTTTGGATGAAATGTGGATGAATCGGGTATAACTTTGTTATGTTGTCTGGAGTGGAATCACGCTTCGGTTTCCGTACAAAAATTACTTGAACATACAATATCATTTTCCAAGTCATTCATCTCTTGAAAATGTTTAACTAATGCAGCCCCCAGAGTGCAACATTTAATTCTTGACCGATGCTGTAAAATCCGGGCTTGGCTGGCTGTGTAGTCTGGCCTATATTTACACCTTATCACACGGACATTTGGTACACTAAATTACGTTTTTAGTGTTGCAATTGGAAAATTCAGTTTGTTTGATCAGGATCCCATTAAGAGTAATATTTTTTGTATCTCTGGTGAATTTACATGCCAGACATTTCTGGCACCTAAAGCGGCCTGCAATCTTGTGAAAATCTGCCTTATTTTTACTTTTTTACACTTTTTATTCTACAGTCTGATGGTGTTCTGGCTGCAGGTGAGCCAAGAACACCAGAAATGGAAGCTTGTCTGCAAGCTAAGCAGGGTGCAGGTCGAGATGGCCTTGTGAATAAAGCATCTGGTCTTTAAGATAGAGCGGGCCGGCAAAGGGAGCCAATGGGGTTCCATCAGGATAGCAGAGGTGATTCAATCATATTTCTTTAGGCCCTGGATGAGAGATGCTGCGGAGTGTAGGATGCTCTTAAGGTCTGCCAGTATGGAGTCTGGAAAGCCATAGAGCAGGATGTTACTACAGTCCAAATGTCAGAGCATGAGGGCTTTAACAGCAGTTCTGAAGTCACTTTCTTGAAGAAACTATTTTGCTTTCCTTAGAAAAAGCACTAGTACCAGGCTACCTTTGCTTTTCTGGCAATGTTTTCTTTGAGGATGAGGTTGGTGTCCAGGGTGAAACCATGTGACTTGGCATTCAATGAAAGTTGGGGTTCAAAGCTTTCGAGGATCAGGTAATTGGGTCAGGTTTCTGCTGTTTTTTGTTCCTGGCAAATAAAAGGAATTCTGTCTTGCTTGGGTTGCGCTTCAGGTAGGCACTGGGCATCCAGGTGTGGATGACGTATTAATAGCAGTCGTGTAGGCGTTGGATGTCTGAAACCGAGACTTTCAAATAGAGTTATGCATCATTGTCATATTGGTGAATCTTGTGCAGTTATCTGTGAGCCGGGCACCAAGCGGCTCCATGAAGATGTTGAAAATGACAGGAGATAGTATGGAACCCTTGGGAAGCACAGGTGACTTGGTTCGTTTGTGACCTGGTGGTGACAATGTGACCAATCTGGTAACAGTTGAAAAGGTAAGAGGAGAACCAGTGAAGGACAGTGCCCGCGTATCCCATTCAAAACTCCAAGGTACATATGAGGGTGGGATGGTGAACTCTGTTGAAGGCAGCTGAGAGGTCCAGTAATATCAGGAGTAGATGTTGGCTTCATCTTTGTTCAAGAGGACATCATCTGCAATGTGAAAAGTAGCAATCTCTGTGCTGCAGTACAATCAGAAGCCAACTGGTAGTTGTACACCGATGGGATTTTGGAATTGAAAACAGACTGCTTTTTCAATTCTCTGCCCACGAATCGTAGGCGAGTGATGGGCTGGTAGCTGACAAGGTTATGGTGTAGGTTTCTTTAGGGATGGGAGGATTTGGCCTTTCTTGAGAGCTTCTGGGAAGACGCAATGAGCGAGGGAGGCACTGGCAATGGTGTAGAATGAGAGAACATCCCCAGAGAGAGCTTTGATAAAGGATGAAGGTAAGACATTCCATTCATAAAGAGTGGCTCTGAGGGAGTTGAGTATGTTGGCTAGATCTGCAAGAGATGGAGCCTGGAAGGCTGACCATTGCAAGATTCTAGGAGAGCAAATAAAAGATGAAGCAGACTTGACGTTGTTGATGTGCTGTTGGATCTTCTGCATTTGTCTGGTCAGAACATGAGAAACAAATTGATTTCGGGTGATGTGAGCATGAGAATCTTTGACACAAGAGGAAAGGATACATTATTGTATGCAAGGGGGGCGTGGCTTAGCCGGCTGCAAGATGGCCGCACTCTAAGTGGGCACTGCCGGCCAAGCCTGATAATCCGCCAAAATCCTGCGGACATCCGTGGAGCTGCCTTCCAGCTCCGCGCTACCCTGACTCACCTTACTCTGGGGCGCCGATCGATACCACTCCGGGCCCCCTCCGACTCCGCCACACCAAGATCCGCTGTTGGGACCGGACGCGAAGACTGGGCCCTCCTGCTGGCGTGCGACTGGCGCCTGGTCCGGGCCGCGGTGCCGCCGACCTGCTGCCTCACTTGTGCGGATCTCCAGGGGCCGGATCGCTGCATCGGAGCTGGCCCGCTGCTCTGCTCCTCCTGATCCGGTGAGTCGCGCCGCTGCGGGGGCAGGGTAGGGGCGCGCGTGCCTTACAGCGGGGCCCGGGCCTCGCTCCGCTCGGGCGCCATTTTCTCCCCCTGGCGCCCGTTTCCTCTGATCGCTCTCTTCAGGCCCCGCGACGCGGCGGGCCCCCCGCGACTCCCCGCTGCTCCTGCGGACGCGGACTCCCTGCCGCTCTCTGGCTTCCTCGACACCGGGGCGGTGGTCTGCATTGCTGCCTCCTGCCTGCACGCCGCTGTATCCCGGCGCACCGGACCTGAGACGCTGCCTTCATACCCCCTACACGGCCTGGGGATCTGTTTTCACGGCCTCACACGGCCCTCATTGCGGGCACCGGCGCGTCTGACCTCCGTCAGCTCCTTCCTTTTGCGGGCAGCCTCTCCACCGGTCCAGGGCCCTGTGTTGGGCCGACCTCGTGGGCTCCCCGGCCATTGTCACCGCCTGCACACCGATTTCTGCAAAGCCACCCTCTCCTCCACGCTTCGCACAGCCCTCCCACACCGGGCGCTGCTGCCCCGGTTTGTCAGCGCTCCTGGCCTACACTTCTCCCCTGATCTGGTCTCATTTACCTCCTACATCGCTCAGGCTACTTCCGCCCGCCTGGTGGACCGGGTCTGCTCCGTCCCCTGTGTGTAAGGCCTGGCCTGATGGCCCAAACCTGCTGGACTGCCCTCCACCCGCAGTACTCTCCTTAAGGGGTCAGCCTTTGGCCGCACTGCTTCACCCCCCTCCCGCTGCCATGGCCTTCCTCCGCCTCTGTCCGCCTAGCTCTGTGCCGCTGCTCCTGGCCCCCCTTATTCTCGGCGGCCTCTGTTCACTCAACGGTCCCAGACCATGGGGAAGGCCGACCCCAAACAACCCAAGCTTGCCTTCGATCAATGCCGGCAGACGCGGCAGGAGGGGGCGACCTCGGATGTGAGCGATCCTGCGGCCCAGACGGACGCCGGCCCGTCCAGAGAGGATGACTTGAAGGCCATTATGCTGGACGTCAAGACCGCGGTCACTGGCATTGCCGCCCAACTCGATCAGTTGTCGGCCCGACTGGACACGGTCAAGGCTCGGGTCGACTCACACGACACACGTCTGGCCCAGGTCGAGACGAGAGTTTCGGACGCCGAGGACGCCGCGAGACCACCACAAGCTCCTACAGATGGACAAGATACTTGAGCTGATCAAGAACAAGAATGAGGATTTGGAGGCGCACTCAAGCAGGAGGAACCTTCGCATCACGGGCGTGCTCGAATCCTCCAACATCAATAAAATGGAGGACTATGTGGAGCAACTCATCCGTGACCTCTTTGGTGAGGTCCTCTCCCACATTTTCATTGTCGAGCGAGCTCACCATTCTCTTGGCCCATGCCCTGCTCCCGGGCTGCCGGCTCGCCCTATCATCGCCAAGCTGCTGAACTTTAGGGACCGAGACTCTGTTCTTCGTGCAGCCAGGGAGAAGGGGGAAATCCGCCATCAAGTGAACTCTCTGGCGTTCTTCCCCGATTACACGGTGGCGGTGCAGGCTGCCCGCCGTGAATTCCTTCCGGCCAAACGTATACTTCAAAAGCAAGACATTTCCTACTCCCTGGCATACCCCGCTAAGCTGCGAGTCAGACAGGGCTCCAAAATGCAGATCTTCACGGAGCCGCAGGCCGCATTGGCTTATGCGAAAAAAACTGGATCGTGCGCAGCGTTCTTCCCCATCTAACCCCCAAGCCGGTGCTGACGGCGACCTGAGCGACAATGATGGACTCTTGCCTCCGCCATTGTTCTTCGCCATGATATGCTTTCATATGTAACATTGCCCTCCTTAGCTGAGCCTCACGTCTCACGTCTCACGCCTCATGTCTCAGTCGCTGTGTGCATCTCCCCTCCTTACTGATGTGCTCCCGATTGCTGCTCACTGGGCCCGTGGGCTCACTGAGGGGGCTCCTCTATCTCTCCTGTTGCCTTGACCTCCTCCTAATCTCCTCTCTCTCACGACCTCATGTCGGCCCTTATATCTGGCTTCCCGCCTCATCATCTGCTCTTGCACACTAGGCCTCTGCCTCTCTTAGGTGCCCCAACTCTCCATCTTTCGACTTACATTGCTGCCCGCAACTCTCCTGGCTTGGCCACCCTGTCTCTTTGGCAGGGGTGTATGCCGGGCGCATCCATGCCTCCTTGGGATGATTCCCTTCCTTGTTTCTGTGCTTCCCCTTCCCAGTTGTGGTCCCCTTGGGTGGGTGGGGTTGGTTTCTCAGTCTAATTGGGGGGTTGGTGTGGGGTTGGGGTCTTTGGGACTGTTGCCTCCTCCTGAGGCTTTGTTGTTGGTTTTGTCCTTTAATCCTCCTTGTAACGCAACATCCGCTACACTGTGTTTTGCACTGCACTTCTCCTCTCCACTGCACAAGGTACACATTGCATATCTGCTCCACCTCGCCATTCACTCCCTTGGCTCATTGACATGATGGACACCACTCTTTGGACCTGGAATGTCCGTGGTCTGAATGACCACCGAATGGCTCGTTTGGTTCACGCCCACCTCATCCGGCACATGGTTGACATTTGTTTCCTGCAGGAGACCCATTTGCTGCCTGCTACTGCTCCCAGGCTCCTCTCCAGGCACTGGGGTGAAATCCATTCCTCCTTCAATTCTAACTACTCCCGCGGGGTGTCTATCCTGCTGCGTAGGGGGCTTCCCTGGCACACCTCTCAGGCGATTATTGATCCCGGGGGGCGCTTCGTTATTCTGCGCGGCACCCTTCTGGCCCAACCATTGATTCTCGCGGCGCTCTACAGTCCCAATTCGGATGACCCTGATTTTTTTCGAACAGGTCTGGCAGCACATTTCTTCACTGGGCCCAGCCGCGCTCCTGGGAGGGGGGGGAAGAGGGGGGGAAGAGGGGTGGGGGGAGGGAGGAGAGATTTTAACATTACACTATCTGCTACTCTTGATCGCTCTGAGCCACATGCTCCTCATCCGCTCGCAACCTCACTCATGCACTCCATACTCACCGATAACTCACTACTTGATGCATGGCGGCACACCCGTCCTGAGGTGCGCGAGGGCACTTGCGTGACCGGCTCCTGTGGATGTTGGTCCCGCCTGGACCTCTGGATTACTACTCCGGACGCCTTTGCATGGCTCACCTCTGTGGAGCACATGGTGCGCACCCTATCCGACCACACCCCCGTTCGCCTCAGTTTGCAACTCCCGAATTCCCAGCGGCGGATGTTCTTTTGGCGGCTCCCCCCTCATGCGCTCCGATACTCAGTCTTTTGTGATGCAATCCAAACCGCAATCACAAACTACTTCGACCTAAACGAAGGCTCCGTCGACTCCCCCTCCACACTTTGGGAGGGGTTCAAGGCGGTCGTCCGAGGCGAAAGTATCTCCAAGCAGTCCGGGGTGCTCAGTTTTATTCGCGGCACTCTCGACAGACTGGAAGCGCAGATAAAAACTCTGGGCTCCTCGCATTCCCTTGACCCGAATCCTGATACCCTCGCACAGCTCCGAGGTAAACTCACCGCATTCTCTGACGAGGCCAATAGAGAGCTCTCGTTCTTGGGCAGGGAGGCGAGGCTGCGCCGCTTCGGCGAGGGGGATCGTTCGGGCAAGACTCTGGCCAACTCATTGTGCCAGCCTCATGCCGCCTCCTACATTACTGCGCTCCAGGACGGTGGCCTGCACAGAACCACTTCTCCGGAGGAGATAAAGGCTCGATGCACAACCTTCTATTCCCAACTTTACATAGCCAGGACCGTGCCACCACGCGACGTTCTCGATCAATATTTTGACACTCTTCAACTCCTCTGGCTTGGAAATTCCCACCGGGAACACCTAGACGAGCCCTTCTCCAAGGAAGAAATCCTAGCTGCTATCAACGGTCTGCCCGGGGACAAGGCCCCTGGCTCAGACGGCCTACCGGCGTCCTTTTATAAGGCTTTTGTGCCCCTTTTGGTCCCGCACCTCGCTGCCATGTATAATGAATCATTTGACAGCGGCCAATTCCCCCCCCCCTCCCTCCGAGAGGCACTGCTCACGCTCCTCCTGAAACCGGACAAACCGCCTGAGCTTCGCGACTCTTATCGTCCCCCGTCTCTAACTAATACTGACAACAAGATCTTTGCCAAATTATTGGCCTCCCGCCTTCTCCCTCTCATGCCGCTCGTCCGGACCAGTACGGCTTCATCCCCGGCCGTGTTACATCCCACAATCTTTGAACCATCTTTTCCGTCCTTCATCAAATTAATCCTGCACTTCCTGCGGTGGCCGCCCTTCTGGACGCCACCAAAGCCTTCTACACTCTTGAGTGGCCCTTTCTTTTTTATCTACTCCCTCGCCTGGGCTTCAGCCCTATTTTTTTGCGCAAGATTCAACTCTTGTATACCCTTCCCATAGCCCGCCTCCGGATTAACGGCCAAATTTCAGAGCCTCTTCCCATTGCTAGGGGCACTAGGCAGGGGTGCCCGCTCTCGCCCATATTATTCGCCGTCGCTATGGAGCCCCTTTCCGCCAGGCTCAGACAACATCACACCCAGAGGGGTCTGGCTTTCGCGGCCCGAGCCCTTGTCATCTCTATGTACGCAGACGATGTCACACTTTACGTCCGCAACCCCCAGGAGAACCTCGGCCCCATGGTCCGCGAGGTGATACGATTCGGGGGTCTCTCCGGCATCCAGGTCAACTGGGGCAAGTCCATTCTTTTCCCCCTCACGGATGCCACGGTCCCCTTCACTCCGGACTACCCTTTCGTATGGGCGTCGGGACCAACTAAATATCTCGGCATCTGGCTCAGCAGGGATGTGGACGAACTCTGGAAGGCTAACTTTGGCCGCGATGTTGACTGGCTCGAGTCTAAGATCCAACTCTGGCGTCGGTTGCCCCGGTCTCTGGCGGGCCGCATAGCCATCGCCAAGATGGTTGTGCTCCCGAAGTTTTTGTATTTATTCGTCAATGTCCCCGTCCCCCTCACAGCGCACTTCTTCAGCAGATTACGCTCACTCATACTATCTCTTGTCTGGGCCGGTCGGCAGCCCCGAATCTCATACAATATACTCACTCTCCCTGTGTCGCGGGGTGGTCTGGGAGCCCCAGATTTTAAACTATATGCCCTTAGCGCCCAGGCCAGCTCCCTACATTTTTGGCTCCACCCGACTCCTTTCCAACCGCACGTCACGGTGGAGGCTGACCTCACTGCCTCCTGGCCGCTCATTTTGCCCCCCCAAAAAGCCTACGCGCGGCGAGATCGACTCAGTGGAGACTTTGCGGTGGGCCTGGGATGGACTCCACAGATATGTCGGCTCTAGCATGCTCTCCGCAAACTCCGTGCCCATCGTACATAACCCGATGTTCCCCCCTCTACAGTCGGCCAGCATGGTCAAACATACAACCCACTTGGGGCTCTCCACAGTGTCAGACCTCTACCCCAGCGATACTTTCTTTACTCTCGCTGCTGAGTCAGGCCCCATGGACACCCTGCTTTATCATCAACTCAGGGCCCACTGTAGGGAGTTTCATCCCATGTTTCCTCAGCCCCCCCCCCTCTTCTATGGCCACCCTTAATTTCCTCTACACATCCCCCTCCCCCCACAAGCTGGTCACCAAGATCTACGCTCTTGCGTTGGCGGACTCCCCTATCTCCACTGATCGTGCGCGTGCGGCGTGAGGACCTGGGCGCCGACCTCTCTCCGGAGGTCTGGCTCTACTGCTGCAACCAGACCAAGCGCTTATCCCCTAACTACCGCCTGCGCCTCATTCATTTTAAATATTTGCATAGACTATACCGCTCCCCTGCATAAAATGGGCCTCATCTCCAGCGACAGATGTTTGCGATGCTCCGCTCCCGCAGCAGATTTTTCCCACCTCGCCTGGCTGTGTCCCAAAGTCTCCGCTTACTGGCGAGAGGTGTGCGCCGCCATCACTGAGATCACCTCAACTCTGGTCCAGCCAGATCCTCTGCTTTGCCTCTTAGGCTTCGTGAAATTTTGCCCCGACGCTACACGCCGGCTGACGGCGATGCTCATTGTCCTCGCCGGCGCAGGGTTTCCATGTGTTGGGGTTGCAGGTCCGTTCCCAAGGTCAGTGCTTGGCTTGAGGACGCTTCCCGCTGTCAGACACTTCTGTCCGAATTTTGGGACCTAATGCCGGCCACTTCTTGTCCTATCGATATTTGGGGTCCCCTCGTCTCCTATCTCCTGCGCCAAACCTCCTGGCATTCTGAGACCTCTCCCGCGCCAGGTCGATACCGCCCCCCTCCCTGCCTACATATTCCCATGGTCTCCTGAACCTTCTTCCATTTGCGCTGGACCTCCTCCGGGCGCTTTCGCCCACCTTCCCAGCCTCACCTCAGAACCTTTTCACCCTATGTACTGTAACAAGCTTTCTGTTTATGGGGTCTCATTTGATGTATACAATGAATGCGACTCTCCTCCTTGTTTGCAGACCTTTCCGCCTGCATATAATGTAATCCTGTAATGCAAATTTTTTCTCAATGAAGGTGTGGGGGAACATTATTGTTTGCAAGACATCCAAGCCACATTATCAAGGAAAGCTGCATCCAACACCTTAAGAGGTCATTGAAGTTGCTGCTGTAACTTGCTTCCTTGGAAGTCTTGAGATTCTTTTCGTAGAAGATCCACTTGTTCAAGGAAGATTCTGGATGGCTAGAGATGCCATTTAAGGAGGATTTCTAAAGCAAAGTTCCTTGTGCTTCTTTAAGGTGTGAGTGGGTCTCTCCATGACAATCAATTCTCCTTAAAACCCACATGAACGGACCTCTAACAAGCCTGAATCCTTTAGATTCTACCAGCCAGATATGAATCTACAACTGCCTATTAGCTTAAAGGCTTGAAGGCTCCTCAGTATGAAGAGTTCAGGCAGAAGAAAAACACTATTATGAACCTGAGTGGACTCTAAAAATAAAACTGTTTAGAAGGTTTCTTGATCAATGAAACCTCTTGCGTAATTCAATCTCTTAAAGTGCCATCTCATTCCCCAAACCAAAAGTCCATGACAGTCTGTACGTACATGGGTCTCATGAAGGAAGGCAACTCAGCATTAGGAAGATTCAAGAATAGAGCTACTAAGGAGATGTAACATTCTTTTGCTTACATTCCATCAGCTCTCAGAACAGTTGATCAAGTAGAAATCTGGTGACTGTCAGACCAAGCATCAGGAAAATGGAGAAGGCAAAAGTGAATGATTAAATTGAAGCCATATTCTAGCTTAGAGAAAGTGTCATTGTGGCATCGCTGGCCATTTTCTGGCCAGGGGCATTTCAACAAGATGAAGATTGAAAAGCAAGCTGTTTGAGTAGCTATCAAACCATGAGTAGATGCCAATAAGAATGCAGTTATTCTCTAATCAGGCACCACTGAAAACTCAGATTATGCAACTTAAAATCGGTCTGTTGCGGTCAGCACCTGTGTCTCGAATTGTCAGTGCGTCTGATGCTACCCACATAGCTATTTCCCCGATAGAACCTAAAACCACCCTGTAAGACAGCCCCCTCCACACATTCTGTTCATGCTCCCAGTCACCCTCAACTTACAGAAACACTAGTGTCCATCAGGAGCTCCAGACAATTCAACTGTGACCCAACACATGCTCCCCTCCTGGCAACTCTTTCCATCTCAAACTTTTCCTGGGAGTCCTGCTGCTCTGTCAATCAACACAACAGTACACACACACACAAACACAGATCTTTGATATTGTATGGCCCGTCAGTCATGATAGCCGAAAAGCTCTGCAGGCCCAAATGGAATTTCTCAACATTTGCCACCCTTGGCCCTGACACAGTAAGTATTCTACAGTTCTCCCATCTACGCCCAATCCCAATGGCACCAGCAAAAGAGGAAACCTGCAATACGTTCACAACTGACAAAAGATTGAGGAAATGATTAGACTCTAGCGAGGTACTTTATAAAGAGTGAATTGCAACAGAGGCCATTTTGGAACAATAAACTATAGTGTAATCCACACTTACAGATGGGGCCACAGCTAGAACTCATGATTTTCAAATAATAGCAAGTTTCAATTTACTAAAAGAGAAATGCACATATTTTGGCAATAGTGGAAATAATGCTAATTTCCAATGTGAAAGTGACTGTACTCTAGTCAAATGATTGTAATTTTTTTTTATGCTATTCATTAAAAGTTATATGCAGAGTTGGCGAAGGAATGCCTTTCTTTGTACTGCCAGCCCTTTAAAATTAAGGTAGTATACTTTGCTGGTTACAAATATAATTCCTTCTGGTCCTCTGGCAGAACACTACCCATCAAAATAACAAGTCGACATGTTTGGGCAAATGACCAGGTAAAGGTGCCTTCATGAAGACAAACGGACTGCATGGACAAGCACAAATGCAAATTTCCAAAACCAAGCGACAAGTGGAAAGAAGAGTGGGTTTCTTTTACCTTTTTCACAAGAATTCTACTCTAATGTAAACAACAAGCTTTGTTCATTGGCACACAACTGAATCATACAGTGTATGGCTTCAGAAGATGTGGTTGTTCTAAATCCCAAGCTCAAGTGAGGGTAAATTTTTCCCAGCAGGTGAATGCCTTCCCGGGACCTCCACAGACGTCTGCTGGGAATGTCTCACTCACTGTTTACATAGACATCTCGCTTCTCCAAGCAAAGCGCTAAATAGCTTAAGCAACACAAAGACCAATATCCCTTAAAAAAGATGGGCCTTCAGAAGCAAGGTCCATTTACAGCTGTAGCCTTTACTATGCTGTTCTGAGATCTATATAGAAGGAAGTCCCCCAGGAGAGCAACGGTCACATTCAGCTTCACTGGATTCTGCTCCAAATGAGTACATGTACTTCACGGTTCAGGTTACAGCGGCTCTCCAGTATGCCCGCCTAATGTTGTAGTGGGAGGAGCGTGGCCAAGATGACCGTGTAGCATTGAAGCTCCTCCGGCCTCCTCACAATCCTAGCCATATACTAGCCAAAATGCGCCAGCCGAGTCGGGGAAAACCTACACAGCATGCCACCACTCCGGGCAAAACCCCACCATAAGCGGTAGCGGCACAAGCGAAGTCGAAACCACTTACTTGGCTGATGCGCAGATGAGACCTCGCTGCGTCACGGCAGGACCCTCCCCCCCCCTGCGGTCGAGAGGGCCTGCACTGGAGGAGCAGCCTTCCCCAAGGCGAGAGGAGCGGCTGTCCGTTCACATCGCTGTGCATCTGATCAGAAAAAACTGGACCCGTGGACTGAAACAAATGGCACTGTGTCCACGCGAGGCAGACCCATACGCCGACACGGGACGAGAACCCAGCTGAGGCCTGCGGGAGGTAGTGGCAGCCGAGGTGGAGGAGAATCGGGACCTTTATGGGTGCCAGTCGGGCTGGCCCGACGAGGAGCAAGCCCTATGATGAAGCATGACACCTAGTTGGGTGTGTGAGGGCCCAAAAGGAGCAGACCCCCGTCTGATCCTGTGGAGACTGGACCGACCAGTCATTTATATTCTCTCCGTCTTCCTCTGTCTGAAGGAACTGCATACCTGTTTGAGACAATTGATATTTTTAAGGGGCTCGTATGCTGGACCGACAAGCGCCCCTTGTCCCCCTCCTTTGAGGATACACAAATTGCATTGTTTATCCGTAACTTTTCTTCCTGCAGGATGTGGTGAACTGGCGAAGCGTTGCCACCCCTTGAGCGTGTTCCACACTTAACTGTTTGGGTATTATTTTATGCTGCAAGTGTAAACGATTGTAGCAACATTGTTGGGTTCTCCCTGTAGAACTGGGAACGGTGATGGGAGGGAGAGGAAGAGGGAACATATGTTGAGTTATAGGTAGTTTCGCAGACTGTCGCTATTCAGATTACTGTTGGTACCGCACTGTTCTTAGCAACAACCGTCATCCTTCCCCTAGATTAGCAAGGACTGCAGACGATGGGGTCCACCCTTTTGAGGACATAACACTAGCGACCTGGAACATACGGGGGCTGAACAAGGCACACAAGGGCAAGCAGGTGTTGCATTACTTGCAGAGGAACCAGGTTGATATTGCCTTTTTACAAGAAACACACTTGTCCCCCACACCACAGCCCACCTTTGCATCACATGGGGAATTCATCCTTACTTCACAGGCTACAGTACATACGCCCTGGGAGTTTCAATACTCATACACAAACTACCGCCATTCCAATTGACAGCGATTCGCGCAGACACTGAGGGTCGTTATCTGTTGGTGGCGGGCTGCCTACTAGGTTACACCATGCTCCTAGTTAACATATATGCACCGAATACAGACAGCACGCAATTTGATCACAATCTGCAGGCCCTGATTGAACTGGCAGTGGCAGACCACATCTGTATGGGGGTAGACCTTAACTTACTACTCGACCCCTAATGCGATAGCACAGCAGACAACCCTGGCACCAAGTCACGATCTCGGCGTGCTCGGAGAGAACCAAGTGAAACACAATCTGATTGATGCCTGGCGTCAGCAGCACCCTTTGCAGCCTGCCTACACATATTACTGAGCACAATACAACACCTAGACTCGCCTAGACTACTGGCTCCTCACTCCCACCAGGACTCCATGGATTGACTCCATACAACACCTTCCACGAACACTGTCAGATCATTCCCCGGTGCTCCTGAAGCTCCGTATACCAAAGGCAGGCGGGATGGAGTGACAGTGGAGGTTCCCCAGGATGGCACACCAAAATGACTTCTTCAGATCAGAGCTCCGAACAGCTATAGTGGAATATTTTGAAATAAAGAAAGGGACTGTAGAGTCCTGGGCCACTCTATGGGAGGCCTTCAAGGCCTATATAAGGGGGGTGGGGGGGTTCGTATTTCTAACCATGCGGGGATCCTGAAAGACCTGCAACGCACTCTATTCTAAATAGAGAAACAGTTGTCTGAGGTCAATCAGGCCCAGGCGGCGCATGGGTCGACGACACAAGTGCATCGCTGCGCCTCCCTACTAGTCGATTTCCGCGAGGCAGCTAAGAGAAAAACATTTTCTGGGGAAGTACGCAACGTCCAGGAGGTACGGAGAGGGAGAGGCCGGGTTGCACGCTTGCCCGAATGCTACAGCCCCCTAGGGGCCAATCTTATACAACTGTCCTCCGGCGGTCAGACAGAACCTGTATCTCAGACACACTGGGTATCCAGGACGAAATACTTACCTAATACACCAATTTATACACCTGCCGGGTCAAGGGCGAAGCTGCTGACAGAACACGTTACCTGGACGAGATAGCCATGGTATGGCTTGGCTCCGCACACCAACAATTTCTCAGGGAACCCTTCACTGTGGAGGAAATAATCCAAGCGATAGAGGCCATGGACGGAATGTAAGCGCCGGGCCTCAATGGTTTCACGGGAATTTTCTACAAAGCGTATAAACATTTACTTGCCCCGCACCTCCTAGAACTCTATTGGGAAGCGATGGAGCGGGGTGTTCTTCCGCCCACTCTCCGTGAAGAAGTGATAATATTGCTCTCCAGCCCCAGGAAGGACCCGCATCATTGCGGCTCCTATAGGCCACTCTACTCGTTAAATTTTGACATCAAGATCTTGGCCAAAATGATAGCAACCCGACTCTCCCTCCTGCTGGACCAAATAATATCTCCGGCCCTGAATCAGCGCTCGCTCTTTGCGCTTCTTCATAGAATATCCCCTACCGTGCCAGCCGCAGCAGCGCTGTTGGATGCTGAAAAATTGTTTGACTCACTGGAGTGGCCGTTCTTGCAAGCCACACTGCGCAAAATGGGTCTCCCACTGGGATTTACAGCCCTCATCACGCTGCTGTATAGGCGGACGACAGCACGCATTCGCTTAATTAGGACGCGGACGTCCTCTTTCTCCCCAACACTGGGAACAAGACAAGGCTGCCCGCTATCACTCCTATTGTTTATAATAGCTCTGGACCCCCTGATACACCATCTGCAGGAGCGGCACCTCCACAGAGGACTGCAGTTTAAAACCGGACCGCTCCTAATTACACTTTATGCGGATGACATTATCCTTTATGTGCGGCATCCGAGCGAGAACAAGGTGCCCATACTAAGGGAAATAATTCGATATGGGGCCTTGTTTGAGTTATATATTAATTGGGTTAAGTCTGAGCTATTTCCCCGGACATCAGCGGCGAGTAGCATTGCTAGCGAATTTCCACTGGTGTGGTGCCATGAATCCATCAAGTATCTCGGGATACATGTCCATAGAGATAAGGAGCAGATAATACGTCTCAACTACGGGCCAGCGTTGGATAAATTGTCTACATGAGTCAAACGCTGGCTGAAACTTCCCCTATTCATGGCGGGCCGTAAAGCCATTGTTAAAATGGTAGTCTTGCCCTTGTTTTTGTATATGTTCCATAATATCCAGATTCCACTGACCAACGCGTTCTTGGCAACACGCCGTACTCTCCTTATACACCTTATCTGGGGGCAAGCAGCCAAGAATCAGTTGGGATACAATGGCCCTGCCGATCGAGCGAGGGGGCTTTGGGGTCCCTAATTTCCATCTGTACTACCTGGTGACCCAGGGCAGTTTTGCTCATCACTGGTACCACCCAGATGCCCAGATACCGTACACTAGGCCAGAAGCGGACCTTACCGACCAGACACCACTGGCTGCATTGCTGCCGGCGGGACTGCCACACGACCCTCACGACATCCAGACGGTGTCCACAACCAGCTGGGCCTGAAAGTGGCTGGTTCTAAAGACTGGAGGTCACTTATTGTATTCATCTGCTCTCCCCTTGGCCGCAAACTCTTGGTTGCCCTTCACGCAAGAGGCCCTTATCCGACGAACCCTATCCAGGTGCTCCTTGAAGACCACAGGGGATCTATTCCCCGAAGGACATGTATTCTTGTGGATGGAGAATATACGTTTCCAAGCTGCTCCTATGCAGGACCCGTTTGTACTGCGGCGGTTGCAGGGGGCGCTCAGAGCACAGATTCCCAGCTACCCCATTGAGTCAGATGTCTTCCCACCTTTGACGTTGCTTATCACGGACACTGGCGGGGATCACTTAATATCCAATCTTTATATAATCGAGTCTGGCCTTGCTCCCTACCCGGGACGCCGGTGTCCGCGCTGCGTGGGAACAAGATCTTGGACACCCACTGACCGATTTCCAGTGGTATAAATGCTGTACACAAACGCGACTAATATACCTTAATCATCGCCACAAACTACTCCACTTCAAATTCCTCTGGCGGGCATATACTACACCGGCTAAAATACATCAGATGGACCCTTCGCAGTAAACCATGCCTGGCCCAAATGTCATTCTCCATCAGCAGACTTCGCCCATATGGCGTGGGCCTGCGAAAAGATGGCCCAGTACTGGCGGTCCACATTCTCTGAGCTGTCATGCATGACTGAAATCGCACTCACACCGTCGCCATTAATAGCGCTTCTGAGATTCGTCCATGACATCCCTATTGCCTCGCGCCGCTTCATCGCTATCGCTCTCCTGCTCGTTAAAAGGGAGGTTGCCGTACAATGGGGCATCAGGCACCCACGCGCAATAAATGCATGGATTAATAGCTTAATACACTAACTCAAACAGCGAATTGTACGCGCACCTACAGCCGCTAATATCCAGACCTCGCGACATGTCAGCCGCTGCGAGTCTATCTCCTCATGCTTGAGGATACTGCCAGCTCTCAACCTAAGTAATAATGTTTGCTATCTATGCCCATGGGGATAATGCAGAGAAACTCTACACGCTGTTGAACACAATTCAGGTGCACCCCCAACCGCAGAGCCTGATTTCATATACGGTCTTCATTAATGCTCCTATTGATGCTCATTGTACGTCTGCCTGTAAAAGGGGATGGAATGCATGGTTTATCCTATAATTGTGGTATAATTGTGGACTACTGTCTGTGTGGTACCTTTTGCAAAAATGGAATAAAGTTTTTTTTTTAAATGTTGTAGTGGGCACAGTTAAAAAGGCTGAACAAAAGTGCATTCCCCCATTTACCCGCGGTCTCCTAACCATAACTTTGAAAGGGATAGCATTAATTTAAAATTCATTCCATTTAGAAGATTCTCATTTAAGGTGGTCATCATAATGATAAAGTAGTAGGTAAAAAAACATAAAAACTACATTGTGCACAAAAACTTCTCCCTTACCAATATGTAAAACGAAAGGTAATTAAGACTTACTTCTGAAAAGGTGAGACATTCATCTCTTGGTCCCTTAAGTGTCCATACTGTCAACCTCTTGTCCTAAGCCTTTTACCATGAAGGGCAGTTCCACACATTTAGCGTAAAAAAAAGACAGCCATATTATCTCCATGTTTCACTTGCTGGGCCTACCCCTTAAATGGATCCTGCGCTACAATCAAATTGTATCACCTGACCAAATAGCTGGCTGTCTTCTGACTAACGTGGGCAGCAGCTGAATCTCCCTGCCCCCTATTTATCTGCCTTAACCAACAGGGGTGTGGAATTTATTAAAATATCTACTTGTCCATGGGGCATGTTGCTTCAAAAATCTACTTGTCCTAGAACAATATTCACTTGTCCCTTTTGTGCCACGTAATGCGGTGACAAATTATGGCAGCAATCTCATTATATAAGAGCTCTGATATAGCCTCTCTGATTATGCCAAGGCTCATACCATAGTAGGGTTTGAATAGGTTGTGGTAAGAAATAGTCTGAGGGTTGGAATGCCCTTTTGAGTCTGTGCAAACCTACTAACTTGCATGTTTTAAGGGTTTTCACCAACTCTTCTCTAATCTTTTTCCATACTGAGAAAAATTGGAAATTTACTTCTGACAATGGTAGACTTAAAACATCTTCCAGGGTTGGGAAAAAAGTGGTTGGAGGGAAGGTGAACTTGCAAACATTCAGATTTTCGCATCAGCAAATCTAGACATGCATATTTCCTCATGCTAAAATGCAGTTCACAAATATTTTCTAAGAGTACTATTTCTTGGACTACTTCTGTAAATTCTTGTGGATTCACGAAAGCCGTATATCTGCGCTTAACGCAAGAACATATAACATGGGTGCATTTTTGAGACGCTTTAATAATTGGGCACCTTATTAGGTTTGGCGTTAACCATGACCTTTTGTGTTTATTAAAATTCAGTCTCTATCGATTGACTGGCTTCATTGTGAATGACAGCATTCTGCTCTTTCACAAGGAGCATATTGGCACACAAAGTAGTTTTGATTAGTGCCAGGAACTACTGTGGCAAGGTGCTTTTTGAGACCAAAAAATATTTTTGCTTTTGCCAATGTTTGTTATAATGGTGAGGGCCCAGCAGCTCCCACACCAATAGGGTTTTACAAAAACCATGCCAAAACAAGTCACACATTGACAAAACCAAAAGGCTGACCACCAATTTCAGATCTACTGGCTTTGCCAATGTTTGTTTATTTTTATGTTTTCCATAATCTTATTGAAACTGGTTACACTGAATTTCCATTATGAATATTTTTAAGAAATACTAGCATACATCAACACATTTTACTGAATAGTGCTGCAAAGAAATGGTTCCTAATATTTTCCAGTAGTTTAGCGAAATGGTATTTTTCCTACTTAAATGGTTTTGTGAATATTTTATTTTGAAAGCAAAGAATCATCACTCTTGCTTTCAAGCTTCTGCAAATATTTGCATTTAATCAGAGAACATTCTGGGAGCAGTATGCATAACCTCATATTGCTAAACTTTGAAAACGTATGTACACATTTTTATACTGGAACCACCATCAGTAGTGCGAAACCGGTCCTAGGATGCTTGTTTCCAGTCCAGGGAGGACCTGGCCTGGCAGTTCGGGCTGGACTGTTCCCATTGGGCGCAGGGTCAAGACTGATTTGCATATGGCTGGGTCCAAACTGGAATGGCATGGTGAGCAAAAAAACGATGGATTTAGGCCCAGATCTCTGTACTGTTGTTCTGCATTCTGTCCATCAAATGTTCTTTTTGCATTTGTCAGTCCGAGCTTACATTTACTTAGAGCGCTCACCCTAATAATGAAGGCTTTGCATTAATGAACCATAAATACAAGTTCGAACATCACTAACACATGGACACACAGACTACCTTACCTGCAGACAATGCCCTTCCCTGAGCCATAATGCGGTACTGTAAACTGGCAGCCAAAGGGTTTGTGCTGCAAGGGGTTAGGCCTACTTGTCCCAAGGACAAAAAACATGGAAACTTGTTGTCCTTGATCGTAAGCAATATGTCCTTGGTGTCAGGCTACAGGAATTCCACATTCCTGAACTTAGTGGAAACAATGCTTCCCACAGTAAACAAAATGTAGCTGTATAGTACCCCAAAACACTCCCACCTTGATTGGCCACGTTTAGTATAATCATGTACACTGCCAAATGCATCTCGAAAAATTCCAGAGGAAACACCCAAAAAATCTATCTTCTGCAACGATCTAAAAATCTAAATTGCAGACCACTCAAACAACACCAGTCTTAGGAGCTGAACAACTAATCTGTTTTTCCACAGATACAATAGTTACAAAGTTACAATATTGCCCACTCAGAGGAAAGCTTTTCAGACCACTCCAAGATCACGACCAGATTTAATGTCCTTAGAGGACAAAGACTGATGACTGTGAGAGGCTACCTTGGAAAAGAGTATTCATAATAAACCTATACTAGTTCAACAATGTGAAGATTCAGGGGCCTACAATCATTCTTGTTATTTGACTCATAATTCTATGTCAGAACCGGAGGCGAGGATAAAGCTAGCACTTTCTTCGTTTATTCAACTTCAGCCATTTCATTAAGATTTAACACCAACTACAATTCCCATGAACCACAGGGAATTTAGTGAAAAGCAAAAACAGACAACTCTGCATGAACAGTCCAACACTTTCTAATCACATGCCAGCATTCCATATGCAGTCCCTTGTCTGCGACATCACAGCCTCTTTTTCTTCGCTGCTTGCAGCCAAGCTAAGCCACCTTTCCTTGTTGCTGTTGGCTTTAGGGCCTATTGTGTGCTTGTGCATGTTTGTTGCCCGATTGCTGGACTGCAGGAATGGTCTTGCACTCCTTCGCGGCTGTGAACCATATACTTGATGCAGCTCGAACTGTGGTGTGGTCTTCTACCCGCTAGGGAGCGTGGCACGCAGCGCTACACTATGGTCACGGCGCGCAACATCGGATTTTTCTCAGCATCGAATCCGGAGTTGCACGCCGCTTACGGGAGTCTTCCCCTGAGCCTTGCCCTCCTTGAGAGTGACGCCCCGTGCATCGGGGTCTGTACAGGCTGTAGCCTGCTTTATTTGCACATGTAAAGACGCCCGCTAGGGTCTGTAGTGCGAGTGCAGTTTAAATATTGGCACCAAGTGGGTGTGTGTCCCTGGGCGGAGAGCGATTAACCTGTAAGGTTTTGCCCACCACTATATGCAGCGGACACCCAGCCCCAATACGACCCTGCAGCGCTTCTGCTCACTTATATCCACCATAGACCCCTGAGATAGCACTCCAGTCAGTAATTTTGTGGGTTCACTGCCTGCCTAGCTGCTCTCCCACTGGTCGCACCATGGAGACTTCAGAGGACATTTTGTGGGATGAGGTTCCCCTAGCTTTCATTCCTTTGGATGATGAGCTTGATCAGGTGGTGGATGCCTCCATATATAGAGGGCAGTTGCGGAGGCCTTGGCCTCCAAGGAACAACGCCAGTCCCAACAAATAGCGCACAAATGCGCAAAGCTGGCTAATGCCCAACATCCCCCAGCCCCCTACCCCACACCAGCTAAGCGTCCTCGTGAGGCAGGGGTGGATTACGATGCTTTTGAGGGCCTACGAGAGGCTTTCTTAGCTCAGAACCAGCCCCGTAACCCTGTCTGGAGTTCGACTGACCCTAGTACTGTCACACCTCCCCAGACCTCCCCTACTCCCCTTGATGATAATTCCGCTGGCCCTTCAAGGGCCTGACGCCCTTCCCCTCCAGCCCGATCCCGGACACTGTGCCCAATGCAGCTGATAACTGACATTTTAGACCCCGAGGAGATTGTACACCCTCTCTCCTCTGATAGGGCGCCCTCTTCGAAAGTAGCCAAATATGTGGCAGCCAGAATCGCCCGTCCCTCTTTGGACGGGAAGGTGGCTGCGACACCCGAGCTGGACAACAGGCTGGCCACCTTCTTGGCCAAGTTCATGAAAGATCCCAAAAAAGGCATTGACAGGTCTTGGTGAATGTGCCAAGATAAGCTCCTTGACGCTCTTGGCCTGCTCACAAGATCTTTGACATGGCGGAGGATGCCAAGTCTTTGGGTTCTTTGATTTCCCCAGAGGTCCATTCGGGATGGGTGCAGTGAGCAATCATATTCATGGGCAATGCTAACTGCGCACTGTCTACGGAGCATCGTCGCTTCTTAGTAATAAAGGTGGACCCGAAGCTGGGTGAACTGGCCGTTTCGGAGGCAGGCGCAGTAGCCCCAGGGGGCTCCCCCTTCATCAAGGAGTTGGGCAAATTCGTGAATACATTCACATTCATTGTTGGACAAGGCCGAATCCTCCATTAAAAAAGTTTTCCCTACTCAGGTATTCCGAGGGGCCGGTAGGGGCCGCTCGACCAGCCAGTCGTTCTCACCAGTGCTTGAAATGGAAAAATACTAGTGCAGGAACTCTGTACCAGAGTACATGCTTGTTTCTAAGAAGTGATGGTAATCTCCAATTAAAAGAATTACTTTTCTCTTGAGAAGTGCTGGTACTCTTCCCCTCAAAATAAAAGTGTTCCGGTACTCAGTACTGGCCTATTTAAAGCACTGCTTCTCACAATATCCCCCTAGAGGGAAAAGCTCTCAGAGAGGACAATACCAGAACGGGTTCGCCAATTTTTACCCGACCCGGGGACAGCGCTTTAGAGGACGCAGAGGCAAGGGCTACGGTCAGGCTGCCAATTCCGGTGAGTGTTCACCCTTCTTCCCTCCTAAAAGTAGGGGGACGTCTGGTGAATTCTATCCATGTCTGGAGACGGATCACAACAGATGAATGGGTCTTGCAGACCATCCAAGAGTTTCAGATAGAGTTCTTTGGTTCCCACAAACGAACCTTGTGCCCCAGACCTTTCCAGTTCTCGCAACAGAAAGCCGCGCTGGTGGATGCAAAGATCACTGCGTTCCTGGACAAGGGGGCCATATGTCCAAACCTCCCACACCACCACGGCTTTATCTGCAACATCTTCCTGGTCGACAAGTCCGACGGGGGAGTAAAGGCCGGTTATAAACTTACGCAAGTTCAACGAGTGGCTGGCGTATTGCCACTTCAAGATGGAGGGTATCCATCTCCTTCACGACGCTCTCCGCTCCTCCGACTGGATGGTCCGCTTGGACCTGAAACACGCTTATCTGTCCATTCCGATCTTTCTGCCCCACAGGCGTCCTCTAGTTTGTCTGTTATCACCACACCTTCGAGTTTGCAACTTTTCCCTTCTGCCTTTTCTCCGCCCCATGGTGCTTCACGTAGGTTCTCAAACTGGTCGTGGAACACCTGGGGACGCAGGGACTGCACCTTATCGTATACGTAGACAATATGCTCTTCATGGACCAAGACCCCCACAGATTGTCAATCCATCTGCAAGGGGCGGTCAATCTTCTGGAAAGCCTGGGCTTTGTCATAAACGAAAGGAAATCCCTCCTAGTACCTTCTCAGAAGGCAACCTTTTTGGGCTTTGTGATCTATTCTACGGCGGCCACATTAAGCCTTCCCTCACGCAAGGTGGCAAAGATGTCACGATCTCCGGAGGACTCTGTCCAGACAGCGAGTTTCCTTGCGTCACCATGCACGCCTGATGGAACGGTTGTTGGCCTCCATTCAGGCCATATTCCCGGGGCCACTCCACTATCGGGCACTTCAATGCCTCAAAGCAGCACACCTGCAGAAGGGGCTTTCTTACTCCCATGCGGTCGTCCTATCTGGGGAGGGAAAGGAGGAAATTCCCTGGTGACTTTCTCACTTGGAAGCCTGGAATGGAAGAGCGATCTTCGGTTCATCTCCAGAACTTATAGTCTCTGACGCCAGCAGATCAGGCTGGAGCGCTCGTGTGGGGAGTACTCCACAGGCGGTGTGTGGTCTCCTCAAGAGCAGAAATTACATATCAATTGTTTAGAGCTCCTGGCAAGCTCATTTGCGGTGCGATGTTGGATCAGGTACATGATCCAGTCATGTGAGCTTCTCAAAATGGACAACATGTCTGCAGTGCAATACATCAACCACCTGGGAGGCACTTGGTCCAAGGCGCTCTCGAACCTAGTGGCAGGTTTTTGGCAATTTTGCCTGGATCACCAAATCTTGGTCATGACAGAGTATCTCTCCGGTCAGAAAAATAGAGTGGCGGACTGACAGTCTCGCCATTTTTGGGATTCCAGCCTTTGGAAGCTGCACCCACCGGTTTTACCCATGCTCCAGATCCAGTAGGGCCTGTTCTCAGTGGATCTGTTTGCGTCCAGGGCAGACCACCAACTGCCCCGGTTTTCAGCTGGAGACTGAATCCTCAGGCGTCAGCCACAGTGCCTTCCTTCAAGATTGGAGGCCAGAGAAAGGCTACACGTTTTTGCCGTTTGCCATTATTACCAGGGCTTTGGCCCAAATCAGACTCCAGCAGGAGGAGATAGCCTTGGTCACCCAGATTGGGAAATCTCAAGTTTGGTTTTCGCTTCTTCTGGAACTTTCTTGTGATTTTCCAATCCAACTCACTCTGTTCCGACGTTTCTGCTCAGTCTGGATCTCCTCTCCCATCAAATGGTTCAGGAAGGATCCTTACGTCGCACGGTGTGGAGGATTTCAGGGGTCAATGGTCGGTCCCAGGCCTTTCGCACAAAGCTGAGGAACGCTTATCCAAGACCTGGGCCAACAGCACCAACAAGCGATATCAATCAGCATGGGCGCAATGGTGTCTGTGTGTGCGGAGGGGTTACGATCCCATGAGCACTGAGGTAATCCACATTCTCAATTTTCTAGCCCATTTGGCGCAGGAGGGGTTGGTATACCGCTCAATTAATACGTTCCATTCTGCCATTCCTACAGGACGTGTACCTCTGGTTGGCTACCCGGTAGGGGAACATCCGTTTGTTTGTTGACTGTTGTGTGGGATTCAGTTGTCGCTCCTGTCATAACCAAAGTATTCGCCTCTCTGGGATGTGAACAGGGTGCTCAACCTTTTCCTGTGCTGGCAACCAAACAGGTTCTTGTCACGGAAGGAACTTTCTGCAAAGCTAGCCATGCTGCTATGCTTGGTATCCTGCAGACTGGTCTCCAATGTGCGGGTCCTGGACATTACGGGACAAGTCTTTTCTCCTTGGGGGTATCGTTCACCATTAGCAGAAGGGCAAAATCCAACACTAGAGTAATTGATTACCCATCTTTTTTTCTGACTCGCTCAAATTTGTGTGTGGTTCAGTGCCTCAAGGCCTATGAGGACATGTCTGCAGAGTTTTGACCTCCGGGTGGGAGACAGCTTTTGATTGCAATCCGTAAGCCCCACAAGGCAGCATTTTCTCCAACCATAGCTTGCTGGGTATGAAGGGTCATGCAAGAGGCAGGAGTGGATCTACGGATTTTTGGCACGCATTCAGTGCGGGGGAGTGATGGCTTCGAAGGCGTTTAGTCTAGGCGCTCGCCTGGAAGACATTATGAACACGGCAGACTGGTCCTCTGACTCCACATTCAAGAGGGTTTATTTTAAACCCGTTTTGAATACGACTTGGCTTGTAGTGAGCAAGCTTTCAACTAGCATAATCCTCGCCTCCGGTCCGAACATAGGAGGAAATCTTTCTTAGCGATCGTAACGGAAAGGCTCAATTCTATTAAGGACTTGAAGGCGAGGATTATCCCACCCCCTGAGCCTTGATACTGTTCACCCATTCGGTGCCTAGTAAGTAGATGATTCTTTTCCTATATTGCCTTTGTGATGACTTTATCTTGCTAGTCTTAATGCATTGTTTGATGCAGCTTTAATGGTGCACCTTGTGTTCTTTCACTATGTCTGCAGATTCTTTTTGTTGCATAAGGTTGCCTAAGTTGTGTTTCTTCTCAGTGGAGAATCTTTGGTAATTGACTTCTTATATCCAGGCTCGGTCGGATTCAGAGAAACAGGACCAGTGAGGATAGAGCTATGGCATGACTCGCATGACGAAAGAGGTTGTGATGTCGCAGACAAGGGACAACATAAGGAATTATGGCCTGTGATTGGATAGTGTTGGACTGTTCAAGCAGAGTTGTCTGTTTTTGCTTTTGACTAAATTCCCTGTGGTTCATGGGAATTGTAGTTGATGTTAAATCTTAATGAAATGGCTGCTGTAGAATAAACGAAGAAAGTGATAGCATAATTATCGCCTCGGAGTCCTTAATAGAATTGAAACTTTCTGTTATGAAAGCTAGGAAATTTTTCATTCACCAGCTAAATCAATACAAGACAGACAGAGAGGCACACTCTTCTTCCCAGCATATGTTAGAGCCAACCTGGCGAAAATCTGTGCGTGGAGCCCAAATGATCGAAGATAAAGCCTCAACTAGCTGGTCCTAATGAAGGTGAGAAAAATAATATCCTTCACCTCCTAAGGAAGGAAATTCAGGAAAAAACATTCCTGTCACAAAGCCTACTATAAAAAGCCTAAAACATATTTTTATCTTCTAAGGTACACATTTTTCATTCAAGCTCAGGAGGTAGACACTTAGCCACACAGTAACTAAGGTGAGTCACTAGTCAAACACCAGAGACAAGTAGATCGGGAGTGGAGTCTAATAATGATCCAGTCACCAGACCAACACTTTCAAGATTTATAATATGGTTGAGAAGACTTTCAGACATTAAGCATGACAGATCTGGTTTTAGATCAAAGTGGCCACTTACCTTTAGGATATAAAACAGACAGAAGGGAGCACAGTATATGTTTTTTTTTTGTAAACCAATTTTATTGTATTTTCAAATCAAGTCATGTAATACAGACATTTGTAGAACTTAATGCTTGGTATGCTCAAGTTCTCATGTTCATCGCATATGCATATTATTAACACAGCCATATACATCATGCATACCTACTGATGGACAGCCAGGCATTTTACATCTTTGTCAACAAAGTGCTGAAAGTCTTCAACGGCTGGTGATCACTAGCATCCCTCAACTCAAATATTTCCCCCATACCTAATCCTCCCCCCTCCCTTGTCTGTGCCTTGTTCCTTCTTACAGTCGGGCGTGCTATATGCTACATCATTCCTGTGCCTATATCTTGAAAGCAGTTTGTGTCCTATCTTAGGACTCGAGGTGGTCTTGTTAAGGAGAACAGCATATGTTGAGATAAGACAGTGTTCCAAATTTCCTTTACCGTGTAATTCTTCTTCACCAAACAGCCACTGCTTTGGTGTCAATAGTTGATGACATACCATCTGTTTACTAAATCACATAATTACTCTGTTTCGGGGCCATGATCAAATTAATAAAGTACATCTATATAGTTACCATTTGCTGTCTACAGTTGTTACCACAAACTGCTCCTTTGCAAAATAACTGTTCTATTATTACTACAGCCTTGATGAAGTCCATCTGGACTAAACGTTTGCTGCGTGATTTCAAAGTGACTGTTAATGAATATATGGTTGATTTCAAAGTGACTTAATAAATACGTGGCATTCAAGAATTATTAAAAGACATCAAGATTTATTAAGTATTCACAAGACAAATTACTCTTGGCTTATTATTCATAAATAAACAGCTTTATCTCAACATATACTGTTTTGCTAGACGGTTGTTTCCGTTCAATCATTCAACATTCCTAGATAGCAGGGTGTCAGTCTAGCAAGCACAACTACAATACTTTCAGTGTGCAATCTCGCTTTACGATAGAGACCATACTTTAGCCATATTGCCTTTTGTTGATATGTGTAACTATCCTCTTCACTGCTACTTTTAGCATATGTTCTCACAGCACCACAAAACAAAATCAGAAAGAACAGAGCTGGTAGAGAGTACAGTGGTACTGATTCACTAAATCAATTAATACATTCAGAAATTACACGGCCAGCATATTTTTACTTTGAAAGGCAACTAGATCCCTACTCTATATATCAAAAATTGAATTTGAGAGTAAAAGTAGTATAATACAAACAAGGATACAACAGCACAATTCTCTGGGAAATCAGAATCTCAGCACTATAAATCTATTGTACAGCACAGAGCATACAGACAAAGGGGACCTTCCAACTCTAACAACAAACCGGCAGCTGAAGTGGTAGGAAACCTGGTATCATGGATGCTCACCCAACTGACTGCCTCTCCTACGTCCAGAGTAGGTCTTATAGACAGCAGTCTTTATATTCTCTTGTAATCTCCCCACAATGGATGTTCCATTGAAGCAAAACCCTGGTTGGAGTACTGCCCAACAGTGGAGGACAACTACAAACAAATGTAATCAATCATGGTGCTTCAACACATTGCAATCACAAGAGATAGGTGTGTCACAAACAGATTCTGAGAACTCTTTTACTGTACTCTCCAGCCTTCAGCACAGAGTACCTGGAACCTTAAAAAGCCTTTCCTAGAATACAAACAGAGCTCAGCATGCAGTACCTCACCTTTGACTAAAAAATTTAAAAAAACAGACAACACGGGAGCCAATAAGTGGTTAGGAGAGAAGACGTCTGAGACCATAGCCACATCTTGTTGAGGAAGTGGCTCAATCACACAAGAACCAGGGAATTAGTCAATGTATCTATTGATCACTGAACTGGAAAATAAGAACTCAAGCTTTTTCCATAAGCTGCAATGGCTGATGAATAGCTTTAGCAGGATCACAATTTAATACCAGTCTGTATTTGGAAGGAAAAAATAAAGTTTCATGGAGCAAGTGACAAGATAAACTTGTTAACAAGAAAAATTTAATCCGGTTGAGTACTGTAAGTACATGTTTCTAGGCAGCATTAGCGTTAGCTAGGAACAGGTTTCTATCCCTATAAAGTCAGCCTTCAGGAGTCATGGTTTCAAGTTTACTGAAGGCAAAATATAAAACGCAGAATGTGAGTCAGACAACTGACTAAGGTGAATATGTTAATTGCATATTACTCTATGGAATAACTTGCAACCTTCAACCAACTAGAGATACGAGAAGGACTCATAAGGGCCATTAGTTTGAGGTCGTAGAGTAGATGTCCTACAGGAAACAAAAGGAAAATGCTACTTACCCAGTATGCATCTGTTCTTGGCATATAGAGCTGTAGATTCATATGCTTGTGCATAGATCGCCATCTAGTGTTGGGTCCGGATGTTTGCACTTTGTTTTTCTTCGAAGAAGTCTTTCCAGTCACAAGGTAAGTGACTCCTTTCGGTGATAGTGCGCATGGGCATCGACTCCATTGTTAGATTGTTTTCCCGCAGAGGGTGATAATGGAGTTAGTAAGAGTAGTAAAAGGAGATGTCCATGAATGCATGTATCTAAGAAAGATATTACTGCAACAGGTATAGGTACCCGGGGAGGCGGGTGGGCGCATATGAATCTACAGCTCTATATGCCTAGAACAGATGCATACTGGGTAAGTAGCATTTTCCGTTCGAGGCATATGAGCTGTAGATCATATGCTTGTGCATAGACTTTATAGCAGTAACTCCCAAAGCGGTGGCTAACCTGTAGCTGTTGCAGTGGTCTGAAATAGTGTACGTAAAACTGCCTGGCCCACACTAGCTTGCTGTCTTGTTAACACATCTACACAATAGTGTTTTGTGAATGTGTGTAGTGTAGACCATGTTGCAGCTCTGCAGATGTCATCTATGGGTACATTTCCTAAGAATGCGATAGAAGCCCCTAGTTTGCGTGTAGAATGCGCCCTAGGGGGAATTGTTAATGTGCGTTTAGCTTTAATGTAGCATATTTGAATGCACTTAACTATCCACCGTGCAATACTTTATTTTGATATTGGATTGCCTTTATGTGGTGGAGCAAAAGCAACAAAAAGTTGCTTGTTTTTTCTGAAAGGTTTTGTTCTTTCTATATAATGTAGTAATGCTCTTTTGACATCTAAGGTGTGAGGAGCACGTTCTGCCACTGAATCTGGTTGAAGGAAGAACACAGGCAACTCAACAGATTGGTTGATATGAAAGGCAGAAATGACTTTAGGTAAAAATTTGGGGTTAGTCCTTAGAACCACTTTGTTTTGATGTATTTGTAAAAATGGCTCTTCTATGGTTAGTGCCTGAAGCTCACCCACTCTCCTCAGAGATGTGATGGCTATGAGGAAGGCTACCTTCCAAGTAAGGAATTGTAGTTCACATTTGTGCAATGGTTCAAAAGGAGGACCCATGAGTCTTGTAAGAACTATGTTGAGATTCCACACTGGAGCAGGTGGAAGTCTGGGTGGAATGACTCTTAAGTCCTTCCATAAATGCTTTAATAGGAGGCACTCTAAAAAGAGACAAGTGCTGTCTATTTTGAAGATATGCAGCTATTGCAGCATGTAAGCGTATAGATGTGTACGCTAAATTGGAACGCTGTAGATTTAGTAGATAGCAAATGATGTTTTGAATTGAAGCATCTAGCGGATTGATTTTATTGTTGTTACAGTAAATGACAAACCGCTTCCACTTTGCTGCATAGCATGCTCTTGTGGTAGGGAGTCTAGCCTCTTTGATAATGTTCATGCAGTCTGGCGGAAGATTGAGATAACCAAACTCTAGGACTTCAGGTGCCAGATCGCAAGGTTGAGATGACTGGGATCTGGATGCCTTATCTCTCCACGGTTCTGAGTGAGAAGACTGGGAGTAAGGCGTAGTTTGTGGTGAGGAACTACTGATAGCTCCAATAGGGTTGTGAACCAGGGTTGACGGGCCTATGTGGGAGCAACTAGGATTAGTGTCAGGGACTGCGGTCTGAGCTTCCGAACCACTAATGGAATTAGTGGGAGAGGCGGAAAAGCGTAAGCAAATATCCCTGACCAATTCATCCATAGCGCATTGCCTTTGGACAATGGGTATGGATACCTGGATGCAAAGTTTGGGCATTTTGCGTTTAGGTGGGTGGCGAACAGATCTATGTCTGGGAAGCCCCACATTTGAAAGAATGGGAGGAGAACTTGAAGGTGGAGTGCCCATTCGTGTATCTGCTGGCTTTGACGACTGAGCAGATCTGCAATTTGGTTGTTTACTCCAGGGAGGTGTTCTGCAAGGAGAAATATTTTTTGAGGTACGGCCCATCTCAAGATTCTCTTGGCTAGCTGTGAGAGCTGGAGACTGGAGTGTCCCCCCCCCGTTTTTGTATGTAGTACGTTGCTGTCATGTTGTCTGTGTAAATCAGGACAGCTTTGCCTACTAGTTGAAATGCTTTCAACGCTAGAAAAATTGCTAGCAGTTCTAGATGGTTTATGTGGAGTTGCCTTTGATGGGGAGCTCACATGCCCTGAATGGTATGTTTTTGAAGATGAGCTCCCCAACCAGTTAGCGATGCGTCTGCTGTTAGCACTATCTGTGGAACCGGGTCGACGAATGGCCGCCCCTTGGAAAGGTTTTGTATGTTCCACTACTGCAGAGAGCGATGGGTGCGGCCATCCACCAACACTAGATCTGATAACTGACCTTGAGCCTGGTTCCACTGGCGTGCTAAGCATTCTTGTAGGGGACGCATTTGGAGTCTTGCGTAAGGAACAATCAAAATGCAAGATGCCATCTTTCCTAGCAATTGCATGAACACTGGAGCTGGTAGTGAGTGTAGAGGTTGAAACTGCAATATTAGAGTCTGCATGTTGCAGATCCTGATTAGGTTGGGACACGATAGAGCTTTGTGAGTGTCTATTGTGGCTCCTAGATACACTTGTGTGTTGGATGGTTGGAGATGAGACTTGGTGAGGTTTACAGTGAACCCGAGGTCGTGAAGCAGTTGGACTGTTTTTTGAGTGTGGCGTAGACAGTTCTGTAGCGAGCTGGCTTTTATTAGCCAGTCGTCTGGGTAGGGGAAGACATGAATGTGCTGTCTTCTTAGATGAGCCGCGACTACTGCTAGACACTTTGTGAACACCCTGGGTGCTGTAGTTACTCCGAATGGGAGAACTTTGAATTGGTAATGTTGGGCGTCTACCGTGAACCTGAGGTATTTGCGGTGAGCGGGGGGAATGGGAATATGGAAATAGGCATCCTTTAGATCCAGAGTGGACAGGAAGTCGCCTTGTTGAAGGAGCGGGAGAACCTGCTGAAGTGTGACCATGTGAAAGTGGTCTGATTGGATGTAGAGATTTAGTTGTCCGAGGTCCAGTAGGGGTCTTAACGAGCCATCCTTTTTGGGAATTAAGAAGTTAAATTCTTAACCAAGCATGCCTTCGTAAAAGTACACTGGTGTTAATTGTACGGGCTGCTGTGTCTGCTGCGTCTAAGGCACACCTGATAGAGGTATTTGCAATGAGCTTACCCTCTTGAATAAGGTCATTAGCTTTGGTCTTGTGTTCGTCGGGTAAGTACTGCATGAGTTTCTCTAACTCATCATAGTGAGCCCTGTCATAACGAGCTAACAAGGCTTGAGCATTGGCAATGAGCCAATGGTTAGCTGCTTGTGAAGCTACTCTTTTGCCTGAGGCGTCAATGAGCTTGGACTCCTTATCTGGAGGAGGAGCTTCACCTGATGTTTGGGAATTGGCTCTCTTGCGAGCATTAGAAACTACAAGAGAGTCTAAAGGTAATTGACCTTTGATGTATGTAGGGTCGGTGGGTGTGGGCTTATATTTTTTCTCCACCCTAGGAGTAATAATTCCTGCCTTGATAGGGTCTTTGAAAAAGTCCTCAGTGTGCTTTAACATGCCTTTGAGCATAGGTAATGTATGAGTGACTCTGTGAGAGGAACTAAGTCTCAAAGAGAAAATCCTGCTCTAATGGTTCTGAATGTAACTCCACCCCATGATATTGAGCAGCTCTATTAAGGAGCTCAACGTATCCAATGTTATCATCTGGTGGGGAGGGCCTGGAGGGATACAAATCTGGATCTGTGTGATAATCCTGCAAAGGATCAGTGTCCTGTGGGGGATCTTGGTTGTCATCCCCACCCCCATCATCTTGTGGGTTAGGTGAAGTTGGTGGTGGTGGTGAATTTTCAGGTGAAATAAGTAAATTGGGATTAGTAGGTAGGATGGGAGGAGGGGAAGGGTTAGTACCCACAGTTCCTCTTTTTAGGTCGAGCCTCGAGTAGCGCGCAAGCGCTGCTTAGAGGCGAAGACTTAATGTAAGCGAGTTTTCAAAGCAGTCCAAGAAACGCTCGTGCGTCGTGGCTGGCCTTTTGAGATGGGTACGCGCGGCAAACATGTGTTTCCAATTATCGTGCCCAGACGCGGGCGCGATAAGTGGAAACACATGTCTGCCGCGCGTACTCATCCAAAGGCCAGCCACGACGCACGAGCGTTTCTTGGGACTGCTTGCAGGCTGCCGCGCTCGCTCGCCCCCGCTCCATGTCCCCCGATGCGCCCCGTAGTTTTCGGCTTCGCTCACCTTCTGCGGCTCACCGCTCGCGGCCCCGCTCCCCACATGATTTCCGTCGCTCGCCGCCTCGTTCCCATGTCTCCCCACATGATTTCCGTCGCTCGTTGCTTTTTTTCACAGGTGAGTGATCTAGAGTTATTTGACCTCGAACACTGCAACCCCAGTACTTTCTTGGCAATGATTTATTCAAATCTCCTAGGTTCCATTACGATGGGTTGGGTAATACTGTGGTGGTTGCCTGAAATTGCACATTCAGCTAGTTGTTTCCATGAGCATGTTTTTTTGGCTTGTTTTTGGAAATTGCTGCCAGGGGAGATGAGGCACTCGAACTGTTCTGTGCTGTTTTTGTTTGATAAAATCATTCCTTCCTGTAAACGCTCTGGTCTCTAGGAGCAGAGGGCTCTGTGAGACCGTTCTAGAGCCTCCGGCGAGAGAAGCCCTCTAAAACCCTCTAAAATATTTGTTTTCTGGGTGACTGATCAGTTGTCAGACGTGAACCTGTAGGCTCTGTGTAACAGGAAGATTAGCTCTATTGATGCCTGAGCCTGTGAGATCTGTGTAACCCGAGAGACGGCTATAATGACGGAGCCTGTGAAATCTATGTAACTTGAGAGATAGCACCGATGGTCTGAGGCGGCAGCCTGTGATATCTATGTAACCTGAAAGACAGCACTAGTGACTAAGCCCTGAGCCTGTGAGGTCTGTGTAATATGAGAGACCGGACTAGTGAGCCCTGAGCCTGTGATGTCTGTGTAACCTGAGAGACAGCACTGGTGGCTGAGGTGGGAGTCTGTGACATCTGTGTACCCTGAGATACAGCACTAGTGACTGAACACGGAGCCTGTGAGATCTGTGTAACCTGAGATACAGCACTAGTGACTGAACACTGAGCCTGTGAGATCTGTGTAACCTGAGCTACAGCACTAGAGACTGAACACTGAGCCTGTGATATCTGTGTAACCTGAGAGATAGCACTGGTGGCTGAGGTGGGAGCCTGTGAGATCTATGTAAGCCAAGAGACAGGACTAGTAACTGCACCCTGAGCCTGTGAGGTCTATGTAACTTGAGAGATAGCACTGATGGATGAGGCGGGAGTTTATGAGATCTATGTAAACTGAGATACAACGCTAGTGACTGAGCCCTGAGCCTGGGAGATCTGTGTAAACTGTAAGATGCTCTACTGGCTGTTGCTGTCATCTGTAACATGTATGTAACCTGGGAGGCATCTCTGCTGGCTAACGCCTCAACCTGTAAGAAATGTATAAATCTAAAGACAGCTCTGCTTGTATAAACTTGCATGGTAGGTTCAGAGTAAGCTTTCGGCTATCTCTGCCGGTGAAGGCCTGGACCTGTATAACCGTGTCATCGGAGTAAGCTTTGTTGGCATTGGCCTGATCTGGGGCCACTGGAATTATGCAATTCTGTGGCTTTTTTTTGCATAATTATGGATTTGCCACATAATCCAGATCTGCAGATTTTAACCCAAAAATTTTCTCTAGCTCAAACCGATCAAAAGTTACTAAAAATGTTGCAGCATGTTTTCGCACACAGTGGAAAGCCCTTAGTGAAGGTTAACTGGTCATCTTACAGGTCCCTATTTCTGTATTTTTCTGTTAAACTGGTACTAATGAGGAGAAATCTTCCCCAGACAGTATTACCATTCCGTATAATACATGCGGCCCTGGCCTGGGCCTGGGCCTATTCTATCTTTGTAACTGAGGGCTAACTCGAATCACTGAGCCCTGAGTCGCTATGATTTGGGTACAGGGTGAGCTTACTGCTAGGATACACCCGAGTTGTAATACGTGGTTAATCTGTGGGTAGTTCTATTGTCTGAGATTTAAGCCTGTATGATCGGTGTAATCTAGGGGTTGCTCCACTGCCTGAGGTCTGAGGCTGTGCATTCTTTGGGACCTGCGGGATAGCTCCACTGTATAAGGACTAAGCGGTCTGTCGTGTCTGTGCCTACAGAGAACAAGCGAAACCCATGAATATTTAGGGACCAGGGGTGCATAGTGCTTTAAAGGAACAGAGGTCCCTAAAGAGAACTTATCTAGGCATTTAACTGGGAAAACAATTATGACCAGACATGCGGTCAATTTGAAAAAATACAATCACATTTATTAGACAATTTAGTCAAATCGGTGGGAGAAAACACAAATGACACAAAATTAAATGAGCAGAACAAAAACAGAAAAACTCAGGCAATAGTGTGTGACATAAGTCAAAACATTTAATTTATTTAATTAAATTTAAAGCAACACTTCTGCCCCTATGTGCCTTACTCTGTACATTATAATATGGGTCAGTGTGCGAGAGTCGACGTTTCGATCCTTACAAAATAACAGGATCGTCATCTGTGTCTGTGCCCTCAGATTTAAAACAGTGGGTTCTAACCGGTTGCCTGCTTCAGATTACCTTGGACAGGTTGTCAAATAGCCTCCTGAGACTGTGTGCGTCCCCATCAAAGGGTGCATTACACACCTGATTGGATGTCCTTGGATCACCACAGTGCTTAGAGACGCTGCAACTCGTCTGGAGCTAGGCCCTTCACATCAGCACTGCTTCCCTACTCTCGTCAGTGAAAATGTATTGGGGTACCAACATTATGTGTATTTGTAGGTCGAGCTTATCACTCAGGAGGATATCCTGCACCTGAAGAAGGACGGTGCGATCCTGGCTGGGACCTATTGTAAGAACCAGGTTTTCAGCCTTTTTTGCGGGATTCAGGGACTGAGCTGGTGGCTCTAATGTGCCGGGAAGGTCGTTCCAGGCTTTGGTAGCCAGGTGGAAGAATCCATTCTCGCCGGCTTTGGCTCTTCGGATTCGGGGTACATGGGCGAGCAAGAGGTTGGCAAAGTGGAGGTTGCTGCTAGGGGAGAGGATGTGGTCTTATGTCTAGAGCGGTCGACCTCGGTGCTGGGGAACTGGGTTCGAGTCTCGGCAAGGATGCTCAACATCATTTATTCTGGGCAAATCACTTAATCTCCCCGTGCCTAACAAAAAACAAGCATTGGCATAGCCAATAGGTCTCGCCTTTGGGACCTTATAAGTTTTTAGCCATGCAACAGTTGATGTTATTGCACCAAGGATATTGTGCTGCATAACTAAATACTTATAAGGTCCCAAAAGCGAGACCTATTGGCTATGCCAATGCTTGTTTGGTAAAGTAGCCTGAATATGGCCTGTATCAGGGTGAATCACCAACTTCTTCTGTTTCGGATCCAAAATGGGGTGTTCGGACCGAGGCTCTTTGGACGGAGTCTCTTTTTCCTTGTTTGCCTGTTTCGGCGTCAAAGGTTTCTGCTCCGGCGGTGTCGGCTTGGACTTGTGTTTCGGTGCCGAAGGTGTTGGGTCGGCACCGATATGAGGCCGATTCGAGCCTGAACCGGAAGGCTTTTGTTTATGTTTCGGAGCCGGGCCCGAGGGCGGGGCGTCGGAAACTTTTTGTCGGTGCCGACCTTGGCCCGAAGGCAGAGGAGGGACCGGAGCCTTTGTCTTAGGTTGTTGGGGGGGCAAGGGGTTGTCTTTACTCAAGGTACCCTGACCCGGAGTAACTTGCTCCTCTTCTTCTACATCTGAGTCGGCCTCAGACACGGAGAAGGGTTCATCTTCTTCGGATCCTTGGGCATGATGTTCGGAGTCGGAATCTTCACCGAAGATGTCCGGTGCGGAGCTGCTTTGCTGTTGCATCTCGTGACGTCGAGCCCGACGATCATGAAGAGTCTTTTTCGATCGGAAGGATCAGCACGCGTCGTAGTCTTTCTCGTAGTGTTCCGGGGACAGACAGAGGTTGCACACTTCTTGCAAGTCTGTGCGTGGAAATTTAGCACGACACCCGGGACATAACTTGAAGGGAGTCCGGTCCATCGACTGCTAGAGCGGTCGGCGCGGGTAGGCCCGACGGCCTGCCACGAGTTTTCCGATCGAAGAATTTAAATTTGGAGTGATACGCGACGAATGGGGAACCGCGATCGATAACAATACCGTCGAGGGTATGGATTGCGCGTCGAGTGGGCCTGAGAAACGTTGCCGAACCGGAGCGCAGCATTACACATCCAAACCCGATGGCGGAAAAAAACAATCCAACAATGGAGTCGATGCCCATGCGCACTATCACCGAAAGGAGGAGTCACCTACCTCGTGACTGGAAAGACTACTTCGAAGAAAAACAAAGTGCAAACATCCGGACCCAACTCTAGATGGCGATCTATGCACAAGCATATGATCTACAGCTCATATGCCTCGAACATACTATTTTAGGCATCATGGGGGCAAAATTAACTTTCTTATAGCGTAGTAGAATGGCTAGCGAGTCCAAACGTTTTCCCTATCAAGCTCTGGTGGGATGTGCTTGAGTCACCTCAACAAATCAAAGTACTAAGGAACAATTGGGACACTGTTGTCCAGTTTGTATTGGGAATGATAGCCTTTCTGTAGCAAAATTCTGAACTTAGCAAGATGAGAGGCAACTGGAAATTGTGTGGCTGAGGTAAAGTACGTTGCAAGAGGGTGATTAGAGAGATGGGGTGGAACATGTGCACACATGATGAGCAAATCATGGGCATTTTGACTTGAAGGACTTCAAAGACTGAAATATGAACTTCAGTTCCAGCATACGGCTTGGTAACATTTTGACTGTGACCAAAAGACATGGATGTAAAGAGCACTTGCTGTGCTGCCATCTCCTGTAAATTGAACTCCACTGAGGTAGTAATGATGGAAAAGCTTTTAACTGCGAGAATTTTCCTGTACAACCTGCTAAGGATGTTTCTGCCACTGCTTACTCCCCGCCATTCTTCAGACTCTAAATCTACCTTCGTGCACTCCCAACAACTCTGATCTTTTCTATTGTTTTAATGACAAAATTAATACAACTGTCCAATCCTGCTCTTCTACTCCCTCCTCCAATATGGCATCAGACACTCAACATCTGATCTTTTCTATGACATCCCATCGCAGTAGCTTCAGCCAGGCATTTTCCTCGACAATATCTTCTAAAATCAGTCATGGTTCCCCTTCAGATCGTTGTCCTACCCATATCATTAGCTCTATCTGCCCCTTTCAAATGCTTCTTTAGCCTCAGAAGACGTCACTTTTGAGTGGAAAGCAGATTAAGTCACACCTGATTCCATTTGCTGCCAAAATTACTGAATACATCATTAACCAGCAACGATCAGCACTTGTCGAAGCTAACAGCCTTTTGTCTCCTCAATGATGGTGAAGCTGCCCTCATTTTACTATATTTATATGTGCCATTATTTATATGTTCCTCTTAAATCTGCTTTCCTTTCTTATATTGGCATTAAAGACTTCCGTTTAAATCATCATTCTTACGTTAGCATTAAAGACCTCACCCTTTAATTATTTTCTTTGTTTTTAACGGGGCACTCATAGGAACTTATTATACCTCCTTTCCAATCTGCATTTATTATTTATTTTATTTTTGAGTTTTATAGAGCGCGAACTTGACCCGTTAGGGTATCAGAGCGCTTTACAGGAATCAAGCAGTAGTATACAAAAGACTTGGAGGGGAGGGGGGGGGGGCTGGTTACAAAGGGATAAAAAGGGACAAAATACAAATTACATTTACATTTAACGAGAAACGAAGGTCCCCAGGTCCTTGTAGGGGTGCCCGGAAGTGCCGGGAGGATAGTGTCAGTGTACTCCAGGGGATGCATTAGAGCGGAATTAGAGCAAGGACTCTGTGTGAAGTAGAGGCACAGTTTAGGAGAGGAATTTGCCCATTAAGAAGGTTTTGGCATCCTTTTTGAAGCGAGCCAGAGAAGGGATTCTTCTAATATCGGGCGGGAGTGAGTTCCATATTCTTGGTGCGGCCCCTGAGAAAGCCCGATTGTACGTTTTCTTTTTCCGAAAAAGTGCAGGTTGGAGCAAGAGGTCTCTGGAGGACCGCAAGTTTCTGGTTCCTCCGTAAATCACGAGTTTCTGGGCAAGATATGCAGGGGAGTTCGAGTATAATGCCTTGTGCGTGATACATGCCAATTTGAGTTGGATTCTGGCCTGTAGAGGAAGCCAGTTCAGAGCTTTTAGATGTGGGGAAATGTGATCGAACTTCCTTGAGCCCGTTAGTAGCCTAGCGGCTGCGTTAAGGCACGCTTTTAAGGGTGCCAGGGAGATCATGGGTAAACCAGAGAGGGTAGAACAGCCATATTCCAGTCTAGAGATGACTAGTGCTTGAACTGCCATTTGTAGGTCAGGAGTATCCAAGAAGGGTTTCAGTTTCCTTAGATAGCTCAGGTGGAATCTGGCTGATTTGGCCATCGCATTGATGTGGTCCTGCATGTTCAAGTTGCAGTCCAGGGTAATTCCAAGGGATTTGGCCGAGTCCACGATGGTCGGAGGGCAGTTTAAGGCTGTGATGGCCTTAATCCATACCTGAGCCTCAGGGTTGGTTTTGGGTGGGGAAATTAGAAGAAATTCTATCTTCTTTGCGTTAAGTTTGAGTTGATTGGAAGAGAGTCATTGGACAGTCAATTTCAAGGCTTCGTCCATGGAGAGAATCTCCTCGAGAGAGGAGATCTTGATGTAGATCTGGGTATCGTCAGCGTACATGTGGTACGAGATATTCGCGGTGTGTAGAACTTCGGCGAGCGGTTCTAGGTGAAGGTTGAAGAGGGTGGGGGACAAGGTTGATCCTTGGGGGACTCCAACCGTGACCGGGGAGGGAGCAGACAGGTTACCGTTAATTAGGAATCTCTGTGATCGGTTGTGGAGGAAGGACCTGAACCATTCAAGAACAAAGCCATCCATTCCCATCCTGAGTTTGAGGCGTTCAAGTAGTTTCTCATGGTTGACCGGGTCGAAGGCCGAGGACAGATCTAGGAGGATTAGGAGACAGGTTTTGCCTTGGTCAAGGGCTTGGAGGGCATCATCCACGATATGGAGAATGGTGGTTTCCGTGCTGTGCCCTGGCCTGAAACCGGATTGGAAATCCTCTAGTAGGTGGAAGTTGGTGATGTGTTGGCTCAGCTGCTGTTGCACACATTTCTCCAGTACTTTAGCTAAAAGTGGGATGTTAGAAATAGGTCTGAAGTTGTCAGGAGGCAGGATCCAGCGACGGTTTTTTAAAATAGGGAGGACTTGGCCAGCTTTCAGAGAGTCGGGTATGGATCCCTGAAGCAGGGAGGCGTTGATTATTGCAGTCCAGCTCGGAATGATGGATTGGGAGGCGGCAGCTAGGCAGTTAGAGGGGAGTGGGTCATTAAAGTGGTTGTTCGGGTTTAAGGTGGAGAGGATTTTCGAGACGGAGTGTTCGTCGTAGATTTTGAAGTCGGTCCAGTGTGCTTGGTTTTTGGGTGAAGCCTGGGGAGGCGGCACGGAGGGAGTATGTAGATCTGGAAGGGGTTGCGAGTAAGTAGCGGATCTAAGTTCGTTTCTTAAGGATGTGATTTTGTCAGCGAAAAAGGAGGAGAATTCGTCAAACGATATTAGTGACTTGGTGTTTTCTTTCGATGTTTTGGCCAGTTTGTTTGATTGGTGTTTGACCAGTTCGAAAAGTTTGCGGGGTCTGTTTTTGGCGTTCCCCAGTTCAGATCTGAAAAATTCTTTTTTTGAGTTGAGGATGTTTCTGTTGTAGGCATTTCTGGCCTGGCGGAGAAGTTTTAAATGAGCGGCTGAGGGGTGCTGTCTCCACATTCTTTCTGACTGCCGCAGGGATCTCCTCTCGCTATTGAGGGATCCATTGAACCAGGGGTTTCTGTCTTTGATTTGGGTTCTTTTTAGTTTTAGCAGGGCAAGGTCATCAAGAATGTTAGTTATAGTCCCAGAGTAATGATCGTTGAGGTCATTGACCGTTGTGATATGGGGGGGTTGTGATATATGAGATCAGACTGGCAACGGGCTGCCAGTTCCCTAGGATCAAGGTTCTTGGTGTCTAACCCAGCGTTTAGGAATCACCTGTTGTGGAGCTCGTGTTTTGAGGGTCCCAGGTAGTAGGAAAGTGATAGCGTGGTGGTCAGACCAATCACAAGGGTCTATAGCAATAAGCTTGACTGTTGATTCCTTGGCTATGATCCAGTCTAGAGTGGCGCCTTTCGAGTGTGTAGGGAGTGAGCAGACTTGGGTTGGGGCTTGGTCGACCAGGAGATCTTTGATGGCGTTGACATGAGGATCATTGGGGTCATTCCAGTGAAGGTTGAAGTCACCAAGGAAAATGTCTTTGGAGTTGGAGGAAACCTTGGCTGTAATTAGTTCCATGAGGTGGTCAGTGAAGATGTCATTCGTGCCTGGGGGGTGGTAAAAGATGTGCAAATTGCACAGTTGCGTGGTGTTGCTGCATATGGAGAGTACGAGGTATTCACAGGAGTCAGAGGTATCTGCCAGGAGTTCCGTGACAAGGAGATTAGAGCGGTAGATGCAGGCAATGCCTCCCCCTTTTTTGCTGGATTGCCTATCCAGCCTTGCAATATTGTAGTTGGGAGGGACTAGGAGGTCTAGGCATGGAGATGAGGATTCATTGAGCCATGATTCAGTCAGGATTGCTAAGTCAATATTTTGGCTCAGTATGAGATCTGCGATATCGGTGGCATGCTTAACTGCAGAACGGCAGTTAATTAGGAGGCCAGACAAAGGGGGGGTCAGAGAGAGTGTCGTGCGCTGGGCCGGACAGGAGTACTGGCGCTAGGTTGCTATCAACCACACTTCTGTTGCGGAGAGTAGCTGATCTGTTGGGGTTGATTGCGACCGTGCGAATGGCATGTTCGACATTCACGTCCTGTGTACTGAGGGTTGCTAGGGCAGAGTTGTAGGAAGGGAGGGTGGCTAGAGTTTCCTCTTCAGTGAGGTCTGGCGGACTCGGGGTGGCAATGGTGGAGTTGTAGGAGAGGAGGAGAGCTAGAGTTTCCTCCTCCGAGAGGTGGCATGGTAGTTTGCGAGGGCGAAGGTGTCTCAGGGATAGCGGTAATGGGTGAGTGTGAGGCTCAGTGATAGGGAGGGGAGTGGTGTTCACCGGGGGTTTGAGTTTGGAGAAGGCGAGTTCAGTGAGGTGAAGGAGGTGTTTTAGATCCAGAATGGAGTTATGGATGCTCTACGTTAAATTGGCCGCTCTGAGATGCAGAGTTTCGAGATACATATAGGAAGGAGGCACTTGAAGGCGTGGGAACAGTGGCCTGGTAGCGGTTTTGTTGACATGCGTTGGTGGTTTGGTAGCGGTTTTAATGGCATGTGTTGGTGGTAGGGTAGAGGGGCTGGGTCGACTTGTGTTGTAGGCCAATGGCAGAGTGTCGGACTTGGAGTCAGCCGGGGGAGCTGGCGGGGAGGAGACCAGCGGTCTGGGAATGATTCTGTTGGTAAGCTCAGGTCGACTTGTGTCGTAGGCCAAAGGCTCTTCCTTAAGCCCTACATTCTCCACTCTTCCAGCTGCGTTTCTATGCAAATACACAATTGATAGTGAGCATGAACAGGTTTACAATATGTTTTTCAATCTCATTTTAAAGAATGTATGGAAGTTGTAGCTCACTGGTTGGACTGCAGTACATTGCGCCTAAACACAAACAAGATGAAAGTCCTTATCTTTGGCAGCTGCTCTGCCTGGTCCCACGCTTGTTGGCCTGAAGATCTTCGTCTCACCCTGACCTCTACAACTAGTATGAAATACGGGGGTCATTTTTTACATATACCTTTCATTTTCACTCAGTATCAGCAATCTCTCTTGCATACCTGCTTCTTCCTCTTTAAGACCATTGGGACAATTCACTATTTCCTCCTTTAACATTCTTGCAAATGTTTCGGCCACAATCTGATTTTAACCATCCTGAACTACTGCAATGCACTTTGTGGGTCTCCCAGACTACTCTTTAGGAAAACTGTAACAACTACAGAACACAGCAGTCTGTCTGATGTTCAGTCTTAAATGCCACAGCAGGATCTAGATCTACCATCATCTTAAACCACTACACAGGGTTCCCACAAATAGAACATGCATATTCAAAGCTTTAGTACTTTGCCACAAATCCTTTTTGCCACCCTCTTCCAACGAAATGTCTTCACCATATATTCCCTCTCCAGAATGCTTTGTTCCAACTTCTCCAACCTGCTCTGCATGCCTGAATTTTGAAAATCCAGCATTGGCAGTCTTAGCTTCTCTGTTCTGACTTCTAAAGCCAGGAATGACCCTCCATACCCTGTGATCCATTTCTTCTCGGACTACTTTAAGGGAACAACTTAAACTTTCCTTTTCTCAAACTAAACTACTGTGCGATTTCCTCTCTTAGCGGCAGGACCCAGGGGATTTGTGTGCTCAGTAAAAAACAAATCAAATCAGAAAGACAGAGTGCTATAATACCACTAGAATGAGGCTCATCTATCAGACATATTCAGTTGTAAGGTTGGATTTCCATTGCCTTCACCTTAACTGAATGAATGCATGATACAATTACCCAAGTTCTCCTTCGCAATAGCCATTCCCCTTGCAGAATCAAAAGTGGTGAGGATAACATGCCACTGACCGAAAGTACCTGTTGAGGGTCCCAATTGTTTTTTTTTCCCCAAGAGATTTCTGTGCGATACTGTCCGGTCCCACTCCATTGATATTTGAAGCTATACCAACGTGTCTCAAAAGAGCCAGAAGTAGAACAGCAGTCTGTTTTTATTCTTGCAGGGCCACTTGTAACTCAGACCTAAGGTCTTATGCAACATCAGGCAGTACATCTGCCAGGTACATCCATATCTTATTTGTACATCCTACTAGTGTCGGATCAAAATCTGTCAATTGACTGTGCAGAGAAGATTTTAACACGTTTTTGTCAATCAAGTCAAAAGGGTGTCCTTGTACAAAGCGGGATGAGGATGCCAAACTCTTGTCTCATATAAGAAATACAAGAACCAAAATTGTTGCATGGATTGTGCTGGTAAAGCAGAACTGTGTGTTAGGACAACAGGAAGTCAGGGTGTAGGGACTGAGTCTCTCTACAACGTCAGTTCCTGCTGGCCCAATCCTGGCTAGTTCACAGTGCCTCACCTGAACTCCTGACCTTTCCAGAGTAACAGATGATTTCTGCAACCTCGAACATGACCCTTTGGTCCCCAAGGGAACTGTGGAAACATATCCTACCGTTTCATTACTTACTGACTCACCCCTGCGTGCCCATAGTAAACATAAGAAAGACACAAAGCAAGTTTACAATACATTTATTGAAATTATTGTAGTCTATTATGAAGCAGATGTGCTGTGATCATTAGGCAGATGCAACTAAACAACGTAATTAGCATTTCTAACAGGGTATATAGAACAAACATCGCACCAATAGCAAATTATTTATCTGTCTAGGTCTACTATTACTATATGAGCACAGGGATATATTTGCAATCTCTGGGATTGGCCTAGAACCTCATACTTGGTGTATGCAGTTAGGTGGTCTGCATCACGAATGTAAGCTTAGTTTATGCAGGGCTGTATGTCAGGCACTGCTGTCGTTCCAGAACAGTAATCTCCGCCGGAATTCTCCTCTCTGGACACCCAGGGGACGGGACACAGTTTATGTGATAATAATATTGTGTTGGAGAGACAGCTGTGCAACCGGGTAATGTCTAAACGTTAGGAACTGCTGCTGAACGAGCAAAGAAAACAGTACACTATGTTATGTATTCCAAGCAACCTTGTACAAAATGTGCAGACTAAGTCCCTGAATAACAAACAACATGTACAGCATATTTTCAGAATAATGTCGCAAAAACAAATGTGTTATATGTGGCCATTGCAAAGCAAGCAGAGGCAGCCTAAAACGTCTAAAACGCATAACTAAGGGAGAATCATAGTGGGCCCAGAAGGGAAATCACTACAAAATGATTGTGCCAGGGGGTTGGGCTGCAGCTCCAAAAAGATCTAATCCCAGAATAATGGGACAGGTCTGCTATATCCCTTCTCTCAACCGATTCAGACCAAAATGTCTCTAAAAATCTTCTTAGGAGTTTTAATTTAGAAATGTCTTTTTGTCCTCACCTTCCTAGTCGTGGTCTCTACGAAGCAGCAGGAAAGAGAGTGGGAATGGGCAAGTGGTGCATATGAGCAGGTCTGCGTAGTCTATACCAGAGCCATAAGCAGTATCAGATATGCCAACGGATGATTGGGATTGTAAAGGTTGCCAATAGTTTCCGAACTAAAACCTTGAAAGTGATCTCTAAGAGGCTAGGATTTTGACAATATATCTGAGTTTGTGTTAGGACAAGCCTCTCCTAAGGAGTAACAAGAGGGAAAAACAATGGAGCCCAGTGGCCCAGAAGTTAACAGAATTCATTGCAAAAGCAGACACACCAGAAGACGGTATTGGGAACTGTTAGAAATGGGATCTCTAGTTGGCAAGGGCTTGCACCTTTGTCCAAGTAGGGACCCTTCTTCCTAGTCAGGGTAAGGGTTGTTACACTCGTGAAGTAACCCCTGCTCACCCTCGTGGTAGCTTGGCACGAGCAGTCAGGCTTAATTCAGAGGCAGTGTGTAAAGCATTTGCACATAACCAACAGTAATACAGTGTAAGCACTACAAACGGACACCACACCAGTTTAGAAAAATAACCAATATTTGATATACTCAAGACAAGACCAATTACGACATAAATCCACAATACTGTACTTTGAAAATGAATGCTTGATACGATAACTTCTTCTTTGCAAGAATAGCACAAAAGCAAAGTTCGATGCGAGTCGGTAGCTCCGTCCGAGCCTACCGTGATGCTGAAAACCACAGAGTCTAACAGTTCCAGCCGACCGCGTCGATACGGGCCAGCAGAGTCGTGAACAGACTCGGTCACAGTACCTTTTCTCGTTGTGGCTGGTACGGAGTGTACGAGCCGGTCGGCGTTCGTCGCGGTTGCGGTGCAAGACGGAGCGATGCAAGGTGCGGTGTCCCTCGATGCGGTGCAGGCAGCGGCTCGATGAGCGTCGTGCAGACGGAGTCGGTGAGTCCAAGGCGTGCGATGCAGGGCGAGACGATGCTCGATGCGGTGCTGACAGGTTGCTATGCAGGCGACCTAGCCGGAGTGCGGGAGCTGGCGTCGGACAGCGGTGCGAGTCGGAGCGGTGCGTCGCAGACGTGCGAGCGGTGCCCCAAATGCGGTGCGGTCTCGACTCGAGCCAGTTGCAGCGACAGTGTCGGTCTGGTCCGGCTGGCCTAGTGAAGCGATGCGAACTGCGGTGCCCACAGGTCACGGTGCAAGCAGCGGCTCGATGTTGGCGGCGTCGGACGTCGCCCACGGTGAGACCAGGGTTGCGATGCGAAGCGGGGCGATGCGGTCTGCGGTGCAAACAGGTCACCGGCCAGGAATGGACTCGGTTGACGGAGTCGGTTGCGGTTCCCTTCCTCTGTGGCAACTGAAACAGCGTTCCAGAAGCGGTACCCAGAGGCTTGTGAAGTCTTTGCAGTCCCTGAGACTTCTTAACAGGAGGCCAGCTCGGTTTCTGGCCCTTGGAGATACTCAGCACAAGTTTGGAGAAAGTTCAGTCCAGTCCTTTCACTGCCCAAGACAGAAGCAGCAACTGCAGGCCAACCCAACAATGCAACAACACAGCAAAGGGGCAGTACTCCTCCTGGCAGCTCTTCCAGCTCTTCGTCTTGGCAGGTTCCTTGATTCCAGCGAGATCTAAATTCATGGGGTCAGGGCCCCAATATTTATATCCCAAATTCCTTTTTTCTCTGAAGGCAGAGAGGCCTTCGCCTAGTCCAAACCAGTTCTGGAGCACTTTGTTGACAAGTCTCCGTCCCTTCTTTCAGTGAGTAGGCCAGGGACATCAGACGCACCACAGGAGGTGGAGCCAGCATTGTGGAGGGAAGGCACTGTCCTATTCAGGGCCCAGGTGCGACCCCTCCCACCCATCTACAGGTCGATCTGGCTATTCAGCCCTGCGCTGACTCACCCTGTCTCCTGGCATCCCCCAGCCCCTGTCACTCACATTCCAGACACGGAATACACAATCTCGCAGAGGCAGGCTTGGATGGTTAGACAAGAAAATACCCACTTTCTAAAAGTGGTATTTTCAAACACAGAATGTTAAAACCAACCTTACTAAAAGCTGCATTTTATCATTCTGAGTCCAGGCATACTAAACTCGAATTTCTACCATGTTCCCGGGGTCAGTTAGGATTATAAGCTGTAATAATCAAAACTGCCCGTTCTGGCCTAAGGGGAACAGGTAGCCTTGCAATAGTGAAAAACGAACTAGGCTGTAGTTCACTATCAGGACATGCCGCACACACCCGGGCATGTCCTACCTTTCGCGTACAACGCACCCTGCCCACAGGGGTACCTTGGGCCTACCTTAGGGGTGACTAACATGTAGCAAAGGGAAGGTTTAGGGACTTGCAAGTGTGTGCACTTGCCAAGTCGACATGGCAGCCCAGGCTGCGCACAGGCTCTGCGATGGCAGGCCCGAGTTACACTTTACGGGCTGTTTGCGTGGGTGGCACAATCCAGTGCTGCAGCCCACCAACAGCATTTGGTCTATAGGCCCTGGCACTCGCAGTGCACTTTACAAGGGACTGACACATAAACCAAATAGGCCAATCATGGAAACACCAATCCATAACACATTTTATACAGGAGCACTTGCACTTTCCCACTGGACCGCAGTGAGGAAAGTGCGCAGAATCATCACACCAGCAAAAACAGAGTCAAAACCGGGAGGTCAGAAAGCAAAAAGTCAGGGGAAACACGCCAAAAGATGCCAAGTCTAACAGGAACCAAAGGTGGCACTCTGTCATATACACATAATGATGATCTGGCACTACAGAATTGGACATGGCCATAAGGAGAGAGTTTATATCTGGGTATTTTTATGAACTTTATTCTGAGAATCCCTTCTGAGAAGACTAACGGTTCTATTGCTCATCTGGAAAACCACCCTAGTCCCCTGGGTCACCTAGTGATCAAAGACCACTGAAAGCTCTTCAGTCCATGGCTCCAAGTGGAATAAGGCCTTGTTATATGAAGAGCATGCTCCAACAAAGACTGTAGGACTGCTGGGCCTTATCACCAGCAATAGAGACAAGAATCTTGTTGAGTAAGTTTTGTGAGCAGACTGATCAGCTGACATCTTCTTGAACAACCCAAACACTGATCATTGGGTGGAACTAGGGATCTGTGAGTACAGAATCATTGAACCACTGACAAACTGATAGCCCATGTCAATCGAAGACCAATCCCTTATGTCCAAGCATGGGCTTTAATACTTTGGATTTGGCCCTTGATTTGCAACAGATTTGATAAAACCACTTTGAAAACGTCTGCGTTGCCACACTAGAATTTGCCTCAAAGGCAATCTTTGACTGAGGCATTCTAGTACCTTTAGAACAGAAATGCACCTTAAGGCATGCACCAGTAGAGGATAAAGCGCAAGGCATATTGGTACAAAGGAATCATTTTTTAAGGGCACAAAGGCTGCTTGATGCATGCTCCTCTGTTTGTGACAGACCTCCTGGGTTACCTTGAGGGACTGTACCAACCAGTCTGATGCCCCCAAGCCTTCCCAGATGGTTGGTACACAATGTCTATGAAAAACCAAATTTCCCACTTGGGTTGGGACTGAAAACATTTAACAGCGCACTCACCCGAGGTGAGTGAACTTTTATGCTTCCTAGCTATGCACTCCTAAATCTCCACACAGGAAACATAATCCGAAAATGGGAGACAAGTGATTAAAAACAGGCTTCAGAGTGCTCGTGAAGAGAGAGAATCAAAAAGTGTGAACTCATTTCAAAGGCACTGTTGTTCACATAACTGAAGGCAAACTGCCACTTGACTTGGTAATTAAACCTACACACCAGCAGAAATGTTTGTTGGCAAGTAGCTTTCGCCCACAGCGTTAAAAAAAAAAAAAAAAAACATTCAAGTTATTCCTGCATGTTCGGATTGTCACCAACTAGGCCAAGGGTCTCCAACCGTTTCTGTAATGAGAGCCACGTATGAAAATCATCCCAAGCTACTAACATTAGTTTTGTAACAGTGACCACATCAGACAAGATTACAGTCGAAGCCACCATATGAAGGCCGCGATCCCCTTAGTGCATCAGGCAGGGCAGCCAGCAGTAATGCAATACAGGCTTTGTCAATTTGGAATGTCTCAGCATGCGTAATGCATAACAGCCGTAGTTGAAATGTTCCTGATACCAAGGTAATAACATTATTAATTTGTCTCCCAAATGCCACATGATGTATCACTCAAATACTAGCTTTCGCCCATTGCTTCATGAGTTCTGTAAGTACACTCGTTTTCTAGAATAGGCAGTTTGAATTGGTCAGCGTACATTAACTCAGCTACAGTAAAGCTTCTAATTTAGTAGACTGTGCTCGACACAGGAGAGCTACTCACTGGCAGCAGGAGAGCTACCAGTAGCTCACGAGCTACTCGTTGGAGAAGCCTGAACTAGGCAGTGTACAAGTTAAACAGTGGTAGGACGAGATATGTCTCAGAAAAAAAAGCATGCAATGCAGGGTTTGTGTGCTTCAATTAAGACAGATTTCAGGAAGGTTAAGTTGCCTGACTTGCAGTTTAGCAGAAAGTATCTCATGGACCAAACGCCATTGAAACAAAGTCTAATATTAGTCATTTTTAAAAATTCACTCAATTATGTCTGACTGAATTGCACAATTTTTACACTTCTAACCATAAAATCTTATGGAATTCTAGTGGCCTGCTTAGAAACTGATCTTGCCTAGTCACCTGGCTTTAAACAATATGCAACCTGCAAAAAGAAACTGACCTTCAGAAATCTCTTCCTCTAGGTGCTTCAGCTCCTCTTCAATTTCTGCTCTGACTTTATCCAGAACCTCTTTGTCCAGGTGAGGTACGAGGACAGGCTGCTCAGTTCCTGAAAAAGAGGAAATGCAAAGGTTTTCAGATTTGACAATTCTGGTCCCTACCTGGAAAACATTGCACCAACGGTAATAGTCAGTAAACCACATTTTAGTCAAGGCTGTGATATGGCATCACTTTTTAGTAATCCGATCCAGAGTGTTGAAAAAGTGTTATACATGGGTAGAACTTCTTCAGCTTTGGATAGGAAGGCGGACAATGCTCTTGATTGGGTCTTATTTTATTATGACAAACAAAATTCTCTGGATGTTGGTTGGGTCAGTCTGATGTGCTTCTGTCATTTCAACTAGAATATTTATTGCTACCTAGAACATTTAATAGTAAATCAATTAGGAGTTCACCATGGTAAAAGGGTCATTGCGCTCTCTATCCATAAGGGGATGCCTGTACCACTGACTCTGTGTAACACGCAAATATTGGGCATGATTTATGCAGGTGTTGGTGAATTTACTATTACATTCAGATATTATTGGGGATTTGTATTTCAACTCAAATCTCTCGTAAACCATTTAACCTTGCCATAAGAGTCCAAACAAGGAGCACAAAACACTTGACGAAATAATCAACCTATGACCCGGTTTCATACTCGACTATGGAGAATAAATATTTCGTTCAAGGAAGCATATCTGCATTCTTCTTTTTACCTCTTAAAACTGAAGTCGGAATGTAAGTAATGGAATTCCTTCAAAGCATTCTACATAACATTTAAACATCTTAATTGATTTGCAATTATTGGATGCAGGTTTCCATTTGATTGGAAATTCTTCCAATGTCTCAAAATCCATTAAAATGTTTGAATCAGGATTAGCCAAGGCACGAGTCAAATCTGAGGTCATATTTTTGAAAATGAAAAAAATCATTAAGATTAATGGACATTACACATCTTAGAGTGGCTGCTAACCAGTTCGAAAGGAATAATGCATCTTAAATCAAAGACCCACTAAGTATTAAACATGTAAGGTGTTGCTCAAGGGATACAAGAAATATAATTTTACAATTTAATTCGAAGTTCTATGTAGATAGTGTCTTTAATTTGCAGTGATATCACAGTTAGCGCTCAATGTGACACTCTTTAGAGGTCATTAAAAAAATTAAAGAAAATGTAGACTGGCAGTCTGGGTTCTAAAAGGTTTAAGGAGATCATAGAAATTATATTGCCAAACCTATTGAAACTACAGATTTCCATTCTGCAGGAGGAAAAATGCCACATTTCTTGGATTAAGCAAAATTCACCCCAATGTTGAAGGTCTATGAGAACTCACAACACTGTGAATACCAAATGCTTGATTGTAATTTATATTTCAAACTTGATACTTCTTCCACCATTCTTAATTACCTAAAAAATAAATACAGGCGTCATCAGGGAAAAAAAACAGACTGGGAAGAAGATGGACCTTAAACTGACTTATAGTGGGGCCTGTGATAAGCCAAAGTTATGAATTGCACAACACCCTGTATTATACGTAGAGTAGTAAAGAACAGAAGTTATAGACAAAAAGAAAGACCAGTCCATAACTACTATTTCAATCTCCTATTTCAACTCATTCAGTTGGGAAGGACAAAGAAAAGTTGCCAATTCAGGTATTAAACTTAAGACTTTTCCAGTCAATGAGGAACAGCTGAAAGGCATTACAGAGAAACCTATAAAAGGGGCCAGGAGTGCGATGAGACAAAAAAAATCAAAAGACTAGGGAGGGCCGCAGAATATGCCGCTTCATGGCAGTTTTTTTGTGACGGAAGAGGACAAGGAGGTGCAAACAAGCGTTATGAGTGGAGGCTTAACATTAAAATAGGTCTTGAAGTGAACTGTGGGGCAATGGGGGCTGCAATACATCCTTTGGAGTGTTTGTGTGATCCGTGAAAATGCTAGGTAGGTGAAAAGAGGGGAGTTGAGCAATACTGGCAATCGCACTATGGTTGTATTTGGGAGTGCAGCCGCATGAGAAGACCAGGGAAGGAACTCAAGGGGGTCTGAAGGGTCCAGTGAAGGCTCCAGGGAAGGTGAATGGCATCTTGGGGTGGTGCACCGGGTATCTTTTCTGTCAGAAGGAACGTGTGTGTAATCTGGTCATGATGTGAACACTGTGCATGTCGTATAAATACAAGCATCCTGGCTGAGCAATGGAATGTGTAATGTAGGGGTCTCCAACCTTTTCTGTAATAAGAGCCACTTATGAAAACCATCCCAAGCTACTAACCTTATTAGTGTTGTAACAGTGACCACATCAGACAAGATTGCAGTCGAAGCCACCATATGAAGGCCGTGATTACCCTCAGTGCATCAGGTAGGCAGCCAGCAGTAATGCAATACAGGCTTTGTCAATTTGGAATGTCTCTGCATGCGTAATGCATAACAGCCGTAGCTGAAATGTTCCTGACACCAAGGTAATAACATTATTAATTTGTCTCCCAAATGCCACATGATTTATCACTCAAATACTAGCTTTCGCCCATTGGTTCATGTGTTCTGTAAGTACACTCGTTTTCTAGAATAGGCAGTTTGAATTTGTCAGCGTACATTAACTCAGCTACAGTAAAGCTTCTAATTTAGTAGACTGTGCTGGACACAGGAGAGCTACTCAATGGTAGCAGGAGAGCTAACAGTAGCTCACGAGCTACTCGTTGGAGAAGCCTGTTGTAATGGAATGTTTAATATATGAATCTGTTCTGGACTAGCGAGGGTGGCTGAGATTAGGATATCATCATAGCTCCTGGTAGAGCGTGCATATGAATATTTACTGATGCAATTATCATCTACCTGAATACACCTAACAAAACCAGCAGAAGCATACCTTGCTACTTGTGGTCAGAGATCGTTACAGGGACCCAGATGATAGAGATGTACAGAAGGCTCTGTGAATTACCAAGCTTAAGGTGATGCTGCAAAGTAGGGGAAATGTAAGCTGGATCAGAAACGTGAAAGAAGTGATTCGGGGTATAAGAATTCTGAAAAGTGAGGGTATACGTCCTTTTAGAAAGGGAAACAAAATGTATATATATATATATATATTCACTGAAAAAACCATAGGTTTCAGGCACGTTATAGTTAGAAATTAACATTTAAAAAACCTTACAAATTCACTGAAAAAAACCATAGGTTTTAGGGACAGTTATAGTTAGTTGGACATTGCACTCGTACAAAACCCGTGAAATTCCCCCGTTATAGTTAGTTCAGCTAACTATAACTCGCGCCCCCGCAATGCACTGCTGATGACGTCACATATTACATCACTCATGACATGGTCAGTGACATCACTGATAACATCACTGATGACATCTCAAATGACATTACTGATGACATCATCCAGTGACTGTTTCTGTAAAGTTTAAATATTTTTAATATATATAGGGAAAGGCGTATTGAAGAATGAGTGGGTGTATAAGTGTCTGTATGGATGATTTAGTAGGTGCGTGACTAACTCTATAAGTGAGTGATTAAACGTATCTTACTGAATGCATGGGTTAGTGACTAAACTGGGTGAATGTCTGTATCCGTCTGTCTGTTGCTGTGTAAGTGGCTGCATACGTTTGTGAATAGCTACATGAGTGTCTATATGAGTTATTGATTGGTTGTCTGAGTATCTGTATGGGTGCCTGAGTGTTTGTGTGGGTGGGGTGTGTGCGACTGTGCATAGATGTGTGAGTGGGTGATTCACTGGGTGGATGGTTTCAAGAGTGCATCTGTGATAGACTGTATGGGTGGGTAAGTGTGTGTAAGAGTGTGTTAGTGAGTGAATGTATGTCCCAGTGGTACATGTGTGAGTAACTACATATGTGAAAGGCAGTATATATGTGTGTTGGAGTATATAAATAGCTATAAGCGAGAGTGTGTGATTGTGAGAGTGACTGTATGGATGAGTGTGTGCTTGTATCAGTGATTGTATAAGAGCGTAAGAATGTGCTAGTATTTGTATGAGTAAGTGAGCTGGTGTGTGTATAACTGTATAGGTGAGTAAATGGCAGTGTGTTTAATTATTTGCATGACTGACTAGGTGTGTGAGTACCTCTATGGATGAGTGGCGTTGTTTGAGTGTCTATATAGGAGTATGAGTGCATATGATAGTCCTGTACTGAGTGACCGTAAGTATGAATGACTGTACGGGTGAGTGAGTGGATGTGTGTGTAGACCTAAGAATCAGTGAGTGGGTATGTAGTTATTGGTGTTGGAGTGTCTATAGTTTTGCGAATGGCAGTCTGTAATTTAGAGTGGGTGTATCAAAGGTTATATTAGGGTGTGAGGAGGTGCATCAGATTATCACGTGGATGATCTCATCAGTGATGTCATTTGAGATGTCATGAGTGATGTCACTGACCATGTCATGAGTGATGTAATATGTGACGTCATCAGCAGTGCATTGCGGGGGCGCGAGTTATAGTTAGCAGAACTCACTATAACGGGGGAATTTCACGGGTTTTGTACGAGTGCAATGTCCAACTAACTATAACTGTCCCTAAAACCTATGGTTTTTCAGTGAATTTGTAAGGTTTTTTAAATGCTAATTTCTAACTATAACGTGCCTGAAACCTATGGTTTTTTCAGTGAATTTCAAAGGTTTTTTAAATGCTAATTCCCAACTATAACATGTCTGAAACCTATGGTGTTTTTCAGTGAATTTCAAAGGTTTTGTAAATGACAATTTTTAAATGTATTAATTGTTATATTTATTTTTTTGATACTGATTTACTACATTTTTTTAAACTATTTATTTTTAGATATTTTATTTTTTAAATTACTTTGTAATTACATTATACATTACAAAATATACTTTCTCAGAATGAATTACTTTAGTTTAAATACGTTGCAAATAGGCAATAGACTTTTAAGTACAGTAGTTACAGTTGTTGCAATGGGCAACACAATTTCAAACACAATGCAACATTGAGCTCAATGTGAATTTCTAGTTAAATGCAATTAGTTACTTTATGGATTACTTTTCTAACCACAGGACTGGATCCTAGATTCAGTCCTGGGACATCTCCTGTAAACAGTTGAGTAAAAGCGTTTTGGTTACAGTAGTGATTTTTAAGGAATATTATTGTATTTTAAAAGTTGACACTTAGAAACTTTTTCACATAGAATCACCAATGTTATCCTATGGGAGGAAATTCACTTAGCAGGTAAGTAGTGTTATCGTTACTTTTTCTTACTCAGTGGTGGATCCTGGATCCAGCACTGGTGCATCTCCTGTAAACAGTTGAAAGAATGCGTTTAAGTCATACAGGCGATTTTTAAGGAATATTTGTAGTTTGTGAAAATCAACACTTTGAAACTTTTCTGCTGAAAACCAGACAATGGATTCCAATGGAAGGAAATACAAGTTACTGGTAAGTACGGTTAGAATTACTTTTCAGGGTCAGTGCTGGGCTAAAAGATGCAACACTGGGTTCTCTCCTGATAACAGGTGAGTAAATCGGAATTCGTAGTTCGGCTGATTTTAGAGGAATATTATAAAGTTCCAAAACTCCACACTTAGAAGAATTTCCAAGTGAAACCAGTCAATGTAAGCCTATGGAAGGAAATTCAAGTTACTGGTAAGTACAGTTAAAATTACTTTTCAGGATCAGTAATGGGCTCAAAGATGCAGCACTGAGGTCTCTCCAGATAACAGGTGAGTAAATCGGAATTCGTAGTTCGGCTGATTTTAGAGGAATATTTGCACAATGGTGAAGGAAGAGGGTGGGGCCTGAGGTGACATGTCTGCAAAAACGCCCTGTGGCGCGTTTTAAGTTGGAGAATTAATTCCTCCTCAATCCCGAGGGTCCCTAGGGGCCAACTAGCCCACCGTGTACCTCCAGTATGCGCCAGGGAGCTGCGTTGCAGAGAGGTGTTCAGAGGCCACGCCCCTTTTTACACCTCTCTGCAACGCAGCTCTGTGGCGCTTTCTGGACGTACCTGGTGGGCTAGTTGGCCCCCAGGGACCCTCAGTATTGAAGGGGATTTAATTCCCGATCTTAAAACGCGCCACGGGGCCTGTTTGCACACATGTCACCTTTAGCCCCGCCCCCTCCCTTCACCACTGTGCAAATGCGCCCAGTGGCGCGTTTTAAGTTGGGGGATTAAGTCCCCTTGAATCCTGAGGGTCCCTGGGGTCCAACTATCCCACCAGGTACCTCCAATAAGCGCCACAGAGCTGCGTTGCAGAGAGGTGTAAAAGGGGCGTGGCCTCTGTACACCTCTCTGCAACGCAGCCCCTGGCGCATACTGGAGGTTCCTGGTGGGCTAGTTGGCCCCAGGGACCCCCAGTATTCAAGGGGAATTCGTTCCCCCTCTGCAAACGCGCCAGGGGGCGCGTTTGCAGACTGCTGCAGGGAGGGGGCGGGGCCTCCGGCACGATGCCGGTCTTTTTTTTCTTTCTTTTTTTTTTTTTTTCTATGGGAGGGGGCCTGCGTGGCCCCCCTTCCCTCGGCCACCCCATCCCCCGGGGTCTGAGGATTTACTTTTTTTTTTTTTTTATTTAAAAAAAAAAAAAAAAACGGAAGGGGGCCGCGTGGCCTCACTTCCCTGGGCCTCTATTGGCCCCGGGGACCCCATCCCCCGGGGCATGCCCTCTTTTTAAAAAAAATATATATATTTGGAGGGGGGCTGCGTAGCCCCCCTCCTCAGGCCATTTAAGGCCCCGGGGACCCCATCCCCCGGGGCCGGCCTTTACGTTTTTTTTTTTTTTTTAAACATTTATTTTTGGGGAGGGGGGCTGCGTGGCCTCCCTCCCAGGCCACTAATGGCCCCGGGGACCCCATCCCCCGGGGCCTGGCTACTCGTTGGGGACCGTGGGGGGGTCCCCAATCCCCGCACAGTCCCGCTGGCTCCCCGCGTCCTGCGGGAGCCGGCATTGCTTTTCCATAAGGGAGCTACTGACATGCAGCTCCCCTTATGGAAAGGCATTCTGCTTGCTTCATTGAAGCGAGAGCAGGTTTCCTGCTCTCGCTTCAATGAAGCAAGCAGTTTGCAATCACAGGACGGGAGCCGCGAGGCTCCCGTTCTGTGATTGCAAACAGCAGTGTCCCGGGGTTAGGCACCCCGGGACACTGCAGGAGCCGGCCCTGGGGGGTGGCAGTCCCCAGGGCCATCAAGGGCTCCAGGAGGGGGGCCGTGTGGCCCCCCTCCCCTCCTGTGCAGAGCCCCGGGGAGGTGGTGGTCCCCGGGGCTCGGGGGTCCTAAACGGACCCCCACATTTTATTATTTAGTGCCGCGGGGAGGTGGCGGTCCCTGGGGCGTGTGGGGGGGCTCGAGCCCCCCCCACACAGGTAATTAATTTTTTTTAAAAAGAAGCCCCGGGGGGTGGCGGTCCCCGGGGCTACGGGGGGGCCATGTGCCCCCGCCACCATTATTTTTATAAAGCCCCAGGGGTTGGCGGTCCCCGGGAAGGCCCCCCATATTATTATTAAATTAAACCCTGCATGCCCCCGGGACTTGGCCCACCCGGGGGCCAATTAACCACGAAGCGCGGGAGCCCGCGAGTTTTTTTTTTTTTTTATTTTTTTTTTTTTTATTTTTTAAAATCGGCAGGATCCGCGCACCCAGCGCGTTTTTTGCCGATTTTTGGGTCCTTTTAGGACCCCCTGAGCAGGCCTAGGGGTCAGGGTGTTTCTACCCTGCCCCCTTTTTGCGTGATTTTTTTTACTGTTTTCTTGTGACTCGGTTCTACCGAGTCACAAGATGGCTGCCAACACTTCCTGGTTTGGAGTGTTGACAGCCAATTAGCATACAGCTCGTCATCGGGAGGGTGCACCGATCCTCCGCGGCCATAGATATATATGTGTTTTTACTTTTGATTTTCTCAGCAACTACTGAACGGATTTACACCATTTAACAAAAAGGGTTCTTTCTGAACCAAGAACTACCTCTTTGCCAAATTTGGTGCAATTCCGCTCAGCAGTTCGGGCTGTAGCCGTGTCTAAAGATTCCTATGGAAAATTGCATGGGGAAAACACGTTTTGGGACCCCCCCCCTTTTTTCTCGGCCCCCGCTTGACGAATCACCCCGAGACTTTCAGGATAGGAGCGGACCGGGCCACAAAGTTTAAAATTTCGCGAAGATTCGTCAACCGGCGCCAAAGTTATTTCAAATAGAATGTTGCGGATTTCCTATGGAAAATAGGTCCTAACTATAAACTGGCGACCGCCAGTAGATAATATATATATACACTATATATATATATATATATATATATACATATATATATATATATATATATATATATATATATATATATATTCACTGAAAAAACCATAGGTTTCAGGGACGTTATAGTTACAAATTAGCATTTAAAAAACCTTTGAAATTCACTGAAAAAACCATAGGTTTTAGGGACAGTTATAGTTAGTTGGACATTGCACTCGTACAAAACCCGTGAAATTCCCCGTTATAGTTAGTCCAGCTAACTATAACTCGCGCCCCCGCAATGCACTGCTGATGACGTCACATATTACATCACTCATGACATGGTCAGTGACATCACTGATGACATCACTGATGACATCACTGATGACATCATCCAGTGACTGTTTCTGTAAAGTTTAAATATTTTTAATATATATAGGAAAAGACGTATTGAAGAATGAGTGGGTGTGTAAGTGTCTGTATGGATGATTTAGTAGGTGCGTGACTGACTCTATAAGTGAGTGATTTAACGTATCTTACTGAATGCATGGGTTAGTGACTAAACTGGGTGAATGTCTGTATCCGTCTGTCTGTTGCTGTGTAAGTGGCTGCATGTGTTTGTGAATAGCTACATGAGTGTCTATATGAGTTATTGAATGCTTGTCTCAGTATCTGTATGGGTGCCTGAGTGTTTGTGTGGGAGGGGTGTGTGCAACTCTGTGCATAGATGTGTGAGTGGGTGATTCACTGGGTGGATGGTTTCAAGAGTGCAACTGTGATAGACTGTATGGGTGGGTAAGTGTGTGTAAGAGTGTGTTAGTGAGTGAATGTATGTCCCAGTGGTACATGTGTGAGTAACTACATATGTGAAAGGCAGTATATATGTGTGTTGGAGTATATAAATAGCTATAAGCGAGAGTGAGTGATTGTGATAGTGGCTGTATGGATGAGTGTGTGCTTGTATCAGTGATTGTATAAGAGCGTAAGAATGTGCTACTATTTGTATGAGTAAGTGAGCTGGTGTGTGTATAACTGTATAGGTGAGTAAATGGTAGTGTGTTTAATTATTTGCATGACTGACTAGGTGTGTGAGTACCTCTATGGATGAGTGGCGTTGTTTGAGTGTCTATATAGGAGTAAGAGTGCATATGATAGTCCTGTACTGAGTGACCGTAAGTATGAGTGACTGTACGGGTGAGTGAGTGGATGTGTGTGTAGACCTAAGAATCAGTGAGTGGGTATGTAGTTATTGGTGTTGGAGTGTCTATGGTTTTGCGAATGGCAGTCTGTAATTTAGAGTGGGTGTATCAAAGGTTATATTAGGGTGTGAGGAGGTGCATGAGATTATCACGTGGATGATGTCATCAGTGATGTCATTTGAGATGTCAGTGATGTCATCAGTGATGTCATCAGTGATGTCACTGACCATGTCATGAGTGATGTAATATGTGACGTCATCAGCAGTGCATTGCGGGGGCGCGAGTTATAGTTAGCTGGACTAACTATAACGGGGGAATTTCACGGGTTTTGTACGAGTGCAATGTCCAACTAACTATAACTGTCCCTAAAACCTATGGTTTTTTCAGTGAATTTCAAAGGTTTTTTAAATGCTAATTTGTAACTATAACGTCCCTGAAACCTATGGTTTTTTCTGTGAATTTCAAAGGTTTTTTAAATGCTAATTTGTAACTATAACATGTCTGAAACCTACAGTTTTTTCAGTGAATTTCAAAGGATTTGTAAATGACAATTTTTAAATGTATTAATTGTTATATAAATTTTTTTCATACTGATTTCCAAATTTTTTAGAAACAATTTTTTTTTACATATTTTATTTTTTAAATGACATTGTAATTACATTATACATTACAAAAAATACTTTCTCAGAATGAATTACTTTAGTTTAATTACTTTGCACATAGGCAATAGACTTTTAAGTACAGTAGTTACAGTTGTTGCAATGGGCAACACATTTTCAAACACAATGCAACATTCAGCTCAATGTGAATTTCTAGTTAAATGCAATTAGTTACTTTATGGATTACTTTTCTAACCACATTACTGGATCCTAGATTCAGTCCTGGGACATCTCCTGTAAACAGTTGAGTAAAAGCGTTTTGGTTACAGTCGTGATTTTTAAGGAATATTATTGTACTTTAAAAGTTCACACTTAGAAACTTTTCTCATAGAATCACCAATGTTATCCTATGGAAGGAAATTCACTTAGAAGTTAAAAACTGTTATCGTTACTTTTTCTTACTCAGTGTTGGATCCTGGATCCAGCACTGGTGCATCTCCTGTAAACAGTTGAAAGAATGCGTTTAAGTCATACAGGCGATTTTTTAGGAATATTTGTAGTTTGTGAAAATCGACACTTTGAAACTTTTCTGCTGAAAACCAGACAATGATATCCTATGGAAGGAAATTCAAGTTACTGGTAAGTACGGTTAAAATTACTTTTCAGGATCAGTACTGGGCTGAAAGATGCAGCACTGAGGTCTCTCCTGATAACAGGTGAGTAAATCGGAATTCGTATTTCGGCTTATTTTAGAGGAATATTTTAAAGTTCCAAAACTCCACACTTAGAAGAATTTCCAAGTGAAACCAGTCAATGTTAGCCTATGAAGGAAATTCAAGTTACCGGTAAGTACGGTTAAAATTACTTTTGAGGATCAGTACTGGGCTGAAAGATGCAGCACTGAGGTCTCTCCTGATAACAGGTGAGTAAATCGGAATTCGTATTTCGGCTGATTTTAGAGGAATATTTTAAAGTTCCAAAACTCCACACTTAGAAGAATTTCCAAGTGAAACCAGTCAATGTTAGCCTATGAAGGAAATTCAAGTTACCGGTAAGTACGGTTAAAATTACTTTTCAGGACCAGTACTGGGCTGAAAGATGCAGCACTGAGGTCTCTCCTGATAACAGGTGAGTAAATCAGAATTCGGATTTCGGCTGATTTTAGAGGAATATTTGTATGTTTCAAAAATCAACACTTAGAAACTTTTTCAGCAAAAAGCAGGCAATGATATCCTATGGAAGGAAATTCAAGTTACCGGTAAGTACGGTTAAAATTACTTTTGAGGATCAGTACTGGGCTGAAAGATGCAGCACTGAGGTCTCTCCTGATAACAGGTGAGTAAATCGGAATTCGTATTTCGGCTGATTTTAGAGGAATATTTTAAAGTTCCAAAACTCCACACTTAGAAGAATTTCCAAGTGAAACCAGTCAATGTTAGCCTATGAAGGAAATTCAAGTTACCGGTAAGTACGGTTAAAATTACTTTTCAGGACCAGTACTGACCCCCCCCAGCATGCCCCCGGGACTTGGCCCACCCGGGGCCAGTACTATCGAAGCGGGAGACCGCGCTTCGATTTATTTTTTCGGCAGGGTTCGCGCTCCCTGAGCGCATCCTGCTGATTTTAAAAAAAAAATTTTTTTGCCCAGGGGTCCTTGTGGGACCCCTGAGCAGACCTAGGGGTCAGGGTGTTTCTACCCTGCCCCTTTGTGCGCTTTGCGCACTTGTTTCTGTCCCTCGGTTCTACCGAGGACAAAATGGCTGCCAACATTTCCTGAATCGGAATGTTGACAGCCAGCTGACAGCCAATTAACATGCAGCTCGTGCTCGGGAGGATCCGCGGCCCTAGATATCACTATCTTTTTACTTTTGATTTTCTCAGCAACTACTGAACGGATTTACACCATTTAACAAAAGGGTTCTTTCTGAACCAAGAACTACCTCTTTGCCAAATTTGGTGTAATTCCGTTCAGCAGTTCGGGCTGTAGCCGTGTCTAAAGTTTCCTATGGAAAATTGCATGGGGAAAACGCGTTTTGGGACCCCCTTTTTCTCGGCCCCCGCTGACGAATCCCCCCCGAGACTTTCAGGGTAGGAGCGGAGCGGGCCATAAAGTTTGAAAATTTTGCGAAGATACGTCAACCGGCAAGAGAGTTATTTCAAATAGAATGACGCGGATTTCCTATGGATAATAGATTGTAACTATAACTATCTACTGGCGACTGCCAGTAGAATATATATATATATATATATATATATATATATATATATATATATACATACATACATACACATATATAATTTTATTGCCCTTGCGGACTCGTACTGCTCCGACGGGTTGAGTCTTAAAAACAAGCCTTTGTGAAGGTGATTACAAGCCCAACCAACTGTGAAAATATATACAATCGGGCAGCATGAACACAGAAAAAATACTAACGTTATGTTTACATTATGATACACACACTTAATATATTTAACAATTCATGCATAGCTCCGATAATTATAGAGTGACTGTGTTCAAAACCAGTGTAAATATGCTACAATTCTATAACCATATATCATAAACAATACACAATTCATAAATTTACATCATGATTAAAATCTCATATAGTCCATATATCATTTCAAAAGCGATCTCTGGGCTCTACAGAAAGTTTGGAGGCAATAAATATTACAGTCTGACCAATGTCAGTTTCCATTTTTTGAGTGTGACACAATTCAATGGTACCATACTCCCATATCTAAACTATAGAAATCCCATGGTTCATTAAAAATCGGTTTTAACATTCCGATTCCCATACAGGGATACTTTAAATCAGACTTCTCTAAAAATGCAAATGCCCATATATCCTGTAACCCCAAATTTGCTTTAGGGGTTCTGTACATTCTGTACAGTTCATTTCAATGGTCAAATACCTAAGACACAAATGCTAATCAACAGAATTGTCAAAGGATGAATAAACATACTAGGAGGAGTTTGTCCAATATTTCCACAAATCTAAATGAGCAAAGTCAAACCATTATGTCGTTGTGCAAACATTCAACAATTTCAGGCAAGTGCCCATAGTTTCTAAACAATTGGCAGCCCAGGATAATGCCTGGCACGAATGAAAGTGCAAAATAAGTGCAGAAGGAAATTTAAAAAAGTGAATTTCTAGTCATTCCAGTAGAATACTACATCCCCTTAAAAAACGAAATCGTTAAAACCGGTGTCCTCATTTGCCACAAGACTTAAATCAATACAGTTAATTTCATTTAAATACATCAAAAATTCTTCACAGATCATACTGTCAGCTCTTGTTATCAAAGTATGTCCCTAATGTACAACTAAAAGAGGTCATTAAAATGTCACCCCTATACGGGCAGTGATCCTATGCCCAAGTCTATGCCTCTATCCTACATGAACTTTCATTTCTTCACCCTTATTGAGCCCTAGGGGAAATTTGGTGTGTAAGTCCATAATGTATCTGGACTCCAGCTGACTCAGTTGCCTCATCCTATTTCTCCCTCTGATATTCCGCTCTGCTCCGTCAATCGCTAAGAAATTTAATTTGGACACATCGCTCTGATGTTTATCCGTGGAATGCCCCGTCACTGGATAAGAAAACTCAAGGTTACCGATTGCACGTTGGTGCTCCAGGACCCGCTTCCTTAGTGGAAAGACAGTGCTTCCCACATACATCAATGAACATGGGCATATCAGGACATACAAAAGTCCATGGCACAGTTAAAAAATTGTCCAATCTGTCTTTCATGCCCATTAGATGTATGATACACTGACGTGTTACAGATATATCCGCAGGCTTTACACTTTTCACATTTGTGTAAGCCCTTCACCAGTTATAGCCAGGTTGCCAGATTGTGAATATCACCATGGTAACTATGTGTGAGCTCATCTCTCAATGTTTATTCCTTTTCTGTATGTGATAGCTGGATTGGCAGGCAACTCTGGGCCTATAATTGTATCGATCTTGAGAATCGCTCAATGTTTGCACATACATTTAAAAATTCTTTGTGAGCAACCATGGTATGTAGTGATAAAACAAACATTTTTTAGCTCTTCTGCTCATATTGAGATAAAGAAGTTGTTTCCTCGTCAAGAGTGTAGCTTTTTCTGCTGCCAAATCTAGGATCTTATTCGGATAGCCTCTTTCTTGAAATATTTTTTTAAAGATCTTCAATCTGCGTAGCAAATTCAGTTTCAGTACTGCATATTCTTTTAAGTCTTAGCATTTCCCCATAGGGAATGCTATTAATCAGTTTCTTGGGGTGAAAGCTACTATAATGCAGGGCACTATTTCCAGCAGTTTCCATATGCCATGCTTTGACTCTTACCATCTACCACGTTTAACTTCACATCTAGAAAATCAATTTCTGTGGCGCTCAAGGTGGTAGTGAACCTCAGATTGTAGGGATTACTATTCAACTTTTTGAGAAAAGTGCATGCTTTCTCAGATGGCCGTTCCATAAGATGAATAAACCATCAATATATTGTGTCCAGATTACAACATGTTGGGTATATTCCAGATTCTCTTTCACCCGCTCCACCCACCAGCCTATCAAAAGATTCGCGAAGCTGGGGGCGAAGAAGGTGCCCATGGAGGTACCCATTTTCTGGGAGTAAAAGACGTCATCATGAATAAAGATCTTCTCTTTAAGGAAAAATTAAAATATATTCATGAGCATTTTGTTATGTTTAGAAAAAATGGCAGATCTTTTTAAAAAAAAAAATGCTCACAGGCTCTTACACCAAAATGATGTTCAATACAAGTATAAAGTGCCATGACATCCATCGTAATCATAATGGAGTCATCCCAATCTATATTTTCAATTTTGGTCAGGAAACACCCACTGTCTCTACAATTTGCAGGCTAAGTAACATATGGAAACAAAAAGGAATCAATATAGATAGCAGTATTTTCGAAACATCCCTCATTGAAGGAGACAATGGGTCTCCCCGGAGGATGCGAGGTACTCTTATGGACTTTTGGCAACACATAGAAAGAGGGTACTCTAGGATGGTCACACTGAAATATTCATAGACTTCCAAAATACCCCTGTCTCACCATTCCAACAGATATTCCTTGTATTCGCAGACAGAAGTTTTATATACTACTTACTTCATAACATTCACTCTCAGATAATTGCCGATTGACCTCATCCTCATACAGCCCAACATCTAAAACGACAATGTTACCCCTTTCACCAGCAGGCTTGATTACCACTGTTTGTCATCCTTTAGTGTGGTCAGAGCTGCCCGTTGCGCTGGACTCAAGTTATCAGATGTTTTAACCGTGCCCTTTCTCAACTCAGTCAACTCTTTATTATGTCATGGAATACATCAATGTTGTTGTGTGGTAGGGACGGGATAAAGGATGATTTTGGTTTAAAGCTACTATTACTAGAAGTTTCCGCTTCTATGCTCAGGGAATCCAACACTTGATCTAGGTCTACTATTGTGTCATTGTATTCCCCCGCTCTAGCAAGGTTTTCTAAGGCCAATAACCCTTCCACATCTCCTATTTGGCAATCCGATATAGGAGCCATCATTTTTGTGTACATGATTTGCGTTTAGACATCTTGTGAATTTTGCATACTTTTCTCACAAAAGATACACATCATTCGTGGTTTGCACATAGCAGTAATTCACTCGGACAAAATGGTAGCCCCAATTCCAGTCAAGAAACTTCATCTTTTTATTCTCTTTTGGATAAGTTCATTACTGTTAATTTGGGAGTTCATTCTTCTTGGTCTGGAGTATTGCTCTTCCTGTTGATATTGCACCAGCCCCCTCTCCTGATTCTTTGCTTTTGGATTCACCTTTTCCCCTTCCTCTGCCCCTTGATTTTAACAGTGGTCTGTATTTCCTCGGCTTGTCGGCTTAGCGCAACAATTCGTACTCTGTTTGAAAACCCAAAATGCTACATCTCCTCACGGCTTCTATCGGGGTTATCATGGTCTGTGCTAACATCCGAACTAGATTCTGTCGAGACAAGGAGTTATTTTCTCTGCAGGTCATCCTGGCGCATTTCATTTCTGAAGACATCTCATTTTCTAGCAAATGTTAGCACACTGCCCTCCGTATAATTATGCTTATCGCGCTGAAAATTCTGCGTTTTTTTAAATTTAATTTCTTCCTCATATACCATTAATCTGTCACTCATTTTTTTTTTCCATCTCCTTCAGTAATCCTCTTCTTGCTCCAAGCCTTTTTTGAGATCTATATTTCATACAGAATATGGGCTAGATCAAATTAAGCATACTTCACTAATATCTGTATCATTCCTCTGCATGAGTTCTGAAGTCTGCCCATTCTTCCAAAAGCCCTGGGTATGGGGATTTATAGGTGAGGACTGTAAATATGCGAAGACCTCATGGGACTCAATTCACCTCTCTGTACCTCGTTAATGAGATCAACTCTCACCATTTACTGATTTCTTTCTTGAGCAATTTTTCTAAAGCGGTCAATTTTTGTTTAAGTGTCACTGTACCTGTAAAGATGTTCATGACTTCAACATGGATATATATTATATAAATATGCCCCAAGTTCCACCCTCACTTCGCTGCACTCAGGACGGGTGCTCTTGCAGCGTGGGAGTGGACCCACGTGAAATATTTCAAACCAATGTTCAAAGGACGAAACAAAGCACTCACGGGGTAATCCTCAATTCGTTTATTCGCAAGTGATGAGTTTCGGCGTTCTGCCTTTTTCAAACTTGCTTAAAACAAAGGAACACAGTGGTTGTGGCGTTTTAATCCCAATGTTCTCCTATTGGACAATAGTCAATAGCGAAGGAAAGAGGACTGGTACTTCAATGCTTGTAATATGTTATTCGTGAAGGCCAAAGCTGCATGATTCACATATGCCTTAGTCCAAATGGTAACCCACACGCTGTACCATTCGTGCGATTATAATCTTTGATGACCAATTCCATCATTGCACCTTGCATAGGTATACAGTGCGTTTGAAAAAGGCAGAACACCGAAACGCGTCACGTGCAAATAAATGAATTGAGGATTACCCCGCGAGGGCTTTGTTTTGTCCTTTGGACATTGGTTCGAAATATATAGATATATATCTATATCTATATATCTATATATAGATATATATCTATATATAGATCTATATCTATATATAGATATATATATATATCTATATAGACATATGTATGTCTAAGTATATACACACATACACGTGTGTACAGATAGATATATATATATATATATACACACACACACACACACACACACACACTACTTGACACTCTACATTTGTTGTACAAATACCTATGAGTGCAGAGATGATTTTGAAGCTCAAATGAGATGAAAGTTCATTAGTGTTTGTAAAACTGACTGGAAAGACAGATTGTTTCTTTTCCATGTCTGACATTGTCCCACATAGCTAACTTTATCCAACAAAGTGCTGATAAGAGCAATGAGATGTAATATTGATTTACTGGGTTGACCACATTACCCATTAAACTTGTAGTGAAGAAAGACAATGGGTCACTGGTGATGAAGCAAACACTGCATTTGCTATAACTTACCCCAAATAGTTCGTAGATTTCAACAACAAAAAAATCTTTCCAACTCGAATGGACCAAAAGTTAGTATTTAGGCGTTCAAATTTTGACAATATCACAAATGAAAAAACTGGAGAAAAATGTTTTAAATCTTACATATTTACAGGTAATTCAGACAGGGTGTTAAGATTGGTAATTAGTTTATCATGAAAATACTCTGCTTCGCTATTTTCACTATCCATGCAAAATCATGTTTATATTTTAGAACTGTATAGTGCCCTCTTGCAAGACACTTAGATAATAATTGTCTTTTTTGCCATACTGGTCTGCAGAGCTGCTGCTTGTTGGAAAACTAAGCTTCTAGTAACCCTCTACTGTGACTACAGAATAGACCTAAAACTGAACTCTAGAAGACCATATTTAAAACAGAGCTCAGAATAAATGAAGTATAAAATGAAGTATACCCTTTGTTGGAATGGCTGTGGAACTGCAGTGTCGGTGATACAGCTCTGCGCTGGCTAGCTTCCTTCCTCCAGAATCGCACCTTCCAGGTGGTTCAACTACTGTTTTTTTTTCCTGAGGTGGTCTCATAGCAGCAGGGGGTCCCACAGGGCTCTGCTTTGAGCCCTAAGTTGTTCAATCTTTACATGCGCCCCCTAGCAGATGTAATTGAGCATCATGGCTTCAACATTGTGTCGTACGCCAATGACATGCAGCTTATTATCACCCTGTTTCAGGATGAGAGAACCTCTGCAGCTCGGCTTAGATATTGCCTGGCCATTTTAGCCGAGTGAATGGACCATAGTTGCCTCAGGCTAAATGCCAGAAAAACTGAGGATCTCTTAGTAGGGAAACAACCATCTATTTGGTTCTCTGCCTGGTGGGCAGATGCACTTGGACCAGTACCGATTCCCAAGCCGAAGGTGAAGAACCTCAGCATCTGGTTTGATGCTGATCTACCATTTGACCGCCAGATATCCTGCCTGGCAGGAAAGTGTTTCGGAACCTTGTAAATTCTGAGTAAAATCTTGGGCCTTCTCCCAGAGGCTGCCAGAAAATCAGTAGTCCAGGCACAGGTGATGTCCAAGCTCGACTATTGTAATGTGTTATACCTTGGAGCCTCACAAGGTAGACTGGTAAAACTCCAGAGAGTTCAGAATGTGGCAGCACAACTGTGATGTGACAGCACAACTGCTGCTTAATATGCTTATGCAGTCGTCTATGGGGCTATCTCTTGCTAAACTACAATGGCTTCTTGTGAGGAAGGGAGTTTCCTTTAAAGCTATATGTCTCTGCCACAAAATCTTCAACGGGAAAGGACCCCAATATTTACATCCTCTGGTGAAGTCGTATCGACCTGGCAGAAGCCTCAGGTCTGCCGTGGCCTCGCTCACCCTTATTCCCAGGGTGAAAAAACCCCATTTGAGAGGGTGCTCCTTTGGCTTTTTTTCTCCTAAATTGTGGATCACTATGCCTTTAGATAGGAGACAGGAAGTGTCTTAACCAGCCTTTTGCAAGAAACTTAAGACCTGTTTTTTTAGGCAAACTTGGGGCCGGATGAGGGCGCCCTTTAAGGGTCAGTACTGGAGATAGCATTTATAGCACTGGGACACTCCGGATGGAGTAACCAGGCGCTTTACAAATCACATTATTATTATTATGAGCTCTATAAAATCATGGCAGCAAAGGACACCGTTAGGCCCGTCATCTGGGTTGGACTCAGAATCACCTCTACAATCTAGCCTGTGGTCAGAAGAGCCAATCCCAGATGGTCAATAGACTGCATGGAAAGTACAAGTCTCCCAAACAGGGGGGTGTGGATATAAAGGGCTAGTCTGAATATCTTCTGCCTCTAAGCCATGCCCCCTGAATGCCACTCTAGGCAAAGAATCGAAAAGGGTTTACTCCCCCCTCCTCCCTGTAGGATACCGTGTGACACAGCAAGCAGTCATACTACGGGTCCTGGCACTCAAGTCACAAACTGCAGGTCAGCTTCAGAGTAGGAGGAAGACAGAGGACCTGCCTCAAAGAGGGCGGATAAAAGAAGTGAACATACAGAAAAGCTATATTTGATTCCTGTAAGGAAGGGAGCCACGAGTCTGTAAATCACATTTCCACTTATGGTACATTCTCAAGAAGGTTTGCAATTGACGATGTGGGTTTTTTAAGTGCCCTGGGTCACGCTACAATGCTAAGACAGCAGGTTTCAGCACCAATTGGAGATTTGAAACTGTGAGGTGCAAAGGCAATGGGGTTTGATGCCACGTGACAGGAACCAAGCACACATGCATTGCTAAGTGATTAAGGTTTTTTACTGCTTCCAGCACTGGGTCTGGATCCAGTGCAGCTGTAGTACATTTTGCAGCAGTATATAAGCTGATAGAGCAGAAAAGAGAGATAGGCACCTAGGAGGGGTCGACTCGGGGTTGAACTGCCAAACTTGTGGTCTAATCTGAACCGTTCCAGGACTCACCGCATCCCCATGCAACTTCATCCATTATGTTTCAGCACAAGCTGCACTCACATCCACTCACGACCATTATATTGGTAAAGAGGTCTTACTCAACAGAAGAATGAAAGCAAGCAAAAGACAGTCTAGCTTTTAGAGTCAAATCTTTTAGAGAGGGCCTCTTGTTGAGGGCTGAAATAGCACTATTTTCGCAGAGTTAGCTTATATGATCACTGCACGAATCCAAATGTCAAAAAAGAGCTTTTGGGTAGGAGTATGGTTTTTTTTTCTTTATTTTTGTGTTTTTCCTAAAGACGTTATTAGTAGGACTAGAAAACCAAGCAGGGATCGTACTGAGGTGTTTACTGTCTGGTTTCCACTATTAGCTTTATCTCTAATATCTCATCTGAAGAGAAGGTTGGTCAAAGTAATGTAATGTAATGTAAAGGGCGCTTGCATAGCGCTCTGTTACTCCAAGGAGTGTCCTGGCACTCTGCACCTCTAATGCTGACAGACTAAAAGACCAAACCATTAATCTGGATAAAAGAGCCACGTTTTCAATTTCTTCCGAAACTTGTGGGATGGCTTAAATTGGCGGCAACTCCAGAGGAGGATTGTTCCAAGCTGATGGTTCTAAGAAGGAAAAGGACCTCCCTCCAGCTCTGGCGCACCGGATCCGAGGGATTTTGCAAAAAAAAGTGTTGGCTGAACAAAGGCATCTAGATGGAGCATAGGGAGTAATCCTTGCTCGGAGGTACCCAGCGCCAGACTTCTGGAGGGCCTTATGTACCAGTACCAGGGTCTTGGAAAGAGCCCATTTCTTAATACAGAGCCAGTGCAACGCCCTCGAATGCGGAGACACGTGTTCTCAGTGCAGACGCATTAGGGTGCAGGCTGCTGCGTTTTGGACCACCTGCTATTTATTAGTAAGATTGTCCGGATGGCTAAGTAGAATGTATTATTGTAGTCAAGCCTAGATGTTATTAGGGCCTGTACTACCCGTTTCCTAGCCCAAAAAGACAGAAAATTTAGAAACTTGCTTAGCACACTCAACAGTCCAAAACAAGTCCCCATCACCACTGACCTGAGGTACGAAAGAAAGACAGTCATTTAATTTAATGCCTAAATTCTTTACTGAGCTAGCCTGGTACCTGGAGGAGGAGCATCAGTCGGCCAAAAGCACTGCCAAGGCGGCCTTCACACCAAAGAAAAGTAGCTCAGTCTTTTCATACTCTCCTGATGCCCATAGTGCCTTTGTCTGGTGTATAAAAGAGGAACTTGAGCAAGCAGTCTGCAATGCTGCCTCTTGTAAAAATGCACCTTAAAGGATCATGCAACCCGAGGGGCAGCTGTGCTGCTTAAAGAATGAATCAGCCTGTAGCTTTGCGAGACATGATAATTTAAATCATGGTATTAAGGGTCATACCAACCAGTGATAATGGTCAATGCTTTTGACAAAGTATTTGGAATTCTGTATTCAAGGAGCTGCCAACACTGACTACTTAAAATGTCTGTGTTTTATTTAAAATAGGCTCATAATAACCAAACTATGCATACATTATACTAGATGCATACGTGTTTAATATTTGATTGAAGACCTATAGTCTGTATTGTTGTGTGGTTCGGAAAGAAAAAGTAACCATTTTTCCAAGGTGCAGCCCATTCCCTTTTGCCCTGCAAAGGCTGCATAATGCCCCGGGCTCTTCTCATGAAATGTCACGAATAAATGGGAAAGCAAAAAGTCTTATAAAATAACGGGCTTCACAGCAGCGGTCTCAAAGGGTGTAACGTTAAAGCAAAAGACCCATTATGTATGTCACCACAAAGGCCTAATCTGGCTCCCTTCCTTGAACAGAGCTACACTGCCAACCCTGATGTCGCAGCTGTATACCACAAATATAGCATTTGGTAAAACAAAGCGGGCAAAACATTTTACAATGACTGGCTGATAAGAGCACATAGAACGGAAATATAATGCCCACCAAGTAATGGCAACCAGCAACATCAAATAGGTTTTTAATTGGAATTTACAATCTATGCATATTAACGTGCTACTCCAGCGGAAACACACTAGCAAGTTTACTAAACTATTCTAGATCTTCTGCTTTTATGAAAAATGTACACAGTCTCTGCAGCTTACCCTTTACTTTTGTGAGCACACACCCTTCATCAGCTGTGTTGTGTTGCATCTCAGCGGCATATGTAAGATGTAAGTTGCCTATACCACTGCGGCCCAAAACCTCAGCCTACACGTGCGCGTGACAGCAGCTGCTAAAGTCCCCGCCATTGCACTTGTGCCCAGTGCTTCCTTATTTCCTGCCCATCCTCAATCCATCTTTTTACTCTACAGATCGGCGAGACCTCTACCTGCTTACAGCAGCGACTCATGTCTTTGCATCCTGCGGTCCAGCCGGCACAGATTCAACAACTTCTCTGCCATCCATCATCACGTAAGTTTTTTTTTAAGATTGTTTTTATTGAGTTTTCTACCTGAAGCACAACAGTGCTTAAACAAGTACAGAAATCACCAGTCAGCTGTGGAGGATAAGCCCAGGGATAAAGCCTACCATCAATCAATCAATCAGGTATTTGCAGAGTGCGGCTAATCACCCGGGGGGTATCCGGGCGCTGTGTTGCAGGTGTCAGTTGAAGAGTGAGGTCTTGAGTCCCTTCCTGAAGTGGTTCAGCAAAGGAGAAGTGAGGGGTGGAGTGTGTTTCAAGTTTTGGCGACAAGGTGGGAGAAGGAGCGTCCTCTGGAGCGGCGGTGGTGTCTGAGCGAGGGCGAGGTGTGCGGAGTGGAGGTTTCTGAAGGGTTGGTGGAAGATCAGGCAGAGGTTCACATAGTCTGGTCCTTGATTGTGGAGGGCTTTGTATGCGTGGGTCAGGAGCTTGAACTGGCATCTCTTCTGGATGGGAAGCCAGTAGAGGTATTTCAGGTGCTGGGTGATGTGTGTCCTTTTGGGCAGGTTGAGGATCAGTCTGGCTGCTGCGTTTTGGACTGTCTGGAGTCTTTGCTAGAGTTTGGTGGAGGTGCCAGCATAGAGTGCATTGCCATAGTCGAGTCGGCTGGTGATGAGGGCCTGCGTCACAGTTTTCCTTGTGCTGATGAGGAGCCATCTGAAGATTTTGCAGAACATACGGATCGTGTGGAAGCAGGCGGAGGTGACAGAACTGACCTGATGTCTCATGGAGACTTTGCTGTCCAGTATGGTGCAGAGGTTTTGGGCATGGTCTTTCGGCGTGGGGGTGGGTCCCGGCTCTATTGACCACCAGGAGTCATTCCAAAGGGCCGTGTGTCTGCGGAAAAGCAGAACATCCATTTTGTCAGTGTTGTGTTCCAGACAGTTGTCTTTCATCCATGTCACAATGTTCTTCACGCAGTTGTGGAAGTTGGACTTTGTCAAGGTGGGGTTTGTTGAGAGTAAGAGGACGAGTGGAGTGTCGTCGGCGTAGGAGATGATGTTGATGTCGTGGAATCTGACTGTCTGCGAGTGGAGTCATGTAGTTGTTGAAGAGGGTAGGGCTGAGGGATGAGCCTTGTGGAACTCCGCAGATGGAGAGCTTGGGTTGTGAGGTGAAGGGGGGAGGCAGACTATCTGGGAGCGTCCCGTGAGGAAGGATGCCATCCATCTGAGCGCATCGTCTGTGATGCCACTCTGGCGTAAAAGATAAAGGAGTGTGTGATGGGAGACGGTGTTGAAAGCTGCGTAGAGATCAAGAAGGATGAGGGCAGCTGATTCTCCTCTGTTGAGAAGGGCTCGGATGTCGTCTGTTGCTGCTATCAGAGCTGCCTCGGTGCTGTGGTTGGCTCTGAAACCTGATTGGGATGGGTCCAGCAGTTTGTTTCTTTTCAGATAATTGATGAGTTGGAGGTTGATGGCCTTCTTAAGGACTTTGGCAGGGAAAGGGAGGAAGGAGATGAGAAGGTAGTTCTGGAGCTCTCTGGAGAGTCTGCCAAAGGTTTCTTGAAGAGGAATCTAACCTTCGCATGCTTCCATGCGTTGGGAAAGGTGTCTGTGGTTATGGAGGCATTGAGGATAGTGGTGAGCTGGTGGCTGATTTTGTTGCTTCCGAGGCTAAAGAGACGGTGGGGGCACGGGTTGGTGGGTGCTCCTGAGTGGATAGAGTTCATCAGGGTGGTAGTTTTGGTAGTAGTTGTTGGATACCATCAACCAGCAGAACTGATCAAATATGACCAGAGACCAAGAAACTGATATACGGTGTCCAAAAGGGATCGTCCCTCAGCCCCACTCTTTTTAACATTTACATGACACCGCTCGCCAACATCATCCAATCACAAGACATCACCCTCATCTCCTATGCCAATGACACCCAATTCATCCTCTCTCTGACGGACAAGATAAACACCAGCAAAACCAACTTCATCAACTGCATAACCATGGTAGCAGACTGGATGCGAACCAACTGCCTGTAGCTCAACTCTGACAAAATGGAAGTACAGGTCTTTGGGAACAAGACCTCTCCATGGGATTCCACCTGGTGGCCGTCGGAGCTATGACCAACCCCAACGCAAGAAATCTTGGGATCATCAGAGATGACAAGCTCAACATGACGGCTCAAGACAACACAGTGTGCACCTCCTGCTTCCACATCCTAAGCATCCTGCGAAAGATCTTCAAATGGTTGCCTCAGAACACCACAAACGGACCTTTACGCAAGCACTCCTCACCAGCTGACTGGACTATGGCAGCACTCTCTACGTCGGAATCTCCAAACTCCTCCTACACAGACTCCAGACCATCCAGAACACAGCCGCAAGACTCATACTCTACCTCCAACGCTGCACCCACATCGCATCTCAGGTAGCTTCACTGGCGCAGTCAATTCAAACTTCTCACACATCCAAAGCCCTACACAACACTGGACCAGAACACCTGAACAGCTGCATACTCTTTCACCAACCCACCAGACACTTACGCTCTGCCTTACTTGGACACAATCCCAGCATCTGCAAAAGCAAAACTGGAGGTTGCTCGTTTTCCTATATTGAACCCAAGACATGGAACCACCTTCCTCAACGCACCCTTCTTGAGTTCTGCAATAAGCAGAAGAACTGTCTATTCAGATAAGCACCTTGCCCAAGCACCTAGATACCCTCTCGGGTGATAAATGCACTACACAAAATCAACATAACATAATATATGCGCAGCTGTGTCCTGTCCAAGGACAAACACCACCACATCCAATTGACAACACCCAATCACAGGAGTAGATTATCAGAAGTGTCCGTTATTTTTGCAATCATTCCTCCCCAAGTTATTAAGTCCTTTGCAGCTTTGTCATTCCTGCAGGTAAGCATTACATGCTGTGCATCAACAATCACTCACTCCAGTAGACCCTGTCTCTGAACCACAACATCCGGGGACCATCCAATGAACTGCAATCCACCACATTCCCAGCACCAGCCCCAAAGCCAAAATTCTAGTCTCCATTTTCAGGCGTGTCCTTTGTGGCAGCAACCCTAGCGAAGCACAATTTACCAGAACCCTCCAATTCAACCACAGGGAACATCGTTCTCATCACTTCCTCCCAGAATCCCATCAGTGAGGGGCTAGCCCATGTCATATGTTTAATTTAATTAAAAAAGAAAAAAAAAAAAAAAAAAGAAAATCAGAGTATGAAAGTCTTCCTCTACTGCACACTGCTGGGTTATTGGGATAAATCTTGGTAAGATTGTTTGGTGTCACATATATCTTATGCAGGTAGTAGAAATGTATAAGCTTGAATCCAGAGTTAGCGGGATACTTCTTTAATCCATTCAGACGTACGTCCTCATCCATTAAAACATGGTCAATGTCATCAGTGATGTTATTTGAGATGCCGTGAGTGATGTAATATGTGTGGTCATAAGCAGTGCATTGCGGGGGCGTAAGCTACAGTTAGCTCAGCAAACTATAACTCCTGAATTTCTCTGGTTTTGTACAAGTTAAATGTCAGCCTAACTTCTAACGTCCCTGAAGCCTTTGTTTTTTTCTGTGAATGTATATATATGTATGTGAATGTATATATACACACACACACATATACATATACACATATCTATATCTATATATTAGGAATACACCTGTTGTTGCAGGTGGTGATGCCACCAAATCCCAATTTATTGCAAGTTCACCTTCACCCCTTTCAGAGTCGTTTCCATATTGGCTTTGACGCCCGGTCTCGGAGGGTGCAAGCAACACGGGCGGCTGGGGAAAGCAACACGGGCGGCTGGCCAAGCAACACCGACGAGGAGGGGAGGGTGGGCGAGGGCAAGCAACAGACTAGGGAGGGTGGGGCAAACAACATGAGGGAGTGCGGGCGGGCCAAGCGCGGACAAGGGAGGGCGGGCCAGCGCGGACAAGGGAGGGCGGGCCAAGCGCGGACAAGGGAGGGCGGGCCAGCGCGCGGACAAGGGAGGGCGGGCCAAGCGCGGACAAGGGAGGGCGGGCCAAGCGCGGACAAGGGAGGGCGGGCCAAGCGCGGACAAGGGAGGGCGGGCCAAACGCGGACAAGGGAGGGCGGGCCAAACGCGGACAAGGGAGGGCGGGCCAAACGCGGACAAGGGAGGGCGGGCCAAACGCGGACAAGGGAGGGAGGGGCAAACGCGGACAAGGGAGGGCGGGGCAAACGCGGACAAGGGAGGGCGGGGCAAACACGGACAAGGGAGGGCGGGGCAAACACGGACAAGGGAGGGCGGGGCAAACACGGACAAGGGAGGGCGGGGCAAACACGGACAAGGGAGGGCGGGGCAAACACGGACAAGGGAGGGCGGGGCAAACACGGACAAGGGAGGGCGGGGCAAACACGGACAAGGGAGGGCGGGGCAAACACCACGTCTGGTTTAGGAAAATCAATTCTGAAAAAACATCTAAATTGTGTATTTTATTGAGTTCCAATATCAAATGCATTTAGTGAAGATCTAGATAAGGCTGGCAGGATGCTTTCACTGTATTTTCTACGGAAATGGGCCTAAAATAAAGGCTAAAGGCTATTCATTAGTATCTCATTTATTTATGGAAAGGAAATGACATTTTTGCATCTTCTCTAATGTGAAAAGTAAGTAATACACTGGAGATGGCTTTGCCAGTTCCAATTAGGACTCTATAAACAACTACCACCTATCAAAAAATGCAACAAGGTGATGGGTGGTATGCTGGAATTATTCTCAGCCAGTGGCAATCGCTCTGGCTGCATTCCAGTACATCGTTCTTTTGACTACCAGGGCGCTCTAGACAGAGGTCGAAGCAATTACCAGTGGCTGAGCATTCAAGCACTGCGTCCATCACTTCTTGTATACCCGAGTGTGACAGGAATGCCCAGATGTGCCTCCCATGCTCACTGTGCCACTGGAACCAAACTGCACCTGACTAATGAGACCCAACCATGGTGAAACCAGTCTTTGTTTGCTTGGGTTATGGTTCAGGGAGGACATGGCCTGGTAATTCGAGCTGGACTGTTCCCATCAGAGCAGGGTCAAGACTGATTCACACGTAGCTGGCTCCAAACCGCGGCGGCATGGTTTGAAAATTAACAATGGACTGGAATGCACACCCAAGTAATTACCAGTGGCTAAGATTAATTCAAGCATTCCATCCATCTCTTTTTATGTAAACTTTAATGTGATGCCCTAAGTGCGACAGGTATGTCCAGACGTGTGCACGCGTTCACTGTACGATTAGAACCAAGAAACAGCTGACTAATGAGCCACAACCAGGATAAAACTGGTTCTGGGTTGCTAATGTTCCGGTTCATGGAGGATATGGCAGTTCGGGATGGACTGTTTCTATTGTAATTGTATTTATATAGCACTTATTACTCTTGACGAGGCATTGAAGTGCTTTTTGGCGAGTAGCACCCTACTCCGGAACCCAAAAAGGACTAGTGGTAGATTAGTATAGGGAAATGTGAGGTCATTTGAGCGGTGGACATACTTGGATCAGGGTCAAGACTGATTTGCATATGGATGGGTCCAAACTGACATGGCATGGTGTGCAAAACAATGATGGACTGGGATGCAGCAACAAGTAATTACCAGTGGCTGAAATTAATTTAAGCAATCCATCCATCACTTTTCTGTATACTTCAGTGTGACGGGTATGCCCAGACATGGGTCCTGTGCTCACTGTTCAACTGGAACAGAGATGCACCTGATTAACAAGCCCTAAACAAGGCGAAACCTGTTGAGTTGCTTGCTGTTCTGGTTCAGGGATACCTGGCCTGGTAATCTCGACTGAACTGTTCCTACCAGAGCAGGGTCAAGACTGATTTGGATATGCCTAGGTTTAATATGAGGTGGCGTGGTGTGTAAAATAACGATGGACTGAGATGCGGTTGCGAATAATTACCAGTGGCTGGGATTATTTCAAGCATTACATTCATCACTTTTTTGCATACTTCAGAGTGATCCATTAGCAAAAGGTAGTCCTGGTAACGTCCATAAATATAGGTTCATTAGCTGGGAAAATAAAGTTATCTTATTAGGTTAGAAATCCAACGAGAATTAGATTCTGTTAGGCCATAAATTAATAACAAAATAAGAATGTTGTCGACGAAAGAGAAGTGCAGCTGTATTCTGAAAACAACATTACTAATTAAGTATTTTCACCATTCTTTAAAGCTGTCAAAATGGATATGGCAAGGGGAAGAGAATTTACAATAATACAATTATTTTGGAACTGGAACACTGAAGAAACAGATGTGAAACAGCGGGGCATGGGAACAACATCACCTGCTGACAGGGCAATAAAATATACTAGGGTGTGATACACCCTCAGCAGAGAAACAGAGGCCAAAAAGATATCCCAGCGTATAATGCATCATCAACAGAGATACAGAGTCTGAAAAATATATCTCAGGGTATAATGCACTATCAGTAGGGAAACACATACCAATAAGATATCTCAGGCTGTAATGCACCCTCAACAAAGATGCACAGGCCAAAAAACATATTCCAGGGTGTAATGTACCATCAACTGTGATACGCACTCCAGTAAGATATCACAGGCTGTAATGCACCTTCAACTGTGATACGCACACCAATAAGATATCTCAGGGTATAATGCACCTTCAACTGTGAAACACACCAATCAGATATCTCAGAGTGTAAGGCATCATTAACTGTGATACACATGCCAATCATAACTCGGGGTGTAATGCATCTTCAACTGCGATATGGACGCCAATAAGATATGCCAGGGAGGAATGCACCTTCAACATAGACTGTTTCTTTGCAGGTCACGGGTTGGAGTCACAGTGGGACAGCGTTTCACTTTTCAGAGGTCCATACAACGTCTGCCTGTTTAACAAACAAGGTTCTACACTTAAATGCCTCTAAATATTTTTCACCGAAATTGACCATCTCTGACGATGCCCCAGGGGTTAGAAGCCAAGGAATTCATCCCGTGCTTATCTAAAGATTCTCCATTTCTGAAGCTTTCTCACCTAAAGCACCTTTGTCCGTATCCATCAGAATAATTAACTCTTTCAGGCAGTTAGGCGATCCCTGAAAATGCACCTTCTACAGAAATAACTATTTTCTCACGACTCATATTCCTCCGAGATTATCTGAAAATCTGGTAATCTGCTTTAAAAATGACCATGTGAGGTACCTGGGGGCGTGGCCAGCAACATGGCGGAGTAGCCGCATTTGCCGAGGCTCCGTTCGCCCGACACGAATCCTGCCTGACATCCTGTTTTCTAGCCACCGATAACGCGCTCACCTTCCAGCCGAGTGTGCCTTGATACTCAACCCTGCAGAGGAAGCCGCCTTTGTGGTCGCTGCGGCGTGATTTGGGGCGGAAAAGCAATCTACCAGACGACGAGACCCGGCTGCCAAGATAGCTGACCGGACCCGATAAAGGTGCAACATTGCCCCGGGGCTCCTCGCGGCGATAGGAGGAGGACCCTCGCGCTGTGACAGGCCCACTGCGGACTCCGCCCACCGGTGAAGCGCCAAACCTGTTGGCCGAGACAGGGGTGAATATCGCCGAGACCGGGCCCTGTGGACCCCGTGGCGCCGGGACGGACGTCACCACCATCTGGGTGACTGAGGAGGTATTTCACGTGGGGGGGGGGCGCGCTTCTCTTCCCGTCCCCCCCGGCCCACCACGAAGTGGAGTGCTGTGCGGAGATCCTGCTGAAGTACGGACTGAGAGCGGGCTCGGCTCGGCGTGCGAACGAGCCCACGTCTGGGATGTGGTGAGGGCTGCGACTGCGCTACGGGCGCGCCCGGAGACGGTGAGCGGCTACTGACAGTAGAGGCCGGTGAGGGCGCAGCGCTTAAGCCATTTCTCTGGACAGAGACGTTGGGAATTAGTCGGCCTCCTGCACAGCGGGAGTTGACCTTCTCTTTCCTCCCCCCCTCGTCCCGCCGTGAAGAAAAGAGCCCGCAGCGATTCTGAGGAGCGTTGCACTGCGGATGGACCTGCTCTGGAGCTGCGATCCTCCCGGTTCCCGCTTTCACGTCCGGGCCCTTTTACAGATGGGTGGCTGACACACTTGGGAGCGGGGTGCAGCCACTGGCCGGATGGGCCGGGGGAGATGCAGGACGGCGGGGGCGCCCCGTGACTGGAGGTGAGTGACGCTGGACACAAGGGGGGGTCTGGAGGTAGCACACATTACCTGAGCCCTCCGGTCCCTGGACACAGTGACACCGTGGAAGCCCCTGTGGTGGCGGATCCATGGAGGAATGCGGGGGTGCCTTGCTGGATCTGTTGACTGTCTGGGCCCGAACCGTCCATCTGTAGACTCCCTCGGGTGCATGGGCAGGCCATAAGAAGTACAACATTGACCCCTCTCTCTCCAAATAGAAGACTATTCTGGGGCAACACCGCGCCAGCTATTGACAAAGGCTGGGACGCTGCGGCTACACACCCGGGAGGTGGCTTCTGCTACTGGCTGACCCGGCGAGGACACACGAGACCGGGACATCTGGAAGGAAATGCAGAGGAGGCCCAGGGGAATTACCACTGGGGAAAGTGTAACTGGCGAACGGAAGAGAGGTCTCTGTGGACAGAAGTGCAACACGCACCAGGGGGTACCATCTTATTTTGGCCTAGCCATTGGAGAGGCGTCACTGCGCCGTAGTAAAGGAGGTGGACATAAGCTAGCGGCCCATCAGTTAACATTCTGCAAGGGGGGGGGGGGCGAGACGACCCCCAACTCCTACATACTGCCCAACATAATAGCCTCCCCGTAGTAAGCCTGCGAGCATCCCACTGGGGTTGCCGGCCTCTGGAAGTGCGGACGATAGTAGTCAACTGCTATATCTGACAATGGCCAAAGATAAAGAACCCAAGACCCAAAAACAGTGGAAAATGGACAAATACACTAAGGTACTCCCCGCGCCCACTGAGTCAGAAGGGGAGAATGCCAGTGAACCAGATAATGCAGCCATCCTTCAGGCAATCCATGCCTCGAGAGGGGCAATTGAAGGCAAAATGGCCGAGATACGAACTGAAGTGTCTCTCCTTCGACAGGATGTTCGCAATATTGCAGACCGCGTCACGCAAACGGAGGCTCGCATTTCGGAGGTGGAGGACACGGCACAGAGATCCAAAGGAGACATCAAGGAACTCCAGGCTAACATGAGGGAGGTGATGTGGAAGGTCAACGATGCTGAAAACAGAGCTCGGAGGAACAATCTCCGCTTTATTGGGGTACCGGAAGGAAGGAGAACGCAGATCCAATCGCCTTCCTGATGACATGGTTGAGAGAAGCCCTGCCAGGCGTCACGTTTTCCACCTGTTTTCTTAGAGCGAGCGCATAGGATGCCGGCTATGAGGCCTCCACCTGGGGCCCCTCCACGCCACCTGATCGCGCGGTTCCTGAACTACCAAGATCGAGATATAATTCTAAGAGAATCGCGGAAAATGGGAGAACTCAAATTGGTCAAAACCAGAATCATGATCTTCCCAGATTACTCTAGGGAGGTGCAGAAAATGCGGAGGTCCTTCGACTTCGTAAAAGTTAAACTCCGGGCTCTACGCATCCAATATACGCTTCTCTTTCCGGCCAAACTTAAGGTCATTTTCCAAGACTCGACCCAGTTTTTTCAAATGCCTGAGGGCACCTGGGTGTGGATCGAGGAGCGCCCGAGGCCCAGACCGGAGTTATGTAGCAGCGCGAGGCGTCCTGGGGACTCGCAATCACGATGGGAGCCTAGGCCACAGAGAACAAGACCGAGGAGGCGTCTTGTTGCGAGAAATCAAAAGGGCTCGGGGACCACGCAGCCTGGGACCCTATATCGGCGGAGAGGGGGCAGGAGGGGCTCGGGCCACTACCAGAGATTCGACTCAAGGGGACAGTACTCACGCTGATCACTCGGATCAAGACTCCCCTGAGGAATCTGACGACGATCACCCCCCTGCTCAAGGCCATCCACAATGTTGAAGGATCTGGGGCGACGGCTCCAGAAATGGCACTCGAACATCAACTACAAATGAACAAAAGTGACGAAGAAATGTGAACCGAGGGCGTGAGCAAAGACTATGCCGGCAAAATAACGCCTGTGAGGAGGCCCCCCCTCCTAGACTTGTTTGCACCAGACTAAGCCTGATGTGGTCCTCCTGCAAGAGACCCATCTCCGAGTTACCAGATGTGCATTTATTGGGAGAGGGGCTTATGTTACACTGCCTCATGCTGGATTTTCCCCTGGAGCCCGTGGAGTGGCTGTCCTTATTTAAAAAATCTCAGCCCTTTCAGATAACCAAGACCTGGGTTGACCCTGGGGGCACATACGCAGCGGTTAGGGGTACATGGGGACGGAGAGAGTTTACCCTGGCTAGTATCTACGCCCCGCCGCGACTGCAGCCCCAGACACTACAGGCAGTGGCCAAGATATTGTTGGACTCGGACTCCTCAACCCACATAATAGGGGGAGATTTCAATGATGTGATGAACCCATGTTTAGATAGATCCCGTGCGGCGACAGGTACTCAGACGCTCACTCCACTGGCGGAATTTGCGAGATCATTAGGACTGACTGACCTTTGGCGCCGGTGTCACCCACTTGATCGTAGCTACTCTTTTTCTTAGGGGCACACAAGACCTTCTCCTGAATGGACTACCTCTTTGCCCCAGCCGGGGAGATTCAAGTTATTGAGGATATAGAATATCTGGCCTGGGGTATCTCAGATCACTCGCCACTGAAGTTAAAGGTAGGAGGCAGTGAGCAGAGGCCCAAGTCGGATTGGAGACTCAATGATTGGGAGTTACGCGACAAGACAGTAGTAGATACTGTCGCCACCGAGACTAAATTATTTTTCCAAGATAACGAAGGCTCCGTAACCTCGGATGCCACCCTTTGGGAGGCGTACAAGACAGTCCTTAGGGGGAGGCTGCAAGACGCAATTACACGGAAACGTAGAGAGGAAATGATACAAATACGAGACCTGGAAGGCAAATTGCCAGAACTAGAAAATAAACTGTTCCCAGATATAGAGGAAGGGATGCTTCGGCAATTGGAGGTTACGCGGAGGGAATTCAGAGCCCCGGCAGAGGGAGAAGCTCGCATCCAAATTCAAGCCACTCAACACAGATTATACGAGTCGGGGGATAGAGCGGGGAAGTTACTAGCCTACTTAAGTCGGAAAGAAAGGGAAGCGAATTGGGTAAACCAAATAGAGGAGGGGGGGTCACGACATATAACGGCACCAGCGATTGCAACGGCATTCGCCAATTACTACACTAATCTATACGCGGCCCGGTTGACGACTGACGAGAATAGCATAGATGATTATCTTGCAGCCATAGATATGCCAGTCTTGCAAACTGAGGACACAGCGACCCTAGAAGCTGAGATCACTCTAGAAGACGTTTCTGCAGCCATTGCCAAACAGAAGTCGGGGAAAACCCCAGGGCCAAATGGTCTACCAGGGGAATTCTTCAAACTAAATACTATGTTGGCTCCACGTCTGCTAAACATGTTCCTAGCGGCAAAAGAGGGAGCGAGCTCTCCCCCCGGACCTCTGCCAGGCCACAATAGTAGTTATACCGAAACCGGGCAAGCCCCCAGAAAATTGCAGCTCCTATCGCCCAATTTCGCTCCTTAATGTTGAAACCAAGATTTTGGCCGCCATACTTGCCACACGATTGACGGTTATTACGTCCTTGATACACAGGGACCAGTCAGGCTTCATGCCCAAACGTGCCACGCGCCTCAACATCCATTGGCTGGATGCGGCCAAAGGGAGTGAGATTCCCCATCTGCTACTCACTTGACGCCGAAAAGGCATTTGATACGGTACATTGGCCTTTTATGAGACGGGTCCTCGTAAAATTGGGCTTTGGGCATAGCTTCCGGGCGTGGGTCGATATTTTATACACGAACCCCAGGGCTAGAGTAAGAGTGAATGGTGTTAAATCAGCTGAGTTTCCAATCCAGCGGGGGACCAGACAGGGCTGTCCGCTGTCCCCCTTACTCTTTGCGCTTGTTCTGCAACCCCTAGCATGTCTGATTAGAGCACACCCTGATTTAACAGGGTTCCGGGATTCCAAGGGACAGCTGTTGGATGAACGAATCTCGCTTTACGCAGACGACATCCTATTGTACATAACTAACCCTGATAAGACACCCCCGATCATTTTTCACTAGAAAATTACGGTAAACAGGCGGGGTATAAGATCAACTGGGGGAAGTCAACTATATTCCCAATAGGGGGCCACATCAACATGCGCTCCGTACCAGTGCGCCTTCCCATCGCAAAAGAGGGCTTCAAATACCTAGGGCTCTTCATATCTGACAACGTGACGAACTGCCTCACCCATAACGTCCAGCGCGTGTTAGCGGACTTCCGAGACGACGTGGCCAGATGGCTACGTCTCCCCCTGACATTACTGGGAAGGGCCGCTATGTTTAAAATGATCACGCTACCCAAGCTATTATACGTTTTCCAAAATACGTACTGTAGAATTCCGGAGGCATTCTTTAGGGCGATAAATAATGAACTACGAACTTTGCTATGGGACAGGGGCCACCTCCGAGTAGCGCTGCAAACGCTACAACGCAGCCAATATAATGGGGGAATAGCGCTGCCGGACGTCCGGGCACATTATAGAGCGGCACACCTCGTAGTTCTTAATTAATGGGGACACGCTCCCCAGGATCACCCCACATATGCCCTGGAGAGACTCCATTTCAAAAACTCTCACCTCCACTACATATACAGGGCCAAGGGGCGACACGTCTGCTGCCAGCAACGCAGAGGGCGATTGAGGCATGGAGGGAAGCCGAACGTGTGATGAAATGGGACAAGAGACTGACTAGGTCCACACCTCTATGGGAAGGCAAACGGCTGCCAGAATTGGCAAAGTTACAGGGGTTTAAAGGATGGGACACTATTGGGATTACCACCCTTGGGGACTTAACACGACAGGGCGTCCTGTTAACGTTTGCGGAGCTACAAACAGAATATAGCATGACGGATAAGCAATATTATAAGTATATTCAACTCCGGCACACTTGGCAAGCGCAAAATCCCGATATCGTGGACCTCCCGGAACATGCCCCATTAGAAGACCGGTTGCTACAGGAGGTGATACCGGAGAAAGCAGCGTCATGGACATACAAAACCCTAATAAACAATATGCCCGATAATCTGTTAATACTCCGAGGCAAATGGGAGGACTTCGTAGGTACACTGGAGGACATAGACTCGGAAACGGCGCTAATGCACCCTAGGGAGGTGGCGATTAAGCTTCGGCTACGACTGGTTCAATTCAAAATCTTACACAGGGTGTACTATGACAGGGCTAAATTACATACGATGGGTAGGGCGGAGACGCCGGAATGTTTACGCTGTAGAACAGAACGCGGATCCTTCGTCCACACTTTATGGGACTGTCGGCAAATACATAATTACTGGACACAGATAGTGCAGGAACTCAATAACATACTACAGGCACAAACCCGATGGACCCCAAGTACGTTCTATTGGGCATCCACACAGATGTTGACATTCCCAGATATCAACTTCTGTTGAGCAACCTAGGCCTCGTAGTGGCGAAGCGTGACATAGCCAAATACTGGGGGAGGCCAGAACTGCCCACCTTGAAAGAATGGCGGACTGGCATGTACATGGGTGCCGAAAAGACAGTATATAAAGCGAGGGGTTGCTCGAGAAAGTTTAGGAAAGTCTGGCAGCCGTGGCTGAGCTACTACAACATAGAGATGGAAGATGAGGAGACAGACGTATTGGAAGGCACATAAAATGGCGCATGGGCACAGGGTTCGTTACTCTAGGCCACATCTAGCCAAGGGACTTGAGGGGTATCTAACACAAGGGGTGGGCGGCAACGTAGGGGTCAGGAAAGACAATCCTAATGCCGTAAACTCTGTATCCTTACTAACTGTAAGCCTTGTCATGTATAATCAATGGACACTGATTGAGATGTACCTGCTGAGTTGATTGTGGTTATATGACAAAATAATAAAAATATTTTTTTTAAATGACCATGTGAACCTTTAAAGAATATTTAAACAACTAGTTAGAAAAATGCAAACTCTTGTAAAGCCTTCTAAAAAGGTCTGGTGCATGAAATAATCTTTGAAATGAAAACCTATTAACCAGCGAGCTTTTACTTGTACCCACACGACTAGGTTATCATTATTGTAAACTGCATTAAAATGCCTGGAAACGTTGTTTAGCGCTAGGGCGCTCTCGCTGGCTTTGTTAAAGCAAATATAAAACATGAAACACAAGGTTTTGTACACTAGCACAGTCTGTTAGTTATACCTCGATGAAATAGCACATATCAGCAGTAACAAGTCCTCCGTGAAAAGATTAGCAGTACAAGGAAAGCCACATTTAAAATAAGGGTCCATGCTGTTCCCATTAGCAGCAAGCTTAGGAATAACCCCGAGACAGCATGGCATGGTCTCCACACGTCTACTCCCCGTGCGAAACACGAAAAGCACATTTCAGAAGACTGCTCACCCACGCAAACAAATGCACCACTAATCACACCGGACAGGCTGTCAGTTTGCATAGTCAGTCTTCTGGAAAACGTGTGGGGCGAGTCTGCTGCTGCAGATACACAAAAGGCCTGTTTGGACAGTCCCTGCCATACACTCAATCGCTTTCAAAACTGCAGCATCACAAGGTCTGCACTCAGTGGCGACTAAATGGACACGAAGGGCTCGTGTTTATCTGGAGACTGTGCACCCACGCCCATCCTACCCTCGAAGGTGCCGCATGCCTCTGCTGATAACGATTTTATACATTAGGCATTTAGTGTGGGTGCGAGTAAAAGATTCGGACGCATCTCAGTGGCACTCAGTTTATGGGTATCACACATATAGAACCTGTTGCCTGGGCAGTTCAGCTCACTGAGCTGCCTCACTCTCTGCCACAAACCACTAAGGGGGCGCGTTTAGACATCTGCTGTGCTTAGAAAGGATGGTCGTGGTTCATTAAATACATGCCATGAGAACGAGCGGTGTTTAAAGCTGCGTTGGCATCACCTCGCTATCCAGGGCACCGCATACACAATGCTTCACAGGAGTGGTCGGGCGGGGGTGAGGCGTGACTACAGAATGAAGTGTCACATCGGGTCGCAAAATGCACAAAGGCTCAAAACTGCAAGTGAAGCTGAACAAAAAAAAAAAAAGAAAAAAAGTCCGACTTGTACAAAAACAGTACTAAAAAGCGGATTAGAACAATACATGGACAGAACATCGTTAACATCAGGTTAAGCAGGTTCAAACATCGATAAAAAACCTAAACATTATGCTAGGGTCACAATCCTTAACCAATAAAAGGAGAGCGGAGTAGCGGACTTAAAAGGGTTCATAATCCGAGACCCGCACCCCCACCTCCCAAACAGACCCCACGAAGCTGAACCACGGCGCGGATATCAACTAAATAAAGAAGAAAAAAAAAAATCTTAAATAATCTAGAACAGAAACCCAAACAATAGAGGCTCTAATTCGCAGGGCCAATACAGCAAACCAGAAATTCAACAAAAAGTGCCTAATCGATAGAAGGATAAGATTCGGTAGGTGTGTGCAATAACACCTGGCAGGGAGCCCTGCAAAAGCCAGGAACAGCTGAAATCCAGAGCCCCCTCTCAGTTTATCCAAGCAGCACCAACAGAACCCTCCGTCTAGACCAGCATCTCGCCTACTCTTCCCTCTACAAGAAGACGCACATCAAGGGGACCTCTTTCTCCGCACAAGCAACACAATGATGGGGTTCCCTTCCAGACCAGAAATATCCAGGTCACTAGGAATTCAGAAAGAAGGTCGAGATCTGGGTCTTCCCAAACAGATTAATTCAACGACCAATAACCAGAACCAATCTCCCACACACGGAGGGTACAGGGTGCGGGCATCAGGCGCGCAGAGGGTGCGGGCATCCGGCGCGCAGAGGGTGCGGGCATCCGGCGCGCAGAGGGTGCGGGCATCCGGCGCGCAGAGGGTGCGGGCATCAGGCGCGCAGAGGGTGCGGGCATCCGGCGCGCAGAGGGTGCGGGCATCTGGCGCGCAGAGGGTGCGGGCATCCGGCGCGCAGAGGGTGCGGGCATCCGGCGCGCAGAGGGTGCGGACATAGAATCAACTGGTATCATAACCTCAAAAGAACTGGAATCTATTCCTCACACAAATGTGTATACTGAGATCACATGAGAAACTATCTCCAACTCTGCTTCACTCTATTCTAGGCAGAAGCACAGCTACACAACTTCAGCAACAAATAGAAAACAATCCGCTTTCATCACGCACAACACCAAAATACTGGCAGAAAACCAGACCCTTCCAGCCATAAGCAATAATATACAGTTCAAGTGGGCCAGCCTCAACTCCTCTTTGCTCTGAAAGTTTAAGTACACTCATCTGGTCATCACGCACAACACTTCATAAATATGACGCACTACAATCCAACATCCTTCCAGGTAAACACAACAAAGTGTAGCATGCTACTCTTCCCCTAATGTGCTTCATCAGAGGTATGAAGCTCTCTGTAAATGCACGCACAGTCCCTTTATCTAAACCCTGTAAGCAGTCTAGAGGCTTTTTCGGTACTGACTGCAGACAACCTGTATGGCCTGGTACTTGCCTAAGGTCCCCCTCCTCTTCACCTGCAACCCTTGGGGTGGGCAGTCACCTGGCTCCCCTAGGGGCTCCCCCCCCCTTTCACCCCCAAGGCAAACAATTCAAGCACCACACTGCTTTGGATTAGGGGTAGTAAACCCCAGCCGTATTTTATTACATAATATAAACAAACATTAAAAATGTATTATTATTTTCATTATACACACAATACGCAGAAAGTCCAATACATTGATAGGCACAAGCTGTCAATTGGCTAACCTTAACATGTTTCTAATACATATCGGTTCCTATCATAAGCTAAGCAATGAAGATATTCTCTTTCTGCGTATCCCTGTTAGAGCCTACGGCAAGGTCAATGACTGGCAGCCCTAGGTCAAGGCCAAGTTCAAGCTAGGTCCCAACCTCCAACCGGAGTGACCTTGCGCAGGGGGTCCAGCTTACCGGATGGATACCTCCACCGGGCCCCCCCCATACGCCCTTAAAGATTCAACTCCATAAAAGCGGCCGCTGCAATTATGCGTCCTTGCGCCCTTGAGCGCGTGCGGGGTGGCCAACCAGCCTACGGGAAGCGTGACCTCCCTACCCCTGCACCCTTCCAGCCTACCGGCTGTAACTGCCCCTGGAGTTCCATGAGAGACCCTCTGTCTCCCCCCTCGGGCGTCCCCATTTGACCATGGTTATGCCCGTTAAGGACCGTAAACTATGCTCACCAATCATGACCTTACCGCCTGACCAAGAGAACACTCACAAAATACGACAAAATATAACACCTGAAATTTGAAAACAGATTAGATACAAAGTACCACAAAACATAACACCTGAAATCTGAAAACAGATTAGCTAAGAAAAACACTTTCATTTTGATACTACAACCATTCATTCGAATAGAGAGTACTCCTGAAAATTGACAAAGATTAATCAAGAAAACACTTTATTTCAACACTATGACAATTCTATCCAATAGACAGTATTCTTCCTGAAATGGAAAAAACATATAAATCACTCGAAATGTCTGCCTTAGGGGATGGTGGGTGGGGAAAAAGTATAGTTAAGGGCCTCCGCCGGAGGCCCGGACCCATCTAGTGCGGTTACCAAGCTGGGGAGCGGGAAAAAGAGGCCGTCCTCTCTGCTCCCCAGCCTTCTTATACCCTACTGCAGGGTAGAGCAACACCGGTCACGACCGGTTTGCCAGAGCGCGCGGACCGGAATCAAGGGGCGCCGCGTCACTATCGTGCGCGGCGCACCCCGCATCACTATTGTGCGCAGCGCACCCCGCCTCCCACCGATGAGGGGGACCGGCACAACCGCCATAATGGCGGCGTGCCCGAGTCCGTGCCCTGCCTTCCAAATATCTTTCGAATGCCGCAGGATAAATGCTACTGCTGTAGTGAAGCCTAGATTCAAGAACATCATTCACTGCAGTAACATGAAAGGGAGGCTTAACTAATGGAAGTATTCTTAATGCTTCCATGTGAAAGAAGCAAGAGTTAGGTTTAGCAGCTGCTATACACATCAAGGCCCAGACCTTGGTAAAGGTGGAGAGCCAAGTTATAGACCGATTTAATAGGTTCAAGGCCTTTGGTCATAGGAGGCCAGATAGCACTTGACTACAGATGGAAGCCTATGATTTTAACAGTCTCCAACTTGCTAGGGTTCAATTTAAGAAAAAAATGAGTTGACATGCACCATTGTATCATCGCCAAGCAAGTGGTAAGAGAGACTTGGCAATCATTCTTCCTAACGGTCTAGTTTTTCCTAGCCAATTTCAACATCACTTGCAACTTCTCTGCATAGGTTTCGGAGAGGAACCCTACAGTCTACAAAAGAAATACCAAATGAGGTACACATATGTTGAACAATAATACTGAAGCATGTAGGATGCCCCCTCTGTGCCAATGGACAGTAAAACAAAAAAAAAAAAGCATTTGCAATGCAATAGGTCTCGCATTGTAGAAACTTACCTATTGGTATTGTAAATGACAATGCCTTTTATTATTGCAGCTGTTTTTTAAACACATAAATGAATGGCATTGTCATTTACAATGCCAATAGGTCAAAATCTCGCAATTGCAATGCTTGTTTTTCCAAGAGCCTACGTGCGGGGGAGAGGAATGAAGAGAGCTGACATGAAACCACTGCTTGGATTTTGAAGGGGAAGGGTAGAGAGAGAACAGGAGCAGCCTGCTGACTTTCAGTATGCTTGTAGTGCATAAACACCCTCAGATGGTAATGAGGTATATTAGTGCTATATAAAACACAAACAATTATAGAGACTGAATGTAAAGAATCACAAACAGCAGGAAGCCTGCTTCACACAAAGTGGGAGAGTCATGCAGCTTAGAGACTGCAACATACTTCCCACAAATTACCTGCCGCACTTAGACGTCCTACTATATACAGACTCAATTTGAGACATGGTCCTGCTGCACACTCGCAAGACGTTTGCACACAGATCTTCTGATGCAAATGAGTGAGGGCTTCTGCACAGTGAATAAGCCTCTTGTGTACTGCAAACAGAAACCTTTGGGCATTCTGTAAACAATGTGAGATGTGCTCAAACAGCACAGCACAAAGACAGTTCCACACGTACTGTCTTTAGCCTGCTCCTAGACAGCAAATGATGTCTGTTTTATGAACAGAACCAGAGACCTGACACTATTGCCCCAATATGTGCATAGTTAAAGGGTTACCCGACTGCATGAACCGATAAGTATAAAAATTAAAAAATGCAGTGGTTCAGCCAGTTATTAATTTGAGAAATTAGTCACTAAGTTCGGGGGACAAAAATAATTATGTGTATCTGGTGCACACCTAATGTGATTTTATTTTAGGTCGAGCCTAGAGTCAGCACGCAAGCGCTGCTCTGGTGAAGATCTGCTGTATTTCACTACATGAGGAAATCCCCGCCCACTGCCCCGCCCATTTTTTCATTGGCTTGTGTCTTTATCCTTCATAAATGCTGTCTTCTGATTGATTATGAGGCTGGTTAGTCCCTCCTTATTATGGCCATGTTGTCTTTTGTACCCTCCCATAGCTACTGGCCCCTTTACTTCATGTATTACACCGTACCTGTTATTTAGACTGTGAGCACGATTTTCTTTAATGAGGTTCTCCTACTGCCCCCTCCCTCCCGTTGTCCGTGCCTTCTCACCCTCCCCCTCCGCCCCCACTCCCGTTGTCAGTGCTTTCTCGCCCCTTGTGCCCACTCCCCCACCCACACTCCTGTTGTCTGTGCCTTCTCGCCCCCTTCTCCCTCTCCCCCGCCCTCACTCCCCGTTGTCCGTGCCTTCTCGCCCCCTTCTCCCCCCTCCCTCCCGTTGTCCGTGCCTCCCCCCCTTCCCTCCTGTTTGCAATGCAATAGGGCTTGCGTAAACGCGAGTCCTATTGCATTACAAATGCTTGTTTAAGTGGGCGGGCAGCTTTCTAGCCCCAATCCGCACATAGGGGTAGAACTACAAACCAATGTGAAGGCTATCTGGAAAAGGAGGCGTATTGTGGTGAACTGAGAGTGAGACTTGAGACGCACAGAGGCGGAGGCAAGGGAGAAGCTCGTGGACAAAGATGGCTCCTGGACGTAAAATTAACAAATCTCCGACAGGTCCTAAAAAGGTGATTATTTTTATTTAGAGGTTGTACTTTTCTTCCATTCAAAGAACCTGTTCTTCACCAACCCATTTTATTTACGTACTCAGCAATTTTCTCGCACAGTGAGGTGTCCTGTGACATGCTACCCCATCTATCTCTCTATGTATCCTTTCTAACTAAACAGGCGATCTCCTGATTTCTTCGTTAGTGTTATGCTGCTCCGATGTCAATTCCCTTTTGTAGATCAAGCCCATTTTAGGACCCCTTGAATTATCTCCTCTGTTATAATCTTACTTCTTAATTTCGTTGATCCTGAACCCAAGTAAGCTTCAGTCCTTTTACAATTCAATCCTTATTATGCCATGTCGGTTGTTTGGTCTTTTATGCCAGTAGGCAGCCCCAAAATACTGAGCAGAAGGGAAAAGCGGGGGAATGATGAAGGAATCATATGAATTTATTAAACATCACGCAGACCCTTTATTTAACCAGAAGTTTGTAATATATATTAACATTTGGGGACACAAAGACCCCTTTGAGAACAAATTGAAGAAACTGTCTGCAGTGCACTTATTGCGTTGAAGGGGATTAGGCTAGAATAACCTGATTTATAGCTTAATAACCAACAGCCACCTACTTAAATTGGGAGCGCTGCCGTGTATGTGCTGTAGGGAGCCGAATTTTGCTGTCTGTCCTAGTAGGTGGCGAAGGAAAGAAAAGACTGACGTTACACGTTATGTGGTTGGTGCAATGAAGAAATCAGGATCTGTGGTAGGAGAGATACTGTGGCAAGCCCGAAAGAAGCCAGGCAATCTAGTGTGCAGTCGCCCTAAATCACACAGTGTCACCAGTCTTACCTCTTGCACTGTATTACCTTAATCATTTACTTGTGATTCACCATCTGAGGAGAGAGTTGGAGGGAAGGAGAAGAGCCATTCTACGCGAAGGCCATATGGTCAGTTGTCTATGGCACACGCTGCTGGGTGTATCACTCATGAACCTGTGTTACTTGTCTAGGGTGGCCACCTGCCATGGATGCACATTCTGGGCAATGACTATAAAAAACAAGTCCCTGTAATCCCGCCCCGCTCGCAGAGAGCCGTTGCGCGAATATAATTAAATAAACAAGCGCAGCCGAGACGGACAGCGCAGAAAATAAAAGCACACTGCTTTAGTGATGAGAAACGCTCGTCTTAGAACCACAGACAGCTCATAAAGGGCTGAAAGAGCAAGGGTTGCATGGCTCTAAGAGTGAAACAAAATGCTGGACAATCGGCATCTTTGAATGCTTCTGTTGGCCAGCAGGGCAGGAGCCGTGATTGCAGGCAAACCTGTAAAATGTGGGATGGCTGGCCATGCTGAGTCAGGCACATGATGTTGGTGAGGGGGCTATCATCAGGAATGGCCCTCTTAAGGTTGCACAGAGTCAGCGGCGGACTTAGGAGTGAGACATGCCGGATGGTATAGGAGTTCTGGCTTCACACTCTCCTGATGTGGTGCTCCTGTTAATGTGCCAAGTGTCAGAATTGCCCTTGGATGTTGGTGGGCCCCATTGGGCAGTTTTTTTTCAGCCTGCGCACAGTGGCGTAGCAAGGTCAGGTGGTACCCGGTGTGGAAAATTTCTTGTCACACCCACCCCCCCACATTGAAATTATTAAAGAAAGTAGGAAAAATAAGATACTTACATTTGCAAGTGTAATTTTTTTCTTTTAAAAACACATATTTTTGCCATTTTGTCACCCCCCTCAGTGATGACACCCGGGGCGGCCCGCACCCACCGCACCCCCTTTCCTACGCCGCTGCCTGCGCAGGGACTGCATTGCCTAACGATTCGCAGTGACTCTTCCGCTTCTCCTCCCAATTTGCTCTGAATCCCTTGCCTCTCTACAGTCTCCTCTCATGGGTTTAAGAACCGGGCCGTTTGGTCTGTTTACACTGGTCCTTCTCCATTCTAGAATGCAATGATAACAGAGTGGAGAATGTGGACACTTCAGATTGCGGATGGTTTGTCGAATCAGTTGGGAAGGTGAATGCTGTGGAAAGGACCCCGTCGTCTGTATGGCAGCTCCTGTTACCTTATTAAATTAATAAATCATCCTTGCTCACCTTGCCTCGTCTCTGCTTCCTATTGATGCCTGCTCCGACCACATCGTAGCTGGCGACGAGGATGGGATTCCATCCTCGTCGCAGAAATGTGGCATACTTACTCTCCACAAAAGAGATGTCGATGCAGGTAAGGAAAACTACTTTATTGGTAAATCGGGAGTCATCGGCTTGGGCTACCACACAATGGCTATCAATAGCAAGGCCGGACACGCACTCACACATGGACACAGTATTCAACACATGGACACACAAGCTCTCGGTCAACCAACTACAAATTACTTTTCTTTTGATCTTTTTTATTTTTTGTTCTGCATCGACTTAAACGTTGAAGACAGCACACCCTACCTTACAAATATAGTGATTGGTCCCTGTGCTGTTAGTCACAATGTGGTGCAGGGCCAGCAATGTCCTTATAAGTGAGCCATTCTATCATTATGAAAATAACCCGCTAATGAATGGTTTCCTTGTGGCTCAGCCAGGGGTGGGTATACTGGCATTCAGCAGTCAAAGAGTAACGCAGACAGGCTTGGCTCGGACAGCCCCATTGTTAGAATCCCTCCAATCCTGTTCCATCCCCTGCTCCGACGTCATGGGTATCGGTACGAGAAGTGCATGTCCTCAAAGGGAGGAAATTGAGACACGCCGCTATAGAGTACTGGTGAGTTACCGGCCCATTTACAGCACTGTTTGGGTCTAGGTGGGTTGGGCGAGACAGCGACATATCGTTTGCCGTTATGACTCACAATGCAGGTTACATGCAACTCCCAAATCCCCATTGTGTAAACTCTTCAGCCAATAAAGCCAAGAAGGCCACAGTCTAAATCAGGCTCCCTTGTCACCAGTAAACAATAAGAGCCTCACACTCCGGTGTGTTCACCCCTCTTATGGTCACACAAGCCCACAATCATGTTTCTTTTTTCTGACTCTTCGCCCCCTATGTAAATCCACTCGCACCTCCTCCCACGCGCATTGTCCCGCCAGATCTCACTATAAAGGTGGGAAGTTGAAAAGAAGACAATCCTGTCAGCTCAACTCCCAGACCCCTAACGTTCACACGGGGGTTAAACGGATTAAGGATGGAACACAGACAGAGGCAAATATTATACAGAGACAACACCGCGATAATATAATGCAGCAAGTTACAAATTAATTCGATAGCGCCAAATGTAACAAAAACGACCGTTTCAGAGCGCTTCGCATTTGACTGGCGAGAAAGTCTTTATAAACATTACATTGTGAGAAAGTTCCAGAAAGGGACAGCACAGGCGAAGGACAGGGTGTTTGGTCCTCAAATGTCCTGCAGTTGATAGCACGACCCAGGCACAGTGTCATTCATTACCTCTAACCTAGAGACCTTGTTATCTTTTGCGCCAGTCTCCTTTGGAATCAGCAAATGAGCAGACGAAACGGTGGTTGGCTCAGCCGCTGAACACTCAGTGACTAGTCCATTCAAGGTGTCTCCGAAAGTGCAAGCCTTTGTATATGAAAAGTAATAAACGTGAACGCACACATTTATTTTGAACTTTAGAACAATAAAAATCTAAGGTATGCTTCATCACAAAACAATTAAACATTTAATGATATGGTGCCATTCCCTACACTGTTAATAATTTATTTTGCTATCACTTACATTATATTTCGTATTGCATAAAAAAACAAAAAACAGTTTGACACTTTTCTCAACTGTACGGTGCTTGGTGTATCGACCCTGGAAAGGTGAACAGCCTGCGTGTATCAGCATCTCTAATATCAAGGGCCAATAGAAATATGCGATTGCGCAGAAGTAACGTTTTCCCCATAATTATGGCTCTGCGACTTACCACATAATCCATCACCTGCATAATCTTCATATTTTAACAAAATATCTTGTTTCTAGTCCTTCTAGCTCAAACGGATGAAAAGTTACTAAAAACATGGCCACCCATGTTCCTAACGTAGTGGAAGGCCCTTCCCAAACGTTGACTGGTCATCGTTTAGTTGCATATTGCTGCTGTATTTGTGTGTTGTTAAACTGGCTCTAGTGAAGTAAAATCGTTTACCTGACGGTATTACCATGTGTTCAGAGGAAAAATAATAAAGCAATAGTGTCACAAAATGTGCAGCATTAAGCGGCATCATTTGACTTTCCTTGCTGCATAGTTTAATCATCCACGCCGCATAATTTAGCCATCCCCTTTACTGCGAAATTCCAGTGGCCCTGTCTAACTTTCAGGTTGCACACACAGACCTCACACTATTACCTTTAAACCGTGCCCTCTCCGTGGTGGATGATATAAATCAACGGTATATTCTACTTAATTCGCTTCGAATTGGACTGAACAAGCATAGCCGCCCCATACCACCTTCTCTTAAACAATTTATAAAAAACAAACGCACGTCACCCCCACGTGCACGCATCTTTTAAGTGCAGGGAAATGAACAGACCCGACTGAAATAGAGCGGAATGTGCCTCTGGTAACAGGCTGGTCATTTAAGTGTTTAAATTACGAAAACGCCCGAATAGGAGGTCTGCAGGAGTGAAGGAACAGCGGCAAACTATTTTTATTGCAGGAAGGTACCATCCACAGGAGACGGCGATCCTGTCGCGAGCTATGATTAAATCCTCCGAGATAGCTTTAGAAAGGGAGCAATGCTTCCCCCAAGCCCATTCCACCTCCTTTCGCGCCATTGCGCCACCCACAAAGAGTCTACAGAAGTTCAAATTTCGGCTAGCTTCATCGAAAGAAAAGAGCCATTGCGCGAAAATAACTAAATAAATAAACAAGCGCGGCCGAGGCGGACCACGCAGAAAATGAAAGCACACTGCTTTAGTGATGAGAAACTCCCTTTTGCCCCGCGTGGCAAAATAAATAAATCAACAAGCGCGGCCGCAGCGGACCGCGCTAAAAATAAAAGAGTGCTTGCACACTTATGAAGGAGACCGTGTCAGGACACACGTAAAAGATCCAGTCGGGATGGACCGTCTTAAAAGGAGACAGGGCGGTAACAAGGAGGGACTAAGAAGCCTCCTTTTCAATCGTGAGCCAGCGTTTAGCACGGAGGATGATGCCAGCGAATCAAAAAGATGGGCGGGGCTTCAAGTCCCCTTCTGAAAGCGTACTGATGACAATAAGCCTCGCAGAGCGAGGAGCGCATGCGCGCTCCAGCGCTAGGTCTGCGAGACCTAAAAAAGAGAAATGCCACGGTGTGTGTATTCTGGATAAAAGAAAGGACTTGAGCAAGCCTACCACAGTTTCTCAGCGGTGAACCAGCTCAATCTAAGAATGAGAAGTTCAGGGTCTACGCCATGGTATCAGTGGCTTTATAGTGCTCTAAAAAAACATGAGGGCTGACACCACTGCCTTCCATCTCCTCTCACATCATTCGGAACTGATAATTCTGTACTCCTCCAGTTTTAGTGTTCTACACTAAGGACTGACAGGACATCCAGAGGCCAAGAGTGAAAGACAAGGCCTTGGGTGCCCCTACCACTGTGGGTAGAGCTTGTTGCAATCCATAAAGAGGCCAAACTTGGAGAGATGCTAGAAGAGAAGAGTACTTAAGCAGTTTGCGGAATTGCACATGGTGTACTCACACAATTCTGTAACAGTGAGGTTCGTCAGACCATGTGAAATCCTCATGGAGTAATATAATCAGTGGAAAGTCCAAGTTCACTGGAATGGGTTGCTTCTCTATGTGAAACATATCTCTGCGTTTCTTTGCTAAATGTTGTGGCCTTCTTGAATTGAAACACCACCCCAAAGGAAATAGTAGCCTTTGAACAAGTCGTGCTTTCAACAATACCACAATTGGAGAACAAGAAGTCTTTTAACCCCAGTAATTTAACGTCAAACCAATTCAAAGCCATTCAAGACCTCAAGAAGGACGACTCGATAGTTATCAAGTCGGCCGATAAAGGCGGAGCGGTGGTCCTTTGGTCAAAAGAAATGTATTTGAAGGAAGGACGAAACCAGGTACAGAACCAAGTGTGGTACAGACAAATTAAGGATGACCTAACGCGAGAGATACAAGAAATCATCAAGTTGATCCTCTTGGAAGGACTGGAATTGGGAATATTGGGACCCAAAGAATATGAGTATTTGAGTAAGAAGCATCCAAGGATCCAGGTCATTTACTTCTTACCAAAATTCCATAAGCAACTGATTGAACCACCAGGGAGACCCATCGTGTCAGAGTGTGATTCACTGATGGAACTGATTTCCAAATACGCTGACATCTTTTAAAAACCATTTTTGCAAGAAGTTCCTTCCTATTTGAGAGACCCGATGGATTTCATTAACAAAATCTAATGCCATCAATTCAATTCTTCCAACCAATGGCTGGTTTCCTTTGATGTCGTCTCGTTGTATACGCAGATTCCCTAGGATGAGGCTTTACAAGCAATAGAGTTCTACTTGGAAACTATAATACGACCCCACCAGGTACCCACTGAATTAATTTTACAACTGGCAGCTGTGGCCCTTAGGAAAAACTATTTCAAATTTGAAGATACCTTTTACTTCCAAACGAAAGGGACTGCGATGGGCTGTCCCTTCGCTCCAGAGATGGCGATTCTCTATATGGCCAGGTTTGAAGATAAATTCATCCACAAGGACAATCCGTTTTTGCAATATCTAATGCAATGTTATCGTTATACAGACGATATCTGGTGCCTATGGAGCGGCCCAGAAGATGACCTCACAAGATTTTTTGATTGGCTCAACACTAGACATCCTGATATTCAATTCACTCTCACAAAAAGTAAGACTAGTTTAACGTTTCTGGATGTTGAAGTCAGACCCATTGAGAACGAACTAAAAACCACTTTACATCGGAAGCCAACAGATAAGAACACCATCCTCCACTACAAAAGCTCTCATCCCAGGAATTTGAGGGATAATTTACCTTACGGACAGCTATTAAGGATTAGGCGTAACCGTTTGCGTAAGCAAGATTATGAAATTCATGCGGGCGCCCTATGCGACCAATTGAGAGACAGAGGATACCCAAAAAAACTGTTGAAATATGCAATGAAAAGAGCGTGGTTTACACCAAGAGATTGCCTTCTTACGAAAAAAATATAACAACCAATGGAGAAACTGGTGTGTGTATCCACCTACGGGCCACATACAAACAAATTTCGCCAAATCATACTCAGAAATTGGCACCTCTTACAAAATTTGGAATGTCCTTTTCTTCCACCCTTGTTTGCGATAAAAAAAAAAAGATACCAATATTTGACAACAGCTTGTGAGGGCAAAGATTACTTCTCCATTGAAAAAGAAAGACCTACGATACCAATGGAATCTTAAACCGATTGAAGGCCACCATAAGTGTGGAAATTGCGTAGCTTGTGAATCTACCCTGGAAGGGACAGATTTCGGGCATAACAACTTTAAATGGATCCACAAAGCATTTTCGAATTGCAAGACGAAAAACGTAGTTTACGCAATTATATGCCCTTGTCGCAAAATATACATCAGAAAAACGAATCAAGAGGTAAAGCAACGTATTGCCCAACATCGTTCCCGAATCAGAACAAAGGTTGCCAACACCCTGATGGTCATGCACTTCATGCAAACAAATCATAGCGAGAAAGATCTAAAATGGACAGTATTATGTGCCATCAAACCAAAGAGGAGGTGATGTGGAGGCGATGTTGCTACAAAAGGAGGCATATTTGATCTTGAAGTTCAACAGTGCAGTGACCGGTCTAAATGAAATGTCAGAAATATGTTGAGCGTAACACTGAACAACTCTAACCCGAGCAGTAAGGTAAATGCTCAATTCAGATCTTAATTTACCACAAAGTCCATAATGCATAGCCTTAGGTCAATGCAAATGAGTTAAATACCAGCCAACTGGAATACCACAAAGCCCACAATGCATTACTCAAGTTCCGCAGGAATGCGAGTTAAAAATCGGCTAACAGGAAGTCACGAAGACCGAATCAGTCAGAGCAAAAAGCCAGAACTAAACGGACTGAAGAATTGCTGAAGTAAGTGTCCGCATTAGTTTCGCGCTGCTTTATGACTACACGAACTGCATATACAAGTTTAGTCCCTTTTGCGTAAACACGAAGAATGACTGTTGCTTGCGTTCACCCTTTTCAGAACTTGAATGTGTCACTGTAAAATTCCAGTATGAGAAGCCTCAAAAATTTCCCTTCGAGAGTGTGCAAGAAAGTAAGTCTTCTAGCATTGCTGCCCTATAAGTAAATGCTGAATTAATCAAAAAACAGGGGACAGTTGCCACATGTTATACGTTTGTGTTACAGACCGGATGGTCAGCAACATGAGCGCCGCTTTTTTCATCTAACTAAAAGAAGATGTTCGAACTACACATACAGCAGGTACCGTCAGTAAAAAGACACTTTTAACTAAAACGCAGAACTTTAGAAAGGGGTTTCATCAAGTTAAAATCTCATTTTATTTTGATTTATAGATTACATCCAGTCTTAGCCCTGAGGAAAATCCCAAGAATTATATTGGGATTTGAAACGCGTCGGCACGCTTTACCATTTGGGAAACATTAGCATGGAAATAGGAATTGCTCTAATGGGAATATTTGGAAGTTTGTACACCCTTTGAGCTTGAACTTTTGTTCCCGTTGGTCAGCAACCTTCGGATGAATTACTAATCCAATCACAAACCGAGAGGAGTGTTGCTGTGAAAATATTGACTGGTTTAATACTGGAATTCATTTGTAACTGATTCATGTGTTATACTTGTAATGTTTCTTTAGATTATTGTGTTAGTCTGTCTATATGTTAAATGTTGAAACAAAAAGTGCGTTTCCCAACTCTGTTTTCCAAAACTAAATGAAATGGTTTTCCTTAAAATAGGTTCAAAAATAGTTAACGTAATAAATTATGGAGACCAATACAATTCGAGTTTGGTCTTAGTCTGTTGAAGTAGAAAACAGCATTGTAAGCAGTCAGCTAGACATTTTGTTGTCTGGTTCTTGGATTGGTGGCACACTATAGGGGAGTTGTGGATATTAAAAAAAAAAAAAAAGTGATCTAATGAGGTTTTTAAGTCTCAATGCTCAGCATTATGCAAAGGCCAAAAGAGCCTGTACGCGGAGGAACAAGAGAATGAAAAAGAAATGGTGTTCAAAAAGGGTAAGGAGGTCCAGCTCAGACTATAAATGCTCTTCAAAAGAGATCTAAGTGAAAAAATTGGGATGTTGCAAGAGAGTTTAACTCAGCAGAGACCAAAAAGAATTCTTGAAGGGGAAAGTAAATGGATTGGGAAAGCTCTTGGGAAGGCGCAAAATCGTAGACCAAGTGTATGCAGAGTCTTCAGCTGCGAGACTGGATAAGTTCCAAAACTGTGTGGCTGAATCGGTCATGAAACTGGACTTCTTCACATAAATGTCATAGGACTTGGTTCTCTTGGAGAAAATTAGAAAAACAAGGTTAGGATTCGGTGAAGCTCCTCCTTTCTGGCCATTGAGTCTGGTGGGACATTCTCTACGTCACTAAAATTACCAAAAAGGTTTGAGAGTAAAGAGTTCACCATAGAAATGAAAGGGAATTGGTCTTAAAAAAAACCTGAATATGGTACATCTTCACGAAAAGACAAGTTAACTACCCAAAATGTTTGGGAGTAAAGAGTTCAGCTCGACCATGGAAGGGAAAGTGTCCTAAAAGACCCTGCCTGAATAGCGCACATCTTCATGAAAAGACAAGTTAAAATGTTTTTTCTGTGTTCCTTTCATTCTAGCAACAGTGTCTCTTGTACTGACTAGGATTGGAGATCCAAGTACCAACAAGCTTCTTCAGCTACTATGGTCTTCCTTACGTGGACTAGTATCTCCGTCACCCAACAAATCATAGGAAATGTTCTGGTCAGACATTTCTTTATACTGCTATCACCCTCCATTTCAGACTGGAAAGTGTCTTGCCACCTCTTGGCTGTTAGGCCCTGCCTGAAGCCCTTCAGCATTCATTTGAACCAGGACTGCAGCAACTGCCAGCTTAACCACATCCTTCAAGCACAGCATGTGTGAGACCCCCTACTGCGGCATAAGTAGAGCAAGCTTCAACATGGGTAGTAGGCAGAGTAGCTTGGAGCAGGTAGTGCTTTTTTGTGCTTCACTGGTACATGGTCACAGAGACTGATGAAGCCACCAACACAATGCCTGTACCCTCTATACCTTCTGTGCTCTGGATCCACCATGGTCACTGAATGCTGGAGATGCTGGCCAAAACTATGTCCCATAGTGAAGGCAAATATGATTCGTCCTTGGTGGTTGTAATACACAACCACGCTTTCCTTTCCCACGTGTTCCTTAACGCGGGCAGAACGACGAATGCGTCTGAACCACGCATTCCATTTACAACGCAAGTCGTTACAACGACTTGCCTTAGGGGGGCGCTGGACTTTGGAATAGTATAACTTACTATTCATACTCTAGTCCCCGCAACAGTAGGGAAAGCGTTGGACTTTAAAGTCCAACACCGCTTTACCTAACGCATGTCATTGTAACAACCTGCGCTGTAAATGGAATGCTGGGACAGTTCGTTGGAGGAGACCTGTAAACATAACTATAGAGCATAAACGTGCATTTCCGAGTAGAAACATTTGCAAATTAAATTAATACATGTCCTTAAAGAATACATAATATAACAATTAGTACAGTCAAATGTAAATAGCAAATAGTCCAATTATTATTTTTAGTGTTATAACAAGGCATATGTCTCTGGCTGATTAATCAGTTTCTCCTTATAAGTTGGATAGGTCTATTATGCTTCATTTATGGAATTTTCTGGAGACAGCAGATTACCTACATTTAAGGATTATGAGAACAGTCTCTAAATAGAATATTGATTTGTTTTGTCTGCTGCTGGTTAAAGTAGGAATTTGCTTCTTGAAGACTGAGGTGGTCAGGATTCTTCTAATGTTTGGAGGACGCAAATTCCAAATTGAATGCTAGATCATAGGTTTTCTTCTTCTGGAAGAACAGAGGTTTAAGCACAAGATTTCAGGCGCTACGAGAATATCTGCCTCCTCCGGATATCTCAATTTTCTGGGCTAGGTACATTGGTGTTTTGTAGTGTATCGCTTTATTTGTGATACATTCCAGTTTGAGTTGGATTCTTGCTTCATATGGCAGCCAGTTTAGAGCCTTCAGGTGTGGAGAGATGTGGTCGAATTTTCTAGAGCCCGTTAAGAGTTTTGCGGCCACCGTGAGACAAGCTTTTACTGGAGCTGTTGAGATCTTGGGTCGTTCTGATAGTGTTGTACATCAGTATTCAATCCTCAAGATGACTAATGCCTGGACTGCCATATTAAGGTCTGTTTCGATGAATGGTTTCAGTTTTCTAAGATAGCTCAGGTGAAAGCAGGCACTTTTTGCCATCGAGTTGATGTGCGTTTGCATGTTTAGGTTCTTATCAAGCGAAATTCCTAGGGATTTGGTTGAGTCTACTAGGATCTGGGTATAATTTAGCGCAGTGATCATCTTGGTCCATTCCTTTATCTCAGAGGAACTTTTTTTGGGGGTGGGGGGATATCAATAGGAATTCTGGTTTTTGCATGTTTAGTTTAAGATGATTGCTTGTTAACCACTAATGTATCATTCATCTTGATCTCCTCCAGTGATGAAATCTTAAATATAAATCTGTGTGTCATCAGCATACATGTGGAAGGAGATGTTCGCGTGTTGTAGTATTTCAGTTAGAGATTCCACATATATGTTAAATAGTGATGGGGATAGTGTTGAGCCTTGCGGTACTCCAATTGGATTAGGGGATGGTGAAGAATATTTTTGATTCACCAAAAATCTTTGCAATCGGTTCTGTAAGAAGGATTTAAACCATTCTAGGCCGGTTCCTGATAATCCCATCCTATTTTCAAGACGCTCTAGCAGTTTATCATGGTTTACTGTGTCGAAGGCAGGCAGTAGGTCAAGAAGAACTAAAAGACAAGTTTCAATCGGTCTAGTGCAAGTAGAACATCATCCACTATTTGAAGTATTGCTGTTTCCGTACTATGACCTGGTCTAAACCCAGATTGGCAGTCATCTAGTAGATTAAATTCAGTAATGTGTAGGCTCACTTGTTGCGCACATTTTATAGTACTTTGGCTAGTAGGGGAATGTTGGTCACCGGTCGAAAATTATTTGGGTCAGAGGGGTTCCGTGTCGGTTTTTTAATGAAGGGGATGACGTGCCCAGTTTTTAGGCAGTCTGGTAAAGATCCTTGAGACAGAGAAGCATTAGTTATTCTTGTCCAAATGGGGGTGACAATATGGTTGATTATCGTCAAACATTTTGAGGGGTGAGGATCATTACAGTGGTTATTCGGTTTCCTCATCAATAAGGTTTTGGCAATATCTTTGTAGTCGTATAGCTTGAAGGTTGACCATTGAACCTTTATGTTTGGGCATTGTCTGAGCAGTTTGTATTGATTGATCAATTTGTGAACTCCATAGGTTAAAGAGGTTATCAGCGGCTGTCCTGAGCTCATTTTCCAAGGAGTTGGCTTTTGCTATAAAGAAGAATGAGAATTCCTCACAGCTTATTTGAGATTTTGATGCTACTTGTGAGGATTTGGCCATTTTATTCGATTGTTGTTTTAACATTTCCAAGAGTTTACATGGTCTGTTTTTGGTGTTCTCAAGTTCCATTCTAAAGAAGTCTTTTTTTGATTTGAGAATACTTTTGTTGTAAGCGTTTCTGGTCTTTCTTAGCAGTTTTAGCTGGGGGAGGGGATGATGGGTGCTGTCTCCATTTCCGTTTTGTTGGTCTCAGATGTCGCCTTTCTTCAATTAGAGATCCATTAAACCAAGGATTTTTATCTTTATCCGGTATTCTTTTCAGTCTTAAAGGAGCTATCGCATCAATTATATTTGTCATCGTTGAGTTATAGTGATCCATAAGTTCACTAACGTTTGCCATATTATTAGGTGGATGAAGATCCTTCTCGCACCGTGCTGCTAGTTTCTCACTATTTAGGCCTTTTGTGTCGCGTATACATTGTTAGTTTAACTGATTACGTAGCTAATTTCTTTTTTACGGCAGGTATTTGGAAGGTATTGACATGGTGATCTGCCCAATCGCAAGGAACAAATCAAGATTATTTTACCAGCTTTTTCTTTGGAGATGATCCAGTCTAGAGTAGAGCCTTTAGTGTGAGTTAGGAAGAGTACAGGCTTGAGCAAGGGTTTGGTCTGCTAGGATATCTTTAAAGACATTGACCCGATTATCCTTAAGACCGTCCCAATGAAGAATGAAGTCCCCTAGGAATATACCATTGGAGTAAGGGGCAGAATGTGGTGTAATGATTTCCATTAGATGGTCTATGAAAGTGTCGTTTTTACCTGGAGGGATGGTAAAATGCATGTAATTCACAAAGTTGATCATCTGTGGCTCTTCTAGACAGTCTGAGGTATTCACAGGAGTCAAGGGGGTCAGAGTGTAGTTGAGTAATGGAGAGAGCAGATCGAGGAATACAAGCAATGCCTCCCCCTTTTTGTTTAGTCTGTCTAGTCTCACAATGTTGTAGTTTGGAGGAATCAATAGATCCATGCATGGGGAAGATGTTTCGTTAAGCCACGATTCAGGAAGAAAAAAGTAAAGAAAAAAAGTACTTAACCCTCAGTGACAATATTCCTCAACTTATTAATATGCCCATGCGCCAGACTGGATCTAGAAATATTTTTCACAGCAATAGCTCCCAGCATCGACAGATGGCGCCATGTGGCTTCAGCTGTGATTTCAACTGCCCAGAATGTGATAACATCAGGAAATACTGGCTCGCTTGAGTCAGTTCCTGGCACTTTAACGTGCCCTAATGAGGCTTGATGAGTGGAAGCGAGAGAGAGTCAACAGCGATGATTCAGCATATGATATGCTTACATAACTGCAGATCTTATTAATAAGGCCATTAACACCTCAAGGCAGGCAGGAAGGTGGGGAGGTATCTTCAGGAAGCTATAAATACTGCTACTGAAGGTATTGTTTTCTTTTGATGGGCAGTTTTTGCAGAATCCTCACCTTATGAATGAGTTCCTAAGCAACACCTTCCCAAGGGGTGGAATAGAGTAATGCTAAATAACCAATGGAAAGAAAGACATTGGGATAACCCAGGAATTCAGTCCTGTATAAAGTAATCAACATTCTAACCCTACGAGGAGGGAAGTAGTCCGTGGGTTTCTTCAGGATAGGAGCATCTCAGCCTACATCATATTGAATGTATCTGTCAAATATATTTCCCTACATATAGCACTAAGGTGGTAATCCTGACGACGTATGAGAAGTGGCTTAAGTCAGAGTAAATACTAACCTGTATCATACATAATAAATGACAAAATAAGAGAGGAGTGGCAGGTAACCATCCAACGTTCGTGTCTTTGTTAGGCTGCGGGTGTGATGGGCGGACCGCAGTTATCGCTACAAGGAAAATAATTTTCACTGTTCGGAGACCAACTGGGCAACTATGCAGGGGCTTGAATGGGAATAAAGCAAACACAAGGAGATGATGGACGGAGCGCTGAAACTTTTCAGACACTCACCCCCAGTCACAGATCTGGGTTGAATCCATCATCGTTCTTTAGCTCACTTCACCACTCCAGTTCAGACCCAGCTATATGCAAATCAGTCTTGACCCAGTACCTCATGGGAACAGTACAGCCCGAACTGCCAAGCCAGGTCCTCCCTGGACTGGAAACAAGCATCCTGGGACCATGGAAATGCCATGAGAAATGTTAACACAAGATTAAAAGACAGCTGTGGAACAATTAACGCAGTGGGAGGAAAGAAGTAGAGCAAAGAAAATGCACCAGTATTGGCATGTTAAAGAAGGCTGGTCATAAAAAATATGAAGGCGGATAGGGCAGTCGAGTAACCTTTTAAACTAGCCACTGCTTATCCATGCTGGGCAAGAAATAGTGCATAGCATGGAATATCAAAAGGCTGGACTGGATTGGTTCAGACCCTCCGACGCACATCACTCAACAAACTTAATTCTGTGACACCAAGAAAAGGTTTTGTGGTGGGTTTCCTGACATCTTCAGAGGATTTGCTTGAAGGACTCCAACATTCTGCTACAAAAGCAAGTACACTCAGTGCTGAAGAGGGGTCTTGCTGTGGCATTCCAACAGATCAGCGTACCAAACCCTCCTCAGTCGTGGTAATCCGGGCGAGTGTACTCAATGCTCACACCTTCAGTTGGGCATTTGGCAGAAATGTGGAAATGAATACATCAGGCCCCTCGACCAACTGAACCTGAAGGGGACCAGTCAGAAGGAACTATAGTGTGAAACGGAGGACACTTCCTGTTCGGAGCCGGGGCGAACAGACATTCCAATCTGCCACTTTTGTGTGAAGTTCCCACTTGTGGTCCTAATAGGAGAGACGACTCAGAGGATCAACAGAGGTGTGCCAGCGAGGTGTGATGCTACTAGGAAGATGCCACATCGCTGGGCAGGTCGTCACAGCTGTATCACCTCCCAACACAGACTCCATAACCCCCCACTTCCCAGTCGGACGTAATGGATGGTGGTGGTCCCACAGCACTTCAACAGTGGTCCCCGAGATGGAAGGGAGGAAAGCCTTTATGGCAAGATAACCTCAACATAATTATGCACAGAAGCTACTCCAACGTTCATCGTACTGTCACCCAGACTCAACTATGTTAGTCTGCAACTGCAGAAGACTGAAGGGACGGCCAAACAAAAAACACATTTGGAGGAGATCATCCAGCAGTGCAGATTCGGAAGGGAAGAACTGTAAATCTGCAAGTGTGATTTTGGAGCCATTGTTCCCACAAGCACCAATAAAGGGTCCTAGTTCACCATTCACCATCTGGCATGCGACACCAACAGAATGCATGAGGTTACCAGACCTAACAAGTGTAGAACAAGCAGAATTGAGACGGTCATCCGAACCAGTAACATTGGAATCATATCAATACTCCAAGAGGTAGAAAAGCCTTCACACAGGTCCAGGCTAGTAACAATCCTATGAAGGTCAACCCCTGTGTGGGGATGATATGGGACTTCTGGGTGTTGATCTTGAAGTCCAAGTCATGTTGAAGGGTCATGGTGCGCTGAAGAAGTTCTATAATGAGCACTAAAGGCCCTGTCTTCACTAGCCAGCCACTCAACCAAGTACAGAAATACATGGACTCCTGACTTCTGTGGTGCAATCATCAGCCCAAATGGGAGGGTCATGAACTAGTGGTGCTGTGACCCCTTCACTGTGAACCTCAGGTGGAACCTGAGTGAGGATAGGAATGGGAGTTTAAAGTAGGCTTTCTGGTAGTCCACGGACACAATCCCCTGCATTAAGGGCCAACAGAAACTGACTCACGATCAGCATTTCGATCTTGTGCCGACAAACAGATTTAAGAGGTGAAGGTCCAGGATGCGTCTCAGGACTCCGTCCTCCTTGGGGACCGAGAACTAAAGAGCAACACCTCTATGGAGGTGAAGACAGGAAGGATAGGGCATAACCCTTACAGATTAGTCCACCGGAAGCTGATGGCGTAGAGGAGAAGATCAAGGATATTTTGAGGAGGCAGGGCCAGCTGAAGATGGCAGGCACTGCGGCTGCTGCCGGAGGCATCTCTTAGATCCACCTCTGCCACAAAAAGAAGGGATACATCTGCTGGGGCATTTGGACCAGCAGCAAAGTCTAACATTGACGGGACTGTTGTGCCCTGGGATAGGAGGAACTACTTCTCTGGAGAAGCCAGGGCCAGCGAGCGTGCTATGGTTCAACAGTTCTTGAAGTGGCCCATGGAGGAGTTGGCCTTCTCCCCCAAACAGCCACCATGTCCACGGAAAATAAAACACTCTTCAGGATTTGATGGGAAGCGTCCAAGCACTGATGATCAGATTAGCAAAGGGCTTTTTCAAGGGGTCAGGGAGAATGGTAATGGTTATTTTTGCCAAACCCCTCCACTTCCAGGGATATGCCACACAGAAAGGCACATGGCATTCACAGTGTGAAGGAAAAGCTGCAGGAGACGAAAACGTTGCGATCCACAGAGTGCAGCCTCTTAGAATGTCCGAAGGGGCCCTACAGAAACCATTTGGTTTCAGCTTTGCAGAAGAGTCTTCGAACACTAGAGTCTACTCAGAAACTTCAGGCCACAAGGTGCAGGTCTGTGAGATTCTTAAATTGGCTGTAGTATGCCAGGAAACTAGAGGGGTTTTCTCCCAGGCAGCCGAAAGTGGCGCTGAAGGAGCCTTTAAAATGGTAATACATTTCAAGAGAGACAGCAGAAGAGGGTTGCAGAATTTCAGTTACCATGGTAGGCAAGGTCAATCCCAGTGCCTTAGCTGCTTTTCATATAATCGAAGTGACTTCCTCCGAAGGAGGTCCAGAGTGATAATGGATATCCATTTTGGGGATATGTTGAGGACACAAAAGGAGGCGGTTATGAACCTCCAAGTCATCATCCACTGTACAGCTGTAGTCTATCAGGCACGGCAAGAGCATCCAGATAAAATGAGAAAAGTGCTTAATTCGGGTGGATGTTTGGCCTTAGAAGATATTTTGCCATAGGTTCGCCATTGAAGCAAGAGCGGTCCGTCGTTTTTGTGACTCAAATAGTATTCACTTACTTTGAAGGCGGAAGCTGTACCAAAATCGGCTCAGGGGACAACGGCGGTAAAGGCACTGTTGGCATCTGTAGCACTGTAGGCACAGGGTCAGGTGATAACTGAGCCGTTGGAAATCGCAAAACTTGCAGGAGCTGGCACACTCTTTGGGAGTGGCCCAGTGGCTAATGGGGTAGTCATGAAAATACCCAGCATGACCTGCTGTAAGGCTACAACCTGTTTAAGGTTAGTCAACGGAAGTCAGAAATTCCAGGAATTGGCTCCAACGACAAGGAAGAGACTGGCATTTGTGAGCAGTATCGAGACTCCAAAACCTCCAAAAACAGGACTCTCCTTCCTTTGGTGCTTTTTGTGGGAAGACCTCTTGGGAGAGTGTTCCCTGTCAAGTGACTTACCTGAACAATTTTGACATATCCCTCCGGGCTTTGGCTTTCTGTTCTCTGATGTTCTTCGGGAGCATCATGAAACGGGAATTGCAAGCCAAGGTGTTGTGTTCAGATTCTAGACATTAAATGTTCCCAGATCCGACAAGGACAACTGCTTGAAACGGTTGATAACCTGTGAAATGGTTTAAAAACCAAAACTTTAGGAAGAGGCATTTGACGCAGTTGAAAATAAGGAATTTTATCTGTGAAGAACCGAGAACAGCGCCAGACCCACATCGATGATGTGCAGAAAAAAGAAAATTATGCAAACGCATCAGTGGGCATCTTAAGTGTTACGATGTATTCACATCCTGGGCGGGTGGAGTGGCTTCAGAAGCAGCCTGTTGACATTTGGCAATGCCGGCGAGCTATTGCTGGGAAAAGCTTCTGGATCCCGTAGGGGAGCCTTAGAATGTACACAATGTGGTAAATCTGTAAAAACAAGTAACCATCAAAATTTAATTACTAGTATGATTTGTCACTCTTTCTCCAAGCTGATAAGAAAATAAAAAATAATGGAATTTTGGAAAAAGAGGGGACCAACCGTATTAGAAACTCAGTCAAAAAGTTCTTGTGGTGAAGGTTGATAAAATGAAGCATCATGATCAACTTCTAAACATGGCAGAGATCGTGCAAGTAACTGCCCACGGGACAGCTTTCCATATCATAGATAAAGGGAACAGGACAGTGAAAGCCAACAGACACCACTTTAGGCAGTACTACTGAAGGGATAAAAGTTTAAAAAAATAAAAATCCAAGTGTATGAAAGGACATCTCGTAGAAGAGGGGTCGTCACCTGTGATAGAATCGCACAGCAAATACTCAGTAAAGATATTACTGGAGGCCTTGTCTGTGGGTTGTACTAATGAATATAGAACATAGGATTAATGCAATACCTCGTGGACAAAATATCAAAGACCAAAATATCAAAAAGTGCATATACAGGAAGTATAGCTTTACTACTCGTAAATCTGCATCTTCGTACCTTGAAGATGTATATATCATCAAAGTACATATATGTAGAGTTGGTATAGAAAATATATACCTACTTTCATTTCAAGATTTGTCCTTGATATTTTGTCTGTCATATTAAGGCCCCACAATATTTCATACTCAATATTTAGGATCCACATCTTGTATGCAGTGTAATAAGTTCAGCAATAGAGGGGTGAGTGGGAAAAAAATGAAGGGCGTACACTCTCCTGGTTAATATGAAAATGTAGGGGCTAACTGTTCAGGAATCATATGTATAAAGATCAACTCCTGCGAAAAACTGCCTAGATTTAACTTGAATAGTATAGATCCTCTGGTTCTATACGAGTACAATCTATTATTCTAACTAACACGCCAATACATACATATACCTATAAAATATGTGCCTTATGACAGACCCTCTTTGGCACCGGATACAAACTTGCCTGGTACTTTGTACACGCCACATGTTACAATGCACCCTGTTTTACAATTGTCCCTCACAGATACAAACCTCAGAAACTAGACATGTCAAAGTCAGTGCTGGGGATGATGGCCACAGCCGTGGCTCCCATGCCACTGCCATACAGAAAAAATGCTTCCATTCCTGCCTGCACCACACACTGCTTCATCAATCCTTGTACTGTGCTGGTGCTGCATTTTGCACACACTGGTGAATTTAGAGGACAATGGCCCTGGCTTTACTTTTTTGGCCTCGCATCACTTGTTCTCTTTACCTTGTCATCTGTGCCACAGTCCCTGACAGGAGGAAGCAAAGGTGATGTTTTTTCATGGCATACATGATGGTTTCAAAGAAAGTTTTTGGGGTCTGTGCTGCCCTCCTTGCCTTAACATGGAGTTCTGCTTTAGGGTAACATCCTCAATGTGGCTACCAAGATTTATCACAGGCTGTGTTTTTTTCCAGAGTAAGGAAGAAATCAGGCATGAAACAAATGGAAGTAAACCATTTCCACATAGTGGATTTATCATTTTGGCGAATGAGGCATTTAACAGGGACAATAATCCTTCGCTCTCTGCTTTCAAACTTCTTGAAATAATTTTACTTCATTAAGAGAGTGTCTATATTTTTACTTCATTAAGAGACTGTCTACCTGTACTTCTAGGAAGTTCATAACGATACAGTACTGCAGGATAAATCAACAAAAAACAAAATGGAAACTTTTAGCAGATGTTATTCAAGGCCTTCATAAGGGCTGCTGATTTAAGTTCCAGACTCCGGTGAAGGCAAACAAGCTGTTCTTCTCATGTGCTCTGGCTAGACACCTCCCAACTGTATGAAGCTGGTGGTGGTGGCTCTTCTCTTACTTAGCTCCAGAAGCTCAACAAAAAGTACTTGACAAGACCATTGTTAAGAAGGTAGGATAAAATCAAAAATGCACAGATCAATAGTAATAAACTCACCAGACTCCTTTGCAAATCCAAGGCACTCATGGGAAAGAGGCCCCATGGAAGACACAGACTGGCATTTCTGCCCTTATGGCCAGTCGAGAGAATGCCATTGTAGCAAGAGACCAAGTTATCCAACTTAATACACAGACTGTGCCTACTATACAAGGCAACAACCCTGGCATATGCACAGGAATTCCTTGCCACTATGTCAAAGTAGTAGTGCAGAAGAGGGGGACTTCTTTCACACAGGGGCTTCTGAAATGCAGAAAGGGCATTAGCAGAAGTTCTAGATCGTCATATAACATTATACAGGGATTAGGCCTTAACATATGAGAAAGTACTTTTGGGTCTGGGCCTAGTCCTGATGAAGAGAAACATAGTACAAGGCTGACAAAGTGAAGAACCACACACACACAATGGAAAAGGAATGCAAGCATATTAGAAAAGTCAATCTACAAACTGCGTGGGTGCCCCCAAAATGCCATAACATTTTAGACAAATGGCTGCAATAACAAGACTTTTCTGCACCAATGACTACTGGAATGTGATACTATTTATTCAGTTGATAACATGCCAATAGAAGTTGTACTGCATTCATTTACAATTACAGGATTTACAATGTGTATGTCCCTGGAGATAATGTAATTGTTGTTTGCAGCTGTAAAATAAAAATGGCTTTATATAAATAAAAGTTATCCATTCCCTTTCCTCCCTTGTCCATCAAGTAATTAATGTGAGGCAAGTATTTGCTGGTGGCTTGTGCCGTAATGGATTTAGGGAAAATCCCAGGGACCTCGCACTAAAATTGCTTAAGGCTGTAGGGTCATTGGGGGAGGGGGTGGCACTAGAGAAGTATGAAACCTGGATTGCTACCTTAAAGGTTCAAATACCTATTAAAGCCATCAAGTAACAAACCCTCCAGGATTTGCTACAACAAAGCCCTTATTTAGGCAAAGAATTTTATAAAAGACCTTAACTCGACAAATACCTCAAAAGATATTCAGATCACTTTTCTAATTTTTCATGTCATCTTGCCTCTTTTTTTTACTTCTCTCTCGAATGGTACCTTCATACTAATAATCACATAACAGCAATAAACTAAAACGGAGCAGCACCATCGCTCACAATAAAACTACTCTATCACAAGAGGACGTGTCAGCTTCTCCTCCACCTTCTCACTTTGCAGTACTTTTATTTCAAGTCCCAACATTACTACTCTTTGCATTAAGAGTCACACCCATGGTCTTATCCAGACACACACGAACAGGTCTGGATCAAATCAAGGTTAAAAATAAGAATGTTTGACGGTAAAGACCTTTGTACGTTATGTTATGTGCATTTGTAAAGCGCACTATCACCTTCGAGGGTATCGTGGCACTGACATGCACCCCTGTAGGAGAGGTTTTACACAAGCTTCAGTGGTCTACTATATGCTAATTAAACTCATCTCAACCTAGGGCTTTCTTAAAACTGCTAAATTACAGACAGCTCTACATATTTTTGGATGTTTGTCTCTGCTTCCCTAGAGCACTCAATGCTCTACACAATGCAGTTTCTTGCAAATTATTCAGCTTGCTACTTATTCAGCACATCTTCCATGCCTGAAAGTAAAACGCCTAGAGGTTACCTTAAATCCACGCCATATCTAAAACACAATTATCCACTAGTAAAGGCATCCTCAAAAGAATATAAAACATCTCACGAATCCTCACACTAGACCATCGCAGATTGTGATGATCTCTAAAAATGGGATCATGACAACACATGTGAAATGAGTTTTACCAACACAGAGCACTAAGTCTACAACAATCAAGTTTTGCTTGGCCTACATAATTCGCTCTCAAAAAGAAGTACCAATTTACAGTTCAAAGCGCTCCACAACAATCTTCCAAAAACAGGTCTGCTGCAAGAATGAAGTTTCAGCACTACTTTTTAAAACATTATTTTTGTGCCACTGTTTGGACTTTTCCCTTTCTAGTCCCATTGGCCAAAAACATTCCATGGAGGAGTTATATGCTGCCTGATTGATTGATGAGCACTCAAACTTTAGAGAATAAAGTTATTGGTGGGCTATGGGTGACTGACTAGTTGAGGCAGTAGGATTCAGACAAGCTTTGGTACTCTTTCTTGTCCCTCTAAAAGTGAGATTTTTTTAATCCACTCTATGGAAATCCAATATGGTCACCCCTACCGCAACATTTTTCTTTTCAAAATAGTATGCGTTTCAAACGAGGTGCAGGCCATGCTGACCCGAGATTCCCAATTCCTAGAAAAGATATGCAACTCTAAATTCTCCCCTTATAGTTACCACCACCATCTGTCCATCTTTGTTGTGACCCTGTAACTGTTACTGGAGGGTCACTGCTACAGGCGTGATCCTCTGACATCCCAAAAAAAAGCCCTTTGTTTTCAGTGTTCCAAGTCCCTCCCCCACATTCCACACTCCGACTCAGGAAGGGAATACTGTGTAATAGGATCAGAGGAGGCCTCAACATCCAACCTAAGCACCACTCAGGGGAATACCATCAAAAGGAGCTTTGTGACTGATTGGATTATATAGATGACAAACTAGTAAAGTCAAATTGGAGCCAAGTTACCGGTCATTTCCATCCAAACAGAAGAAATATAGTGGACAAATTGACGAAGTAAGACAGGAAGCATGTGACCTGTACTTGTTCTGCAGGACCCGTGATGGGCCTCTTCAGGATGGTAGATAGTGTGTAGGTCACCATAATCCAGCTGGGACAAAGGCTTGCCTGAAGGACTGTCTGCCTGCTGGAATGCTTGTAAAATAGGCAACCTGGAATGACGAAGCAACCCAAGCAGAAGGAACCAGAAAAGAGCTAGCTCACTTTATAGATATTGTGAGCATTGCCTGAGAGCAGGATAAGCAACAGGAAAACATTAAAAGCTATGATGGTGAAAGTTCAGGAGTCCAACCCATGTATTAAACCACAAATCCCATCCACGGGAGGCTAGCATCCTGTGTCCCTGGCCCGTGACTACAGAATGTGTTCTCTGGAGAGGAGGCTTGGGTCAATAACTCCTACTCTCCCCACATGGGTGTTTTGTAATGGCATACAGAGACATTTGGGGTTCCCAGTTAAGTCTACCAAATGGCCCACAGGAGCCTAAACAAACAAGTTACTTACCTTCAGTAATGATCTTTCAGGTGGATACTCTAATCGTAGATTCCTCACCTTGTGAATAATCCCCTGGCATCAGACTGGGTCTGGAACATTTTAGAGCAGTTCTCCTGCAAACCATATGGTGGAGTCATGTGGCTCTGCGGCAACATCGTTCTGCTCCAGAAGTGACAGGCAAAGCCGCATATAAGCGCCACCCAGGCACACTGGTGTCGGTTGGTTTCTAGGCTGTCTGCGCCCTGAAACGTAGAGCCCATCAGCAAATTGGTGCGGCCAGTGTGCAGATCTCTAGATTGGGACCTTTTTAGATAGAAAAGAGTCCAGTTCTCAGAACAGGGTTAGGGAGGAGCCGGTGAGGAATCTGCAGGTAGCTAGAGTAGACACCAGAAAGATTGTTACCAATGGTAAAGACCTTGTTCTTCAAATGGATACTTCTAATCTGCAGATTCCTCACCTTTAGAAGGATACCATAGCAGTACCTCCCAACATCTTGGGTCTGTGAACTGGCTCGTACCAAGCAATTCTACAGGACCGAGCAGGCAAAATGCCCCTCTCGACAGACCCAACTGTTGATGCCATGGTGCTTCATGAACAAGTGTACTGAAGCCCATGTAGTCGCCTGACAGATGTCCAGGACCGGCACTTCACGTGCTAACGTAGTGGTAGCAGCTTTGGACCTGGTAGAATGAGCATACAAGCCTTCTGTGGGCTGCTTTTATGCCAGTGCATAGAAGATCTTTATGCAAAGAACAACCCATCAAGAAAGGTTCTGCTTTGGCTATGTCTTGCTCTTTTTTGCATCAGAAAACCCTGCAAAGAGCTGATCATCCACTTGATGTTGCTTGGTATGATCGATATAGAAAACCAATGCTCATTTAGGATACAAATATCCCAAGAGGGTTGAGGTGGAGCAAAGAATGCCGAAAGGATAATAGCCTGATCAACATGGAAAGGAGTGACTACTTTGGGTAAAAATGCAGTCTGGTTCCCCAACCAAGCAGTGATGCATCCATGACCAGTGTCAGCTCTGGATGGGTTAAGGAAAGGGGCCTGCCACTGACCCAATTGAGGTCCAGCCACCACCACTGCAGACCTTTAGCAGTCTCCTCCAAAATCTGGATACATTCAGACAGATTTCACTAATGTTGTGCCCACTGGAATTTTAGGTCCCACTGCAGAGCCCAACTTTGTCAACTGGCAAGCGTCACCAGCAGGATGCAAGAGGCCAACAATCCCAGCAGCCTCAGTCATCAGCCCCTAAATCCATGACACAGGCTGAAACAACAGGATCATAGCTCTAATGTCCTGGACTCTGCTCAGGGGCAAGACATGAAACCGAATTGCATCGATGAAAGGAAGCATCTGCAAAGGATTTAGGAGTGACTTCAGCTCATTGATAGTGATCCCCAATGATGTTAGAGGTTCATTGTCATCTCGAGACGGCTGACTACAGCCTAAGGTAAGTCTGTCTTCAACAGTCAGTTGTCAAGGTAGAGGAAGACTCGTATCTCCATCCACCATAGATGTGCTGCTACCATCGCCATCACCTTTGTGAACACCTGAGGAACACTAGCAATGCCAAAGAGGAGAACTGCTGACTGAAAATGCTCCTAGCCCCTGTAAACCACACATAGTGCCTGTGGGCCTGCAGGGTGGTAATGTGAAAAAAGGTGCCCTGCAGGTGCAATGCCACCATCCAATCCCTGGGGTCGAGGGCAGGCAGGAACTGGGCTAGTGGGAGCCTCTTGAATTAGTCCTTCCCCCGGAAGTCATTCAGAGTGTGAAGATCTTATATAGGACGAAGGCCTCCTTCCTTCTTTGGCACAAGAAAGTTGCAGGAGTAACATCCAGTTTCTACTTCCGAGGCCGGAACCCTCTCTATGGCCAAAACGGCCTGCACTTCTTGCCCTAAGATAGATAGATGGTCCTCCGTCAGCTGCCTTGAAGGCCATAGAAGGTGTGGTGAAGTAGAATGGAAGGGCACAGCCCTGATGGACAATTCGGAGGACCTACTCGTCTGTCATGGCAGCCTGCCACCCTTGGAGGAAATATCAGATCTGTTCGCAGACAGGGTAGCCGGGTGCCAGCAAGGACACTCGAGTTATTTTGCCGTTGCAGCCGCTGGGAGGGCAAGGGACTGACCCACACATTGTCCCTGCTGTCCTCGTTCTCTTTGAGAGCCAGAGACTCTGCCATGGAAGGGATTAAAAGCGTGTTGTGCTGAAGGAGGAATCTGGTGTTGACGGCGGGAAAACCTCTACTATAGTCACAGAGAGGGCAAAATTGTGGGTAGAATTGCCTTGGGGGTGCAGAAAGGCCTAAGGAAAGAACTACAGCTTTACCCTCACTGAAACACTCCAAGGTTGGGTCTACTTCGTTACCGAAAAGGCAAGATCCATCATAAGGCATGTCCGTTAAAGATACCCTGATGTATCTGGAGAAGCTGTGGACCTCGTTCAGGTGTGGCGCCACAGAGCAACACGGATACCCATGGCATGGTCCAATCAGTTGTGTCCAGTCCTGAGCGTATCACAAATTTTGCTGAATCGTGGTTCCTGAACAGCCTGCGTAAGAGATGTGCCATGGTAGTCCAGTTTCAAGTTCAAGTTTATTATTGAGCAGCTAATTAGAGCCATTGCAAACGATTAAAACATATAAAACAACGTGACTTAATACAGAGCCAAACGCTACCATAGCGCAAGTTACAGCGCGATTTAAAATGTCAGTGCATCAATCTTAAAAAACAATTTTTTTAAATTCAATATACAGGTAGCAAGATATCACTCAAGTCTTCTTTAAAATGTAAGTGCGAGGCCCAGGAGGCTGGTTCCTGGCAAGCTTTGACTCAGTTAGGAATCATCCCTTTCAGAAAAGCGTTCTAACTGCGTTTGATTGTTAAAAACTTAAAGGTTGATGTTTACAATCAACCCTTCCCCTTAACGGGCAATAAAAGTTAGGAGTTCCATGCGTGCGTGACCCATACAAGAGGGTGATTATCCTCTTGGAGAAGTTCCGGTTGGGGACCAGGGGTCAGACGTTTGTATTAGGAGGCGTGCAGGGTCAATGCCGGTAAAGACGCCGCAAAGTCCTATGAAGGTGCATAGAGTGCGTTCTGAACCCAGTCTGCATACTAAACCAATTATTTTTTTTTTTTTTTTTAACAGGAGGGTTGAAAAGGAAAGATGTGCCAAGAGTGCAGGGAGAATTGGAGAGGGGATGTGCAATAGTCCAGAGAGTAAGGTCTGTCAGGTATAAGTTAAATTTGATTATACATGATTTGTGCAGTTTTAGGGCCAACAGAGTAACAAATATTGCTTAAGATTTATAGAATTTATAATAAATGTGGTTGATACATAAGAAGAATGCTCACTGGAATGAGGACACGGATCCGTAAGCTGGGCAAGCTATAGATGGGACGGGAGAAAGTGATACCAATATGCAAGTAAGGAAGCCGTGTGTCAGTTCCGGTAAATCGGTTAAAAGGGTCCTGCATGGATTTGCTCTCAGTCAAGAGTGTGTCAGAGGGAGTGTAAATTTCCACACACCAATTCATAAAACAGAGATGCATGTTGTAAGAGATGCCATATATAGCAGCTTACAAGGACAACCCAAGAGAGGTTAAGGGTGAAATTGAGGCTCTTAGCATTTTATCGGCTTTGGTCAAAAATGTTACCAGCCCAGAGATTGCCTAGGGGTAAGAGTCGTTCAGGAGGAAGTCAACCGCTGTCTGAATTGCTCGGGTTCCTTGTTCGATCAATGAATGACAAAAGAATTTTCTGTGATCGTCAGTTAGTGCTGGGCAAGTGCAGAGAAGATGGGGTAAGCACTCCTGAAACTGATCACAAAGGCGACACTCGCTGGTGGGAGGGCGAGTCGACCAGTGTGGAAGAAGGTCTAATGATGTGACTGTTTCCCATCCTGATGAGGCAGTACTCTATTTTGCAGTGCACGGAGAAAGTGTATGTGAGATATTTCTGCGCCTCTTGTTTTAACTTCTCAGTACGAGGTGTGCATGCTTTCTGGCCATGAGGGCCCGGCGATCCTGTTCAAATGATTCTTTATGAAGTACTTTGTTTAACACTATTTTGAAGTTCCGATGAGGATAGTTTTGATTTCAGAGAGCTGTGTTTTGAGTTTCAGTGCTTCCTGAAAGGCAAGATTCCAGGGATCTGGACTGTTTGTTGAGGATACTTCCAGCCAAATTTAATTTTTCAGTGTACCCACTTTTGCAGCACGTGTTGAATGTAGGCATTGAAGAGTGCAGGCTTTCTGTGCCGAAACTTGCAGTCCTGAACAGCCGATAAAACTTAAGCCACAGTATCCCAAAAGGCATGGGAGAAACATCCAAGAAAACAAGTTACATTGACTCATCTCAGAGCAAATTCTCTTCTTAAAAGCCTCTATTCTTTTGGACTCACAGTCAGGGGGAAGACGGGCAAGGAAGGCTCTGGGGTTGACCCTGCTGGTGGACGCCTCTACCTCCAGGCTTTCTGGAGTGGAATGCTGTGTTGGGAAGGAAGGATTGCCAGGTGCAGGATGATGGCGATGAGAAACCGGTTTATTATCAGGCAGACTGGAATAAGGATTAGCCCAGGAGCCAAGAAGGGTTTCAGTATCTCATTAAATGGTAACAGTGGCTCAGTGGAAGTCTTGCCAGGTTGCAGAACTTCTGTCAATATGCAAATTATTAAATCCAAGGTTGGCAATTGTATATCTAACACCTCAGCTGGCCTTCACATCACTACACTACAGCGAAAGAGGTGCTTTCCTGTGTAGCAGGACCAGAGTAGACACAAGGCCAGTATCAGGGGAAGTGTCAAGCCTGCTGGAATCCTGAAGCTCTCTATACCAGCTGTCTTCATAATATTGTGGAATATAATCCTCACTGTCATCATAATTGTTGTTTTCAGAATCCATGTAAAAAAAGATTATGTAAAGTCTGGACCCTATTGTGAGGTAAGGGCAAGTGATCAGAGGAGTTGCCAAGAGATAGCGTGCCAGTTGGCACGACTTTGGACGAGTTGTGGTGGATTCAGTACAGAGCTGGATAGCATAATAGACTTTATATCCTTGTCCAGCGTTTGATGCGAGTGGGACTAGCGCAGGGGATGGAGCTGAAGCCAGAGCATGCACTGGAGTGGGTGCTGAACCCAATACAAGTCCAAGGGGCACAGACACCACCAAGGGTGGACCCATTGGCAGACGTTTGACTAGCGGCCCCTATGGATCCTTGGAGCCCAAAGGCATGCCAGACGGAACCAGTAAAGTGCCAAAAAATCTCAGCATAGCGTCCCTGAAGGCTTCTACTTGCTGCGAAGCCGCCAATAGACTTGGAAACGGAGGATGTGTCAGGACCAGATTCTGATCTGCTCTGATGGAGATGGGCTAGCGAGACCAAGAGAGACACTGATGCTCTTGCACTCTCTAAGGAGCTAGAGAGTGTCAGGAAGGAGCTGTTTCCCGCTCCAATTGTTTGGTGTTTTTTTTTTGCCAACTTACCCAAAGACTTCAGCTGCTACGACGTGCTGTGTAAACTATTCCAGGAGCAGGAATGGGACTTCCCTCTTGAACTCAAACAGTCACAGAGTGGAGTCACCTTGCGTTAGGCCACGCAGAATTTGGCTTTGCGTTCCTGTATGATGGTCATCTGGACACGTTCACCACAGATCTTGTAGTCCGGGTCTGACCCCAGGCACCACAGAGACTACTTGAGGGTCCATCATAGACCTCTGTTTGCGACAGCCCCTGCATGGTTTGAACCCTGTGGTTTTAAGGGGTGACATTTCTGATTAACATTAGATAAATGTTAATTTACAAATCTGGTCAGAGACCAGGTAGAAGCTCCGGATGAATGCCTTAAGGAGCACAAAGAAAGGAACTGATATCAGGATGAATGGATGGTGCTTACATGCGTCTCCGCTTGCCACTTCTAGAGCTTAATGACATTGGCAGGGAACCGCATAATGTCACCTCGCAGAGCACTGGAGAACTTCACAAAACGTTTTTGTATCCAGTCTGATACCTGGAGATTAATCCCAAGGTGAGACCAAAACAAATCAGGCAAGGGGAACCAGAGATCTGGATTTTAAAGAGTTAAGAGAAAAAAGTGCCAGTACATAAGCACTGTTTGCATGTGATTGAAGCCTAGGTGCATTTTCAGGCAAACCACGATGGAGCGTGGATCAGATACCCCACGTGGTTTGTCCCAGTAAAAGGTTTTACGCTCTGACTTAGTGTCTGAAATGGAAGTCGAAATCCTCTGGCGGGGAAAGGCTGGAGACTGTATCCGAGGAAGTCTTCTCAAAGCTGAATAGCCGATGAACAAGGCCCAGCTGAAGCCACTGGTTCTGGCAGGAAAAGTTCAGAGTAGAAAAAGTTTAACTTTTGCACCCAGGGAAGTCCTTATACTTTTTGTGCCTTCGCTCGGTCAAGATTTCTTCGTCGGGGCTCAGACTCTTTTTTTTTTTTAGAGCTCAGAATCCTTCAGAAGCAAAGCAGCAGGCTGTATCCGGGAAGGTCGCCGGAAGACAGAGGGGCTTTCTGCCAGGGTCCCCTCAACAGGCTTCTCGAGCAACAAAAAAGCTCTGAGTAGGACCAACTGAATTTTCTTGCCCAGCGAGGTGGCACCTTGGGACGATTTACTTCGATGATTGGTCCAGATTCTCTGAAGTTCAAACCTTTACTGGAGGAGTCCAGCTGGACACAGCCATGGGTCCCAGTACCACAGGGGCAGCAGTAAGGAGTCAGAACGTACATCAGTAGAGGCCAACAGCAGGGTCCAGTCAGGGCCCAGGTGCCACTAGTCAGGTGGGCACTTAAGAAAACAGCCTCTTCCAGCTTATTGTATTCCTGTAGCTACAAGGCAGGTCAGCCAACTGACCCTTTATCTTGGGTACAAGTGGGAGCAGATCCATCCCATGAGGTCTTCTCACAGGTCTCAAACAGCAGGACAGTCCTTGTGTTCTTCCACAGGTCCAGAAAGTGTTCCGATGAGCTGGAGCTGAGGTCCCTTTTGCACAGTTCAGTAGCCACCAGTGGGTGAGGTTGACTCCTGGACACTCCCTAACAAATGGAGGAAAAAGTTTCCAGGGATAACCTTACCCCCCTTTTGCAGCACATCCTGTGTGATATACTACAAACTGGCCCAGAATGCACTATGTTGAGGGTAATCCTAGATGGCACAGGTCTTTTGCCCTTGGAGGGAGTCTTGTGCCAGGAAGGGGTCTGTTTAGGGAAAGGAGCAGTCCCTTCCACCTAAACTACACCAAACCGGTTCTGGGATCAGCTCCCACTGGACTAGTGCCCAATTGGTTACCCAGGCTTGGTACAAGCTGGCCGTGAGGTAGTCTGCAATCTCCGTAAGATGAACTAAGAGTCTAGGGACAGTGTCTGGCAGTGAGCAGCGGCATGGGGTTTATGGCCTGCTTTGGGGCGATGAGCAGAAGTGGGGGTCGCTGCTGTGGTAAAAATAGATCTGGAAGGAGGGTTGATGAGGTATGGAGACCACCCAGACTATAGCAAAACCTTCCCCTGTGTCTTGGATGAATGTGGGATGCATTAAATGCTCCACGTGCTTAGTGGTCCATGATAGCCCCTGAAAGGGCAAGTACAACAGGTGGGCGAGCCAGGCACAAGAGTGAGACAAGCAATTTCGATTTTTATTTATTCACTTAAATCCTCCAACCTGCAATGCCAATAGGTCTGGCTTTAAAGGAATGTTGTATGGGAATATGAAGTATTGCAAGTAAATGGCATGGGAATGTATATGCATCTGTGTGGAAGCAAAGTACTGTAGAATAATATTGGTTTAGGTGAAAAGGTCAGGTGACAGTTGCACTGACAAGCCAGTGCTAAAAATCTAGGTTGGTTAAGGACTGCCCTCCTCCCATCTGGGTTGTTGCCAGAGAAAAACACCACAAGTTATCCAGTTATCTAAGACACTTAAATAGCATAGCAATGTCATGTGAGCCCCTGAAAGTTCAAGCTCAGGCAGCTGGATAAATAAAATAATCACAGCTATGTTGAGGGCAAGCGCTTTTTTGTGTAAGCACACAGCTTTTGCCCAATCAAAACATGTACTGAATGGAAAGAAAGAAGGGTGCACTTCTGTTAGCAACATGATTATGGTGACCATGATCTAGAACCAGTTAGTAATGGGCCATGATGAAAACAAAGCAAGGCTGTGAAGGGAGGCAAAAACTACTTGGACTTGTTAATTCGGAGTTTGTCACAGGTTTTCAGAGTATTCAGTACGAGGCAGAGTTCCCACATAAAGACAATGAAAGTAGATGAATGCTAAGCAACATATTCAACAGAAGCTACATAATGCCTCAAAATAGCAAACTCTTCTCAGCCACCTTTTTTCCTAAATTATTCATAGCAAGCAGATAGTTTTAAGAATCTTTGTATCATTTTGACCTACCTACGTTTATAAATAATTCTGAATTAAAATGTGAGTTTTCGTATCAGAAAAGCAAAGAGGTGGCTTCATCATGGTTTCAAACAATTATCACGGGTAAAAACCCACCGGACACAGAACTGCTAGTTTTAAAACAAAATCCAGAGAAAGGTACCCTTTAAGGCAGCATAGGCCAGGCAGCAGACAAGAAACAGAGGAGCAAGAGACTTGTGGCCTCCTTCCAGCGTAGCCTGTGCTATTATTGTGCACAGCATCAAGCGCTGGTAGGAGGGCTTCCTTAAGAGCAGGTCTAGCTCTTAAATGACCACAGATGCAGCTACTGCCACCAGGCTGGTTCAGGTCGATTAGTAATCGCCTATGTCCCCTGCAACCTGCATGCAGTGCATCCCTCCTGCTTGCCGTTCACCAGCTGTTCTCCCACCTTGCCAATGCCACTCTTTAACCTGTTTCTCATCCACTGCATATGCCATTTCTGCTGCGCCCACTGCCCCCGCCAATGAACATCTATCATGCTTGCTGGACTAGTTGGACTGAATGCAGTTTGGAATTGGGGACACACTGCCTCAGTTTCCCATCCCTTTGTGCCTTGCTTGACAAACTTCCGGCCACATCATGCCTATTCATGAAGTTTCAGTGGTAGGAGCATGTCGCTTCCCACCACCAATGGTCCATGCCCTCAGTGCAGGCCTACAATACAATTAACATTACCTTGTGTTTGAGATGTTGGAATATAAATGTTATCTGTAACGTTCTCGGCTTGTCATTGGGGTTAGCTTTGTGCTATTTCCTTACTGGTTGCTATGACCTGCACTGTTCCTATTCTCTCACAGAAGAGCAGAGATTGCATCTGAGGAGAACCAACAGACTGCAGACTAAAGTTACCTGAGCTAGGCAGCCCTACGTAGTGCACAAGAATTCGCTGGAGTCAAGTTTCTAATTCTTGAAAGAAATTAGTGAAGAAAAATGAGGCCGAAAGAGGCCCGCAACAAGCTAAACGATTGGGGGATTAAAGGCTGGGAGGGAGAAGGGGAACCACCATCTTCAGAATGTGGATTTTTAAACACAGACTTTCAAAGCAAGACATTTGCAAGTCCTTCCAACAGCAATGTACTGTATGCTTGTCAAGGTTTAGTAAATCTGTAAATTCCAGAATTTGGTTTTTTCCCCCCAGATGAGCATGGCAGCATAAAGACTTCTGATACAAATGATGAAACTCCAGAGTTGCAGAGATCCAGCAGTGGCAGTGCTGATCAGATTTTATGACAGAGGAAATGGGCAGGTCTGCCATAGTATCATGGCTGATCTGAATGTTGTACAAACCTACAATGCAATGTCAACTGCAGCACTCCTTCAGAAGGTGCTGGATATGATTCTGAAGAATTGAAAGCAGTGTTGTATGTACTTTGAGTCACAGCTACCGAAACATGTTGTGTGATGATCTATCAAAGGCAATGCCAGAGTACAAGGACAAAACAGTCAGGCTTAAAATGTGCATGCAATTATTGAATTCCTTCTCAGAAATGCTGACTCCTGAATTTCACAAGCTAGGGAAAAAAAAACCTGAAAAACCACCACCGCAATAAACTTAAAATAAACACTGTAAACCGGAACCCCGGCATAGGATGCAGATAAGTGAATATACAACTGCAGCCGTACCTTGGGTTAGAGGAGGTTGGTGTTCTTGCGGCTTCTCTTGTGAGACGAGTCCTAGGTAACTGAGAACGACATACTTTGTTTCAAAGTGAAATCCCACAGGCACAGCTGAAGAGGTCGCCATTGGTGTTTCTGTGCAGAGTTAGGGGGACCGTAGAGCAGCAGAAAGATGCAGGCTGGAGGATTAAAGCAAATAAATAAGTAAATAAAATGTGTTAAATGTGCAGCAATGTTGTCTATTCAAAGGGAATAATCAAACCTTCATATTTGCACTTCCTATTAACTACAAACCAAATTCTCTTTTGGACTGTTTAAGCAGGTCTTTTTACCTCTGTTCCTCCTCCTACCTTTGCAAGTGTACTTTTTAATAGCCTCCAATGACAAACTGACAAACTCACCAGTGAATGTCCCCCCAGTTCAGACAGTAGCCGTCAAGAATTCATGACAGATGCACCTTGAATGTATTATTTACAATACAGATGGTTATGCTCTCAGCAGGTTTAGCTTCCTGGGGGCCATGACAGGCTAACATTCACAAATGGGGCATTGTGATGAAACTTGAGAACATGGCTCTAAGTGTGACAGGTGAGGTAGGTAGGGCTCACCTCAGAGACTGCAAGAAAAGCCTTTTTCAAGCAGGATAAAGCTGCAACGCCACAAATGTCGGGACCTGCTAGTGAGCCAGGAATGATGTATGTGTGCATGCTAAACATAAGAGGACAAGGGAAAATGGACTTGAATCACATTAAGCTGAGTGATGACATACCGTGGGCAGGGCAGCGAAGTGAGTGACTGAGCCTGAGGGAAAGAAAGTGGCATCAATCAATCAATCATGTCACTTATAAAGCGCACTACATACCCGCGAGGGTCTCAAGGCGCTGGGGGAAGAGGGGGTGGTGCTGCTACTGATCGAAGAGCCAGGTCTTGAGGAGTCTTCTGAAGGCCAGTAGGTCTTGGGTCTGTCGGAGGTTGGTGGGGAGGGTTTTCCAGGTCTTGGCGGCGAGGTGGGAGAAGGATCTGCCGCCGGCGGTCGTTTCTCCGGATGCGGGGGACTGTGGCGAGGGCGAGGCTGGTCGAGCGGAGCTGGCGGGTGGGGGTGTAGAAGCTGAGTCGTCTGTTGAGGTAGGCTGGTCCGGAGTTGTGGAGTGCTTTGTGTGCGTGGGTGAGGAGCTTGAAGGTTATCCTCTTGTTGACAGGGAGCCAGTGCAGGTCTCTCAGGTGGGGTGTGATGTGGCTGCGTCGGGGGATGTCGAGGATAAGACGTGCAGAGGCGTTCTGGATGCGTTGCAGCCGTCTCAGGAGCTTAGCCGTCGTTCCTGCGTAGAGGGCGTTTCCGTAGTCCAGCCTGCTGGTGACAAGGGCCTGGGTGACTGTTTTTCTTGTTTCGGTGGGGATCCACTTGAAGATCCTGCGGAGCATTCGGATGATGTTGAAGCAGGATGAGGAAACGGCGTTGACCTGCTTAGTCATGGAGAGGGTGGGGTCGAGGATGACCCCTAGGTTGCGTACGTGGTCGGTGGGTGGCGGGGCTGTTCCCAGTGATGTTGGCCACCAGGAGTCGTCCCAGGCTGAAGGGTTGGAACCAAGGATGAGGACCTCCGTCTTGTCCGAGTTCAGCTTCAGGCGGCTGGTCCTCATCCATTCGGCGACGGCCTTCATTCCTTCGTGGAGGTGGGCTTTGGCGGTGTGAGGGTCTTTGGTGAGGGAGAGGATCAGCTGGGTGTCGTCGGCGTAGGAGATGATGTTGAGGTTAGTGCTGTCGGGCGACGTGGGCGAGGGGTGCCATGTAGATGTTGAACAGCGTTGGGCTGAGGGAGGAGCCTTGGGGTACGCCGCAGATGATCTTGGTGGCCTTGGATCGGAAGGGGCGAGGCGGACGCTTTGTGTTCTGGCCGGAAAGGAAGGATGTGGTCCAGTCCAGGGCCTTCTCTTGGATCCCGGCGTCGTGAAGGCGTGTTCGTAGTGTGTGGTGGCAGACCGTGTCGAAGGCGGCTGATAGGTCCAGGAGGATGAGGGCTGCTGTTTCTCCGTTGTCTAGCAGGGTCCTGATGTCATCAGTGGCGGCGATGAGGGCGGTTTCGGTGCTGTGGTTGCTGCGGAAGCCGGACTGGGAAGGGTCCAGGATGTTGTTCGCGCATGTTCTCTTCGGGGCATGCCTTCCTAGCATGGCATGTAGGAGAGCACAGTAAGCAGATTTAGGTGAGGGCAAGTGGGGTAGTTGCTGATGGTTTTCTCAGTTTAGACAAACAGAGGACTGTGACAATGGTGTAGCAGCAGGAAACGTACCTGAATGTTGTCTTGCAGGAAGGTGAGGCAAGGGGAACATTAAAAGTAGCCTGTGTGACTCAATAAGGCTCTCCTGCCCTCTCTTAATCAACCTTTCTGAACATTTATCAGAGATTATGGTTAAAGGCCCTAAAATGGCAACTATAATCCAGACAATGTTGAAGGGCCTGCCCGAGATACAGGGGGTATACATACCAACGGAGATGGGTCAAACTGCATTTCAAAACGGGCTGGAAGGCAGATAGTTAATTACTAATAGCATAGACAGCCAGAAGGTGGGGTTTTGGGTAAGATACCAAATAGAGGCTGTTGCAGGAGTAAAAGAACCTAAACTGAGGGCAAAAAGCACTATAGAAATCAACTTTGTTGCTGCCTTTATGTCTCAGTGCCTGAGTCGCTTAGTGAGCAGCTCACGGGTGGCTGAGGAAGGATGCCTATTTCACAGGTGGCTGAGAAAGGTTGGCCCATATTAATGTATTTATTTAGTTGTGTTGAGGATTCTTTATATGTATGTATTGGTGGGTGTTTATGTTCTTCCTCCTCTCCAAAATCAAGACATACACCCTTCTCAATTAGATATAAATCATAAGCCATTAACCGAAGACTACATCAGTTTGAGGACAGATACAAACAATTTTAAAGTTTATTATTACAATAATAACATTTGAGGAGGTGGAGGGTACAGCAGGGTAGCAGAGGGAGTCCAGAGGCAATGGCCCAGACGGGCCAGGAGAGGGGATCGGAGAAGGCCAAGATTGCCAGCGGGGCTTCCAGGGCCTCGAAGTCAGGAGCGACTATGCCGAGCTGACCTGGATCTCTGGAATAGGCAGGGGGCCCGCGGGGTCAACGAAGGCTAAAAAGGGCGCCGGAGAGGATTGGCCCAGGAGAGTGCTGGTAGGCTGGAAGTTCCACGGAGACCGTCCCGTGAGCCACATGGGTCCTAGGCTTCGCACCGGGGGCAATGACTGGCAGCTCTTTTCACCCTCCGCCCTGAAGTCAGTGAGGCGAATATTCCTGGCCCGGGGGCCCAAAGAGACCACTGGGGCCACGGGGGCACCGCACCTTACCTGGCCCAGGCCACAGGGGCTGGCCAGGAGCCTGTACAAGGTCTCATCCGAGTCGAAGAAGACGGCACAAGTGGGTGCTGGTGGGCGGAAGAACGTTTGGCGGTTGACCCGCAGGTCGAGCAGGCCATAGGCCTCACAGCTTCAGCCTTGTCTGGCGACACCTTACACCCCTTATCCCCTGCCTGAAGAAAACCAAGCGGATATTTCTGGCCCAGGGAGCCCCCCCCCCCTCCCCATCCCTGAGAAGTGGAATCCCTCACCCCTGGTTGAAGGACTACACAGGGCTTGAGCTCGTAGATTGAAGATTTGGCCGTGGTTGCTCGTGTAGCCCCTCTGGGGCAAGCGAGCCAATGCCCATTAGGACGCTTCGAGACCTTTTGTATCTGCTCCTGTTGGTGGATCGGGTAAGTTCCAACCTCTCTAATGACAGGCTCTAGACCGGGAAGTAGAAGTAGTTAGACCAGGCTGCTCGTACAGGCCCCGCTCATCCCCCCCAATGGGTAAGCGGGCCAGGACACCGAAGACTGAGCACTACGCCACACGACTATACGCAGCCAAGCGAAGGGACAAGCCCACGCCACTCACTCTGATGCAGACCAAGATGGATCGCCATACATCCACAGACCCGGGCAGTACAGAGTCAGTATCTGCTCCTCCGGCAAGGGGGGTGGGGGAGGACATGTGAGTGGGGGGGCAGGGGGATCCGAGGCCACCTCGATCTAACCACCATTCTTCAAGGAATCCAGGGAGGCAGTGCAAACTAAAGTGGGGGAAGTTTGAGTCGGCGTCTCCCTCCTGCACCGGGACCTCCTAGTCTATCGAGTCACTGAAGTAGAGGGCCAGGATTTAACAGTGGAGGATGAGGTGGCTAATCTTGAGAAGAAGGTCTCCAAGCTACTCGTCGGGAGTAGAGGCCTCAGACACTGAAAAACTCCTGGAGCAGTAGCTGAGATCCTGGGTCCCCAGAGATGCATTGACACAGTGGATCAAAGTGGAGCGGGCACACACGTCGCTGGCCAGGAGGCCTCCACAAGGGGCTCCAGCCCATCCGCTGATCGCCCAGCTGTTTAACCATCGGGATAGAGACGCTATACTTGGAGAAGCCAGGAAAAACTCTGATCTCTGGTTTAATAACTCGCGTATTATGATTTTCCAGACAATACAAGGGCAGTTCAACAGTGAAGTCAGTCCTTTGACGAAGTTAAGCAAATGGTCTGAGCCCTCAATCTTCCATATCAGTTGCTCTTTCCTGCGAAACAAAGTGATTTTTAAATCCACAGCCAACTTTTTCGAGACCCTGAGCAAGCATTGGAATGGTTGACGGAGAGGAGGGAACTCCATCAGCAGATGGGATCTGAGGACAATGAGGCCAGAGAATCCAAGGGGGCTTCGTCACCAAGACCCGAAGTCAACGAGGAGAAAGCGCACAAGATCTAGAAGAAACAGTGCCTATACCTGTGGCCGTAGAGATTCTTAGCGGTCAGAAACTGAGCAGAGGGGTTGCTGGAGGGTAACACTTCGCCAAACTGAGAGCGGAAAAGGCAGACTCTGCTGCACCCCCAGATGACAACACTGCACCACTGTTACGAGGCACCCACCTGTGGTTGTTTGGAGTGGGCAGTGGACTGTCCAGGTGGGGGAACGGGCTAGTCCAGGATGAAGTACGAAAATTTGATGAGGCCGATCTGTTATCCTGTACAGGAAGAGGATTTTTAAATTAAGCAATTGTAACTTTCTTTGGTGTTCTATGGTTGAGGGGCTTCAAGGGTAGATACTAGCTGAATAAAAAGGGGGGAGGGGAGACAGACCCTTCCCAAGTGAAAGTGGGTAGTTTAAATCCCATACATGGGAATTGTGGAAATGGCTGTATATGTAGTAAGTGTTTGGCACAGCATGGCACACGATCACTTGAGGCTACCTCGACAGGGCCAGGGAGGGGGACCCCCCTACTGTGAAATTCACCAAAAATGGATCCCAAGGGGGCCAAAACCACTCCAGATCGCCATGCAGCAGTGATGCACTGACAGTCCTCTTGAGGAACGTCAATGGACTGGGATGCAAAATTAAACGGGGAGTGGTCATGCAATCAATCAGTAGACAGTCTCCTGACCTGCTGCTCCTACACAAAACACACCTTATGTGGAATACATACCAGTAACTCCAAAGGGGTAAATACACAGTACTGGCCCACGCAGGATTCACAAGCGGTTCCTAGGGTGTACCGGTCCTCGCAAGGAAGTCTCCTCCTTTATTGAATGACCATCAATGGGTACACCCAGGTGGGATGATATGTGGCAGTGAGTTGAGAGTGGAGCAGAAAGAAAATTCTCATAGTGAACGTGTATGCCCCTCCAAGGCTTCAGAGCTGGGTCCTGGAGGCACTGGGCCCCCTCCTCTACACATTACGGGAGGAGACTTTAACGAGGTCATGGACAGGGACATGGATAGCTACCCACCTCAGCCAATACAATCAAGGGCCCCTACTGCACTTGAGCGATTTGCCCTCGCATTGGGGATGGGAGACATTTGTTGACATCTCCACCCTAACGATAGACAACACTCATTCCTCTACAGGGCTATGGGACCCTGAAGCCACCGGATTACATATTCCATCCCATAACAATAAGGGACTAGGTGAGAGGCATGCACTATTTAGCCCGGGGGATCGCAGACAACTCCCCACTGCTGGTTCACATGGGTGCCCAACCAAGTGACCAGACTCAAACCTGGCGTCTCGATGCCTGGGCTCCGAGAGACACAGATAGCCGAAACCCGATGGGTAGACACCCAAATATACTTCAATGAAAAAGAAGGGTCAGTGGTCTCAAGATCACCCTTTGGGAAACGTATAAAATGGTGTTATGGGATAGAGCCCAGACTATCGTTGCTCAGAAAAAGAAACAAAGGGAGGAGCGGACGCTCCAGTAGGAACGCCAGCTCCTTCAACTGGATAAGGCCTGGCAGAGAGTGGTAGCCAGGCGACACACATGCTCCTGGGGTCGACAAGGCAGCAGTACCATAATCATGTGACCCAGACAGCACGTCAGCACTACCTGGGAATTCAACTGAGACTATATGGCATTGGGGACAAGGCGGGTCGCCTCCTTGCATGATTAGGGAACAGGGAGGAGGAAGTGCAGAAGGTAGTCGAGCAGCAAACAACAACTGGGGCAACGGTTCGCACTGACAGTGATATAGCCCAGGTATTTGATAACTATTACCGAACACTCTATACGACCCGCAGGAACCACACGGATCAAGACATTGAGACCTTCCTAGGGGAGGTGCCAGTCCCAGTCCTTGAAGCGGATAGTAGGGAAGAATTGGAAGGAGATCTCACAGTAGAGGAAATAGGAGAGGCGATACAGGCGTTGTCAATCGGGAAAATGTCCGGGCCAAGGGTCTTGCAGCGGAGCTTTACAAACGACAGGCCCTCCTCTTTAATCCTCACCTACTCAAGTTATTTGAGGTGGCGTGTGAAGCGGGGGACTTGCCATCGGAGCTTAATCACACAATTATAACAGTCATCCCTAAAGAAGGGAAACTGGTGAACTTATGTTCTTCATACAGGCCGATCTCCCTGCTGAATAGCGAAAGCAAGGTTCTAGCCAAGATACTGGCGACACGCCCGATTAGTGTAATATCTGCTTTGATACACCCTGATCAGACGGGCTTTCTGCCTAGAACGGTGACATACTTAAACATCAGACAGCTGCAATTGTGACTGGACATGGTCAAGACAGACAGCGAGCCCAGAACGAAGCTATCCCTCGACGCGGAAAAAGCGGTTGAATCCATATGTTGGGGGTACTTGATCAAAACTCTGAGGTGGTTCGGATTTGGGCTGAGATTCTGTCAGTGGGTAGCCCTTCTGCATACAGCACCTACCACGGCAGTGAGAGTGAATGAGGTGATATAGAAGAACTTTGCACTAGGAAAAGGTATTCAACGTGGGTGCCAACTGTTGCCTCTGCTGTTCGTGCTTTGCAAGGAACCACTGGCCTGCTGGGTGCGCGGCAGAGCGGACATTGTGGGTTTCCTGCCGATAATGGACACCCGGAAAAATTGTCCCTACATGTAGATGATGCGTTGTGTACATATCAGACTCAGAGTGGACAAACCCGGCAGTGTCCTCGGTATTTAGATTATGTGAGTCATACTCCAGATACGGTATAAACTGGGATAAGTCTGTTCTCTACCAGCTGGAAGACTGGGATGGCCTCAGGACACCGGAGGGCGACCTCAGTCTGAACAAGACTGGCTTTGGATACCTGGGCATAGAGATCACGATGAATACGGAGCGCTTCCTTGACCTCAACTTAGGTAGACCAATAGGAGACTTCTGAGCAGATGTTAAAAGGTGTTGAAAACGTCCTTTAACACTAATGGACAGAGCCGCCCAGTACAAAATGACCACCAGGCCCAAACTGTTCTACTACTGCAGATCTACCCGTATCCCATCCCAGAACACTGTTTTGCCAGGTTAGATACAGCGCTCTGCACATTGCTGTGCGACAGGGGCACTCCTAGAGTGGCCCTGCGAACGCTGTACAGGTTAGTTTGTAATGGAGGCCCAACGCTGCTGTATTTGGGAGCTTATCATAGGACTACCCAATTACACATCATTAACAAATGGGGACATAGACCACAGGATGAGGCGACGTACCAGGTAGAGAGGGCGGGAATGGGAGTGAAGACCCACGTCCACCACATACAAGGGAGACAAGACAGGCACAACGGACCGGAACCAACACGGATGACCGCAAGGACCTGGGATAAGACAACCAGGGACGTAGGGTGGAAAGGCATGACTTACTCTAGACACCCACAGTGGAAAGCCACCACCTTGGCCAAAGTGGGCACACTCAACAGCTTTTGCAGCTGGGAACAAATTGGTACAGAGACAGTATATGACATATTGAAGGGGGGGGAGCTCAAGACATTTGAGGCACTCCAACAAGAATGCACCTTAGCCCCTAATCCGAGAATACGATATATGCAACACTCATGCCCTCAGGATGTAGGAGATATTGGGCGAAGAACTTCCAGACTCCAGTCCACTGGAGAGTTAGGTCCTGAGGAGCGAGATTACCCACTGGGCGGTATCTCAGCTATATCATACCATTCTCAAAAATACCACAACTTAGGGAAACTCCGGGAAAGATGGGAGTCAGATGTATGACCCCTAGAAAATATTGATTGGGAGCGGCGCTGATGCACCCCAGGGAAGTGGCTATTCAGGCCAGACTGGGACGGATTCAATTCAACATCCTACACATGGTCTACTATAACAGACACCACTTACATAAAATGGAGAGGGCTGATAGCCCACTATGCCTTCAGTGCGGTGGGGGGGTACCTTTTTGCATACAATATGGGACGGCTCAAAAATATCCCCTTACTGGAAGGAGGCTGCCACCAAGCTAGAGTCTGTTCTGGAAGGGAACCTTCCCATGACACCCCAACTGATGATCCTAGGCATACCCAACGATGTAGATATCCCTTGAAAACAGTTGATGTTTTATATGCAGGTATTGGTTGTGGCAAAGAGGCGTGGCCAAATTCTGGGGAAGGGACCAGGCCCCTACTAGAGATGAGTGGAGGGTGGGAATGAATAGATGCATGGAGGGGGAGAAAGCAGTGTGTGGAAGCTGGGGATGTCCCTAGAAGTTTAAAAGGTCTGAGGGGGGGAGATCATACCATGGATTTCTGGAGGACACGTCGAGGGAGAAGAGGACCCATCATCATGGCCTGCTGAGCAGGAGAACAAGGAGGTGAAATGCCTGGGGGATGGGGAGGCAGAGCTCCACTAAGTGGGATGACTGCATGAGGGGAGGTGGGAGGATCCAGAGAGGTGAAAGGGTACGAGGTGAGAGATCGAGTGCTATGCAAGGGTGAAATGTTAAAGTTACCACAATGTTAAGGAAACAAAATCAATCAAAAATATTCATTAAAAAAAATAACCGTTGAAATAAAAAAATAAAAAATTACCTACTAGAGCAACTCAATACAGAGCAGCTCACATTACCTGTGCCAGGGACCTTCTAATTCTTTGCCAACATTCTGGCTTTGGTACCTTATAGTTTGTACTATTTCCATGTATTGAGGGGAGAGGGTAATCAAAATGAGACAATGCAATCTATTTGGCAAGATTCAGTTGTGGCAAATGAGACTGGCTAACCGCAAATACTAAACCCATCTCAGCCACAACCAAAATGATCATATAAAGTTTATACCCCAGAAATGTTGGCCTCCTCAAGTTAGGATGAGACAGAGTTTCAAATAAATTGACCTTAACATTACTCAACTGAGCGTTGTCAGCCCTTTGGTCAATCAATGGAAGACCATGGATTAAATCCAGCAATGAACAATGCAGAACCTGAGTGGAAGCCACAAATATGCTCATTAATCCTCAAAGGTCCAGTGGTCCACTCCTCAGGGTTCTGCAGGAAAAAAAGTCCATTCATTTAAGATTTAATTTCAGTTTTCGTGTAGATTAAATATTCCCACAAACCAACAACCCGCCATACAAAAATCAATAAAGGAGCCACCAATCTCCACAGTAGAATTCTGGCAAGAGTGGACACTGGCTGAAGAGACACCTATGAAACTAAGCAGATCGGATGAAATATTGGAGGATGACCTAAGAGTGTGACGGGAGCTATGTGATGTATTTCTGCACCCCGTTGTGGATGCGCATTCTACGGATGGTACAGAGACAGATGTGAGTGTGGCTGAGAATGACAATGCACAGGAGTTTTGACTCCCTCAAGTGGATGACTGAATGGTTAGAGTATAAGTTGGGTGAGGATGCATGTTACAGTACACCCTAGTAGTGTATGGAATAGCTCTAAGCTATTTATTAGGAGGTGTTGTCATACTCTGTGCCCAACCTGTATGCTGTATTGTCGTCCCTGTACTGTTGCTTATTGTTCGTTAAAAGTACAAAATAAAGGTTTAAAAATAAAAAAAATAAAAGGAGCCATCATTTCTATTTGGAAAATAGATGATCTCTATAGCAATAGTCATTCCGAAAGGTCAATTCGTGACATAAGCAAGATTCACAAACACACTCAAGCAAATTTAAAATGAATCGGAGGAAGAGCACAAGCCCTTCTCAGTTCAAGAACAGATACTGATCCTTGGCAATGGCAAAAAGCTGATCATATTACTATACAGTGCCAGTCAATCAGATTAAAGTTGACCTGTCCCCTGCCCCCAGAGAGAGAAATGGTCCCAAGATCTCAAAAGAGAACTAGAAGATACAGACTAAAGACTAATTCAGACCTACATACCCAAGTTATCTAGGAACACCAGGCAAACTCTAGCACTACAAATTATTCTGCAGAACTTACCTGACCTCGATCAAACTTCACAGAATATATGACCTTACCATCACAGAGTGATCAAGTTATAAGATGGGTGGGGGTAACATCCTACATGTATTGTGGACCTGCCCAGACATCTAGGAATACTGGACTGGCATAACGGCCACACACATCAGCGGGAGGAACAACCTACATAAGCCTGAATGCTCACTTTCTGGCCTACTATAGCTAAATGCTGTTTAATCATTCAGTGGAATGCTGCCAAAGCCCCCTCCTTGGTTAAATCAAGAATGTAAGTGGTAAAATGGGCGGGACTAGTGGCTAATGCCATCAGCACAGACAAAGAAGTGGCAAAGACCACAAGGAAAGAAGCCAACCATCGTACAGCTTATTATTGGAGTTTACACAACATGGGGCCGACAAGGAATTCATTAATTCACAACAGAAGTGAGAGGAAGAGGCAGAACAGGCAACAGGGGAGATACCAGTGCAAAGCCGTACACCAGCAACCTTGAGCTGGAGTCAGTAATATACCACGACTCTTCCAATCATTATGAGGGATTGCCCCTTCTTGCTTCCCCGAACTGCAGCCTTTGCCTTCCTTGTGCCCTACTCCATATCCCTGGCTCCCCTTCCTCCAGGCTGTCCTCACCCCCTCCCCTCACCAACAAAGCCAACAGCATAGGACAGACATCACAGAAGCAGAAGCTTTGGCATGATGAAAAGTTGATGCAAACTACTCATTTGAGGCTCCACTGTTTTGTTTATAGAGTTGAAAAAATGTATGATAAAGTTTTTCACATTCGTCAAACATTATGAAATTAAGAATGTACAAGGATATCTGGGTGAAAAAAGTGGTAAAATTTACAGAAAACAGATCAGTGAGCAAACAATGATGAAGGGGTCCCCAACCCTAAAATTGTTTAAACAATCCTGATCAACTAGAACACCCTGAAAAAGATAGAGATATGAAGATGAATATCGTAGTTGCTGTGAAATAGGGATATGGCATGAAAGTACAGCATGTAAATGATTCCTTACGTTTATTCTGAATTTAACACCAGGTGAAAACAATAAAGAACCACCAATCTCAACCCCCAATGTAATATCCAGGGCATTAGAGAGTATGCTAAATACCCAGTATACTAAATCTCTGTCTGTGTATAGCAGATAACATCCCTTCAACATCTTGGCAAAAAGGACCAAATTGACTTAGAAGTTTCAGACAGATTTACCAAGCGACAATATCCCTCTGTCACAAAGTACCTAGAGCATTGTTTCCTAAACTGTGTGTGCAGATTTTTGCTGGGTCGCGAAATTCCAAGCAATAAATAAAGAGGTCTTTAAATTCTGCATTTATCTTGTCATATTTGCAGCGCTTCAAAGACAGAGGTCAAAGGCCAGGCTATGTCTTCTGACAAATTGATTCTTATTTATTTTTTATCATGGGAGATTGGTCTTTATAAACTCCTCTCACTCTGCAGTCAGAGAAAGAAAAGTAAAGTGATTTATGTGACAATCTTGCTGGGGTACAGGAAGCCTAAAAGAAAAGGCTGTAGGATGTGATTTTTTGTAACACAATGGAAATACCCGTAAATTAACTATACACATTCAACAGTTAGGAAAGCAAAAATGAAGCACATTTTTGAAATTCTGAAGTTTGATGGAAACAAAAATTAATAGGACCCAAACAAATAGACATTTTACTAGGTGATGCACAAATGAAAAATATTCACTGAAACCAGATTGCCACACATCAATTGCGTGCAATATATTTTTTATCAGAAAACTGTATGTCTGTGCAAATTTTGTAGCCATTTCAAATGGAAAATGTACTGTCTGTAAAGAACCAAGCGCTACCACATTGCTTTAGTTATATTGGGGGGGGGAAAAAATGAAGAAAAAAAAAAAATTGTATTGCTCATGTCTGTTAAAGCTAGGTGGGTCGAATTAGAGTGCGGTTCTAAAAATTGGGTCATGGTTCTAAAAAGTTTGGGAAGCACTGATCTAGAGTACTGCCAATCCACAGAACAAAGACATTTGCAATATCTCCTACAAATGTGTTGTGTAAAATAAATGTGGGACTTCCCAAACCTTTCACCCATGTTGGATACATGTTTGTCACATTTTACAAGTACAATTATCAAATAAAGTTCAAGAAGGCATTAAAGAGGTAGGAGTAGGGTATGGCACACCAAAACTAGTCCTCCGGTCTGATTAGGTATGCCTTAAGAGCCCACTTGAAAGAGGTCCTAGCCATGCAAAGTATTTTGGGAACAGCTTGTGAGTGATTAAATTGGGTAATTTATAATTTGCTGCAGACTAATTATGTTTTGAGGCAAATTACTGATCATTATCTTTTGCTGTCTGCATTTTGAACAAGGTTACTCTGTGTGAATGTTGTGTGTTCTTTCACCCGGGAAAAGTCTGCCACAGACAAACCTCTAGTGACTAAATGTCATCCTGGAATGTTGGGCAATGTCGACTGAAGAAACAAGTATTTGCAATGCAAGAAGTCTCGCATTTGTTAAAGTTAGAGCTGTTGACATTGAAAAGAACAATTTTTTTACTTTTTTTAATTGCAGTGGCGTTATTATATTTGCATAGCACTATTGCCACTAGTATAAAATAGCAAAAGTAAAAAAACATTGCCATTTTCTACCCCATTCATTTGTTGGAGTTATTGGTATTATAAGTGCCAATGCTTTTTACCTAGCCATGTTGCAGGGTGCAGTACCCTATGTGGTCAAAAGAGGTCCCATGGGAGCTCTTTTAGCCACATAGGGTACTGCACCCTGCAAAGTTGCAGTTATTGGCTTTATAAATCCCAATATTTTGTATCTACCATGTTGCAGGGTGCAGTACCATATGTGGTCCCATGGGACATCTTTTGGCCACATATGGTACTGCACCCTGCAGAAGATATGGTAAATCCACCCAACCAACAATGCATTGCATGCAAGACACTACCACAAGTACATTCAAAAAGCTATGTTTATATATACAATTAGTAGCTTTGAAATGTGACAAAAGAATTATTATATTAATTCCGGATTAGGTTGTAGTCTGTGTGGAGCTGATGAAGGGAAATTTATAGGAGGGCTCATATAAATGTGAGATGTGCTAGTGAGTAAAGGAACCACAGCCAGCCTTGCCTAGGACCAAGCGTGTGTTCTGCCTGAAGCCCTTTAAGAAAATGGTGCTCTGAGGCTGTAATTAAAACCCAGGGAGTAACCACACATGTAACAGGGGATGTCCTCATGGGAGGTTACAAGAAGAGACAAGGTGGTACTAAGGAGGGACTACTAAGCCTATTGACCAATGAAAAGCGACCATTTCCAAACAGGAGCCAATTAAAAAGATGGGGGGGAAGTGGGCTGAGTTTTATGCCCATATCCTGAATACAGCAGGTCTCGAAGAGACAGAGCAAGCGCTGCCTAGGCGAGACCTAAAAATGAGAGACAGAGCAAGAGTGTGAAAAAGACAGAACGAGACAGAGGGAGAATGAGAGGAACAGACCGAGAGAGAGAGAGAGAAGTGTATGTGTATCTCTCAGTAAGAGTGTGTGATTTAGCAACTGGGAAGGAGCTGGTCACGCAATTCTCCCAAAGAACCTCCCACGTTAAATTTCGATTTGAAAACCTACCAAGGGCCACTTTTATGTAAGTCACATACATGAATTTAGCAGGAGTAGTGGAGTACTGAATGCAACCCAGATCGTGTTCAGAAAACAGTGTTGCTTGAGTTGAAAAGGTAATCTTCTCCTCTCCAGTATGTATCAATGATACTATAATTACCACCATGGCCTTGTTTAAACTGACATATGGCTTACTCAGATAAGTTATACCCACATTTGACACAGACCTATGAATATATTGTATGTAAGTTCTCAATGAGATTTCTCTCGCAGCTGCAGCCGAACAACCAAAGGGTGTGTGGTTTAAAGGGCAAACAAGTATGTAGCACTGAAATGACACTTATCTTTCAGCTAACTCTATACTTTAGACTGTTTATCACCCTACAGACAAATGGTTATTTCCTCAGAGATTAAAAGTTTTCAGCTGTCAAATCTCTGAGAGGTTAACATAAATGGACTACTTGTTTCACAGTAAGATACTCTAACGGGCCACTAATCGTAAAGGATAGAAAATCCAGGGAGGGCTAGTTTGACGGCACATAGGTCATGAAATCCAAAGGTTAAAAGAATATTAAGGGTTTTGTACAGAGTTTTTAGGTTAGCAAATAGATTAGTACACACCCATGATCATGGAGTGGGCAGCTATTCTTATAACTTCTCATTTATGAATTTAATTGGAAAATCTTAGTCTGTTCTACGTTATAGCGCCTAAAACGGTGGCTCTATATCTAACTATACACTATTATGAAGTGTAAAATGTTTTTTTCTGTAAACTCTGGAAATGATTTACATAAGTATGCACAAAGCGTGTCATTGCAATGGACCCGGGTCGAATTAGCCTTGTAAAATCAAGAGAGCGAGATACGTTGCCTGTAAATCCTTAACAGCATCATAGGTATTAAAAAGGGCAAATGTGTCCACTGTACTTCATTAAATGTGCTGCAGAGCGCTTTGAGAATGCTAGGCGCTGGGAGGGACAGAAAGGTGAGGTACTATGAACTATCTTGATGACAAAGAGGTAAGACAGCTATTTCTATTAAGCAGACTGCAGCTTTGGCAAGATATTACAAGTTGTTTGACAAGTTTTTTTTATCGTAAGGAGAATATTTCAGGAGTTGATGGTGTATTTTGTGTACAGAGCCCTAATTTTGCATTTTCTTTTGAAATAAGCTCAGGATTTTGTCTTGGTACTTTTGCTGTGCTCCTAGTTTAGGCAACAGACTCCAGGAATTATTTACCTCAAACCGCACAGGCATTCACCGAAAGTGAACGAGGCTGAACGGTCCATTTCACTGTCTGCAGTATTTATCTATTATATATTTATGTCTGTACTTTACCTAAGCACACTGTTTCCTCTGTATCATTTTCATTATGTGTTTTTTGGTCTCCCTTCCCACTATCACCCTGTTGTCCCTTTCTCTTGGTCTTCCCTCTGTCCTTAATCTTTTGTCCCATTTTTCTGGCCCCGTTGACTGGGTGCAATCCCTGTGCTCTGAGTTTGCATTTGTATGCCGAGATGCACCACACCCCTTTTCTTGCTGCACAGTCTTCCCAGTCTCCACATCATGGCCACTGCACCGCCGTGCTGTTTACACTGCTTGCATCACTTACACAGACAGACAGAATAAAAAACAAAGCAGAGGGTTTTTTTTTTATAGCTTATTTGTTTTTTTAAAGTACAGTAGTTTTCGTTAAGATTCTCTTTTTAGCTATTTTCCTGGGAAACTACTTTCTGAGATAATATCAAGCAATTCCGTATTTTTCTTTCTGGAAAGTTTATCGGGAACAATTAACACCCCTTTACCACCCAGACCTATAAGAATGTCACTCGGCCGTAGGGCAAATGTTACAGATAGAACTTCCTAGCTGCTGCTCCAGCACAGGAAGTGGACTGAATGGTTTCAGTGGTAATCATAGGACCAGAAGAGTAACATACTGCAGCCAAGTAATGCAATGTCTCTTGCTCAGCCTGCACCCGTCACATTACTAATCGCTGTAAAGCAAGTTAAGAGCACCACTACAGCCACTCATGCATCACACCAACAGGCTTCCCGCACATGCCCATAGCAAGTACAAAACCCTTCTAACAAGCACTCCCCTAGCTCTACCATGCTAACCGTCCATCAATGCGCTTCGGTGCCTCACAATGGGGTTTGAAGAGCTGTAGGAATGCAATTGTGATACAACAGAAACAAAGGCTTCATTCGCTATCAAAAACTGGGTGAAAACAATGTTTTTCAACTTAACCAGATTCTTCTGCTGGGTCTGAAACACCTGCTGAAAAAGGTGGATCTTTGACTATCTTCCTCCAGATACTTCAGCACCCAGCTTCATGTATAGAATGCTATGAGAAACATAGGAGAAGTGATGGATGCAGGTCTCCATTATAACTCTCAAGAGGAGAGATGTTAAGCTCTGCCTTCTTTCAAGTGAAGCTGCTGCAGCATGTACGTCCCTTTATCCCTGATGAAAGAAACACCGTTGCTGGAGATCTTATTAACTGCATTTGTACGATGACAATGCTCTTTGCACTGTTTTCCTGTGTACCAATGTACTCGGCTATAATGGGTCCAGAAAGAATCAGGCTGCCTGATCTACAGAATAAAACAAGCAAATAGCTTTGACTTTAGTGTGTCAATGCATGTAAACACAGGCATTCAGAAATACAGTTTACATATGTTGCATGCACGAATGCGGTTTATCACATTAAAGACAGCCATATTGGCTTTGCCTTTGCTGGTGGGCAAAAACGCAAAAAACAATGTCTGTGTAGAAAGCACAAAGAAAATATATAATGGAATGTGACAGTGATGATTGTGTGTACCTTTCAGCTGTAAAATGGTTCCCCATACATTCCTGGAAGGTGGAATAGACCAATCAGCAAATAGCATGAGACGGGAGGGAAATACTTCTCGGAGTGGAGTCAAAGCCGATATGTATATTTTAAAGACCTGATAACAACTGGAATACAGACAGCTGCATTTTCAACCCAAAATAAAAAGTCAGTTATTGGTTGACTTATGCACCCTACATTGCTTACTTGCGCATAAAACAATAAGTTTTGAAATCTTGCATTTCCTCACTGCTCGGGTGACCAGCTCACTCCATGCCATCACGAACACTGTGTCCAGTCCTGGGTTTTAACGTGACAATCTAACGCATTCTGGATATTGTAAATATTGGTTTGCTTCCATTTACCAAATCAGAGTAACACAGATGATGCCAATTATTTGCAAGAGAAAACCCTGGGCAGGAAATAGTGTCCATGATGGCATGGAATAAAGTGGTAACTGTACCTACTGGGGGGCACATGGTCCAGACCACTAATGAGAATATTGCACCAGATTGACACATCGAGCAATTGTGGCAGGTAATTGTCACTGCCCCATCCGAATTCCAAGATGTTCTTGATGATGTACCCTTACAACCGCAATGTTTCAGCATACACGAACAATAATCATGTATACCCCCATGTCCATACACCGAGTACAACATTCTGCAAAAACGATTAAGTGAAGGAATGAATTAAATGTCAACGCAGGCTGGCTCAACAATTTTTAAACAAGATCCACGCAGGCGTCACTTTTGGGACTCTTCCTTCAACTTATTGGTGTTCGAATTCCCTCCCTCCATGTACATTTAGCAAGTTCCACGGTTTATTTTGCCACCAGACTCTCGAAAAACCTATTGCTTTAAGAGTCAAAAAGTGGATTCTCTATATTAAAAAGTGTGTTGCTCAAAACAAACTTCTGTGTCCATTATTCAATGTAATTGCATTCTGCATACAGATTTGTAAATAAGCCAGGTTACTGAAGGAGAACCAGGATGCAGCTGCGTCTGTACTGTTTACACTACACAATGCTAACAAAAATAAAATAATTTGTATCCTGTGGTGGCTCTTCAGCTAAAGTGGATGAATAATGCAGGAGGTGTCATTTGCTGTTAACATGAAGTGTCTCCCAATTTAGCCAACAGGCTGTAGTGTGAGGTGGGCTACAAAGCACATCTGCAACCGTTGGTCGTTGGGTAGCAGAATACAGTCACTCCACAAAAGAGAAGCACGTCTGGAAGCCTATGCATTGAATACAAATTGTAACAGTCAACATAGCCTAGCACTGAAACACATTTTGTTGAGACTCGATCTTCAGTTTCTTGTGACTTGAATAATCGCCACAGACTTAAGCGTCAGCACTTATATGTTAGTCATATTCTGCCAAGGGTTTGATTGTTCAAAATGAAGGACTTAAGGAAGCAGGAGCAATCTCCAAGACACACAAAGGGCAAATGTGTGCACGTCAAACAAGTAATATGCAGTCTGAGGTTCTCTGCAGTCAAAGATAGGTGAATCCAGTGGCTATCATCACACATAGTGCAAGAGATTGTGAGTTTATCAGCAAACAAAAAATTGGAGAAAAAAAAAATCTACCATTAAAAGCCTAATTACTTAGCCTGAAACAAAAAGAAACAAGCATTTGCAATGCAATAGATCTCGCATTTGCACAACTTTCAGCTACTGTCTTTGAAAATATAAGAGAAGGAGCCGTCCTGCAACATAAAGCGCTGTGCTACTGTTGTAAATATGAAAGCGGCCGCCGTGCTGAAACCTAAAGTGCAGCACCCGTGCACATAAAAGTTATGAGCATGTTGGCCTGTGAAGCGGGCGCCATTCTAATAAAAAAAAAAAAAAAAAAAAAAGATAAAATTGGGTGCTATGCTAAAACATGAAGTGCGGTGCCCGTGCATATTTAAGTTAGTTAAGTTAGTTAGTGTAGGGGAGCAGGACGGGGATGGAGTCAGATGGGGAGAGACTCAGGGATGGGGTCTGTGACATGGGAGAGGAGTGGGGAGCGCCGCACAGAAGAAAGGCGCAGCCGCAATTGTTCAAGCTGAAGCGCAGCGTGCCGCTGAAAATAACAGAAGATAAAGCGCAGCAGCAGCATGCCTTGCTGCTTTTAAATAAAATAAATTAGGTCATGTGCAGTTTGAAGATCGAGTTGGGTGAGCCGCGCACAAGAAAAGAAAGGTGTGGCCGCCATTGTTGAAGCTGAAGCGTGCTGCGCTGGTGGAAAAAAAAAAAACATAGCATAAAGCACAGCTTTAAAAAATATTATAGATAAAGTGCGGCGTGCCGTGTTGCTGTAAGAGGTGGGCGAGCTGCGCAGAAGAAAAGAAAGCCGGGGCCACCATTGTTGAAGCAAAAACAAGATCAGATGCGGCATGCAGCACTGCTTAAATAAACAAGCGTTTGCGGGAGAGCATGTCGTGCCTGCAATAGGAGAAAGAAAATAGTGCTCATAGACTGTAATTAAAACATACCGAGTAACAAATGCTACAGGGGCAGTCCTCATGGGAGGTTACAACAGGAGAAAAGGCGGTAATAAGGAGGGACTATCAAGCCTATTCACCAATCAAAAGCCACCATTTACAAAGGATAGTAAGAGGAGCCAATTGGAAAGATGGGCGGAAAATGGGCGGAGCTTCAAGTCCATACCTGAATACAGCATGTCTCGAAGAGACAGCGCAAGCACTGCCTAGGCGAGACCTAAAAACTATCACGATAATTCTTCACATTGTTATAAACAGCAAACAGACAATGAAAGTAAACTAATCATTGTGTAGGACCCAATCTTGGCCAAGGGCATTCATTGTAACAGGTTCAGACAGAAGAGACTCAGCCTTCCTTGGTAAGTATAAGAGATAATAGGGTTAAAGTGTTCTTCCAAACAAAACACACGAGTTCCTTCACTCTTCTTTGCCTCTTTTATGGTGATCACGCTTCTCCCAGGTTGCTCTGTCTGTCCGGCCTCTTTAATCAGCAGCGTTGCCCTCGGGAAAATAACAAAGAGAGGCTGAGACACTGCCTTGCAGTTTCTCCAAAGGTACCAGTTACCCAGAGAGCATTCACTGTGCTCTCATGCGCAGTAGTGGTTTCTACAAACCTTTCATGCTTTCCCAAGCCAGAGCCTTTTCCCCAATATCAGTAATCAGTCAGGCAATTAGTGAGATCATGCTATCTTCCCCATGCTATTGCCGCTCCTTCCACATGCATACCATTACTTGCCTGGTGCCACAGCCCTCGCCTCTGGCTGCTGCTGTTGGGACCTCAGCGTCTCTCTACCTTGGGCTGCTGGGTCTGAGCGTGGTATCTCCTCCAGTGATGCAGTTGTCTGCCGGTCTTGAAACTTCTCCCCTCTTGCTCAAGTCCTCCTCCCTGGACTGGCCACTGCTCCAGGGTTCGTCCTCTTCAGTCCCGCTGGTGCTGGGTGACGCCTCCGCTCTCTACTCCGGCATCACTCCGATGTCCGTCCGACTCCCGACATCCATGTCCTGCACATAGCCTCCTTTCTCCACTCTCCTTTCAGAGTCCATGCTGGCCTTCTCATTGGTCCTTGTCACCCTCACGTGACAGTAACTCCCGGCCTACGCTGGAGGCGCGGTCTCCACGCAACCGTGCCCCAGAATGACGGCCATATTGGGAGGATCGGAAAATCCTCCGTTACAGGCACATTCTTCTGAGCATTTGTCCCTGGCGCAGATGTGGGATTACCAGTGGAACAGGACATGAGACAGCATTGCTTTCCTCAAGGAGATCAACTTCACCTTGTTGCTGAATGCAGAGTTCCGTCCTTCATGGGATCATTCGGAAAATATTCCCAAATCAACCAATTAAAGGTGGAAGGTTATACAGTGAGGCAGCCAGATACCTCAAAAAGGGTAACGAAAAAGCACTTGGACTTGCCACCTGGTCACCAGGTCACACCCATATTGGTATTGGCCCAGATGTGAGGAATACCAGCACTTTCCAGTTTCCAGGTTTGAAGCACGAGCAACCCAGGCTTAGGGAAAAAAGTACATCTTTCAGACTGGGAATGTCAGAGAAGTGGGCTGTAATGTAAATAACGTAAAAGAAAGGGCAAAGAATCTGGAGACCAAACTTCCAATACATTTCGCTCTGAGACTGAAAACTAAAATCATTGTGACTATGCTCACAACACAGGGTCAAGGAAAGAGGTAATCAACAATTGCGTGTTCCTAGAAGTCCATTCACTGCAACCATTCAGGGAGTGTCATACAAACCTCCAACCAATCCAGGCATGCAACATTAATACAAGCCAATGACATCCTCTTACATCACCCAGTCAGACACCATGAGACCACCTGGTGGTGCTTAGTGCTCTATGCAGAGACCAAAGGGGTACATGCAGGTCAGGTGCTCTGACAAAGAAAGCCCTGCCCACCTTGGAAAAATGTTAAAATACATCTACTAAGCAAGACACAAGCACAAACTCCTTGAACTGCACACACAAACTAACATTCAATTTAGTTTTCAAAATGTCTGCTCCAATCACTGTCACAAAACTGCAGCATGATGTTAAGAAGCTATATTTTGTGAAAGAACATTGGTCTTAAGTAAATTACAGAGAGCCTGGCAGCCTCTTACTGCCAACCCTTTTCAGCACAACGTGCCCAGTGTAAAAGATATTAAGCCTCTTTTAAGGCAACACTTAAAAGTTGTCAATGGAGGAGACCCAGGTAACTGCGTCTACAGTACACTAAGAAAGAGTGGCTCTCATACCAAAAAGAAGAATCTAAATGCCAGTCAGTGTATAGAAGTCTCTACATCATGCAATAAACTGCTGCCACCGAACAAAACACAGTGAAGATAAACCAGGAAGATAATTTAAATTGCTTTTCCCCTTGGAGCTGCCAACACTGCTCTGCTGAAAATGTGATCGTGCTAAAGTACCACTAGGAGTGCTCACCACCTCACTTCCATCTCAACGTTGACACTATTTCTAGTCCAGTTTGGCTTTTAACCAACAAATGGCTCATATTAGGTTGGTTAGTATAATTGGTCTAATGGAAGCAAACCAAGACTATAAAACCCAGAATGCATTAGATTGTCATGCAAATAGGAAATAGTGTCTGTGAAGTACGAGATAGGTGGCTACCCTAAACAAAAGGAGGAGGGCGGAGCAAAGATGGTGGCTGTGTAGGACGCTTAGTCCGGCTCCTCCGAAGGCCTGCTACAAACACAAACTGCCACACTAACCCTCGAAATCGGGGATGCCCAATTCCTGCGTGGGTTCCCCCACCCCCCTGCACCTAACCCCCAGACAAAGACCGCAGTTATGGGGGATCGCGGCTTTGCTCCCTTGCGAGTGATCAAGCGACCGCGTCCTCCAAACGACTCAACCAAGATGGCACCAGTGGCTGAATGTTCAGAGCCCACCAAGAGCAGATAGAGGAGGACTACACTATATCCCCGTTACAGCAAACAAATGATGGACGGAATGCTGACAATGCAAACATTCTCCCCCAGTCAAAAGATCTGGGTTAAATCCATCGTTCTTTTGCCCACTACGCCACCCCAGTTTGGACCCAGCCATATGCAAATCAGTCTTGACCCTGTGCCCCATGGGAACAGTCCAGACCGAACTGCCAGGCCAGGTCCTCCCTGGACCGGAAACAAGCATCTTTTTGCACTACTCTATATCCCCGCCACCCTCAACACCAGAGCAGCGGCACGCCGCCTGGGGGAAGGCGTGGGGGTGGGTAGCCACTGCGGCTGGCCGGGCGCCCAGCGAGGCACGCATCCTTGTCTTGAGCGGGTGGTCCACCCGGGTGCATCAGCATGAGGACGGCACTGCACATGGGAGGCGGCACGCTGAGACTCACTCATTCATTTTGGCCATCTGCGCAGTGAAAGGAACTCCCCCCTCAATACAGGAGCATCGGAGGGAAGAGCACCCCCCCATAGAGTGGCGGCAGCAGAGTGGCCTTCCAGAGAAGACCGCACCTCCTTCATTGCATGGAGGTCCGCCCGTGGGTAGTACTGAAAACCGTGGGCAGCCCACTGAGACTTGAGGTGAGTCGATGCCTCCCCAACTGAAATTGACAGACTGCGCGGCGAGCAGGACTGCAGCCTACACTGCAGCGGTATCGGGGAAGGAGCACCCCGCCTTAAATTCATGGAGGTGGCCTGTGGGGGACTGACCGGCAGCCCACGCACCTGCCTGTCCTGCATAGTGTTCCGCACACAGGAGGAAAATCTAGCTGTGCAGGGATGTGGGGTGAGCTGACCCCTCCACTAGCCTGAGCTGTGGCGCCCCCCCCTCTGGGTGTACCGAGACACACGTTGTGCTGGGCCCCGAGACTGGAGGTGCACTAAGGCAACAGCACAAGGAAAGACAAGCATTTGCAGTGCAATAGGTCTCGCATTTATGAGAGTTTGAACTATTGGCATTGTAAACGAGAATGCCTTTTATTTAGGTGTTGTTTTTAAAACAGATAAATAAAAGGCATTGTCATTTGCAATTCCAATTGCTTAAACGCTCGCAAATGCAAGACCTATTGCATTGCAAATGTGTGCAAAAGCGTTAGGAGAGAGCGTGTCCTGACAAAGCTAGTTGAGAAAATAGTGCTCAGAGGCTGTAATTAAAGCATACCAAGCAACAACACAGTAACAGGGGGTGTCGCCATGGGAGGTTACAAAATGAGACAAGGCGGTACTAAGGCGGGACTACTAAGCCTTATGACCTATGAACAGCCACAGTTTACAGTGGACAATGACACAAGCCGGAGAGTGGGCTGAGCGTCAAGTCCCTACCTCAATACAGCATGCCTCGCAGAGCAGCGCATGCGCTGCCCAGGCTCGACCTACATACAACGCTTGTTAAGGACATGCTCCCATGCGCCTCAGGGGTCCTGACCAGAGATGGACTTCAATCCCAGCTGCCACCGACCGCACCAGAGGGCAGAGACGAGGAGGGCGGAGACAAGAAGGCCCTCCTAACTAGGACATTCATGGAGGTCCTCTTCACTTCTCTATGTGAGGGCATCCAATCACTTAAGTGCAAACACTTGCAAGACCTCAAACATGTCAAGCATAACCTAGCCGAGATGGGTGATAGTGTGTCCACACTTGAGACGGTAAGACAGCACGAGGCGAAGAGGCTGAACATCTGCGACAAGAAGTCCTGCGCCTACAGAAGCAACAGGCGCCACTAGAGGCCAACGATAAAGACCTGGATATTCGCTCTCGCAGGAATAACATCCGAGGAGTGCTACAGGGGTCTGAGACCACAGAGGCAAAGGATTATGTACAGGCCCTCTTTCATACCAGGGGAGTATGGGTGGAGGGGGGCGGGGCTACCATACAGTTCGACAGGGTACATAGAGCTGGGCACCCTAATGCCGCAGGGGGGCCATCCCCCAGACATCCTCAAGTGTCCACGACTTCCAACTCAACAAAAGCATCCTGCTCGAACAGAGGGCCGCACATCTAGTGCTGGTCATCAGCCACAAAATAGCACTGTACCAAGACCTCTCAGCCCTGACATTACAGAAAAGCAGAACCTTTGGGACGGTCACCCATTTCACCTAATCTTCCGCTGGGACGATGCCTTGCACCAGCTCAAAACACTACCGGACACCTGGCAACTTAAATATCCCGGAGGAAGCAGACGGGGAGACTTCCCCCGAAGGCTCATCAGCCTCAGGAAAGGTGCTCACGATACTAGTGCAGAGTTGGGAGGTCGCCCGTGGGCCTCCGCCACAGACAGCAAAAACTATGGCCATGGAGAGACAAGTGGTGCTTGATAGTACGGCGGGAGATAGGGAACGTCCCGATACTAGCTAAAGGGGGACCCAGCTGAACGCTGCAAATGACACTCAAGCTGCCCTGTTGCAGCATGCTCCTTGAGCCATCCGCAGCAGGAGTGAGGGCTGGAGTCCCAAACCCAGGACATCAGATGCAGAGCACCATGACCCCGGTCTCAGGATCATCTACGAGACCACCCAGAAGGCTGAGAGTATTTACTGGGCAACTTAGTTGTTTTCATGTTTACGTTGTTATTGGGGTGGGGGGGTGGAGGCAGAAAGGGGTAATACTCAGGAAAGGAATCCCACCCATACACTCAAGCCGCGCCATCCCACACTCACTACAGCACAAGACCACCCAAGCCCCGGTCACGTCCCACAACCTTTGCCTGGCAGCAGACACTCAGGTACACTCACTCTCAACCTCACACATTACCTTGAACATTCTTTCCCTCAATGTTAGAGGGCTAAACAACTCTTAAGCAGTGAGAGGTGCTATCCTACCTAGAGCAGAAGGGGGGAAACAGCTGCCTCCTCCAGGAGATGCACCGTATGCCCAGAGAATTGAATAGGATGAAATCATCCCACTACCCGAGCCAATAGTTCTCCTCCAATCCTACTAAGACAGTGGGAGTGGCTATACCGTTCTCACGTTCTTTTAAGGCACGGGTACTCATAGTATGGCCCGCGGGCCGCCAGTGGCCCGGCAAGCCTTCCTTGGCGGCCCGCGGACCTTGCAGACATCTTACCTGTTTTTTTTGTTGTTTTTTTTTTTTAAAGTGTCAGCAAACACCGCAGCGCGGACTCTGAGAGACTCTGCTCTATGGGGGCCGGGCGATTCTTTAAAAGACCATTCACTTGTTAATGAGGCTTTGTTGTATTTCACCTCTTCTTAGTGCCCCTGCATCTCCACTCTGAGTGGAGATGCAGGGGCGCTAAGAAGAGGTAAAATACAACAAAGCCTCATTAACAAGTGAATGGTCTTTTTTGTGAAGTACTCCTGTGCGGCTGTGTGTGTTCCCGGGAAGCTGTCTCAGCCCCGGCTGACACACACGCGGGGTGAGGTGAGAGAGGGAGACAGAGAGAGGGAGACAGAGGGACAGACAGAGAGACAGACAGAGGGAGGGAGACAGACAGACAGAGGGAGGGAGACAGACAGACAGAGGGAGGGAGACAGACAGACAGACAGAGGGAGGGAGACAGACAGAGGGAGGGAGACAGACAGACAGACGGAGGGAGACAGACAGAGGGAGGGAGACAGACAGACAGAGGGAGGGAGACAGACAGAGGGAGGGAGACAGACAGACAGAGGGAGACAGACAGACAGACAGACGGAGGGAGACAGACAGAGGGAGGGAGACAGACAGAGGGAGGGAGACAGACAGACAGAGGGAGGGAGACAGACAGAGGGAGGGAGACAGACAGACAGACGGAGGGAGGGAGACAGACAGACAGAGGGAGGGAGACAGACAGACAGACAGAGGGAGGGAGACAGACAGACAGACAGAGGGAGGGAGACAGACAGACAGACAGAGGGAGGGAGACAGACAGACAGACAGACAGACAGAGGGAGGGAGGGAGACAGACAGACAGACAGACAGAGGGAGGGAGACAGACAGACAGACAGACAGAGGGAGGGAGACAGACAGACAGACAGAGACAGACAGACAGACAGACAGAGGGAGGGAGACAGACAGACAGACAGACAGAGGGAGGGAGACAGACAGACAGACAGAGGGAGGGAGACAGACAGACAGACAGAGGGAGGGAGACAGACAGACAGACAGACAGAGGGAGGGAGACAGACAGACAGACAGAGGGAGGGAGACAGACAGACAGACAGACAGAGGGAGGGAGACAGACAGACAGACAGACGGAGACAGACAGACAGACAGACAGAGGGAGGGAGACAGACAGACAGACAGACAGACGGAGGGAGACAGACAGACAGACAGAGGGAGGGAGACAGACAGACAGACAGACAGAGGGAGGGAGACAGACAGACAGACAGACAGAGGGAGGGAGACAGACAGACAGACAGACAGAGGGAGGGAGACAGACAGACAGACAGAGGGAGGGAGACAGACAGACAGACAGACAGAGGGAGGGAGACAGACAGACAGACAGACAGAGGGAGGGAGACAGACAGACAGACAGACAGAGGGAGGGAGGGAGACAGACAGACAGACAGAGGGAGGGAGACAGACAGACAGACAGACAGAGGGAGGGAGACAGACAGACAGACAGACGGAGACAGACAGACAGACAGACAGAGGGAGGGAGACAGACAGACAGACAGACAGAGGGAGGGAGACAGACAGACAGACAGACGGGAGGGAGACAGAGACAGACAGGGAGCAGACAGAGGGAGGGAGACAGACAGACAGACAGACAGAGGGAGGGAGACAGACAGACAGACAGACAGAGGGAGGGAGACAGACAGACAGACAGACAGAGGAGGGAGACAGACGAGACAGACAGAGAGAGGGAGACAGACAGACAGACAGACAGAGGGAGGGAGACAGACAGACAGACAGAGAGGGAGACAGACAGACAGACAGACAGAGGGAGGGAGACAGACAGACAGAGGGCGGAGACAGAGGGAGAGGGAGACAGAGCAGACAGACAGAGGGAGGGAGACAGACGGAGCAGACAGAGGGAGGGAGACAGGCGGAGCAGACAGAGGGAGACAGGACAGACAGGCAGAGGGAGGGAGACGGACGAGACAGGCAGAGGGAGACAGAGCGGACAGACAGAGGGAGACAGGCGGGACGGAGGGAGACAGACAGGCGGAGGGAGACAGGGACAGAGAGGGAGACAGACAGAGAGGGAGACAGACAGAGAGGGGAGACAGACAGAGAGAGGGAGACAGACAGGAGAGGGAGACAGACAGAGAGGGAGACAGACAGAGAGGGAGAGCAGACAGAGAGGGAGACAGACAGAGGGAGGGAGACAGACAGACAGACGGAGGGAGACAGACAGACAGAGGGAGGGAGGGAGACAGACAGACAGACAGAGGGAGGGAGGGAGACAGACAGACAGACAGACGGAGGGAGGCAGACAGACAGAGGGAGGGAGGGAGACAGACAGACAGACGGAGGGAGGCAGACAGACAGAGGGAGGGAGGGAGGGAGACAGACAGACAGACAGAGGGAGAGAGACAGACAGACGGAGAGAGGGAGACAGACAGACAGAGGGAGGGAGACAGACAGACAGAGGGAGGGAGACAGACAGACAGAGGGAGGGAGACAGACAGACAGAGGGAGGGAGACAGACAGACAGAGGGAGGGAGACAGACAGAGGGAGGGAGACAGACAGAGGGAGGGAGGGAGACAGACAGACAGAGGGAGGGAGACAGACAGACAGAGGGAGGGAGGGAGACAGACAGACAGAGGGAGGGAGGGAGACAGACAGACAGACAGACAGAGGGAGGGAGGGAGACAGACAGACAGACAGACAGAGGGAGGGAGGGAGGGAGGGAGGGAGACAGACAGAGGGAGGGAGGGAGGGAGGGAGGGAGGGAGACAGACAGACAGACAGACAGACAGACGGAGGGAGACAGACAGACGGAGGGAGACAGGGGGAGGGAGACAGGGGAGGGAGACAGGGGGAGGGAGACAGGGGGAGGGAGACAGGGGAGGGAGACAGGGGGAGGGAGACAGGGGAGGGAGACAGGGGGAGGGAGACAGGGGAGGGAGACAGGGGGAGGGAGACAGAGGGAGGGAGACAGAGGGAGGGAGACAGAGGGAGGGAGACAGACAGACAGAGGGAGGGAGACAGAGGGAGGGAGACAGAGGGAGGGAGACAGAGGGAGGGAGACAGACAGAGGGAGGGAGACAGACAGACAGACAGAGGGAGGGAGACAGACAGACAGACAGAGGGAGGGAGACAGACAGACAGACAGAGGGAGGGAGACAGACAGACAGACAGAGGGAGGGAGACAGACAGACAGACAGAGGGAGGGAGACAGACAGAGGGAGGGAGGGAGACAGACAGAGGGAGGGAGACAGACAGACAGACAGACGGAGGGAGGGAGACAGGGGAGGGAGACAGGGAGAGGGAGACAGGAGGGAGGGAGACAGGGGGAGGGAGACAGGGGAGGGAGACAGGGGGAGGGAGACAGGGAGGGAGACAGGGGAGGGAGACAGGGGGAGGGAGACAGGGGAGGGAGACAGGGGAGGGAGACAGGGGGAGGGAGACAGGGGAGGGAGACAGGGGAGGGAGACAGGGGGAGGGAGACAGGGGAGGGAGACAGGGGAGGGAGACAGGGGAGGGAGACAGGGGGAGGGAGACAGGGGGAGGGAGACAGGGGAGGGAGACAGGGGGAGGGAGACAGGGGGAGGGAGACAGGGGAGGGAGACAGGGGAGGGAGACAGGGAGGGAGACAGGGGGAGGGAGACAGGGGGAGGGAGACAGGGGGAGGGAGACAGGGGGAGGGAGACAGGGGGAGGGAGACAGGGGAGGGAGACAGGGGAGGGAGACAGGGGAGGGAGACAGGGGGAGGGAGACAGGGGGAGGGAGACAGGGGGAGGGAGACAGGGGAGGGAGACAGGGGGAGGGAGACAGGGGAGGGAGACAGGGGAGGGAGACAGGGGAGGGAGACAGGGGAGGGAGACAGGGGAGGGAGACAGGGGAGGGAGACAGGGGGAGGGAGACAGGGGAGGGAGACAGGGGGAGGGAGACAGGGGGAGGGAGACAGGGGAGGGAGACAGGGGAGGGAGACAGGGGAGGGAGACAGGGGGAGGGAGACAGAGGGAGGGAGACAGAGGGAGGGAGACAGGGGGAGGGAGACAGGGGAGGGAGACAGGGGGAGGGAGACAGAGGGAGGGAGACAGAGGGAGGGGAGACAGAGGGAGGGAGACAGAGGGAGGGAGACAGAGGGAGGGAGACGGAGGAGACAGAGGGAGGGAGACAGAGGGAGGGAGACAGAGGGAGGGAGACAGAGGGAGGGAGACAGAGGGAGACAGAGGGAGGGAGAGAGGGAGAGAGGGAGAGAGGGAGAGAGGGAGAGAGGGAGAGAGGGAGAGAGGGAGAGAGGGAGAGAGGGAGAGAGATAGATAGAGAGAGAGTGAGAGAGAGTGAGAGAGAGTGAGAGAGAGTGAGAGAGAGTGAGAGAGAGAGTGAGAGAGAGAGAGAGAGAGAGAGAGAGAGAGGGAGAGAGAGAGAGAGAGAGAGAGAGAGAGAGAGAGAGAGAGAGAGAGAGAGATAGAGAGTGAGAGAGTGAGAGAGTGAGAGAGAGAGTGAGAGGGAGAGTGAGAGAGAGTGAGAGAGAGGGAGAGAGAGGGAGAGAGCGGGAGAGGGAGAGAGAGGGAGAGAGGGGAGAGAGGGAGAGAGGGGAGAGAGGGAGAGAGGGGGAGAGAGGGGGAGAGAGGGGAGAGAGGAGAGAGAGGGAGAGAGAGGGAGGGAGACGAAGAGAGGAGAGATAGAGAGGGAGAGAGACAGAGCGAGACAGAGCGAGAGCGAGACAGAGCGAGACAGAGCGAGAGCGAGACAGAGAGAGAGCGAGACAGAGAGAGAGCGAGACAGAGCGAGACAGAGCGAGACAGAGCGAGACAGAGCGAGACAGAGCGAGAGAGCGAGACAGAGCGAGAGCGAGAGCGAGAGACAGAGCGAGAGCGAGAGCGAGAGCGAGAGAGAGACAGAGCGAGAGAGAGCGAGAGCGAGAGCGAGAGAGAGCGAGAGCGAGAGAGAGAGAGAGCGAGAGAGCGAGAGAGGCTTATGTTATGTTAATAGAATTTATACAGCGCGGGTATACCCTCAGGTGTCTTGGCGCTTCCAGTGCTACATACTGTGCTTAATGCTACTACTACTGAAAAAGTCAGGTCTTCAGTTGCTTCCTGAATTCGAGAAGGGGGAAATTTTTCTGAGGTATAAGGGAAGGGAGTTCCATTCCTTGATGGTGTTAAAAGTAAAACTCCTACCCCCCCAGTTCGTCTTTTTGATCCTGACCGGCGGCATCAGATGTGCATTAGCCGAACGCAAAGTTCTGTTTGGAAAATGCCATCTAAAAAGGTCCTTTAGAAATTTCGGCCCTTCTTTGTGTAAGGCCTTATGGGCCATGCAGAGTGCCTTAAACTTTATCCGCTGGCCAACTGGCTTACTGCTATCTCGCCTTGTAACACAGCGAGCGTGGAAACCGCCACCAAGATAGCGACTTACTGCTATCTCGCCCCAGTTAGGCTCCACAGGGCAATCCCACTCGCAGCAAGGATTGCTGGAGAGGTTGCGGTGCACCGGAAACATTCCTGCATCTAATGTAGAATTTTCTGAAACGTATGCAATACTGGGAAATAGTCCTGTCAGACAGACAGACCTATCTTGGCATGAACTCCTGCGCTAACCAGTCTATATTGTTTTGGGACTCAGATCTTCTTTCCTCTGAAATCTAGAATGGGTCGGCACGTCTGTCTGGTGCTTGGCATAGCGTTCCAGGCAATACACTCCCACTGGGGCACAGCAAGGTACCTACGCACACAGCTTGCTTGCAAGGCTATGGCGCATCCTGGGGATGGAAAAGATAACGGTCAACAACCCATAAACTAGAGGCATACTGGAAGTTGTGGGCCCCGTATAGAACATTGCTCTCCGCAGAATTTCGCGAATTGACATGCCCCAAATGAATAGCACTCGTTACTTCGCATGAGTTTAGTACGCATGCCACTACAACGCGGTCGTTAGAACGACCGCGTTGTTAGTTCGCATACCTTTACTACGCAATTCGGAACAACGAATTGCAGTAGGGGGCGCTGGATGTTGGAATAGTATAATTTACTATTCCAACTCCAGTCTATGCGGACACTAGGGAAGGTGTTGGGTTTTAAATCCAACACCTTCTCCCCCCTAACGCAAGTCGTTGTTCCGACTTGCGTAGTAAAGGTATGCGAACTAACAACGCGGTCGTTGTAACGACCGCGTTGTAATGGCATGCGAAGTATCGCATGCCAAGTAAACGCTGTATACCGCCCCAAATAGCTCAGCGTGCTGCGCCTGATGGCCCAACCAGATGACATACACACAGCCGACTCTGGCACATCGGCAGGGACTAGTGGTTACCAAGGGTAGGGAATTTTAGGTGTACGTTGTTAGATTGAGTGCGGGGGTAGGGTGGAGGGGACTGTTGGGGCATTGTTTTATTCACGTTCATAGAAATTTCTCAAAAGCTTCTCAATGCACGGCTGACCCCCTCGGGGTGACGCCCATAATCACAGGCATACTGTTTGTATTATTTGTACTCTGTAAACGCAATAAAACAAATTTGAACCATAAAAAAGGGGGCGCAGCACAAGTGTCGCTCCCGCATGACTGTTCGCATCAGTGTAGTCATGTTCTCTAGCCTGGACACATCTTTTCCAGTTCAGTCATGACCAAGTCAGGACAGAGAGGGCGCTGAAAATGCCAACACTTGCTTTTCATGAAAGAAGTGTTGGTTTCTTGGAGTGTACAGAAATTGGTCTTACTTAAGGGCAATAATAGGTAAAGGATGTAACCGAGGTGTTTACATGGACACGCCTAATAACACTTACTCCCAGGACAACAGGCCTGTCTAGTGTGCATTGCATTCACGTACCTCTGCCCACTTCCACCTTCCTCTTGCACCACTGCTCCTCTCCTCTATGCTAGTCGTGCCTTGGTGCAGGAGCTGCACTAGAGCTGGAATTCTTCCAGGCAAAGGGGATGGAGGCGGATGCCTTAGAGTTCGCACATAGATATGTACATAAGTTTACACAAAAAGGAATCAATATTTTTAAAACAAGCATTAGCAAAGCCAACAGGTTTTATCCCCCCACAAGGCCGAGCTATTGGCTTTGCGAATGCTTGTTGTCAATTACACTTATCAAGACACGTCCAGGAGGGCCGGCAATCTTGAAATAGGATTTCTATTAAAGACCATTTAGGCACATGGGGAGAAGAAGAAAGTTAGTGGCTGGGCTGCAATCTACAGCTTCTGAAATCCCTTAAAAAAAGTAATGATATATATATATATATATATCTATATGTATGTAGATATATATCTCAGAGCGAAATCAGAGCACTAGAGGAAGTGAGGACAAAAGGGAAGAGAGCAAGGAAACGCATGCACTTCCAGGGACTGCTCAAGAGTAAAATAAATAAAATAAATATGCAGTGGAAGGATACAATTTCTCAAATCAGAACACTCAGATCGAAATGCTTCTGGGTGAGAAAGATTCTTGCCGGACAGGAATAGGGAGGGAAAAAAAATCACTGAACCCAGGGGCTATAACCAAGACAGACAACCGAGACACAACAAAGCCACCTAATCAGGAGAAAGTGACGGACACAAAGCTCACTCCATACGTTATGGACTGGAAACAATAGGGCTGCCTACAAAAGCTAAGGCTGTCTTGCAGCCGAGGCCGAAAAACTGGGATTTAAAAAGATTGTGAGAGGTGCACTAAAGATGAAAACTGACAAGCGCCTAAAAGTGCTAAAACATGTAGCGAAGCGGCTGGTCTCTTGTCGTGGAGTTTCTTTCAGCTATCATGTTGGTGGTACTTATGCCTGTACATAGATGCTGAACACTTGCCATCATGCTCCTTTCGTGAACCGGTTTGCTATTCCAAGAATACATAAACTCACACCAATTATGAATTCGTGCATTTGTAGTGGTTTGGCGAACATTTTAAGCAGGCCGCCGTGTTCCAGTGTGTAGTTTGTTAGAGAGCAAACCCCTACGTGTTTTTCCTTTTTAAAAAGTTTTTTCCGCACATTACAAATACAACTCGTTTAAAATATGTTGAACAGACACGAGCACAAACTATTAAAACAAGGCGCTAGTTGCAGGACAGTATCCAAAAATCACAAATGAAACAGTTTATAAACAACTCACCACTCCACCTCTCCATCCTCCAGCACAGAGCTAGAGTGAAGCATAGCAGCGCGGTCGCACCGTGGGGCGGGGCAGGGCAGTGGCAGGGTCTAGGGAAGGTCCATACATCAGCAACGAGGGTGTTTCTCGGGAGACAGATTAACCATCACAGGACATCCTCCCATCCAGAAATGTTCAGCGTGGAAAGTAGTAAAACCAGGATCTAGGATGCTCTGTCTTCAGAGCCTGTAGTCATTGCAGATAGTACCGTTTCCCACAACTCCTGTGAATGAATGGCCGCTGGGAAACTACCTCGGGAGTCAAGCATTCTACAGTAAGTGGTAGCCCATCAATATTCAGCCTTCATCCAACCAGACAAACAAGGGGCGAAAGCCAAATTCCATTTTATCGAAATTCTACGTTCAGCTGGCAGGAGGCCAACGCCTGTAAACATTGACAGCGGGTTCATATGGCCACTGGAATAAGAATAGCAAATAGGCTTCCAAACTCAAAAAAAAAAAAAAACGTTTTTTTTCTTTTTTTTTTTTTTTTAAAGAGCGAGAGACAGAAATGGTAGAAGCAGTGTCCTGTATTCAAGTTGAAAACAGATTATATAAATTGCTTCTTTGTGCCCAGATTCTAACAGGAAATCAAAGTCTGAACCGACTGAAATGATTCCAACAGAACTAAGCACAAGCATGTACATTTATAGGATATGATAATGAGGAAGACAGAGCCTGGCATCCGAAGGTACCAGTGTAACGCGCCAGAATAGGGACGAGGATGAAGATACCAAGGCAAAGTCGAGAGAATCTAAGAAGCGTGGGGTTTACTCTGTACATCGGGAGAAAAAAAACGAACGAGAAAATGCATGCTTACATGAGTGCAAGTACAATAGACGCAGGGTACACGTCAAGCGCGGAGTAAACCTGAGCTAACACTGCAAGTTTAATACATCCTAAGCCAATACCAGCAGACACGGAGGGCGAAGCGCGCCAACACAGCAAGGCAGGAAGAGAAAAATTGTTAAATAATCTACTCAAGGCGAAAAGTTTTGTAAATGATTGACAGTGGTTTAAGGGAAGTCTTGTTATTTCATATAATTGTGATCTTTGTAACACAATGTACACTCCTTTGTTGGCACTTTTAGTGCCTGTCTGGATCCGGAGATCCTCGGTGGGTTATGAGAATTCTTTAGAGGTTGACTTCAAATCTTGTTCGTATGAACAAGCATTCCAGATTTTAAAAGGGGTTGGTGTTTGGCTTCAAGGAGTCAGTGTAGGCAGTCAGCTGGAGAACGGTGCAAGGGCACAAAGGGCCTGTGCGATGGTGTGCTTTCTGCCCTTTGGAAATGGCCTGGTGGGCCAGGCCCCTTATGGAAGGCAAGGGTGGGTCACCCACAAATAGATCTGCAGAATGAGCGTGCTCTCAAACCCAGTTTTAATTTTTTTCTTCGATCGAATAGTTTATTTGGAATTTGAATGTTTAAGTTTGCTCCAAACGTGCACTCCACAGGTGTACAATGTCCTTACACCTTGTTTCTAATCCTTTAGTCAGAGGATCAAGGACATTTGCTGGAGCATAGTGCCCAAAAGAAGCCAGTATTTTGAGGTGCTCAGGGGCCAGTTATGCAGCAAATGAAGTCTATTATTTGCTCCAGTGGGAGCCAGGTGGCCGGATTTCAAGTAGGGTTGGAGGGGAACTGCTTGGTGTGGAACCGGTTTCGGGGGGGGAACCACATGGTGAAGTTCAGTAGAAGTCCTGCTAACAACTCTACCTCCAAGTACATAGCAATCTGATTTTTGAGGCTCCAGGAGTAACAGAATTATTTTAGCCAGTCAAACTATACCTTTGCAATCAATATTAGTCAGTGACTAGCTAAAATAAAGATACCTGTGGTTTCTCAGTGTGAGCGTTTTCGCCAAGAGTCCAGTTTTCTATTTTTTTCTTTAACAGTTAATTCAGGGTTTCCAAAGTGCTCAAGTTTAATCAAAAACCAAGCGCCAAGGGTAGGCCAGATCCATGTAATATTCTCAGGCTATCCGCATAAAACACGAAGGAACAGTGAATAAAAATAAAAAGTATCTAAATAGTAAGTAGGCAGCCTGAAAATCTAGCATGGTGCTGGCCATACTGGATCTACATTGGACACCCCTGCTATACAAAGGCAGGTTGTGAAAGCTCAATCTTGGCAGACAACATGTTAGTCAAGTGTCGGGGTCATATCATTCTCTGACTCATTAATAGCAAACCTTGGCACGTAAAAAAATTACATGGAAGACTCCGAGATTACACATCCGCTAGGCATAGTGCAATTCTATGTCCGACCCAGAGGCGAGGATTATGCTGCACTTTCTCCACATTATTACTCAAGCAGCCTTAGTATAATATTCAAAGCCTTAACTTTCCCATCAACCATAGGGAAATGAAGAACAACATTAGCCAATCACAGTCATTGTTGTGGTACATAGTCCTTCCTTAGCTCTTATGCACCCTGCTTTCTTCGCTGCTCCAACAGCCATCAGTTAAGTGTTTCCTGGTTGCGCTTGTTGTGCTTATTTTTTTAAGATATAAGATTGTCATTGATGTGTTCACCTGTGAAAACTAACCTTTTCTTTGCAGCAGGGTGACGTGGGACCGCAGTGCTCCTTACACTGTGCCAAAAGGGATTTTAATTGCTTTTAGTAACAGGACCGCGTAACTGTGGTACAGGCATACTGCCGCCAGAGGGCACCAAAACTTATTTAGCAAAACACTCACCATAGAGACACACTCATTTCAAATTTGCAGACTGTGCTCAAGCGCCACATTAAACAAGCATTGGCATAGCCAATAGGTCTCGCCTTTGGGACCTTATAAGTGTTTAGCCATGCAACGGTTGATGTTGTTGCACCAAGGATATTGTGCTGCATAACTAAATACTTATAAGGTCCCAAAAGGGAGACCTATTGGCTATGCCAATGCTTGTTTTCAGTTTGCCTTGCAGTGCTCTTCGCGGTTTGGAGTGCCATCCAGTGGATTCCCGATGGCAATAGTTTCTAAAAATCGTTTTCCAAGTAAGAAGACCCTCATTACAACTTTAACAGCCATGCTTTTTCCCAGACCCGATACTTAAGTAGCTATGTACTTCACAGATTAGTAGCCCATTTACTGTAGCATGGCTTTATCTGTTGTGTAGGAAGTGTTTCATGTAAGGGACGGGGCTTACAATGTGCGTATTTACTTTAATGTTTTGGGGAGAGGCATGTATATGTGATGAATGGCTTTTAACGCTACGCGTATGGTTATCACCGCAAGTATTTCACTCAGTTATTGTGCCGATTATTAGTTTTCATTATTCTGCACTCGCGTGCTGTCGTCACCAGCACATCCTGACTCACAAGAGAGGCTCCTGAAAACAGTTTCCGAAGCGGAAGTATGTGTGTCATGAAAACAGCTGAGCTAGCCAGGGAGTGCGGGGAACCGGCTCTTCGTCAGGGAGGATGGGAAGTGAGCACGCGCTTAAATGCCTGAAACGTATGTGAACAGCAGCAGGGTTGTCGAACAGCGTAGATACTCTGTAAACAATGGAAAGTTCATCTCGCCCCTAATGAAAACACCGAGCAAACGGATAAGCCGATAACAGCACAACTATGAATCTTCAGCTAATAAACAGCAGACCTTTGTTTAATACACAAAAAGCAAGGCACATTAAAACAAGCGCGGCCGAGGCGGCCCGCAGCGCTCCGAAATCAAGCACTCGAAGAAAAAAAAGCAAGGCACCGCTTGTGTGGTAGGTTATCACCGTAAGTATTTCATGCAGTTATTGTGCCGATTAGTAGTTTTTATTATTCTGCACTCGCGTGCTGTCGTCACCAGCACATCCTGACTCACAAGAGAGGCTCCTGAAAACAGTTTCCGAAGCGGAAGTATGGAGAGCAGGCATGTATGTGTGTGTCATGAAAACAGCTGAGCTAGCCAGGGAGTGCGGGGAACCGGCTCTTCGTGAGGGAGGATGGGAAGTGAGCACGCGCTTAAATGCCTGGAATGTATGTGAACAGCAGAGGGTTGTCGAATGGCGGAGATACTCTAAACAATGGAAAGTTCATCTCGTCCCTAATGAAAACACAGAGCAAAGGGATAAGCCGATAACAGCACAACTATGAATCTCCAGCTAATATGCAGCAGACCTTTGTTTAATACACAAAAAGCAAGGCACATTAAAACAAACGCTCCGAAATCAAGCATTCGAGGAAAAAAAAAAAAAAAAAGCAAGGCACCGCTTGTGTGGGAGGGCGGCGGGTGTACTTGGCCAACAGCAAGGAACGTTAACACACTGACTGGTCTATGAAATCTACGAACTACAAATTTAAAACAAGTAAAGCGACCGGAGGTCCAATAAAACTTACGGCGCGGCTAACTTAGCCCTTCGCCTCAGGAAGCCCATTAACAATAAACAGCGCAACTCTGGGGAGTTTGCTTTTGAATGGGGGGGGGGGGGGGAGGGAGGAGCTGGTAGAATTCCCAATGAGGAGCCAGCGTTTCCGCTACCAGCACACCCTCCTACGTCACGCCAAACAAAGATGGCGTCGGCTTGTCCACATGGGCCGTCTTAAAAGTGGACAAGGCGGTAACCAAGAAGCCCGATTTCCAATCACGCGCCACCGTTAACCATAAACGATGACGCGAGCCAATGGGAAACATGGGCAGGGCTTCAAGTCCCTTCTGAATCTGTATCGATTGCAAAAAGCCCTCGCAGAGCGAGCAGCGCATGCGCGCTGCAACGCCAGGCGAGACCTAAAAACGGAGCAGGGCAACCCCCGTGGTGCGTTGGCTTCCCCGCAGCACAACTCCCTGCTGATGGGGTCTGTACGTTACTAGCACATCATTAATGCGGTACTGACGCCCGCAGTGAATCTGTATTATATTAGCATACTGCACTGAGCTAAACAGAATCTCAGGGATAGAGCCCATGTGCATACCCCAAGAGATAAGGGGAGGGGGAGAATAGCCAAGATGTTCTAAAACCTGCCCCCTAAGGGCAAAGGTTTGGAGAAGATTTTCCTCCTGTAGACACCCCGACACACCAGATCCTCTGGATGGTGAAGACTGCCATGGAGATTCAGATAGTGACCCAGATCCCTTGAGGCCCTGGCGCCTATCTGCGGATGCCATAACTTTGCCCACATCCACTCCCAAATGACACGTCCGATTTGCTGGACATGGACGAACACCTACATTTCTGCTCTTCCTAATGGTCCCGGGCCAAAAAAGTAGCGGTGTATGTAGCGGACAAACTCGGGAAACATTTAGAGAAGGAGATCCAGCCCCGCCTCAGAGCTGAATACCCTAGTCCCCCCCTAGATTGCAAAGTGGCCATAACCCCAGAAATAGATGCCAAGAAGGCCACGTTTCTGGGGGAAATATGTATGGGACGCAAAGAAAGACATTAGCCACTCATGGCTCGCCCTCTAAGATCAATTGCTGGATATCACTGGGACCATCATCAAGATTTAAAACATGGCTGAAGAGGCCAAGCAATAAGGATCCCTTATTTCCCCAACGGTATTGTCCAGATGGGCCGAACAGGCAATCATTTTCTTAGGGAACGCTAACCATGCACAATCTCCAGAGAGTCTTAGGTCTCCTCTGATGAGTCGACCCTAAGCTAAGCGATTTGGCCAGAGGCAGGACCAATCGCACAAGGGGGACTATTCGGGAAAACGGTTTCAAAAGAGCTGGGAAAGTTTGTGGTGACATTTACTTCCTGAGACAAGACAAAAGCCACTACAAGAAGAATCTTTGCCCCAAAGGTTTATCCACAGGGCTGGTTGTGTTAGAGGGTGCTTGGCCGGCTACTTTTCCTCCCAAGCCCCAGAAAGAGGCGGCTACCAATGTGTGCAATTGTAGGACAAGTCGATAATCAAGGGTCTCCAACGCCCGTGAGGAGCCAGAGGAGGATTCTGCAGAAATCTACAAGGAGCTAACTCTGGTAAATGTTCTTCCTTCTTCCTAATTGTTTGAAAGCAGTTAGAACAGTTCATCCACAAGTGGAGAAAGATATCAGATGAGTGGATTCTGCAGATGGTCCAAGGTTTTCAAATGGAGTTCCATGTATCCCTTGACAGAGGCGAAGACCATGCCCCCATTCACATCATGAGATACATCACATAAGAGGTAACGGATTTGTTGGAAAAAAGGTGCAATCTCTCCATCCGGTATCCATCCAAATGGCTTTGTAAGGGACTTCCAAAGACTTCATGAATGGAGCGTCTGGACATGAACGACGCATAGCTCACAATTCCAATCTTCCATCAACACCGCAGGCTCCTACAGTTTGGAGGGCCAACCTTGCAAGTTCAAGACTTCCTTTCGGCCTCTCGCCTGCTTCATGGAGTTTGACCAAGGTCCTACGCCCGGTCATGGAGAACCTTCGATCCCAGGGGATACGTTTGAGAGTAGATCTAGAATATATCCTCTTATTAGACCACTGTTTAAAGAAACATCATCAGATGACAGTCAACCTTCTAGAAGGGTCTAGGCTTCTCATAAATGTAAAAGATGGAATCACTTCTCACACCCATGCAGAAGACAAACATTCCTGGGATTCATAACAGTCTCCAAAGACCACGCTAAGCCTTCTATCAAGGAAGATAAGGCAGGAACGTCGCAAAACTCTGGTGTCACAAGACCTCCCCGAGACAGATTGCCCATGTGGTGGGTATACTTTCATACTCGATTCAGGTAATATTTCAGGGCCTGCCCCATTACAGAGCCCATAAAACGACAAAGCATATCATCTACAGGCAAGGCCTGACATACTCAGAACTGGTCCAGTCGATAGAGGATACAAGGAAGCAATAAAATGGTGGCATACACATTTGGAAGCATGAAATGGGAGGGCAATGCTCGGTTCCAATCCAGATATTGTCATAGAATCAGACGTCAGCAAAAGTGGCTGGGGTGCCAAATGTGGCAAACTGTCCATAGGAGGAAAGTGGTCTGCACAAGAGCAAAAGTTACACATCAACAAGGAGAAGGTGCAGCGTTGCATCCTGTTGAAAATGGACAATGTTTCAAAGCGTTACATAAACTACCTTGGGGGAACACGATCGAAGACCTGTCGGAACTGGCAAAAATGTCTGCCACTTTTGCCTGGCCAACAAGGTCTCAGTGAGCGCAGAACATCACGTGGACAGTGCCAACAGGGTGGCAGACTAGCACGAACGACACTCACATATATGATTCTATGTAAGCTACACCCAAAGATCTTTAAGGAAATAGAAAACATATGTTCACAGTAGATCTGTTTGCATCAAAACTAGACATCAGGTGGATAGGTTTTTCAGCTGAAGGTCCGATCCGCAAGCAGCAGCGCCGGACGCCTTACTCTAGTATTGGAGTCAAGAGATGGGATATGCATTTCCCCCATTCGTCAAGTGAGAAGACAGAAGATGGAGTTGGTCGTCATCACGTCAATGTGGAGGTCACAAGTCTGGTATCCAGTCCTGATGCAACTTTCTTGGTCTTGGGAGTCAACAATCCTTCTTCCGTTTCAAGTACTTTTCCGGGACCCTCGGGGGAACACACATCATCTCATTATGAACAGACAGCTATATCTGATGGTATTGAGGATTACAGGGAACAATGGAAAGTCCCTGCACTTTAACAAGAAGTTGAAGCTCCATTTACAGGCTTGGGCTGATGGAACAAACACAGGTCCGCCTGGTGGAGATGGATAGGTTGGTGTCTGCAGAGGGACGTGGATCCGGTGGGTTCCGACGTTGGGCAGATATGGACTTTATCTATATTGGTCTTGGAAGGAATGGCTTACAGATCAGTGAATATGTTCCAGGTAGCCATATCTGCAGGACACACCCAAATAGAAGGTTACCCAGTAGGAGAACATCCGTTAGTAGGGAACCTGATGAGAGGAATACATTTGTCCCTTCTGCCTGAACCTAGATACTCTTCTCTCTGCAGATCGTGTGAATCAGGCCTCCTCCTGCACCACCTGGCGAACTGGGGGGAGAATCAAAAATGCGGGTGACCTACTCCTGAGCTCCAACTTTATATCTGCTGCGTCAGTCATCGACGAACCAAACTTCACTGCGCTTGCTTGCCTTACCTGGTCTCTAATCTTGCTGCTGTGTTAATTTGTTTTACTTTGCTATCTTGATAACCTTTTGTTGGTTTTAGGTTTTTATTGTGTTCACAAAGTAAAGATGTGTGCGCGCATAGGCAACAAAAATGCCTGACTTTAGTCAAAAGTATCTATTATACATTAGTTCCTCGAGTATACATTTTACATTCACTATCTACAACACAAAGTCCATCCTTTGCTTCCTTTTCTCAACACTCCTCTTGGAGTGTACAGTTTAGCTCTACTAATGAAGTTTGTAGAGCACAGCAGCTCTACATCCAGCATCCGTATTATTATAGCCCAAGATATTTGCTTCATTATAGTATTTACTTTCTAGGACAGCAGGGGCAAACATAGACAAAGTATTCCAACTATTACCAAATATGTCTAACAAAAATGGCAGGCCTACTGGTTTTGCCAGTGCTTTTAGTTTGCTGTAAAGGTTGTTTGGACCATAGACTTCAACCTACTCCTTTATAAATGGGACTAATTAGTAAGTAAGAAACCAATATTTCCTAGCTTTTGTAAAAGAAAGTTTCAATTCTTTTATGGACACGGAGATGAGGATTATGCTGTACTATTCTCCATTTTATTTACTGCAGCAGCCTTAGTATAACAAAACAAGCATTTGCAATGCAATCTGGTCTCGCTTTGGGACCTTATATGTATTTAGGTGTGCAGCATATTAGCCTGGGTGCTGAAACATCTACTATTCTTTAACATGGAGGGAAAGTAAGCACCAAACTGCGTGACACGCCAGGTATGAGAACACATGGAGAGAAAGATTGCCTTTCAGCTGGAAATGGTATAGTCCAAAGCTCTGTTTTTAATATAAAATGAGGTCCTTTGGTGGTGATATCACTGGAAATACAAGATTTGAAAAAATATTATTGTCTACAGGTGCTCGTGGAAGACAATTTCTATGGACTGGAATCTAGAGAATGCTGAAGTGATTCTGGTATTTTACTGACCTCTGCTGGTCGTTTTCTATCATAGAAAGTTAAATAGAGGCAGTTGCCAGAAAAATTAAAAAAAGAAAGTCCCTCAGCAGAAAGCAATTCTGGTATTTTACTGACCTCTGCTGGTCGTTTTCTATCAAGACAGTTAAATAGAGGCACTTGAACAGAAAAAAAAAGTCCCTAAACGGAAGCAGACAAGTCATAGGGCTGATCTCCAGAGCCCACAAAGGTACATACACATATAAGTATATAATAAGTATATACTAAAGTATATACAAGAGGTCTCGAATGCTCGACCTAAAAACGAACTTTCCCATCAACCGTAGGGAATTGAGGAAAAATCATTAGCCAATCACAGTCCTTATTGTGATACATAGCTCTTCCATGGCCTTTTTCTTTCTGTGAAAGAAACAGTCTCCTCCTTCCATATTATTCGTGTTTGGATGGCTAGTTTCCAATGTAAATGTACCTTGATCCAATTTATTATGGAATTATCAATGACACCATTAGACAACTGTCCTAATTTTTTTATTATTTTGTTCAGTTTTACAATACATAAATTAACAGTACCATCCACAGTGCAAAATATCATTTTCATCTGAGGTGCAACATTATACATCTAATTGTATTGGTGAAGGAAGAACATATGCCGAGCTAAGGGGAAAGATGCAGGATTTGGAACAGTTAACACGTAATCCAGAGAGATTGGCAAAGTCATCTAATAGCAGTGCAATGGGGAAAAAGGTAAGCTTGCGCACCCCTGATACTTCACTATATATCGTCTGTGTAGAAAGATGCTATGTGCAGTGTATCACGGACCGGTATTCCCCATTCTGTACCTAGAACGCTCAGCCTGGCTGCTAGGGATTACATAGTTAGTTCAAATATTAATGGTGGCAAGAGGCAACCCTCCTGTATGCCCCTTCCCACTTTGAAAGAATCAGAGATGCATTGCCCAGTCTTTACCCTGGCAGTAGGAGTGCATAAAATATGCACCCATTTGCATCAGATTGCACCTAACCCCACCTGTTCCAACACCACATACATGTAGTCCCAATGGAGAGTCAAAAGCCTTCTCCTGGTCTAGAGCAACTCATGCCGCTTTTGTAAAACATTAATATCTATGAAACAACAAGGCCCAACCCGTATAGCCAGGCTGGAAGCAGGGTCAAAATAGCGAATAAATAATGGTCCTGTTGGTCAAATTCATTCAAGGATCTACTAACCCAACTCAACCAATCCTCTATGGGTATAGTAGTATATTATACAAGGATTCACAAGGCCCAGTTCAATTTATAAATGTAGTGTATTATTCAACATGAATACATCATAGTCTTGACTCAAGTGGGAATGATAATCCCGTCAAGCGTCTCTTCAGGACATCGCTGTTTGTGCAGTGTCCTGCAAATTTAAACATAGAATCAAGTGTGTGCTGTTCATGTATTAGCGATCATTGGGTAATTACACCGCATGCCTCGGTTGGAAGAAAGGCTTCTCAGCCGCCTGTTTGTTACACCTACGTCAATCCCGGTATTGAGCTACAATTAAAATTGGTCAACCAAATAGATCAGGGGTATCAAACTGCGTGTTTTATATGGAATTTGCATGCAAGCTATGCTATCAAAGTCATCATAATTACACCCTGTGATTGCAGGGTCTACATCCACAGAACATGCAAGAGTGAAAGTGCTTTGCTGCATTCACCCCACATAAAAAGATATGAGCGCAACTATATTTAAAGTCTGACCCATGCACTTGGACTCAAAACGGTTTCCTCTCGGAGCATGGTTTCATACAGGCATGTAGGTGGTGAAATATGAATGTTGCAGAACCTATTATATTCCATCCTCCATGCTCATTTAAGCGTGGAAAAAACACAGAGGGTCCAACACAGTAATGCAAGTAAACGAAGTGGCCATCGAGGCTTTACTAAATGAAAACCAAATTGTGTACAAAAAACTGATTTCCCACATATGAGATTCAGCCCGTAATGTGTGTATAGGACTATACACCGATAATGCGCTCACCTTTGACTCAAAATAACAAGCAATGTCACAAAACACGGACCACACAGCACTGTTGCTACAATGTGCTCAGAACGCTCCTCTGTGGGATGCGCGGGAAGATTCACATGTACATCACTGCTCAAAGATACGCATTTGCATTTGTCAAAAGACTAGAATCTTAAAGCCTGGCACCATCTTGGGAGGGGTATGCTTAACCCGGTATCCAGCACAATGGTCAAGTGTTACTCATGCGTGCATCTTGCATTTTAACATACAGGTGAAAGGCGCACGGACTGTGAAAAGGGAAAGGCATAGCAATGCTGCATAAAGCTTTCAATTGCTCTCCTCTATCAGTGCACTCCCACCCAAAACCTCATTACGTGCGACACAATGCACTGCTTCTACATGTGTGTTCACTGTGTGTAGTGGTTCATTCATAGGAATGCAGCATATACCCAAGGGTGCGATTCCCTACCTTATCAAGGGAACACCAAAAATCCCTTGATGTGCCAGCATCTTCCACTAATTCACAGAAGCAATACATTTCCACAACAAATATATATATATACATACATATATACACATATACATATATATACATACATACATATACACACACACAACCAACGGGTCAGACATGGAAGGTTCACCTTAATGTATTTCAAAATAGAATTATATACATGAATGTCCTAAAGAGATGAGTCATTGCGACCCATGTGTGTCCATGATGACTAAGTAAAGTCCATGAATGCAATGATCGCCCTCTCAGGGTACAAGTAGCTACAGTTCTTAGTTCATCCTCAACGTTGAGCCCCAGTTCTGTCATTGGTCTATCCAGCAGCATTCCCGCAGAGTGGTGATGTTACCACCACAGGCATCCAATTTGGCTATTTCGACCACTAACTATTCCAACTGGTCCACATCATCCTTAAAATCCAGGTAATATTTGACGAGGGGTGCCCCCCCCCCCCTGCCTTACACCGGATCCTGCTCTGGTGCTGGCTGATGCGTTGTTTAATGATTTGGAGCGTCTGGCCTATATACAATCTTTTAAAAGGACACAATTGCATATACAATATTCTTTTTCTTACAGTTTGAATGGGCTGTCAATTTGTAAGATGTATTCTCTCCTACCAAAACCTTTGTGTTATGTGTGAACACAATTTACCACATTTAAAGTGACCTACAATAGGTGCCAAACCCCAATGCTGTGTGATACTCTGCATGTAAGGGTGCTCCCTGACCACATGACCTTTACGTTCCCACAGCATTTAAAAGGCAAACCAGAGACGGGGTCATTAATGTCCTCAAGTAATCTCCAGTGTCCCTTTATAATATTCTGAATCTGATTGCCAACAGGATTAAATGTCACCACCATGATTAATCATTCAGTTTCCAATTGCTTAGATCTGGAAGCGAGTATGGTCTCTCTGGGTAAAACCAAGCTCTTTTAAGAGCAGTTTGAAGGATTCTACTAGGATAACCCCTCTCCAGGAGCTCGATTCTTAATAGAGACACTTTTTTAAAGTAGTCCTCTTTGTTCCTGCAGCTTCTGTGGATAAGCAGAAACTGCCCAAAGGACAATTATCCTGTTGAGCCCTGGGTTGGTAGCTACTGTATAGTAGCAGGGAATTCCTGACAGTGGGCTTACGGTACAAGGTGGTCAACACAATGCCATCCTTGTGTTTTACTAACAAAACCAGATTGTTTATTTTAGTGTTACTATGGCTGCATGTAAACCTGAGAAGCGTGCTTTGGGCATTCAGTAAATGATTCCAATTCCTCATTCGATCCATGCCATAAACACATAAATCTATATAACGGCGCCAGACCCTGGTGTTATCCCGATATGGATTCTCTGGCCTGTGGAGTGGGCCTCAAATTCCACTACATAAAGGTTAGCTATGTCCAGTGCAAAACATGCACCCATTGCCATACTTTTAGTTTGAAAGTAGAACTCATTTTTGAACATATTTTGTTTTAATACCATTTAAGATAGCTGAATTATGAACTTGACCCAGACCGATAAGCGTGTTGAGCATAGCTGATTATAGACATAAAAGGTCCCTAGTTAGGACCAGTTTGACCCGCCCGCCCACTGTGGTCTTAATACATAGGCCCCTGGTTACAACCTTAAATGTCTCCCTTTCTATCAAAGGTGAGAATGTATCAATATGATCTTGAAGTGTGTGTTGAAAAGCTACATCTTGAAATAAACTCACTTGCCAACACCAAATCAGAATAGGGCTCTAAGCCGTCCCCCCCAGCTTAATGTCATATTCAGTGGATTGAGGTCAGAGATATTCCTTGAGAGATAAGAGTTAGATTAAACGAGTGTGTGAATCTCAGGAGTGTATACAAATCTGTCCAGGCTGGAGTGAAGTTTATATACAGGACAATAAAAGAAGTAGTCTTGGGCCAAAGAATTATGTACATGGCATGTATCTCCTAAGGTCCTGCCCTCTCAACCACCGAAGGAAGACGTCCGCATTATGAACTACTGGGGAAGTGGAGGGCTGGATAAGTCTAAGGAAACATCTAACAATTGAAATCTCCTCCCCACACCCCAATGTTTTAAGGCAAATACAATCCGGAGCACACAATGTACATGTTGCATCTGCATACTAACAAAAGGATTACATAATGGCCTATCACCAAACCCTAATTGGAACACTAATCAGACAATGTAGCCATCACTGAAATGCGATGGCCTTGATGGACAGCCCATTTAAGCGACTGCAAACCAAGCAAAATGCATAAAATCCTCTGTCTGAAGGGGCATAGCCAAAACCAATGGTTTCTCGGTTCTAATTCATTTGAATTTTTTTGAAGAATTGGTAACATGGAGGTGCCAAAAAAAGTTGTCTGTAGCCATATCCCAAAAAAGAAAAAAAACAGGCGAGTTATCCATCACTTCAGGAAATCACGTGATATTTCCTACTAATCTTAATGCTTCACTCCATTTCAATCAATCAAGATTTATACAGCGCAGGTAATCACAGAATAGGGTATCCAGGCCCTTGCAGGTCCCAGAGGCTTAGTCGAAAAGCCAGGTCTTGAGGGCCATTCGGAATTCCAGAAGTGAGGTGATGGTCCAGAGGTGCATGTGGTCTTCCATGTCTTTGCTGCGATGTGGGAGAAGGAGTGTCCTTCACTTCTGCTTCAGTAGATGCGGGGAGTATGGGCGAGTGAAAAGGAGGCAGAGCGTAGTCTTCGACGGTTGGTGGAAGTTCACGAGGTGATTAATGTATGCGGGTCCATGGTCATGTAGAGACTTGTGTGCTTGGGTCAGCAGCTTGACTTGGCATCTCTTCCGCATGGGGAGCCAGTGGAGTTGCCTGAGGAGGGGTGTGATGTGTGTTTGTCGGGGCAGGCCGAGAAGGAGTCTGGGGGCGGCATTCTGTATGGTCTGAAGTCTCTGTAGGAGGTGTGGGGCCATTCCTACATAGACAACGTCGCCATAGTCTAGTCAGCTGGTGATAAGGGCCTGTGTCGGGATGCGTCTCATGTGTAGGGGTAGCCACTTGAAGATCTTACCCAGCATACGCAGAGAGAGGAAGCAGATGGATAAGACGACGTTGACCTGTGATTTTATTGTGAGCTTGTCAGTGATGATTCCGGGGTTTCTAGCATGGTCGGAGGGAGTAGGTGCGGGTCCTGGGTCTGATGGCCACCAGGAGTCGTTCCATGTGTTGCTGCTGTTGCCAAAGATCAGTACTTCTGTCTTGTCTGTAGTCAGCTGCAGGCAGTTGTTCTTCATCCAGTCGGCGACGTTTTGTCATGCAGCTGGGAAGTTGGTTCTGGTGGCGTCATCAGTGAGTGGGAGGATAAGTTGGGTGTCGTCTGCGTAGGAAATTATGTTGAGACCGTGGGATCTGACGATGTTAGCCAGAAGGGTCATATATGCGTTGAAGAGCGTGGGCTGAGGGATGAGCCCCAGGGGACACTGCAGGTGATCTCCTTGGGTTCAAAGGTGAAAGGTGGGAGGTGGATCCTCTGGCTTCTTCCGGTGAGGAAGGAGGCGATCCATCTCAGCGCATACCCCTGGATGCCAATGTGGTGTAGTCTTTCAAGCAGCGAGTGGTGGGATACGTAGTCGAAGGCTGCCGAGAGGTCGAGGAGGATCAAAGGTGCTGTTTCTCCTTGATCGAGAAGGGTTTGGATGTCGTCAGTGGCTGTGATTGGGGCGGTTTCAGTGCTGTGATTGCCGTGGAAGCCGGACTGGGAGGCGTCGAGTAGCTGGTTCTGCTCTGGATGCATCACAAGTTGATTGTCGAAGATCTATTCAAGTACCTTCACTGGGAATGGGAGCAGGGAGATTGGCGAGTAGTTTGAGTTCGCTGGGGTCGGCTGAGGTTTTTTTTGAGTAGTGGTCTGACTTTGGCATGTTTCCAGGCGTCGGGAATGTTGTGGTGGTGTTAGAAGTTGAGTAGGGTGGTGAGTTCCTAGCCGATCCTTTGGTTTCCGAGATTGAAGATGTGGTGCAGGCATGGGTCTCTGGGAGCTCCCCAGTGTATGGATTTCATGGTGGTGGTGGTGGTGTCCTGGTTGGAGAGGATGTTCCAGGAGCTCAGTGTGTGGTGGCGCATATGTCCAGGAAGTCCGTAGGTGTGGGTTGGGGTTCGTAGTTTCTGTATATGGTTGCAATCTTGTTGTTGAAGAAGTGGACGAGGTTGTCACACAGTTCCTGTTAGGGTATGATGTTTTCGCTGGCAGCCGGGTTGGAGAATTCCTTAACGATGTTGAAAAGTTCCTTGGTGTTGCTGGCGCTGGTTTTGATGCGTACAGCAAGGGCTGTCTTCTTTGTTGCCCTCAGCAGGCAGTGGTAGAGGTTGAGATAGCTCTTGAAGGCTGCCCTGTCGGAGGTGTCCTTGCTGGTACGCCATCTCCTCTCCAACTATTTTCTGTCCAGTTTTGCTGTTCAGAGTTCTTGGGTGTACCAGCTGTTTGTTTTGAGGATTTTCTCTGAATGTTGCGCTTGATGGGGACGGCACTCTCTGCACAACTGGTGATCCAGTCGGTCCCCTGTTCGAGGTTTGTGGCGGAAGGAGGATTGAAGGTGCGGAGGGCTTTCGCCCAGCTGGTCTCAGATTTTGTTACACCTGCGGTGGGGGAGGGAGGGTGGAGCGAGGGGCATTGGTCATCTTGCGGGTGGCGGTGCAGAGCTGGACATGCACAGTATAGTATAGCAATGAAAACAAGAGCATCAACACGATATATAAAGCACAGAAATATTTAGATACCGCAATATCTTTCTTGTTCTCTTTGTTGGAATATGGCGGACCACAATAATTCCTCGTTAAGGAATGATTCACTGCATTTGAAAGATAGGGGTTGCCAACCATTCAGTCAGTGTGGATTGAGTTTGATGATTAGGGGAAGCCACATGATATTTTGTTTTTATAGAGGGTACTTATTTTAAGATGGAGGGCTGCAAGGAAAAGAGATGGTAACCGTGATGAAATCACAGTATGATCTGCTGAGTGGGAAGAAGTGACAGTTGTACACAAAACCATGGACATAGAGTATATAATTTTATAAGATGCTGCAGGAGAGGGATTGGCAGTGAATTATTGGGATAAGAAGCAACAAATTAACATTTTACTTCTCACTCATCCATTGATAAATAGTTGCTGGTGCTGCAACTAAAAGGTACTGCTCACTCTGCTGACTGCCTTGAAAAATGAAAACTATTGCGCTTTCCACTTGGCCACCCATGAAACAACTTTCCCCCAAAAGTAACATTCTTTCTGAATAGCATAGGGAAAGTAAAATATACCTGAAGGCTTTTCAAATCAGACAACACAGGCTTCTTAAGATTTATATTAAAAAGATTACTAGCAAAGTGAGGAAGACAGCAATGTGATTTGTCAATACCAGCAATTTACTAGCGTTTCCTCCCCGCAAGGAGAACAGGAATGACTAAGCTGTACCTTTTAATCAACTTTTACATCGCTTTGTCGTTCTATTTAGTTATCAAACTGTGACCTGGCATTTTTCAATAGGTCTTTTTAAACCTAATCGAAATACATTGCTGGCCTGAAGGTGTGAGGGATTACCTGGCACGAGGAAGGACAGCGTCAAGACGCGGAAGTGGGCACATAATGCTGCACTACTATCCAATTGTGGGAGGGGATAAGGAATAGGGAACGCAATGTCATTTCAAGGGTTGTTGGCATAACAAAATAAAAATCAAAGCCAGGAATCAGAGAAGAAACTTGGTATGTACAGGAGGGAACCAGATGGTGAGCAGAGGAAGTGAATAAGGAAATGAAGCTGAATACCACAGAGATTAGCAGGCAAACATCAGGACTCACTTATATAGAAGAGTAGTAGAGAAATTGGAGCATGTGCAAGGTCTGGGAGCAGAACCCTGCTCCTAGAATAAATTAAGATATTTTCAGTAAGCTGTGTCTCTACATGTGCTCAGTAATGTGTACTTCAAGACAGCAGCGATGAACTACTAGCACAGTCAAGCCGAAATTCCTGGCCCCACTGCTGCTTAAGGAAGAGAAAAAAGGGGTCAGGAGTTATAAGAATGAAGAAGCTAGAACAAATTGAAAACAGAACAAAACAAACTTTATCACAAAAACAAAGCACCAAACGTTGAAAATAAACAAATGTTAACAAGGTATACACATTTGGCCCTGTATTCGGAAGCCTTTTGTAAACCTAAAATCACAATCGTAAAATGTGAGGATTAGAGGAATGTCACACTGGTGAGGTGGACTTATGAATGGGGAAATTCCATATGTATATCTCAGTTGCTGCATTTGCAGGTTTAGGGTGAGGGGTAGGGGGATTTGGGGCATTCCTGGGTAAGGCAGCCTTGCAAAAGTAGGTGAAGACCGCCTATCAATAAATATGTAGGTATTCACATACGTAAACAGCTGAGACACCATGTAGAAACAAACAACCTATATGATCTCTTCCTTCAAGATTTTAGATCTGGTCGAGTACTGCTTGCCCGATCTGTCAGATTGTGCCACACATGCCCCGATGAGCACTTACAGATTCTGGCAGAAGCAAAAGCAACAAGGAGTGAATTTGTCTGTCTGCTCCGTACAGTTAGATTTGTAAGGGTGACTCCGCGTTTCCAGCTAAGAGGTGTCCATGCAAGCCCATCAAATGGGATCAAAGTGGTGTACCCAACGGAGAACATCATGTGCCCTCAGGAGAATGAGGGCAGGGCCCGACATGACTGACAGTACAATGAAGAAAGTGATTGGTTAAGATTCAGCTGCCAAATAACAGTGCATGCCAACCCCCCAAAATATATATATATATATATATATATATATATATATATATATATATAAAATAGTTGTTGGTGGTGTAAGGAGTCATTGTGCAAGCATATCCCATGCTGTCGGGCTCTGGCTCTGAAACTACGGTTGGGTGATGGCAGGGGGACGGGGTCCTCCTGTAAGTCTGGCAGAAAAACAGACATATTCAGAGAAAGCAAAGGACACCGCGAGGGTCAGCATTAGGCTGACATGTGTAGAGATGGTGATCTACCAGGTTACTCATGGGCTCTTCAGCTTTTAGTTTGGGCCGGTGATGACTGAGAATTGCAGAAAGCCAGACCGAAAAAAGCTCCAGGGAGGCGATGCACGGCAAATTGAAACAGTTGTGCTACCAACCAGCCCTGGAGAGGACAGGACAAGCTTGGTTCCAAATATGGCGGCAGGATCATCTGAGTCTCACTAACCAAGACATTCACTGGAAATCCTGGACAGTGGTGGGATTTACAGTGAAGGGAGGGAAGTCCAGTCTACTCACTGCATCAGAGACTCAACTGTTGGGTCTGCCAACATGGAGGACGAGAACTAAAGAACTCCGAGGATTCACAAGGAGGGTGGAGGTGAGGAGTACCAGGGTGAATCCTGTGAATGGAATAATCTAGATCCTCATTTTTCCATGGTTAGGATGATGTGGAGTGAGTGTTGCACCCTGTTTGATTGCTTCAGTGTCCCTTAACACTGGCACTCATGAGGCTGTGGTGTTGACACTGTAAATATGTTGTAACACTTGTAGCAAGGTGTTTTCCCCCTTCTGTAATAATGAATACAACGAAGATGGGAGAATGGCATTCAGCGATCTGCTCAACTGCTTATCGATTTTTCGATTCTTTGATTTTTTAGGTTTTGTTGAAATATTGTGGTTCAGGCTACATATGATGATCACGGTGTCTCCATATAATGGGGCCTGTTTTCGTAACTTTGTAAGCTTATGCAGATTGATTTCCAACATTTGAGCGCGGGATCGCGCTCCTCTAGTTTACCATGAATAAGGCCTGCACATGTAACATTGCAGATTTATGCAGACGATCCACATGAGGATCACAGTGGCCCGTTTCTGTCACTAATGAATCAACTGCTGACATATGCAGTTTGGTACTTAACAACTGAGCGCGTGATCGCGCTCCCCTGATGTGTATATTTATTACTTCAGGCATATGTATACCGACAGCGACCACCTTCGCGCTTTCTTCAGTTACCATGCTGCAGGCTCCCGTCGCGCTGTCCTGCACGTGTTGGTTACCAAGGTAACCCCTTGGTTCCGCGTTCCGAGCGTGCCTGACGTGCACGGCGCCGGCACTGAAGTCTTTAAATTTCTATTGTATTCTGAACGGCCCTCCGTTGAGAGTGGACGTGTCTGACATCAACTCCGTGCGAGTGCCGGAGGTAAGGATCTAGTACTAAAACGAGCATAGATCCGTCTTTTGGAGATAACGCGGTTGCTGCGTTATTTTTATTTTAATAATTTCGTTTTATTTTGCATTTTTTGCAGTAGTCAAGGCCAGCGCTGCGAGTTTAAATAACACAAATGGCTTTTGGGCATCTGTTAAAAATATGAGAACTATGGGCCAGAATTTAACTCCTCTAAGCTGTAATATAACCTGCGAAGCTTGGGTAGCACATTTTTCAAAAATATATACAGCTTCTACTCAGAATGAGGCCCATATAGATCTTCACGTTGCTTCAAGAGTCCAGATATCGATAGCTGAAGATGAGGACGCTATTGATCAAAGTCTAGATAACAAGGCCCCTGGCCCGGATGGGCTTTATATTGATCTTATCAAGCATAAACCGGAGTTTTGGGCACCGCTTTTACTCAATGTTTTTAACAATCTAACAAATTCTCATATCCCCAGCACATGGTCAACTAGCATTATAGTCCCGATTTTTAAAAAGGGGGACAGGTCCAACCCTAGCTGTTACAGACCGATCTCTTTGATCGACAACACACTCAAGATACTTGGGCAGGTATTATTTAATAAAATTAGGAGTTGGGCTGAGGATGAAAGTATCTTAGATAAATGTGTTAGGTTTCAAAAGCAAATTGGGAACTGTAGAGCAATGCCTTAATCTAAATTTGATTATTGGTAAATACACGATAGCTCGACAGTCCCCAATTTACCTGGCCTTCATGGATCTCACCTCAGCATTTGATTTTGTAAATAGATCGCGTCTTTGGCTATGTCTTTTAAATTACGGGCTGGACGCGGCCTTAGTACACTTTTTGGCTTACTTACATAGGGATCTGGGGGCTAAGGTGAGGATCAGTAGGGACTGGGCAGTATCAGGGAACATCGTGATTGGCAGAGGGGTCAGGCAGTGATGCGTACTGGCCCCTCTGCTTTTTATCCTATATATTAATGAGCTGAATAATGAGTTGTCCAAATTGACTAAGGACGTCCCGATGATCAATGGCAACAAGCTACCCGCCCTATTGTATGCGGTCCTAATGGGCTGCACACCCAATGCATTGCGTATCTTAGTTGAGGGTTTTGTAGATTTTATAAATAAGCTGGACCTTTGCACGAATTTTTAAAAAATCATTTTTAATGAGTTGCGGCCCCAAAAAATATTCTGTTAATGTAATCAATTCTGGGTCCGAAAAACGTATGCACACGCACTTTCCATATCTGGGCTTGGTATTTTCAGACAATGGTTCTTGGGCTACCCATTTGGCACATAGCAGGAGTAAACTTTTAAAGGCTACCAACTCGATTCTGTGCCTCCCCCAACCGAGAAGAACTGAGGTACTGTTACCCCTACTGAAAATATACAAAACTCAGTGTCTACCTACCGCAACATATGGAGCGGAAATTTGGGGCCACGCGAACTGTAACAGCATCCAGGTAGAAGAAAATAGATTTTGTCGGAGAATTTTGGGGGCACCGATTTATTCTTCTTCCTTTGTTTGCCATCATGAGTTAAATTTACCCTTTATTGAGGATTATATCAGGATACGTCCAGTCATTTTCTGGATAAAAGTATGGCAAAATCCAGCAGCCACGTTAACTAGAGACATCATAGTTGATTGCCTTAATTGTGACAAGGGTAGCGATATACCATAGTTGGCGGCTGTCAAGGCTAGCCTGACCATTGCAGATCTGCCACACATTTTTACAGACCCAGGTAATATGGCAGGCATTAATAAAAAGATTATCCATGGGGCCTTGTACAAATACTATGGCGACTTGAGACGTAAGCAAGAAATTTTGAAATCCTCAGTCGCTCGGTATATAACTATGGTGGATGCCGATGGCCCCCCCACAAAACTTCCAGCCAGTTATCTTTTAAAAGTGACTAACCGCTGGGAACGAAGCTTGCTCTTTCGTCTTAGGGCTGGCACTTTAAAATATCTACTTTGCTTCCCCTTAGGCTTCAATACTAACCTTGAGCTAATGCCATGCCCTTGTGGGAACCGTGGCAACCAATCTATGCTACACTTTTTATTTTTCTGTAATTTTTATCAAATATATAGCAAGCAGCTGCTGATCCCTTTCTTTAAGGCTTCGGCTTACTGATTTTAAGGTGGCATACAGGGATATTGTCATGCTCAATGGGGAAAACGTAACCCTCCGTGTTAGCACTTTCCTGAGACTGGCTGTTCGCTCTCGCGTCTCTATGAGCACAATATAAACAGTTTTGATTGTATGCCCGATATTTGACTGGGCCGCATAATTTTATTGTACGTATTTTTATTGCATTATGTTACGTGTTAAAGTGTCTGCATTTTAATATTTAGATTTTAAGTATTATATTATTACTACCTCCGATCCAATGATTTAAATTATAGGCCCATGATGAATTTGCTGCACTGACCTTTTGCACTATGTATATATTTTTGTGTATTTATAGCTACGCGTTTATTGCACTCATTGTTTCTAATTTCTTATTTATGTATGTACCGTTTGATTGTTGTGCTGGTATTTCTTTTTTTATTCTGCACTTTCATGGATATCTTTTGTATCCGAATAAAGACTGAATTGAGAATATATATATATATATATATATATATATATATATATATTCCATGTACAACTAGAGCTCTTTGTATATGTATACGATTCATTTTGGGTAATTATGAATTGTGGTTGCTTATCGAGACTAATGACTGTCAGTAGCTTTCTAAGGCTCTTGAAATTTGTATCCGAGTGTACTGGATTATATGAGTATGTCAAATTATCTGTAAATCGTCAAAATTTCCCTTTGCAATCATGTAAATGTGTAACATACGGTTTTTGATTAATATGTTCTGGATCGAGGTTCACTGATCTGACTGTACAGAACTGAATTTCATGTGAGTTTACAAGTCAATTCATTAATATTCCTTTATTGTAATAGACATATTGAATATTACGCCTTTATTGATTTTTTGTTGAAATATTGTGTTCCAGGCGACATATGAGGATCACGGTGTCTCCACCAAATGAGGCCTGCTTTCGTAATTTTGTAGGCTCATGTAGATCGATTTCCAAGCAATTGAGCGCGGGATCGCGCTCTTCTAATTTGCCGAGAATAAGGCCTACACATGTAACTTTGCAGACTTATGCAGTCGATCCACATGAGGATCACAGCGGGCCGTTTTTGTCACCAAGGAATCATACTGCTGGCATATGTAGTCTGATATTTGACAACTGAGCGCGTGATCGCAATCTCCCGAATGGTCAAAAATGAGGCCTTTATAAGTAATACTGCAGTCATATGTACATTGACAGATTTTTTGATTCTTTGATTTTTTAGGTTTTGTTGAAATATTGTGGTTCAGGCTACATATGATGATTACGGTGTCTCCATATAATGAGGCCTGTTTTCGTAACTATGTAAGCTTATGCAGATTGATTTCCAACATTTGAGCGCGGGATCGCGCTCCTCTATTTTACCATGAATAAGGCCTGCACATGTAACATTGCAGATTTATGCAGACGATCCACATGAGGATCACAGTGGCCCGTTTCTGTCACTAATGAATCAACTGCTGACATATGCAGTTTGGTACTTAACAACTGAGCGCGTGATCGCGCTCCCCTGAGTGTATATTTATTACTTCAGGCATATGTATACCGACAGCGACCACCTTCGCGCTTTCTTCAGTTACCATGCTGCAGGCTCCCGTCGCGCTGTCCGGCACGTGTTGGTTACCAAGGTAACCCCTTGGTTCCACGTTCAGAGCGTGCCTGACGTGCACGTCGGCGGCGCCGGCACTGAAGTCTTTAAATTTCTATTGTATTCTGAACGGCCCTCCGTTGAGAGTGGACGTGTCTGACATCGACTCCGAGCGAGTGCCAGAGGTAAGGATCTAGTACTAAAACTAGCATAGATCAGTCTTTTGGAGATAACGCGGTTGCTGCGTTATTTTTTATTTTAATAATTTCGTTTTATTTTGCAGTAGTCAAGGCAGCAATCCAGCGCCTGACGTAATTTGATAAACGGGCAGAGCAACATTTAAGCGCCTGTTAGAGTTTGGCACACCTGATTGATTGGTAACTTTTGGACAGTCGGTCCTATAATCAAATAAGGATTTCCTCTCCGAGCATAGACGCCGGAGGTAAGCTGTACCAACGTTTGAGGTGCTCTTTGTTTAGATATACCACCTCGTGGGGTTCTTTTCAATCACATTATGCTTTTATGCTTGGCCCTCATTAGGTAACCCTTGGAAATGGAGGAGGTGCTCCTCGTTTATTGTCAAGATGTCATAATTTGCGATCATTTCACTACAGAAACACCGACGCTTTTTGGTGAGTCTTCATACCGCCTTTAGTAATTCCATGAATTGACCTACACAATACCCAATAACGATAGGGTCTTTTTATACCTTTTGCAGAACTCGCAGGGAGCACACAGTGCCCCTCCCTTTTATACTTCCTCTTAACGAAAATCTGCCAAAACCAAACTGCTCAGTTTGAAGAACGCGGTGAGCAATAATTAGTCTTGTGTTGTATTTTAGAATTAGATTAATTCAACACATTCTTTTTCTTCCTCATCACCCCCTAAATAGATTTTATCTTTTTGTATGCAGGCATCACACATTTGGGTTCCTAGTCCTGATGAAGACCCCGTAGCGATGATTTTCATTCTTACACTTCTTTAAGGGGTCGAAACATCGACGTGTTTGAAACACAAAACGTCATAGTCCAGCCAAACTTGGAATTGATTACGTTCTTACGTTTAGCTAGGAAAGACTCATAAGAGGATGAAGTTGTATCTAATTGTGTTATATGTAAATCAATTTATATATCTTTTTTGTTAATTTAAATGTATTGTGGCTCATGTATATAATTGTTTGTACCCTTGTATTTTAGTTTCATTTTTTCTGTTTGTATGTATAATAATCTATGAATAGTCTTTTGTGTGTCTATATGTCATGCCTTACACAATTTAATATATATGAATTTTTCACATTTCACTAATTTGTAGTGATTTTTTGTTTGTGATGAGTTTGAAGAAATTAGTTGATTTCGATTTCATTAAATGCAAATCGCCCATTGGTGGGTATGGAAAAGAAAAAGGGTTTTGTGAAGATAGCAGCAGAACCACTGTTCGTTTACTGTAATTATCCCCAGGTTTTGTGTGTAACTGGGTAACCCCATTGATATTAATGGCCTCTTCAAATCTATGCCTTGACTGCAGGGTCTGGTGCCCGAACCAGTGGCCCGGCTGAAGGAAAGAAACCCGGGGGGGGAAGCGCCTTGGTGGAGCCAGACCCCGACCTGGGCCCTGATCCCGCGCTCTAATCGATCACCAATACTCCCTGAGAGGGCGGAATTGGACGGGCTGACAACCGGAAGCTTACTGGGGCCCCAGAAATTCTTCTACCGCCTTGTTTTCGTACCACCACCCACTGGGCACAGTGGGGCAGACCCCCGGCCACCGGGCCTGAACGCTCCCCTCTCCCACCCATAATCCAAGGCCATAGGGTGCACCTCTCTTCTCTGGACGCGCCAGGCCGCACCCTGAGGTACCGGGAACATGTGGGGTGGACACCCAGTCTTCGCCATGGGGAAAGATCGGGGACCTAAGCCTCCCCCAACGTAGACCAAGATGGACCAATATACGAATACCGAAACGGGGGCAGCGAGCGGGCCCACAGAGAAATCCACCCCGCTGCGGCTGACCTCAATACAATTCTGCAAGCAATCAGCGCCTCACAAACCTCGGTTGAAAACAAAATTGTTGAAGTCCAGGTAGACCGGGCTCTCCTCCGACATGACCTCCGCAACACGACGGCCCGGATTAAAGAGTCTGAATCCCATATTTACACAGTTGAAGACGACGTTCACCAACTAAAAGAATAAGTCGCAAGTCTGCAAACCCACACCAAGGAGCTGCAAAAAAAAAAAAAAGAGCAGAAGGTGCCGAAAACAGATCGATGCGTAATAACCTCCGCCTAGTGGGATTCCCGGAGGGATCAGAACAGGGGCAAATGAGCAACTTCATTGAGCAGTGGATAAGATCCTGGATGCCCAAGGACTCCCTCTCCACATGGTTCGGGATCGAACGGGCCCACCGCTCTCTGGCTCCAAGACCCCCACCTGGAGCACCACACAGGCCCATCATCGCCAGGATCCTTAATTTCAAGGATAGAGACTCCATCCTAAACAAAGCATGCAACCAAAAATCTCTGACATACCAAGGCCAACCAATAATGATCTTCCCAGATTACACACGGGAGGTCCAGACTCAAAGGCGATCATTTGTTGAGGTGAAACAAACTGCGCGCTCTGAACATCTAGTACAGGTTGCTCTTTCCAGCTCGCCTTCGAGTGGTGTTCCAGAATAGAACTAAATTTTTGGGATTCCCCAGAGGCGGCCTGGACCTGGCTGACCAAGGAACGCTCCCTAAGAGCAAACGCCCTGGCTTCGTCCTCCGGGTCCCTTGCCGGAGGTGCCCAGACGGGATCGCCCAAACCAAGTAGAAGACGCACACATTCCCGCAGGGGACAGGGAGTGCGCCGGGCCAGATCAGACTCGCCCACGAGCCCCGGACTGCATCCTAGAGACCGAGCACCACTGAACAGCTCCCGCTCGGTACCTGGACACACCTCGCCCAAAACCCCTCACATGGACTCGGCTGACTCCGACCTTTCTCGAAGTCCAGCACTCCTGGGATGATTACCTCAGCCAACTGCGGACCACCCAAAGACACATTGCATGAGACACTTTCAAGTAGACGCTTCTCACTGCAATTCATAGTTCTTCCTTGCTGCAACAATAAGTATCCTTATGTAAGATGGGGTCCTCCACGCAACTCCAAACCCAAGCGTTCTAATTTGGTTTCTCACCTTTGTTCACTTGGGGCAACAGATGCTTCTGTTCTCGAAGTATAGGGTGGGAGGAGGGGGTAGGGAAGGAGGGGGGACAGTTGTCCAGAGTTTCAGTTATTGTACTATGTTCACCACACCAGCATTCCTACTCAACAGCAAGACAATCGCACGTACTATCCACAATATGGAAATGTACCTATAATCCTGCAGCCTGCATACAGCGTAGTAAACTCTGCACCCAACCAAAGTCATGCATGCCTCCATTTACACCCTTATCCACTGTGACCAACACATGTAATAGCGGGGATCCACTCCGCATACTATCATGGAATGTCAATGGGTTACTAGATAGAGTTAAACGTACCGCAGTCCTGCGATATGCCCAACACCAAGCATCCAATATATTACTTCAAGAAACTCATCTTATGGGCAACAACTGCTCCTTTCTGGCACGATACGGCTATGACAGGGCTTGGCACTCAGTGTTTACCCGGGGATCACGAGGCATGGCAATCCTCATGCAGCGCAATCTTCCCTTTGTACTCACAATGGCCACTAATGACCCCCAGGGATGCTTCATGGCCCTAAGAGGAACTATAGGAGGAAACACTCTTAACTTAGTCTCCATATGCCAGTCTTATGCCACCGACATCCCGCCCCAAAGACATATGGGGACCACTGAGGGCACACCTGGACGCAGCTAAGCAGGCTTCCAGCACACAGGCAGATAAAGGCATAGTGCCGGAGGGAGTGGGCTGAGGGGGAAGGTGCTGGCCACGCAGCTGCACGACACGGCGTGGCGGGACCACGATGCGAGACCACTGCTCAGGGTGTTTGCAATACATTGACTGCCTTAGCATTACAGCTCGGAGTGAGACCATGGGTGGAGGTGGGGGGAGGGTTGGGAACTGATGGTTGCTGGATGTTGCCACTGTACTGGTCGATATATTGTCCATTATTGTACCATAAATGTCAGGCACGATTTGTTTGGGTTGTGAAGAGACTATATGCAATGCAATGTGAATTTTCTCCTTTATTTGAAAAATAAAGTGTTATAAAAAAAAACATAGTCTCCATATATTCCCCCCAATCGCTGCTTACTTCGACCCTAAAGCGCACCACAGACCTTATTGCCTCTTTACCCCCAGGGTTGACAATAATTGGAGGCGACTTCAACGCGGTTATGCACCCAGACCTCAACACCACAAGCGCCCCATCCGACACAAGATCCACTCACGCTAAACTCCTAACAAGTTGGGCAAGCACCCTAGGCATCTGCAACACTTGGAGGATCTGGCCTCCCCATAGCAAACAATTCACCCACACCTCTGCAGCACACCATACACACGCACGAATCGATCATATCTTTATGCCTGCACTAGACTGTCAAAAAATCAGAGATATCGCCATCCTTCCCAGAGGCATATCTGACCATTCACCCATACTTTTGAGAGTGGGAGACCCCCCTGACACACTGCTCCAGATATAGAGGATGAACACATGGTTCCTCCAGGATAGAGACTTCAAGAAAACTGTAGGAACAGAGCTTCAACAATATTTTCTCACTAACCATGATTCTGTCTCCTCCCCGGGTCCCTTGTGGGAAGCAGGCAAAGCCACTATTCGCAGCTTTGCCAAGGGCCAGCTCAAAATCAAAAGCCTAGCCCAAGACACCCAAATCACTCTCTTAGAGGCCCAAGCAACTCTCCTTGAGAACCGAGTGCCTGGACGGCAAGGCGACACACAAGAGAGGCAGCTCACGCGTTTAAGAGACGAAATCAAGCAAATCTCCATGGAGGCCGCTAAGCTACTGTGGAGATCCTCTGTAGCCAGGGTATATGGATGGGGGGACAAAAATGGGAAAATCCTACATCGACTGGCCACATACCCTATGGCTAATCGCATAATCCCAGAGATTAAGGACCCAGAAGGTACTGTTCATCGCTCGCCCCCAGCGATGGCTCAGGTCTTTGCCGCTTATTATTCTAAACTCTATTCAGAACAACGCCCTGAACTCTCCCTTTCAGAGCTAATCAGCCAGGAGCACCTCCACCTCCTTCGCCTCAGTGCAGCAGAAACAGCTGACCTTGATCTTCCTATCACCCAGTAAAGAAATCAATGACGCCATATCGCGTACCGCATCAGGTAAAACCCCAGGCCCTGATGGTCTCCCGCAGGAGTACTACGCTGCCTACCGAGAGATACTCGTTCCGCATCTCTCTGACGTATACACCGAAGCGGTCGAGAACAGCTCATTTCCACCAGAGAGAGATGCCGCCACCATTGTGGTGATCCCCAAAACACAGCCTCCCTCACCAAACTGCGCCGAATATCGCCCAATTTCCCTCATAAATACGGAGGTAAAAATATTTGCCTCTGTCCTAGCCCACCGATTGAGGCCACCCCGACCAATGTGGATTTATGCCATCTCGTAGGACCAGACACTGCCTCCGACGCCTTCATCTAGCCTTAGCAAATCGCCAATCACCAACCCCCTATTTAGCACTTCTCTTCATTGATTTCGAAAAGGCCTTTGATTCCGTAGACTGGTAGTATCTGGAGGACGTACTGGTTGAGATGGGCCTGGGCCAGCACTTCCGCAACTTGGTTAAGGTGTTATATTCCCGGCTGCAAGCACGAGTGCTCGTCAATGGGGCGCTATCGGGGCAGTTTCCCCATTAAGAGGGGGACGAGGCAAGGTTGCCCCCTCTCACCACTCCTGTTCGCCCTGGCGATGGTGCCCTTGGCATGCCTTATACGGTCAGACGACCGAATTTGGAGATGGCCATGCTCTGAAGAGGACAAAATCGCTTTATACGCGGATGATGTCTTGCCCTTTCTTGCGGAACCGGCTCAGTCCGGCCCCCACTGCCTCCGGGTGCTGCACTCCTTTGGACAGATCTCTGGCCTGCAATTAAATCCCAGTAAGTCCGTCCTGGTCCCTCACCACATATCAAGAGATTGCTTTGATTGGCAATCCACGATACCCATCAGAAGGCAATCATTCAAATATCTGGGAGGCCTTGCTCCCTGATCTTGCCTGGTCACTCAGTGTTACCCCGCTGGTGAAGAGAGCTCGAGATGACCTCCACAAGTGGCAGACACTACCGCTTAATCCCCTGGGAAGAGTCGGCCTCTTTAAAATGATGATACTCCCCAGATTCCTCTATATGATTCAAAATACCCCATTTCATTTCCAACGGACCTGGTTTAAAGAGCTGGACAGCCTGGCCACTAGATTCCTTTGGGGTCGGCAGAGACCTTGCACGGCCCTGTCCCAATGCCGGATTCCACCCTTTGTCGGGGGTATGGGCATGATCAATCTACATCTGTACTATCTGGCAACTCGCCTGCTCACGCTACATGATTGGTTTAACGGAGGCTGGTCTGACCCGGCATACAGAGTAGAGCTGAACGACCTGGGCCTGCCCAGGATTCAGGCGATGTTGTACGGGGGACCTATCCCCAGAACTCTACCTGTAGTGTCACAGGTGGTTCTCCTGGCTTGGCACGCCTCCCTGCGCCATACCCAATGGACAAGCAAATTGACCCAACATACACCGCTTTGGCAGGGTACCTGGCTCTGGGAAGTCAGCAGACTGGAGGGTTTCCGGGCCTGGGACCTCATTGGTATCTCACAGCTTGGGGGATGTATGGACAAACGACCATATGCGTCCCTTTCAGGACTTGCAGACCCGATACTCCCTACATTCCTCAGGTATCGCCAACTGCGCCATGCCCTCCACAGACACGTACCAAATGGCACCTCACTAACAGAATACAGCCCCCCTGAGGCACCAACCATGACAGGCAACTTGGGAAAAGGAGGAATCTCTCGTATTTACTGCTCCCTAACCAACAACACTCCAAATACGCTAGTCCGACTTAGGAACCAGTGGGATGGATGGGTCGGGCCTCTTGAGGAGGAAGACTGGATAGATGCATTGATGGCACCTAAAACAGTCACCACCTCAGCCAGACTACGTCTGGTCCAACTGTATTATCTACACGCTGCCTACATAACACCAAAACGTCTTCATAGCGCAGGTCTGAAACCAACCGCATCATATACACGATGCGAACAAGACCAAGCCGACTTCTTTCACGTGGTTTGGGCTTGCCCCGTCATTGCGCGATATTGGGACTCCATAGAAAAGGAGCTCACAGAGGTTCTGGGCTGGGAGGTCCCACATAATCCACTGAATATGCTCCTGGGAATCACAGATGGATTAGACGGATCCAGAACTGATAAACTATTTCTTAATACAGCCATGGTGGTGGCTAAGAGGGACATTGCTGCCAGCTGTATAAACCCTGTCCCGCCTAGTATATCGAAATGGCGCAGAGGGGTGGACTGGTGCGCAGCACAGGAGAAGCCTATGTATGAGGCCAGAGGGTGTCCGCCAAACACTGCAAGGTTTGGTGCTAATGGCTGGGTCAGATAGAATAAAAGCATCTCACTTCAGGAAATGTATGCACTATGTGGGATTCTATGAGATCGTGTATTGCAAGTACACATTTTTTGTACATGTAACATGGCGACGTCCTGTAACTGCTGTAATATGCTGCATTTGATTACTGCTGGTATTTTCTTGTTTTTAAAAACCAATAAAATTGATCAAAAAAAACAAATGCAGACAAGGCGGTACCAAGGAAGGACTTACACGCCTATTAGGAATCAGAAGCCAGCATTTACGAAGGACAATGACACAAGCCAATGACATGAATGGACAGTGGGAGGGGCTTCCAGTGCATACTCTAATACAGCATGCCTTGCAGAGCGAGCAGTGCATGCGCGCTGCCGCTAGGCTTGACCTAAAAACGGAGCAGGACAAGCAACATTTTTGTAGTATTGCCGGTCAAAAGAAAAGGGCTTCTTCAGAAGTTAAATATATAGGCAACCCATCACCTAAAGCACTCCATTTATTGGGAATGTAATCTCCCATTAAAACATGTACAATCAGTTTGTACCACAGGAAAATAAACTAAGAATGTAGGCAGTTACTACGTTTTGCTAAATGACTGTCATCTATACTTTTGTATGCTTTAAGAATGTAGGATAATTGTACTTGGGGAGTGACTATGCGTAAGCTGAATATATAGGATATAAATAAATTAACCAATGTAAAGATATCCATTAGCCCATCTCTACTTATATGAAAAATGCAACTCTTCAGAGCAAACGGAAGTAATGCTTAAATTAAATTATTTTTTAACACAAGCATCCATTTCAACAAACGACAAAGTGTAAGCATAATTCTAGATAAGAGAAAGAATTTCAACTTTGATTTAAGTTGTGGATATCTATGTAGAGCACTACAAGCAAGCTCTCTAGAAGGTGTTCCTGGAAGATGGAGATAGTAAATTTGTAAAATGCTTTTATCTCGTTGCACAAATCCCATTAAACATAATGTGGGCAAACCATTAGTAGACAGCAATATTCTAAACACAATGTACTACAGCGAGCAAATAACATGTTGCTTTCTAAATGCACACACACTGTACTTGACAGGCAATTAAATCGTGATCTGCTCTGCCAGACCAAATGCTAAAAAACAGGAATCACTTGCTAAACCCTCAACAAGCCAAAGATCTTCAATGGTCATGTGTAAACTAGCAGTGTATAATAGAGGTACGACTGCCTCTGCGGTTCTGTGTGGCAGGCTGTGTCTGTACAATCAATGATGTTACACAGACTGCAACAAGGAGGAGTACACCACATCCTAAGAAGGAATAGGAACTTAGCTCAGCAAGTTTCTAGGAGGTTATCAAAAATTTTAAAATGTTTCAGTTCTGTTTTTTCGAAAACGGTGGCTTCTATGTCCGTACAATACTCACATACTAAGTGAGTCACCCATAGAACAACTCACACACCTAGACACTCACCCATACATTCAATCACACAGCCACTTACTCGAACAGTTACACACACTCCCACTTACTTACTCGTAGAAATAGTAACACGTAGTCACTCACCTATGCAGTCACTGACAGAAGCATGCACTCATCCACATAGCTGCACTCACATTCACTCACGCATACTGTCACTCATGTACCCAGGCACTCATCTATACTGCCTTTCACATACCCAGTTACTCACCCATACTGACAAGCACTTAATCACCGACGCAGCCATACAGACACTCACTCACCCATACAGCTTCACACACGCAGTCACTCATACATACAGACACCAACTCATCCATACAGGCAGTCACACACCTCCTCACCCACACACAGTTACCCAGACAACCATAGAGGTAGTCAGACAACTAATCAATCACCATATAGCCATTCACTTACCCACTACCACACTCAAAACACCCACTTAGACATCTGAAAGACAGATACAAGCATTCACATGACCAGTCACTCACCCATACATTCACTGAGACACCTAATCCCTCACTTATACAGTTGGTCACGCGCCCACTGAATCATCCATAGTCACTCATACACCCACTGATTCACCAATACACTTTGGTATATATATTTAACACTTAAACTTTTTTTAAACTCTGTCACTGGATGATGTCATCACTGATGTCATTTGAGATATGTGATGTCATCAATGAGGTCACTGACCTTGTCATGAGTGATGTAATATGTGAGGTCATAAGCAGTGCATTGCGGGGGCGACAGTTATAGTTAACTCGGGTAACTATAACGGCTGAATTTCTGGTTTTGTAGGAGTAAAATCAGTTTTTTTAATGAATATATATATATATATATATATATATACACATACACACACATACTCTCATGAGGCTGCTTCTTGGCTAGTGCTTAGCAGATTTTCATGCAGAGAACAATTCATTAAGAGTTGGTCTATTTCTGTACTGTCTTGCCTTTTTTCACACCAGCAAACCCAATAAAGCGATGATCGACGCTGAACTTTGGTGCAATCAATATTTTTTTTTTAAATGTTAAGGCAAGAGGGTTCTTTTGGGTCTAAGCGATGGAGTCTCTCCTTCTTAGTAGGATAACGTGAAACAAAAAGAAGTTGGCAGTGTGATGTTCTGGCCTATAAGAAAAGGAGTAACCACCTACGGCAGAAAAAAAGGCATCTGTCCTCTCAGCCGATGTAAAAGCGACAAGAAAGGCTGGTTTCAGAGTCAACAGTAGCAATGGGCAATTCTGCAAGGGCTCAAATGTGGGACACATCCAAAAATGTCAAGACGAGATTAAGATTCCATTGTGGCATAACAAAGCGAGTGGGAGAAAAAGATGCTGTAAACCCTTTAGTAACCTAGTCACAACTGGTGACTTGAAAAAAGAAGAAGGTTGGTCTGGCAACAGCAGGAATGCCAATCTAGTTGAAATGTAACTTATCAATGCCCAGGGCAAAGCCTTTCCGGGCTAACAAAAGAACAAACAATAACATCCAACAAGGGCACAGAAAGGGGATCTATCTGAAGCATGGAACATTACGCCATAAATTTATCCCAACTGCAGGTGTAAACTGTCTTGGTAGAGGGACATCTGGCTGCCAATATGACATCACAGACCTCAGGAAGGAGATCAAACTCTCTCAACTGTCACCACTCAATCTTCAGGCATGAAGGTGGAGAGAGGACAAGTTTGGATGCAGCACTCTGCCTTGTTGCTGTGAAAGCAGGTCCTCCACGAGGGGCAGCCTGATTAGAGGTCTGATGCTCAGGTGATCCGGATACCATACTCTCTGCCCCCAATCCAGAATGACGACTTGGACCGGATCGGTCCTGTTCTACTTGAGGATTCATGGCAGGGGTTGTATCGGTGAAAAGGCGTTCAGGAGTCCCAAGGTCCACTTGAAGTGGAATGAGTCTGAGAGAGAGCCACCTTGGAAACTCCAGCATGCAGAAGTGCTGACATTGAGCACTCTCAGTGGCGGCAAACAGATCAAGCTAAGGTTCTCCGAATTCTTGGAAGAGACTTCGGGCTCCCGCAAGGTACTGCACAACCAGCAAAATGTCTTGCCACTCCAGCCAAGTCCAAAGGTGCAGAACCTCCTGGCACAAGGGGCTATTTGTTGCAATACCACATGGCAGTGGTGTTGTCCGTGAAGACTTGAACCAGCCTTCCCTTGATGGATAGAAGGAAGGCTTTCAATGCCAAGAGGATGGCCTCCATAAGGATGTATTATAAAAGAAGCTAGTTTGTCATGGTGAGTGACTGAAAACTCACTCCTCCAAATAATTGCACCCTTGCAGTCTCCCCATTTGAACCCTCCAACTGCAGAGCATACAGAACATTTGCTCACTCTACATTCTCCAGCTTCATCTCATCATCATTCGCTCAGACACCAAACAAGGATGCAACACCCCACCCTCCCCCCCGAACTAGACATTTAAATCTAAAAGATCTTTAAATCTTGCTTCACGTTTTAAAACCCTATGCACCTTTAATTTTCTTGCCCCTTCCTTATCCACCTAAAAAAAGATCTGAAGAACAATGAGTAATCCACCGTCAACATTTTCAGAACAAGCTTTGGCAAGACCAATAAGTCTGTCACTGGCTGCCAGCCTTTAGCTTTGGCAATTCTTGTTTTGTTGGATCATGGTTTTTGCAAAACATTATTGGACAAGCTGACAGGTCCTTATCAGTTGAAAAAATATAACGTCAGTTAAAAGGCAAATGTATTTTGGGTCTGCAAAGAGCACACATTACCAAAATAGTCCCTGGCATTGAAGAGAACTACTTTGATTGTTGATACAGTCTTAGTGAAAGTGCAGCATGTCTTAACTCATAGTTAATTCAGCCAATGGCTGCAAGGGTCTGGCTAACATCAGGTCTAAAAAGGTCATCAAATGCATAAACCAAGCACAGAAATCTTGTAGAAAGAGGGAGGTGAGGACTTAAATGACACCAAAAAGAGGGAGCAAATGGGTTGGATGTCAGATTGCTGTGTTTGCTCTGAAAACTGTTAGTCTCTTAAAACTAAGGCACTGCGTCTTTAAACGGAGCAGGAAAAAGCAAATATCTTCAAATCCTGTATAGGAGACAATATAATGAAGGCCCTACACCTTTCAGCACAACTTCCGTTTGCATTATACAGTTTTGATTCGGGAGAATGAGCTGGCTATACTTAGTTGTAAAATAAAATAAATAAAACAAATGATAGTACTGATGCAGAGATACAGAGTGAGTCAGGTTTCAATGGCAGGTTAGGATAGCAAAAGAGATGCCAATGTAGCTGTCTCCTAAATGGCCTGGTTATATTTCAGAGCAGCTCAGGAACTAATAAGTTTTAGTAGTACAGGGAACGCTGTTCCGGTGCCCAGCGTGTACATGTGCACTTTCCCCTGTAACCAGGAACAGCCTCGCTAGTGCCGAGTCAAAGCTTAATTAACTATTCCTAAATCCGTATTTGTAAAGCGCGAACTACTCACCCTTACGGGTCTCAAGGCGCTGGGGGCCGTCGTGGAAATTAAGTGATCTATTGCCCAGAGTCACATGGTGCTGAGCTGAGCTGCCGCCGGAACCGGGGATCGAACCGTGAACCCTGTGCTCCGAAGTCAGCTGCCCTGGCCGCTGCACCACACCTCTTCACTCTCCTGGAATAGAAGCATAGCTAGTTGTCTGGGCTTGAGCTATCTGTCCCTTGTATTAAGATAGCGATGGGTGTGTACTGATTGTCTTTAGCATAAAAGCAACTTGCATAAAAGCAAAGTTCATGCAGCTATCCTTCTGAATCCAAATAATTGACTAACCTATCCACCACTGAAATCACTTTCATATTTCACTATACTAATTCAACACTAATTATTTATGGGTTCCGGTGTAGCGTGCTACTCGCCGAAAAAGAGCTTCGACGCCTCGTCAGGGGTAATAAGCGCTAAATAAATGCAATTACAAAACAATTAAATGCAGAGATGCACATGAGGTGTAGCTGCTGTTATGAATGCGGCTCAGTGTAGAAAACAGTTGCGCTGGTTACCCATAAACAACGTCCCCAAAGTGCACTCCGGAGGGTACAAACCCTTTATGATAATATCAACGTAATAACATTCGAGTAGATTGTAGTCAATTGTATCCTTGTTTTTATTCAGTTGAAAACATAGTGAAACGTCACACTTATGTATCTTTAATCAATAAACAATGGAAAACGTCTCCATGCATCATTCTGTGTGGATATATTTGTAGGTTGCTTTGTGTGAATTTCCGATGCATTTCGGGACGGTGCCCTTCATCAGGTAAATCGTTCACAGGGAACCCGATGTCGTATCCACCTCTACGTTCAACGATGCACTTAACGAATGAGTCGGATGGCTCAGTAACGGCGTTCAAGAGTCCGTCAGTAGGTTAATGGCTCAGTTTAAGCACTCACTGCCCTTAGCACAGATGCGTCTACTGTACTCAGACCGATATGTTAACTAGCAATGGCTCAGTACTCATTCAAAACAAGTGAAAGCCTACCGAGTACTTCCGGGCATGCACGTGCCCGTGTATTAACCAAAGGCAGAACTGCACTTGAAATATCCTCAGTTCAGAGGCAGCGCATGCATCGGTGACATCAATACGCACAATGCTCCGCATGCACGTGTGCCCCATTCACACAAAACATACTAACTGGAGAGGCGCCGATGCGCTTCTAGTAAACTCAGTCTCGAGCTAGGGTGCATTTGCAATGTGCTCAGAACAGGGGCAGCGCGAGGGATGTAAGTGCAGTACTCAGCACAGAAGCAGAGCGAGCAAGGGCTGCACGTGCAATGTGCTCAATACAGGGGCAGAGCGAGCAAGGGCTGCACGCGCAATGTGCTCAATACAGGGGCAGGGCGAACAAGGGCTACACTTGCAATGTGCTCAGTACAAGGGGCAGAGCGAGCGAGGGATGTACTTGCAACGTGCTCGGTACACTGACAGCACAGGCAGTAGACGACGAGGACTCGGACAGGAAGGGACAAGCAGTGGTGATAGTACAAAGGCAGCACATGCGTTGCACTCATTACAGAAGCGGACTTGCAAATACAGTAGACAGTGCTGGTGGGCTGCACACAAGTACGGGGGTAGGGATGCACAAGCAGGACCGTCCTTGGCGCGGAAGGCGCCCTGGGCAGAACCGAATTTTGCACCCCTTAATCGTCTGCTTGTTATCCAAGTTGTAGCCTGTAACTTAAATATACAAAGAGCAAACCATTATCTCCATTAGCGTAGCAAATATGCGTTTTCTTTGTATCCTGGTACTTGTGGTCCTTTTTTTGGCGAGGAGAAACAAAACTGCAAGTACTAGAAAGCAAAGCGAAACGGTAGAACTTTTTCGCCCCAACATTTTGATAGAGATCACACTCGGACGCTTTACACGAGCCGGTACATTAGGTCAGGTTCATTTAAGCCGTTCACCAGGTCCGATGGCATAACGCCTCATCCGCCCACTTTATAAAATAACGGTAATCGAGTATCACAGTATTTGCAACAAGACCAGAAATATGTATGTTTCACGTTTAGAAAATAATAATAAGAATGTGGTTATATAGAGGTTCAGGAGCTCCAACAGAGACTTCTTCCCGGCTGTCTGCGGTCTAGTCCAACATTTTCTTCCTTGCTGCTTTTACTAAGTAAAATTTGTCAGGGAGGAGCTGGGGGCTATTGTATTCAGGGCAAGCCTTGGCTGATGGCACAAACTTCGCTACTCCTCCCCATTTTTCACCTGAATCACCCTCATGTCAGCTTCTTCCTACCAGTGCTAAACTGCAGATTAGGAGGGGTAGAGGGTGTAACTTAAGGAGATGGGAAGGCAAGAGTATTTTAATGGGGCGTCTGAAGCCGGTACAAGAAAAAAAGCAAGAATAAAAACAGTGTGGCTTGAATTGCAGGAACCCTTCAAGGGAAAGGGGGGGGGGGTGCAGCATGATCTGTACACCGACAGCTCCTTGCGCCCCTACGAATGTCAACACCCTGGGCGTGGGTCGACATCGCCCGTACTAGAGGCGGGCCATGTGCACAAGCACATGATAATACAAAGGGAACAAAATTAGTATCCGCAATACACACTTGAGATCCAATACAGAGAAGGGCTTCACGAGCGGAGGACAAAATACAGTGGCAGCACACGCAGTAGACAGTGCATAGGCCAGGCTACACACGCAGAGGACACAATCCACACAAAGCGCAGCACAAGTAGTAGAGACAGTACAGAGGCAGCATAAGCAGTACACGCTTTATTTAGGTCCATTACAGAGAGAGGGGTGCACAAGCAGTAGACAATACGGAGGCCAAGATTAATCGGCTTAGGACACATTGCAACGGTATAGGAGCAGTACTAAGATGTACGTGCTTTATATCCACTAACAGAGACAAAGCAGCACAAGCAGAGGACACTATACAGTGGCACCACAAGCAGTAGACAGTACAGAGTCAGGTTGCACAAGCACCGAATACAATACAGAGCAGCAAAACAATGGACACGGTATAAGGCAGCACAAGCAGTACACCCTTTAGCTCAATTACAGAGACAGGGCGCCACAAACGGTAGACAGTACAGATGCCAGGTTGCACAAGCACAGAAAAAATACAATACAGAGCAGCAAAGTAGTAGACAGCACAAGCAGTGCACCACTTAGCTCCATTAAAGAGACAGGACAGCGCACGTAGTAGACACAGAACAGAGGCAGCAAACAGTGGTGCTTTAGATACAGTAGAGAACAAGACTTGCAAATGCAGAATCTTAAATAAAGAAGTAGTGCTCCATACAGTGTGACCTCTGCGCAACTGTAATCGGCCCATGCCATCGACAGCTGCAGGTCACACAGCAGGAGAACTCCCCGAGTCGCTGCCCTTGCCCTGAATCAGGAGGTCAGTTATGCTTTTGGGCGGGGTGACTGCTGCCCCCGTGCGGCAACGTGCGAGTGCTGCCAGAGGCGGCCAGCACCCGTTGCCCCCCTGTCTCGTCACCTCTTCAACGGGGACAGGGCCATAGTTGCTGCTCCCAGCCCCCTCCTATCCCATAAGCGGCTAGTGAGCTTTGCGTCTGGCAGTGCAGCCACCTGTCAGTCTCTCCAAAGCCTTACCTGGACCTTGGAGCTGCTCCTTTACTGCTGCTCCTACTTCACGCGAACGAGCGCCGCCATGATGGATGAGGCAGGGCCACAAGGGCACGCACGCGTCATGACGTCATAAAAAGCACATGCCCCAGCCAATACCTCCCATTCGGAGAAAAGGTTACTCCGCCCACACTATAAATTAGAAATTCGCCATTAGCAGACGGGGGAGGGAAAATGTGAAAGCTGTACAAAATCAAACACCTGTAGAACTTCTCTGTAAAGTGCCTTCAGTGTGCGAAGTAAAGAAAGGAAATTATAGGATAGTTAAACAAGACAGCGTTAGAAGCATGAATAGCGGACAATATGCTGAAATAAGGTCAATATTTAAGCAACATTGCTGGGATACATTAGTGCAGCAAGTAGCAGTTTTAAGAGGATCTGGTAGACATGCGGTACATTGAACAACTTTGTGTTATACCTGACTACTGGACATCTTTGTTATACAACACTTTGGTGTAGTGTAAAGTACATAAACCAACGATAATATAACAAGAAACGTAAAATAAGCTATTTTGAGACTAAGACCAGCATACATACAAGCATACAATAGCAGAGTATATGAAATCACAACAGAAAATAACTTTCAGTGTATTTCATTGTGAGGCCCTTCCATATAAAATGCTTAATTTCTGTGGCATTACAGTTCTACAGCGTTTTTTTAGTCTTGATTTAAAGTACCACGCTGAAGGGCTGGTCTGATGATAATTGGAAGTGGGTTCCAGTAATTGGGTCCTTGAAGGTAAAAGAATTGGAATTGGTATGGTAAGGGGGTATATGTAATTGAGTCATTTAGATAGGCACAAGCGTAAGAAAATAAGTTATCAAAAGACGCAAGTCATCTATTTCAGAGGAATGCTTCCAGAAGACTATCTTATGTGTCTTTAAGAAATGTAAATAGTAAGAGTTCTGTTGCACTCCTATAATTACAGGAATTGTATCTGTGGTGTCCTCCCCAGCCCTGGTACTTGTCAATGGCTACTCCACACACAGAGCTCAATATAACACATCTTTCTTCTTCTGCGTTTAACCACAAACCCAACATTCTAAACCTGAATTCACTTCCCTACGCTCTAATGCTTACTTCACAGTTCTACGGAATCCATCAGGGGCCACAAGGGTTCTGTCATTACAAACTCACACAAAAACTACATCTCCCCCTTTGTTAAATAAAAAAAGAAAACATATTTTTATAAATATATACACAATCATAGCTCAAAAATGAGTCTTCGTGGTGCTTTGATCACATATCCTGACAAAACTGGGGACAGGCAGTAGAAATGTCAATGACCATATTTAAATTTCTGATATTCACTTTCACTGGTAAGAGGTCGAGGGTGCTGGTACCAAGTCTGATGCATAATAATGTCTTTCAGTTTCTGCATCTCAATATCTTGACTTGTGGCAGTGACAATTTGTTCCAATAAAATGGCAGCTGGTGTGCTTGATTTCACTATGAAATTTATGTAAACTTTAGCCATCTTAGAATGGGTGCCAGGGCATTATAGAGGCACTCGTGAGAAGTAGTCGGCAGGGTTCTGAACTTTCCCTGGACAATGCATGATGGTGTAGTTGCATTCTTGCAATTGCAGACTCCAACATTCAATGCGAGGAGGCATTTTTGCTTTTGGATTGCCAAAGACAGCCAACTATGCTTGCTAATTGGTCACAAGCATGAAGGGTTATTCATACAAGAATACATGGAAACGTTCACAAGCCCACACCACTGCTAAGTTTTCTTTCTCAGGTTGAAAATAAGCAAGTTCAGTTTGGGACAAACTTCTGCTTGCATACGCCACAACACATCTTCGAGCATTTGGGTGTCCACTGTGCTGTGTTAGGATGGTGCCCAACCCGACAGGGCTAGCGTCAACAACAACTTCAATATGATGCTTTAGATGAAAGCATGCCATTTCAATAGCATTCTCAATAGCTTGTTTGATTTCCTGGAAGCTTTGCTCGCATTCATGTGACCAAAGAAAAGAAAAACTATTTTTCGTCAAGTCTCTTAAAGGCGCACTGACAGTGGCAAACTCTTGTATGTATCTAGAGCAATAGCTGGCCATGCCAAGGAATGAATGCAACATGGAAACATCTTGTGGGCGACTGGCAGATGACAGCGCTTGCACTTTAGCTGGATCAGATGTCATGCCCCCATCGGAAAAGATATGGGCAAAGAATTTTAACTTTTTCTTATAGAACTCACATTTCTTGGCATTCAAAGTTAAACTGGCATCAGCGAGCAACTGACACACTTCCGTAAGAGTTTTGTCGTGCTCCTTCTGTGTAGCCCCTAAAACAATATGTCATCACTATAATTGAAAGCATTCATAACAGGATGTATGATACGTCGAATGGCATCTTGGAATAGCTCCGCAGCTGATGACAGACTAAAACGTAGTCTTTTGTAACAGAACAGACCAACATGTGTGGAAAAGGTTGTAATGTACATGCAATTCTCCTTGTTGCTACAAATGAACCTTGACTTTTAGTGGCGTCGATGCAGCCCACGTATACACTTTAGTTTTCAATAGCATAGGTAGGGCAATGGAGACAGTCTATTATATTTCTTCTCAGGCATAATATTTATTGACGCACTACTATCGATAATGAAAGATATTGAACAACCATTGACTTTAGTGTGCTTTTCGGACAATGTTTGTATGACTTTAGTGCTCTGTCATGTCGGCTTCTCTTGGACAGGTATTTTTCCTCACAGGCGGCCAGTCCAACATGCGCACGCTTCTCTGACGTAAACGTCAATATGCCACAATCATCTTCTTCACTTTCACTTGATATTGATATGGAAGAACAGTTTGACGAAGATTTAGATGTCGATCGACTTAGTTTGGTGTAGATTTGCATCAGCTGATGTGATCGCTTGGCCTTATGGGGGTGCGAATGTCGCTTCTGGAACATTCGTGCGGCCATTTTGTCTTCGCGACGTGACGTACTTACTGTTTCCTTCACCTTGCAAACCATCACAAAATGGTTCTCCTTTCCACAGCCTTTGTAAATTTGCCCAATGGCGGGGCATTTACCTTCGTGTGGAAACAAAAATTTACACCTGAAGCACAACTTATTTTTTTGTGGCAAATTCACTCTGCGTCCTTGGGTCTTGTGCTTTGGCTTACTATTCACTTACATGACAGACTTATTCTAGGCACCTCGGGCCTCCATGTCAGCAGCTTGTCGATCAGCATGCTCTTTAGCTCTGGCAGCCATGAGAAGACGCTCCACACGAAGAGTTTCTCTCAGCATTCGTCGTCTGAACGAATCTGACAAGCATCCATCAATCACTCCTAGGCCTATAGCTTCCTCATTATTAAATTCATTGAACTTCTAATGTTTGATGAGCGTATTCAGTCTCTCAACAGATTTGGCAATGGTCTCACCAGCTTTCTGTCGCTCTTGACTGAAGATGTACCTTTCTTAATTTACACTTGGCATTGGATTAAACTTGAGATTCAAGGCTGCTTTGATTTGACTGTATGGAATTTCATCAGCTCACAACACTTTCTTGATGACTTCTTTTACACCCTCACCAGCAAGATTCTTAAGGCACTTGATAATCTTCTTGTTATCTGCTTCTTCAATCACATCAATGAAACCATCAAATGTCTCTATCCAGGCAGTCCATCTGTTGCCAATATTCAGTTTTTGGCAGTATCAAATGGTGGTGGTGGTTTCAAGAAGGCGGCGGTATGTAACCATTAAGAAATTGGCTGACACTGAGGGTGGATTCTTTCAGACACTGTCTTCCACTTCTCCATGCAATCTTTAAGGCGATGTGCTGTGCTGGCCTCTGGGTCATCTTGGACAACCAGTGGAACCTTGACCTCCCTCTTGGTGTGAGGGAGCCCTTTGCTTTCAGGAGACCTTGGGAGTTGTGCTGAGCCACCAACTGGCAGTTTTGGTGGTGTGCTGCTTTGGGTCTGGGCAGCTCCACAAGCACAAGCCCGGTTGCTTCCTCTGGGGTTACTTCCCCTAGCACAGTGGCACAATGACTCTCTTCCCTCAGCTCTGGTAAGCAGATGCAGGTTTTTGTATTTGAATTTTGGTGCTTGTAAATGTCTCTTTGTGCTGTCTAACACCTGGTTGATTTCTGCCTCGCAGCATTTTCACTCCGTATGAATGTATGGCTTTGAGTTGCATAGTAGCGTAGTACTTCTCTTTGAGGCATTCCCAGCAGGTTTTCACCCCACATGTGTAGAATTCTCAGTGAAGCTTTCATTAACTTTAAATGCTTTACACAGAACTGGGGATGTGCTTTGAAACGTCGATTCCTCACTTCGACTTGAGGCACACGTGGACAACAGCAAACTCTTCGGGAGAGCACTGTCGATCTTTAGGTTACTTATCCCTTATCTCGTCACCAGTTGGAGCCTCCTCCCCAGCCCAGGTACTCGCCAATGACTATGCCATGCATGAAGCTTTGTATAACACGTCTTTATTCTTCTGCGTGTAACTGCAAACCCAACATTCTAAACCTGCATCCACTCCACTACGCTCAAATGCTTATATCACAGTTCTGCAGAGTTCATCAGGAGCCACAAGAGTTTGGTCATTACAAACTCACATGAAACTACAGTGTCCTGGGACAAATTATCTGGACGTGCTGCTCCATCGTGTTCTCTGTCTAGAACACTCAAAGTGTTGAGCTTTTCTCAACACTTTCAGAAGAGTCCTGGGGTGCCACCAGAGACTCTTCCCAAACTGTTGAGAAAAGCTAAATCACATATGAGAAATGTAAAACGCATCTGTAGCATCTGGTACAGTGAAGGATACAAGTAGCCAAGTGTGGTTGACATAAGAAGTTTTTTTCATGGAAGAAGCTCTCAGCCAACCGTCTTGACCAGCTCTCAGCTCTCCCTCTGCTTCCCTCAGTCCATACAATTCCAAATGACCTCACAACATTCCATATGACATACAAATGTGCTGCATTCAATTGGTCATTACAATAGATCATTATACTTAGTGTTGAGCCACTACACAACTCCCTCCTATAACAAAATATTATAGTAAAAATATAAGAAACAAAATAAAAGATTTACATAAATATACATGAATCAAGTCCTTTCACATTTGAAAAGATTTACATAAATATACATTAAAAAGATCCTTTTAGATTTCAACATTTCATAAAATCATGTAGTATAGGAAGAACTAGATTTTCCAACAACCATGCTGGCATATCATGTTCTTCAAGGAATTCTTGCATCTCTTTGGAGACAAGTTGAACACCAATATCAGTGAGCAAAGTTTCTGGAAAACCTTCTCTCCCCATAAGTACACTTAAAAATGTAGTCACATGTTTAGTTTCTATTCCTAAACACACCTCTGGCCATCTTAAAAACATATCAATTACAACTAACACATATGTCTCTTGTCCATCCCCATGAACTGGTCATAGAATATCGAAAGCAATTTCTTTCCATGGACCTGTCGGACGCTCTCTGATTACCATAGGTTGTACCCTATGCTTTATAGTTTTCTTGCTAACAACACACCGTAGACAATCCCTCACTATTCTCTCTATTTTCAGGTCTATCCCTGGCCACCAATAAGTGGAGCGTAAACTATCTTTTATTTTTCAGACACCTAGATAACACTCATGAGCTAGACTTATTAACTCTTCCCTGAGTTTAGTCGGTGGAACTAATCTTGTCGCTCTGAACAGCAGTCTATTGATTGTGGACAATTCATCTTTTACCCACCCAAAATCTTTACACCATCCCCACCTTGCATTTTATCTTTCCACTCAGTACAAGTTAACCATGTCACTTCATTTAGTACTTGATCAGACTTCAAATCTTCACGCCATCTTTCTTGGGAAATGACTCTTATCCCCACCTCACAAACATTTGCCATTCCTTCATCAGATTCAGCGTTTTCCTCTTGATTATTGATGTCATTGGATATCAATCTGGAGAGTGTATCTGCTACTTTGTTTTCTACATCTGGAATGTATTTTACTTCAAAGTTGTATTCTTGTAAGCTACAACCCATTTGGTTATACACCCAGACACTGAATCTATTCCTTTCTTTTTAAATATCTCCCAAAGGGGTTTGTGGTCCATCTAAGATTCCACCCCACAGAAATATTAATATTTATTTTTCGCTCAATATACGGCAAGTGCCTCCCTCTTAATAACAGCATATCTTGTTTCCGCACCTTTCAGTCCCCACAAAATGAACATGATAGTGTTTTCTCCACCATGTCCACCTTGATGCAACACAGCTCCCAGTCCTTTAAGACTGACATCTGTTGTTATTATTGACCTCTTTTTTAGATCAACATTTTTTTAACTTGGGTGCTTGGTTGAGCTCATTTTTAATGTTGAAACTCTCTTTCACAGGCCATATCCCGCACAAAGTCAACTCCCTTTTTTAGCAGGCATCTCATGTTGACACTCAACACCGCAAAATTCTGAAGAAACGTATTATAATATTCAATCATCCTCAAGAATTTTATCAACTCTTCCCATGAAGTAGGTGAGCTCATCCGCTGAACAGTGGCAGCTCGCATAGGGCGTGCTGCGGGGCGGTGGGGCGGGGAGGGGCAGGGTGGGGGGGTAGTAAACTCGGACATACGACGGAACGGAGGAAAGTAATTATTACGTTCCTCCGTTCCGTCGTATGTCCGAGTTTACTACCCCACCACCCTGACCCTCCCCCGCCCCACCGCCCCGCAGCACACCCTATGCGAGCCGCCACTGCCGCTGAATAGTATCAACCAGATCAGTTTTAGCACAACTCTAACACCATTGATGGTGTGTCCCAAGTAGTCTTTAGCATTTGTTCCAAAATTGCATTTCTCAAGTTTTATGGTAGGATTACATTCACATAACCTCTGTATGACCTCTCTAACCCAGAAATTGTGTTCTTTAACATCTCTCCCAAAGACAAGGATGTCATCTTGATATGCACATACACCCTTTGCGCCTTTTAAAACCTTTTACATTACAACCTACAAAACAAACGCCATGGAGACGAGTCCAAAATGTAACCTGATATATCTGAATGTACCAAAGTGCATTACAAAGGTAATCATGTAATTAGATGCCTCCTCCAATTCGACAGGTGCCGGAAGAGTAGAGAGGTCCTCAACCACGAGGTTAGAAGGGACACGTCCTCCCTAATTCATGTACTCATAACCAAATAAGTGTCCCTTCGGAAAAACGCTGCTCATTCCTCCAGGGATAGAAGAGGCAGGGGGGTGGGGGGTTCCTGAGTGTACGATGGTAAATCTCTCAAGTGGGGATTGCTGAGAGAGTCTGATATGTGACCAACCCGTTGTTACGGGTGGGAAGGGAGAGAGACCCTTTTCTTTATATAGCTCTCACTCACTCTAGTAGTGACATGCTTCATCATCGGGCTCACCCCAACTCCTAAAGGTCGGGGTGGGCTCAACCATCTTCCAGGGAGCACTTTAAGAAAAGGTGTATGGGGGCGTACCATTAAAGATAAAATTCCTCACCCACTCCTAAAGTATTCTTTATTGGTGGAGTGGGAAGGAAGGTTAAAAACACTATAATCGGGTATCAGGATGTGATGGTCCTATGTCCCTAAAATAGGCACCAACATGTTTCAACCCTCCTTAATGGCCTAAATAAGTCTTGGGCTTTCGTCAGGGTGGGATGTAAAGAGGTTACTTCCCCCAGAGACGTGAGTGCATATTTGCAACTTGCATAGGGCACATCTAGGTGTAAAAATAGGAACAAGCCTAATACTTGCCACCGGTTTCAGATGAGGAATTACCTATATATGAACAAGGAGACATAATTCACAATTGTCATTATGTACACTTAGAAAAACGCTATTGATGCTGAATTATCATCTTCACGTAGTCCCCCCTGGAGCCGTTGCTGTGACGGTGTCGGGGGGGTGCTTTGTCATCCCACAAAACTTCAAAGCATGCTACCTCGGTGTGGTCACACGAGGGTCATGCTTTCCATATCATACGCACTTCTGTGACTTTCACAAGTGCTATGGGTTGTGCATACATGCATTATTTCATTCACAATAAACATACATATTTTGTATCATTTGACCACATCATACACACTCATTTCCAAAACATAGTTTTTAAGATCAATGGCACTCACCCCATGTAATCAGGGCTTTTGATTCTCAAGGGAGCACAGGAGGGAGGCCTTGTAGTCACACACTGTAGATAAGAGAATTGTGGCCATATCAGGCATTGGATCCATCTTGGAACCCCTATCACAGTTTGTGGACTGGTACCTCAGACCTCTAGTCACGGAAGCGAAATCTTATGTGAAAGACACCACTCATCTACTGACCATACTCAGAGACATAACCTTCGATCCTGAAAAAGAAACACTGATGTCCCTGGACGTGGAGTCTCTCTACACGAGTATCCCCTAAGAAGAAAGCCATTAAGTTATCCATGACCTCCTACTATCCGAAGAGTGGAAATGGAATGCACCAGTAGACTGGATCATGCAACTAGCCAAACTAGCTCTAACTGAAAACTTTTTCAGTTTTGAGGACAAGATCTACCTGCAAGTTCACAGCACTTCTATGGGCAGCACTTTTGCCCCAAGAGTGGTATGTCTATACATGGGATGGTTTGAGAATCACAACGTTTGGAACCATAATCCATTTACCGAACGGATACGTCTATGGATTAGATACATTGACGACATCCTGGTCATATGGAACGACCCTAATACCTCCACGGAAACCTTTAACAACTGGATAAATGGAAGAAATACTTTAATCAAGTTCACAATGACCCATAACAACCGCAGAGTGTCGTTTCTAGATGTGAATATCATAGCAGAAGAAGGGAAACTCAACACATCCCTGTGCACAAAACCCACAGACCGAAACAGCTTATTACACTTCGAAAGTGCCCATCCAAGAGCACTCCGGGAAAATCTCCCAGTAGGACAATTTATGCGCATACGCCGCAACTGCTCTAAACTAGGTGACTACAAAAGAGAGGCAGATGCATTGGCTAGCAAACTACAATCCCGACAGTACCCTATCCATATTGTGAACAAGGCTAAAAAGAGAGTATGCAACATCCCAAGAGACCCCCTTCTGGAAAAAAACACTAGACCTGAGAACACCAACCTTATCTGTGTCACAACCTACAATACAGGATCCAATTTTGTGAAACAAACAATCAATAAACACTGGCGCATAATCACATCGAATAAACTGAAATTTGAGAAACCCATATTTTCGTTTAAAAAAACCCAAAGTATCCGAGATAGATTGGTTCACAGCGACACAAGCAGCAAAACACCCAAGGGACAAAACACATTGTGGAACCTACCCCCAGTCCAGGGCCATTTTTCTTGTGGGAATTGTTCTGTATGCCCCTTCACATCCCACACAAACACTATTGACCTAGGACTGAGAACTCCATGGGAGCAGAGATCTCACACGAACTGTAATAGTACCAATGTTGTATATATCATTGTATGCCCCTGTGGCCTTAAGTATATCGGAATGACCACCCGCAAAATCCAAATCCGCATTAACGAACACAGGAGCACTATAAGATGCAGACGGGCAACAACCAAACTGACAACACACTTTCTAGAAAAAAATCACACAGACACAGACATACAATGGAACATCATTGAAAAAATCACACCCACAAATGGGACCCAAAAAATACTGCTATTAAGAGAACAGAGATGGGTACACCGTCTCAAGACCCACATACTAGGCCTTAATGACGACATACCATGGAACCAGCTCAATAACCTGAGTAGATGATGCAAGGCGAGCTGGTACACATTCGTGAGAATTTCAAACTCTATTGTGTATCAATACTATTCTGTCATTGAAGCACTATGAGAAGTAACCACCATAGATCACGCCCGACGTGGCGATTATAAACCATGTTGAACATACTGAGAAGGCAATGCGATACCGCAAACTGGTGATGGGTATGTGACCATGCCACTTCTAAATCTAATACTGTCAATACTGACCTGGTCCATATAAACACTATGAGTGAGTAACCAGTGGATAAGGGGCATAACGTGGCATACATAAACCAAGTTCTGGCCTTTTTGGTAAACAAATGTATTGAACCCAAAGCACTTTTGGGTTTACCGTAACCCCCGTATTTCCAAGTTGTGATAATCTAATGAGACCGGGTGAGGTATTACACATATGAGAGAAAAATCCAAGAGTAATGGTTTTTTCCACAAGCTGGATCCAAGCAAAGGCCATAAAGATTTTACAGCAATACCAAGGGAAACTGCGATCAGCACGGGGTGCACGGTAGGGTGGAAGCACTGCATACACATGCCTCGCCTCCGGACCTGACACACGTGGCAGTGCGCGTAAGTGCAGCCGCCCGCATCCTGTCAAAAGAGGTGAGGGGCGCACACGGCATGACAAGCTAGCCTGTCATGACGCAGCCGCTACAACGTGAGCCGAGCCCCCGGCATGGCCCCATCACCAGATTGGCTTTGACAAGAGGGCGTGACCAGCCACTCCCTGGTACCTCCCGGAAGAGCGCACGAACACCGGTATTTAACGGCGATAACTCCACACAGCATTTGGACAAGCCGGGGAGCAGAGCATCTAGTAGGATATGGCAGGGCAGGACCTTTGATGAAGTAAGTGATCCCTGTTCCGCATAAACGAGGCGCCACTCAATAGGCCTGTGGTAGGCTATGGTGTTCATTTTATTGCATCTCCCGGCAATTTTACACAATCCTAATAACAATATGGCCACAATTCTCTTTTCTATAGTGTGTGACTACAAGGCCTCCCTCCTGTTCTCCCTTGAGAATCAAAAGCCCTGATTACATGGGGTGAGTGCTATTGATCTTAAAAACTATGTTTTGGAAATGAGTGTGTATGATGTGGTGAAATGATACAAAATATGTATGATTATTGTGAATGAGTTAATGCATGTATGCACAACCCATAGCACTTGTGAAAGTCACAGAAGTGCGTATGATAAAGCATGACCCACGTGTGACTACACCGTAGCAGCATGCTTTGAAGTTTTGTGGGGTGACAAAACACAACCCCCGACACTGTCACAGCAACGGCTCCAAGGGGGACTACGTGAAGATGATAATTCAGCGTCAATAGCGTTTTTCTAAGTGTACATAATGACAATTGTGAATTATGTCTCCTTGTTCATATATAGGTAATTCCTCATCTGAAACCGGTGGCAAGTATTAGGCTTGTTCCTATTTTTACACCTAGATGTGCCCTATGCAAGTTGCGTATATGCACTCACGTCTCTGGGGGAAGTAACCTCTTTACATCCCACCCTGACGAAAGCCCAGGACTTATTTAGGCCATTAAGGAAGGCTGAAACATGTTGGTGCCTATTTTAGGGTCATAGGACCATCACATCCTGATACCCGATTATAGTGTTTTTAACCTTCCCTCCCACTCCACTAATAAAGAATACTTTAGGAGTGGAAAAGGAATTTTATCTTTAACGGTACGCCCCCATACACCTTATCTTAAAGTGATCCCTGGAAGATGGTTGAGCCCACCCCGACCTTTAGGAGTTGGGATGAGCCCGATGATGAAGCATGTCACTACTAGAGTGAGTGAGGGCTATATAAAGAAAAGGGTCTCTCTCTTCCCACCCATAACAACGGGTTGGTCACATATCAGACTCTCTCAGCAATCCCCACTTGAGAGATTTACCATCGTACACTCAGGAACCCCCCACCCCCCTGCCTCTTCTATCTCTGGAGGAATGAGCAGCGTTTTTCCTAAGGGACACTTATTTGGTTATGAGACTATTGTGCTGAACACCTATGCCCCACCAAGTAGCATTAACAATTCCAAGATATTCAGAAGAGGGTTTCTGTCAACTATAACGTTCCTATTAAGATGACTCAAGTCTACACACAACCGTAGATTATCATTTGACTTCCTGGCTGCAACTATTGGTGCCAGCCACTCTGTCCTTTTAACCGCTTTTATAATGCCAGTTGCCTTTAGCTTCTCTATTTAAGTTTTCATCTCTTCTCTGACAGCTATTGGGACATTTCTTACTTTACAATATATGAGTTTGGCATATGGAACCAAGTGCATCTTATGTCTATAGATTTTAAAACATCCAAGGCCATCTCTAAAAGTATGGGTGAAATCCCTCTTTAACTCCTCCAAAAACTCAACATTCAAATGCATTTTCATCTCTTTCAGGGCACAATTATCTTTCAGACATATTGGTGGATTGCCATTTGGATCTAACATCACTACTCCAAGATCACCTTTGTGAAGCCAACTAATTGTTAGAAATGGGGGTCTCTAGTTGGCAGTGGTTTGCACCTTTGTCCAAGTAGGGACCCCTCTTCCTAGTCAGGGTAAGGGGGATACACTTCTAAAATAACCCCTGCTCACCCCCTTGGTAGCTTGGCATGAGCAGACAGGCTTATCTCAGAGGCAGTGTGTAAAGCATTTGTGCACACATACAGTAATACAGTGAAAACACAACAAACGGACACCACCCCAGTTTAGAAAAATAAGTAATCTTTATCTAAACCAACAAAACCAAAACAACAAAAATCCACAATACAGAAATCAAAATATGACTTTTAAAAGGTAGAAACAGTTCTGTCCATAGCAAACTATAGATGCGACACTTTCAACACAAAGTACCTTGGATGCGTCACAGTCACAAACAAAAACAACCGCAGGGAAGGTAATGCACCGGTTCCTTACACGCAGGGAAGGTGATGCGTTGGTTTCTTACTGCGGCCCCAGTGTCCTTGTAGACTTGGCGCCTCGCTGCGATGCGTGAGGATCGGGAATGCATCGGTTCTCGATGCGGCGGCAGCAATGGCGCTGCATTGGTTTCTCCAGCCGTGGTCCCACGATGCGTTGGTTCTTGCAGCCACACAGCAGGGCCTGCGTCAGAATTGGTGCTGTGATCTCAGACTTCGGAAATCGGTGCATGGGATTCGGTGTGCAGAGATTTCTCCAGTCGCGGGCAGGCGCTGCATCTGTTTCTTTGGCAATGCGTCAGAAACAGATGCAGATGTGTTGCGCTTCTCGTACTTGCGTTACTTTTCCAGCTCCCAACAGCAGGAACAACCTCCAGAGGCCCTACACAGTCACAGGCACCTCTTGGCAGGTCAGAACTTCCAGCAAGGAAGTTCAGGGGAGCTGGTGGTGAAGTCTTTGTAAACCTGAGACTTCAAAACAGGAGGCAAGCTCTACTCTTCAAGCCCTTGGAGATCTTCCTCAAGCAGGAGATACAGCACACAGCAAAGTCTTTAACCTCTCCTTGGTAGAAACAGCTACTGCAGGCCAACCCCAAATAGCACACAGCAAAGGGGCAGTACTTCTCCTTCAGTTTCTCCAGCTCTTCTCCTTGGCAAAAGTTCCTCTTGAATTCCAGAAGTACTCTAAAAGTCTGGGGTCTGGGCCCTAATATTTATACAGCATTTCTATTTGTTCTCTTGTGGCAGAGAGGCTCTGTGCTCAGTCAAAACCAGTTCTGTCCTCTCTGGTGCAGCTTCCCGGCAGGAGGTGGAGGCAGCATTGTGTAAGGCAGACCAGGCCTATTCAGGTGAAAGGAAATCTCCTCCCCCTACTCTAAATGCAGGCCAGGTCTATTCAGCCCACCCCTGACTCACCCAGTAAAGGCAGGACACACCCCAACCCCCCAGTGGCTGTCTACAGTGAATGCACATCCCCAGTCCCTGTCACTCCAAAGCCAGACAGTCAATACACAAACCAGCAGAGGCACACAGGATGGCTAAGCAAGAAAATGCCTACTTTTTTAAAAGTGGTATTTTCAAACACAGAATGTAGAAATCATCCTTACTAGAAGAGTTCAGGCATGCTAAACTTATCTTCCTATCTTGTACCCATGGAAAGTTATATTTATAAGATGTTATAAATAAACTCCAATTCTATCCTATGGGACAGATAGCCTTTCAATAGTGCAAAACAAAATTGGCAGAATTTCACTATCAGGACATGCCACACACAGCAGGGCATGTCCTACCTTTCACATTCACTGCACCCTGCCCACAGGGGTACCTTGGGCCTACCTAAGGGATAACTCACATGTAAGAAAAGGGAAGGTTAGGGTCTGGCAAGTGGGTGCATTTGCCAGTTCGACATGGCAGTACTAGACTGCACACAGACACTGCAATGGCAGGCCTGAGACCCCTTTTGCAAGGCCGCTTGTGTGGGTGGCACAATCAGTGCTGCAAGCTCACTAGCAGCATTTGGTTTACAGGCCCTGGGCACACACAGGACACTGTACTAGGGACTTAACAGTAAACCAAACAAGCCAATTATGGTAACACTAATCCATGACAACAATTTACAGAGGGAGCACTTGCACTTTGGCACTGAACAGCAGTGGCAAAGTGCCCAAAGCATCTAGACCAGCAAAAACGAAGTCCAACACACAGTAAAAACACAGGAGGCAAAGACAAAAATACAGGGGAAACCCGCGCCAAGGATGGCAGGTCTAACACTAATTATACTGTCACCCTTCTTGGATATATACATTTTTCCTGACACTAAACGTTGCTTGTACTCAATTAAACCACAGCAGTACCCATGCAATCTGATTGGTTTACCACTATATGCGTATGGTTTAATATCAGGTTTGAGTAATGTCACGTTGCTTTCCAGCTTGTCCCAATAAAACTTGTCCGATGTGATTGTGATCTTTGCAGCTGAGTCAAAGAGAACCTTTGTACTTTCCCCCTCCATAAATATCTTATCCACTGGACTGGAGTTTACTTCCAATAGGTCAAAGTGAACTTGTTGTGGAGAAGTGTGGTGAAGTGAAGGGTTTAGATTGATCTCATAAGGTGCCTTATTTGGGTGTTCCATCTGACGGTCTGATTGTGTGGTGGGGAGATCCAGTTTCCTAGTGCCTGACTTGGGTGATCTCTGTGGACATTTTGTCCGTCTGCCAGGTGAATGCATGATCATAGTTCACGCTGGGAGGTATCTAGGGCTATGGGTCAGTCTGACTGGCAAGATAGAGTCTGTTGTCTTATTTGTGGGGTATCGGCTAGGGTGCTGCCATTCTCCTCTGACTTGATATGGAGGTGTGTGGTGCTGGGTGGGGTTCCTATATGGCTGAGTGCTCGATAGGGAAGGAGCTTGAGAATTATTAGGTACTACTTGTAGATATGGTCAGGGATTTATGGTTGGGTCAATGTCTGTAATGGGAGGGTGCAAGGAGTCCTGATCCATCAATGTCTGTGGTGCGGTAATAGTAAGTTAGGGCGGTGCGCAGATGTCGGGTTTAGAAGTGTTAATTTGGGTGCTGGGAGATAAAATATGAAGTGGACTAGGGGGTGAGTTCAGTTGGGTGTGGTGTTGTCGCAATGAGTCAGGACTCCTGTGTAGTTTGTTTGGGATGACAAGGGAAGTCAAGGTACTCGTGGAGTTGCGCAACATGGCCCTGAGTTCTGGTGTGTTTCTGCATTAGTGTGAGATCTTAGCCAGTGGAATATCCAGTCAAATATTTCTAAGTTTTTGTCAGATGCTTGTAAATATTGCTGATTTTGTAGCTGGATATTGTTGCCTCAGCATTGAAGAAGGGGGAAAGAGTGATTGCGAGTTTGAGTCCGTGGAATATTTTGGTGGCCATTAATTGTGCATACAGTTGTTTCTTTCCACCAGGCAGTGCAGCAGCTGAAGAAAAGGAGGTCCGACTTCAAGGCTCCTTTATTTGGGCAGAAGTAGATGTTTGAGATCAATGTTTACGATAGATCCTTAGGGATCCTGTGTTTGAGAATCTTACCAGCCTTCTTAGGCCGGGCTCCATTGGTTCCGATGAGGAGCTGCAAGGTGCTGCGATGGGAGGTTCTGCATCGAAATGCGTTGACCTGCATCAGTCCCGATGGGTCTGCCAATTATGAGCTGTGAGGTGCTGTAATGCGAATTCCTGCATCACGCTTTGTCAAGTTGCCTCATGCCGCGTCGGTTCTGAGGGAACCCACAGTTGGTTCAGAAAGAGTACACTCTGATGCCAGCCAAGGGTCTAGGACATGGGCGGCACCTCTGGGGGATCAGGACTCACTCCAGTAAAAACCAACAGAGGGCACAAGCAGGTCCAGCTGGGAAGATGCAGGACAGGTCTATGGATCTTGTTATGTCCCCGTAGCTCAGAACAGGAGGCCAGTCAGCTAGCCCTTGGGGTCACTCTGGTGGTTCTTGGTTCAAAAAGAAGGTCAAGTCTTTCTTCCTCAGGCAGCAGGACAGCAAGGCTGTCTGTCTTGCAGCACATCAGTCCTTCTTTGGAGTCTTCCACAGGTCTAGAAGTGATCTGAAGAGTTGGTCAGGTGTCCAATATTAATATCTGGTGCCCGCTTTGAACTGGCAGAAACTTCTAGGCTTCCCCCCACATCTGGTTCTGGAATTTCCTTCTTCCCTGCCCTGGTCCTAGGATGCCTGGAGTCACAAAAGGCTAGTGTGAAGTTCTTTGTGTGTATGCTGAGGCAGCTCCTTTGATGTGCAAGTGTGGTAGGTGACAGCTCCGCCCCTCCCATCAGATTAGGATGGCCCATCCTGCCAACAACCAGTCCCCCCTTCATGATACTGTCTGGGAGGAATACACGAAGGCCAACTGCCAACTACAGCTAGTCATGTGGCCCAGGATACGTGCTGCTCCAAATTGTTAGGATAAGAAAATGCAAACTTTCTCAAAGTGGCATTTTCAGAATTGTGACTGAAAATCCGACTTTGCCATTAAAGAGGGTTTTAAGTTACAATTCATGAGACACCAAACATGACATTTCTACCTCTTCACAAACAAAAGTCATCAGTTATTAAATGTAATAAAGTAACCCAATGTTATTCTATGGAACAAGTAGGCGTTCTAGTATTGAAAAACGAATTTAAGAGTTTTTTACTACCAGGCCATGTAACACTTAAAAGCACATGTGCAACATTTTAAATACAATTCACCCTGCCCTATGAGCTGTTCAGGCCTACCCTAGGACTGATTTATATGTATTACAAAGGAAGGTTTACGCCTGACAAAAGGTTCATTTTGTCAGGTTGAAATGGCAGTTTAAAGCTGCACTACAGGCTGTGGTAGACCTGAGGCTTGTTTTAAAAGGCTACTGTAGTGATTTCACAATGAGTGCACAAGTCAGCAACACAGGAGGGGTGAAGGCAAAAAGTTTTGGTGGGAGAGGGCCTGCAGAGAGGGCCAGGTCCAACAGGTTTTATAGCAACATGTTTGAGTATCTCTATATGAACAAGCTCATGCAACACATCATTTTATTCCCGGGGTGCAGCCCTATGCCCTAGGAGGTACACCAAGTTTCCAAAGTGGTGTGCACAGGCCCACAAAACAGATAACAAGTTACATTTTCTTTTCATCCTGGCATTTTCGACCTTTTAGGTCTTGCAGTTTTAGTCATCATTGTAATGCACTTCCTGATGCACATTTATTTTATTCTTGTTAGAAGTTTAAGAGGAACGTAGCAAAAAAGTAAGACTTGTCCAAAAGCAGCTGCATAGTACAGCAACAAGCCTGACTACCTATATGCTATGGTGCAGACCTCCAGGTGTGGGGTTTCCATTACAGACCTTGGTAATTATGTTACTTAGTTCAATTGTGGTATTGATGGGAATCAAGATTAGGTTATTGAATAGATCCCATTTTATTTGCCTTTTTCCTCCCAGCTCTCTCAGTTTACCATATCAATCCTGTAACTTACAGTTTATCCAGGAAGAGATGCAAGAGATATTGCTTGTGTTCAGCTTTGCAGGCCAACTTTTCTGTTTTAAGATAACACAGAGGCTTGCTATAACAAGCATTAACAATGCCAATAATTCGGGCTTGCAATTGAAAGAGCCTGTATCCTTGGGGGGTCAGAGAGCCAGGCTGTGACATGGCTGCCACCCTGTGAAGCTCCGCCAGTCTGGTGCCAAACCCAGCATTAATCGAGCTACAACCCGCTTGAGAAGTGAGGGAGTGGGCACCTGAATAGACTGGTTGAGCTTGGCACTGAGTTGACAGATTATTGCTGGTGTTACTGCTGTGTGCAGACTGGCACGCTCTCACTCAAATATCGACTGCGACAGATCCATTTCAAATTTTTACATCAAATAAATCGCCCCCCGGCTGCTCTGCGGAAAACGAGATAACGTGGCAATGCGCATGTCTGCCCAGTGGTGCGGACAGCACAGATTTCTTACCTTCTGCCTTGGCGATGCCCAGCGGGGGCGAGTTTCTGGACACAGACGGGGAACTGCATTGAAGCGGTGACTGGCAAGAAACCTCAGCCAACCCCGTTTGTGGCCTTATTGGTAGGACAGGGCACGAGTCGGGGGTACACGCGGGTGAAAGGCGTCCACCCACTATTTTCACAGGGTGGATGCCATCCACCCTGCCAAGAAGTTGGGCCCCACTGAAAAATATGTTGAATTTGTCCCGGTGTAATTTGCAAACACCGGGACACACTCAGCAGTGCCTGCACGTTGTTGTCTGCTTTCAATCCGCAACAACATGCAGGCGGAAGGGGGCTTTTTTAGTTCAGACTCCTGCTGGACCCATAACAAAGGCCGAATCTGAGGGGTCATCAGGCGTCCTTTTGTTCAAGTCTCCTGGCTGGCAGCAGTCAGGAGCCTCACACCTAGAAGCAAATGCAGCAGAAGGGAAACAAAGGCTCGCACCTTGTTAGCACCTCACACATACTTAAGAGAGGCAGCTTTTCACTTTGTTCAGGCTCTGTTTAGGAGATATGCATGCACTGTAAGAATGTCAGATGTGTTGGTCTTTCCCAGTATTTACAGAAAATAAATAGCATTTCTATAGTGCTTACTACCCCGAGGAGGCGTTGTAATAATTTAAATATCACTATTTTTTCTTGTAAAGCACTATGGGTAGAGGAAGTTTACGCTGACAAAAGGCAACATTGTTTTATGTGTAGCCTACAAAAGTGTGAATCTTCTGCCTAAATCAGGAGGGTTTCCCTGTATACCCGAAATGTGCTCTAATGTACTCATGATAGACCGGTTAAAGATATATGTGAGGGCTTAAGATCTGATGGCACTTCCTGTGATGTCATGCGCCGTCATGTCACTTGCATACTGATTAACTAGGTTAGTCCCCCCACTTATTTTTTTAGGACTTGTGCCCTGCTTATTGGGATGTGTCAGGGAAGGGCTGCTAGACATCAGCTTACACGTTAATTAATGTGGCTCCTGGCTAAATGAAAAGTGGCTATGCATTGGGGGAAAGGAACCGACCAGCAGATAAATAGTTACTATAAATATATGTCACACACTACTACCAGGAACAATTTGAGACGTATTGGTCTATGATGCTGGCCAGTTCCAGACCAAAAAGTATTTGGGAAACGTTAAGCACGTATCTAGCGTAGCACATGGATTGGAGACATTGAGAATAACTTTTTTTTATTTTATTTTTTTATATTTTTAATTTTTATTGATTAAATACCCGGCAAGTCAATAAATACATTTTACAATTCATTTTACACTATGTTATATACCATATAAAATCCTGCATATACATAAAATCAGTAAATCAATAAAACAGTTACTATAATTAATTAAAAATAGCTAGAACATAGGGGGAACACATAATTAATATTCCATTATCTTTCAGTTCAGTCTATATTAAAGAGCGACCTCACTTTCAATATTCGGATGACATTGCGCTTTATCTCTCCATCTCCTGATAGGGGCCCAGATTCTCAATCCCAACTCCCTTATCTTCCTACCTCTCCTTATATACAGGGTGGATTCCAGGTTATACATCCCTAAAAGACGTGTCAACCACATTTGAAAAGTGGGGGGAATTGGGTCCTTCCAACCTGCTGCTAAAAGTAGCCTGAGGACTGCTATACATATAAAAACGAGAGATTCATTTTCCTTACTGAGGTCCAGATTGCTATCATGCCCCATTAACATTAGGGTTGGGGATAGGTCGATCTTAGATCCTAGCAGCCCCTCCCAAAAGGTCCCAATCTCTCCTTGAATCATACTTAATTTTCCACATTGATAAAACATGTGTATCAGATCAGCTGGCCCTTCTCCACACCTTGGACATTTGTCATCTTCTCTCTTTCCCCACTTATACAATTTAGCTGGGGTGTAGTATAGATTGAATAGGGTTTTATACTGTTGAGCTTTTAAATTAGTTGATCGAAATAACTTTCCTGCTAAATGTTGTGCTTTATACATATCTACATCAGAATCATTTAATTCAGTTACCCAAGTTGCTTCAAATTTTTCCATATCATCTTGTAAATTCAAGAGCAGAGTACTATATACCATCTTTATTTTAGTTCCACCCCCTACCAAGTACTCCATAAGATTGATTCTGTCCCCCAAAGAAATCCGTGGCCTAAAACCCGATAAATTTTTCTGAATTTGTATATATTTAAAGCCTTGATTTGCCGGGAGCCCAAATTTCTGCTGTAGAACACTAAATCCCAACATTTGATCTCTTTCATATATATCACCTATTTTTCTTATACCTTGTTGATCCCAAATCCTACCCATCCTATCATACAATAGTTGCGGCAATATAGTTGTTTTCCAGAGGGAGGTATAGTAATTTATTTTTGGAATTGCCAAAATCTTACATGCCTTCTTCCAAACCTCCCATGCATTTACCATTACCTTATACCGCATTTTCTTGTAGTATCGCCTATCTGACATACGAAGTAAAAACCCCATGGCCTCTCCACCTAATATCAACTCATATATTGATGGGAGGATATAATTACTTGTATCTATAACCGTTTGGTTCCTTTCTGGGTCTAGTAATATTGCCATCTGACTTATTAAGCAAGACCATTGATAAAATCTGACATTCGGGATTGCAAGCCCCCCCCTTGCCAGCGGTAAGGACAGATATTTCATGGCACGTCTAATTTTCCCGTATTGCCACATAAAATTCATGAAAACTGATTCAATTAATTTCATAGTTGATTCATCAATCATAAATGGAATAGATCGGAACAGATACAAGATCTTAGGTAGCATAGTCATCTTTAGTACGTTACCTCTCCCGATTAATGATAGACGCATACCATCTATCCTTTTTAGATCCGCTGAGATTGATCCTACCAACGGGTCAAAGTTATCCTTTACTATTTTATCCACTGCTGCACTAATTCTGACTCCTAGGTACATTGCCCCTTCTATATACCTTGAATCATTCATTTTAATATTCTCCGTACAGACTATCTGGGTCTTGCTTTCATTTAACAAATAGCCAGACCTCTGACCAAAATCCCTGGTTATCTCAGTTATTGCATTGATTGCTCTAACTGGATCCGGAGTTAATACAGCCAGGTCATCCGCGTATGCCAGGAGCTTGGTCTCAAAACCATTAGTTATTATAGGCTTGATATCTTGACAACCCAATAATCTTATTATCAATGGCTCAATATATAGGGCGAACAATATTGGTGAACAGGGGCAACCATGTCTAGTCCCTCTGGAAATAAAAATATTATCAGAACTATCCTCCATTAACTGGATTTTGGCCTTTGGATCCGAATACATTGCCCCGATAGCCTGTAGCATTCTTGGGCCAAACCCCTTTCATTCCAATATCCCCCACAAATACGTCCACCTTACTCGGTCGAAGGCTTTTTCTGCGTCGAGAAGGATCATGGCCATTCGGCCCCCCGTGGCAGCCTGCACATCAAAGAGCGTAATAGTACGCCTTACATGATCAGTTGTTCCACGCCCGGTACAAAACCATGCTGCCACGGGGAGACCAAACCGCCAATGACCCCTCCCAACCTTTTCGCTAGCACCTTGGAGTACACTTTAGTATCTGCATTAATGAGGGATATCGGACGATATGATGCTGGATTGTCCTTCGGTTTCCCCTTTTTGTGAAACACCACTATGTTGGTTTCTTTCCAAGATTCTGGGATCTTACCCGTATGTAATATACCATTAAACAAGTCCAACATAATAGGGGCGATCACACCCTGAATACATTTATAAGCTTCTAAGGGGATGCTATCGGGGCCCGATGCCTTTCCAGATGATAGCTCTTGAAGGGCCTCATTTACTTCCTCTATCGTAATATCTCTTTCTAATTCTTCTTTTGCCTGTCTGTCAAGCTGAGGGCCTATATCCTCTGCCTCCATCCTAGGGGCTTCCGTAATATTCTCTTCTTTATATAGCTTTTGATAATAATCCTTAAATACCCTAAGGATATCTTTTAACTCCGTATATACTTGATCTTCTTCCCGTATATCTGTAATTGTATTCCTAATACTTTGTTGTCTAATTCGTAACGCTAAAAGTTTACCTGCTTGTTCTCCTGTCTCATACAACTGACCCCTATGAGTTTGGTAATCGTCAGCAGCTTTCTGTGATATCCATTTTTGCAGCTCAGATTTTAGGGTCAAAATCCTATGCTGGATCTCTACACCCTCTTTCCCTGACCTATATCTTCTATATGTTGTTCCTCTGCTACCATTAATTCTCTTAGTAATCTTTCATTTTCCATCTCCCCTTCTTTCCTTAGTCTGGCTATAAAGCTGATTGTTCCCCCCTAAGAGCAGCTTTGAATGAGTCCCAGACTATATTTCGAGAGGCACTATATCTATTCATGTCAAAAAAAATTTGGGCCCACTTCTTCAAATATTCACAGTAATTTGGGTTTACTAATACCTTCCTATTAAAAGTCCATTTTGCATAACATTAATGAGGGAATCAATTTCCAAATATAAAACCAGTGGGTTGTGATCTGATATTACCTTTGGTAATATCTCAATCCTAACTTTCTTTATTACTGTCGCTGATATTAAAAAATAATCCAGCTTTGTATATTTTTATGTGGACATGAAAAAGTAGGTAAATCCTGCCTTGTTTGGTTCTTTATTCCCCCAGACATCTATCAGTCCATGACTACTGATTAATGCATTCAAAGCCCGATATACTTTGGGCTTTCGCCCACTATATGGCTTATTACTAGCCAGATCGGCTGCGATATTGAAATCTCCACATACTATCATTGGAGTTGGCCATGTCGTCAGTTCAATTTCAAGGTGAGCAAAGATTTCGGATTCATCTTGATTAGACCCATATATAGTACACAAAGTAATTCGAATTCCAAGCTCCACCACCACCCATCTCCCCAGGGTGTCTATTATTTTACGTTTCACGCCACCAAGAGCCGTTCTACCCAATATTGCTACCCCCCTAATAGTAGAAGTCTGAGAGGAACAGGCCAATAGTTCATATCCTTTTATATTTAACATATTCCTTTTTGCCCACGATACGTGGGTTTCCTGTAAACACACCACGTCGAAATAATTTGATCTTACAAACTCCCCTAATCGTTGCCTCTTTCTCCAATCATTTAACCCCCCTATGTTTACAGTACATATCTTAAGCTTCCCCATTCTTCTTTATAGAGTTGTTCCATCCTTCACTACTTTCATTGATCAACTGTTCTATTCGCAGGACCTTCACCCATTTCTTTATCAAATGCCGGGTATTCCTTTCCTCCCCGTGACACTCTCCCCCACCCCCACCCCCCCCTACCCAACCCTTCAACCCTTCTCACTCCCCTCCCTCCTCCCTCCCTTCTACCGTGACCCTCCACCTCCCCTTTGAAGCGCTCAGACTCTAGTCTGTGCATAGGATGATTGCAGCATCAGTGACATGGCTGATCCTCTTCCAAAATTCCCTTAAAGTTTACCCCAACTAATCTCATAAAATCATTAATCTAATAATACATAATTATAACATTTACAAGATTGCCCCTTCTCCATTTCTTTCCTATATCTCCTTTGCCTTCTCTAACCAATTTTTTAAACTTTATTTGATTATAGTGTCCATAAATTCCTTTGCTTTTATTTCTGATGCGAAATACCACGTCTGTCCATCATGGATCACCTTGAGTTGGGCCGGATTTATCAAGTAGGCCTGGATACCTTTCTCCTGACACGGTTTGATGAGCTGCCTTAACCTCCATCGTCTCTCTACCGTGGTATGGCAGAAGTCCGGGCGCACAAAGTATGATATCTCCCCGCTTATTCTCTTAGAGTCAGGTCTTGCCTTTTCCGATATTGCCTGACGGAGGAGAAAGTTACCAAAGTACACAAGAATCGCCCGTGGCTTAGCTCCTTCCCCTGCTTGTACCCTTGGTTTAAAAGGAGTGCGATGTGCTCTCTGGACTTCTGCTGCCCAATTCCATTCTGATAATTCAGGGAGCGAGGACTTGAATAACCCGATTATGTATGCCCTAGTGTCAGACCCTTCGACCCCCTCCGGGATCCCTAACACCCTAAGATTATTCCTCCTCTGTCTATTTTCAAACTCTTCAAGTTTCCATTCGATATCTTTAATTTGCGAGCCTTGAGCCTCCACCTGTATTGCAGCACCTGAAACCTCTGTTTCCGTTGAAACAATTCTTTCTTCTAAGTTGGTCACCCTCTCCCCAATATTCACATAGGATTTGGAGAGTTTCCTGACAACGCCTTGCATTTTTCGAAGAGCAGCCTGCGCCTTGCGGCTGTCTTGGTGCGTTTCTTCCCTATGTGAGAGGATAGCCTGGTGTATTACCTCTAATGTTGGGGGAACAAAACTAGCCTCTACGGGGGTTGTCCCAGACGCTGTACCAGATAGCTGGGTCGCTGCTGAGTAATCCCATTTCAAATCCTTTCTATCTCGTTTTTGTGTACTGAGGCGCTGGTTGTTGTTTCTTTTACTGTTCTAGATTGAGCCTTATCACTGTCCTCAGGGTCGGTATCTAGGTTGCTCACCTCCGATGACGTACTAAGACCATCCTCCGACCACTCAGCCCCTTCTGAGACTGAAAAAAAATAGTCGCTCGGCTCTTTTTCCCCACTGTTTTTGTCCCCTGCATCCAGGTCTGCTGCAATATTTATTTCACTTCCCAAGACCGATATATTTTCCTGAACTACCTCTTCAGCCCTTTGTTGTGCCTCTGGACACACCATTACTATCTTGGGGCCGGCTTCTACCTGCTCCACTGCCATACCCGCTGCACCCTGAAGCCCCAAAGTAACCAGGGGTGCCTCCTCCAATTCCGTGGTTTCTTCACCAACTCCATTATCGACCCGCTCCCCGCTTCCATCAGTCCCTCGCGAGGGGGGGACATCCTCTCTCAATTGCCTCTCATTTGGCACAGTACCTTTCACCGCTGATGAGTCCCGATTCTCCTTGCGGCTCACCTCCCGATTTTGTCTACTCCTTTCCCCGACAACCTGCGATTCCTTTGGGCGCTGCAAGAGCTCCACCACCGATGGACCGGCCGGATGGAGTTTCCCAGCTCCCCGCCTCTTCCGCTCTTCACCGCTGGAAGCTCTATGCTGGGAGTCTGAGGCTGCGCTCGTCCCATAGCTAGGTCCGAGGATTCATGCTCTGCCTCCGCCCGGGTTCCGTCCTCGCACCCCACGACTTCCCGCCGACTTTGACATCCCGGCATTCGCGGCTACCTTCGGGCCCATTCTTCCACGGCTCCCGCCGCTCCCAGGTAGACGATGCCTCAGGCAGGACGGATGCGCCGTCAAGGCGCGTTTCAAAACCTGTATCCCGGACTCGATCCAGTTAGTCCAGTCTTCGCAGCAGCAGCAGCTCCGGGATCTCTGCATGAGGGGGCTTCTCAATCAGTAAGCACTTTTCCTCAACTCATACGGGGTTTCACTAAACCAACAGCCAATTCACTGGTGCTGCTATCGGCCTTCTACGCGGCCGCCATCTTGCTTCCTCCCGGCCGCCATCTTGCTTCCTCCGAGAATAACTTTTTTGTGTGTATTTTTTTGCAGTTTTATATAGCGCGAACTCGACCGGAAGGTATTGGAGCGCTTTACATGAGCACCAGTTACAATACACAAGGGCACATGCATTTTTGGTAGGCACGGGGTGATTAAGTGTTTTGCCCACAATCACAGGACGTTGAGCCGACACCGAGACTGGTTCCCCAGTTCCATGGTCGGCAGCTCTTGCCGTTAGGCCACACCCTCCCCATGATGATTGAGTGTGACGCTTTCTGAAAGAAGTGAAGTTGGGATAAGTTGATAGCTATTTCACAGGCGGCCTCCACCATCTGGACACTTGAGGATGACACATTCTAATATAAATGGAAAGAATACGAGTTGGCATTGTGGAGAAACATTAACTAATGACCTCTATTATATCACATGTGTACACCACATGGTATGTTGTACCCATTGTATTGCAATTACACAAATGCAGCTTCTACTGGAATGGACTCGAGAATGTAATCTATTTATGTAATGATCTGGTTGTATTTAGGATCTTGGGGAGAAACAACTCTTGCTATAAGTTTAAAAAACAAATAAATATATTACACTGTGAAAGTGCCTGTATGCTTCTGTCCATGTTATAGCAAAAGATACCAGAGCACACCAAAATATAGTTACTCTGCTCCTTGGTGCATTACGCACTATCCACAAAAGCATCCAGGTTCATAGGTCAGATTCCATAAATGCTATTCAGCACACACAGTCCACAGTCCACAGTAAATGTTCCGCAGCTGGAGTATTATCCCAAAATCACTTTTTATTTCTTGAAACAACGGCAGCCGACGCACGTTTCGCCCTCCTGGGCTTCCTCAAGGCTGCAAAATTACATATAAAACCATCATTGTAACATTCTAATAAAACTACAATATTAAACAACACTCTAAAACACATACCATCATGGACATTATGACCTTTTGGTTGAACACCAGTCACACAATCAGAGAGACCATGAATGATTAGTTAGCCATATAGATACCATCACCTGTGCACTAGAGAAAGAAGAGAGAAAGAACCACCAATTCCAACGCCACCATGTGCCCTGTGTTTATTTATCAGTCCAAAGCAATTAATTGCCATGAATTCAAATTTGATCACCGTCGCTCTCACAACGGAAACGTCAGTTCGTGTCAATCCCCAATTAAGGGTATAACAAGCTACACTACACGATGCAGTACCATAATGCAGCTGTCCCATTCCTACTTGTGCGCAACAAGACCAAGGGTATGTGAGAATGTTAACATTATTCTCTCTTAGCTTCACTTATATAAGTGTGTTTTTATCTTCGGACTAACACGTCTCCACGGAAAGACTACTTAACCACTGCAGTCTTTTTTATTTAATCTGTAGTCCAAAAAAGCGTAGAATAAGAAAAAATAGAAAAATATTAAGACCAAATGTGTATGTTAAAGTAATCAAAATGTACAAGTCTAAGAGCCGCAAGCGAGATATGCATAGGCATTTGCATCTTACCTAAAGCGTTCTGTTTCTTTTTATGATGCTTTTCTCGGTTGCAAACATCAACCCCAATATCACTGGTAGTTAAAAGCACTATCCATCCATAAAACACGGGACCATGATAAGTCCAATCTATAAAAAGCAAAACCATATCTTAAAATATACCAGAGGATAAACTGCACGTTACTTTGCAGTACTAGAACTTATTAAACCTTTTGATTAGTTTAACGTACACATTTGGTCTTAATATTTTTCTATTTTTTCTTATTCTACGCTTATTTGGACTACAGATTAAATAAAAAAGACTGCAGTGGTTAAGTAGTCTTTCCGTGGAGACGTGTTAGTCCGAAGATAAAAACACACTTATATAAGAATAATGTTGACATTCTCACATACCCTTGGTCTTGTTGCGCACAAGTAGGAATGGGACAGCTGCATTATGGTACTGCATCGTGTAGTGTAGCTTGTTATACCCTTAATTGGGGATTGACACGTACTGACGTTTCCGTTGTGAGTGCGATGGTGATCAAATTTGAATACATGGCAATTAATTGCTTTGGACTGATAAATAAACACAGGGCACATGGTGGCATTGACATTGGTGGTTCTTTCTCTTTTCTTTCTCTACTGCACAGGTGATGGTATCTATATGGCTAACTAATCATTCATGGTCTCTCTGATTGTGTGACTGGTGTTCAACCAAAAGGTCATAATGTCCATGATGGTATGTGTTTTAGAGTGTTGTTTAATATTGTAGTTTTATTAGAATGTTACAATGATGGTTTTATATGTAATTTTGCAGCCTTGAGGAAGCCCAGGAGGGCAAAACGTGTGTCGGCTGCCGTTGTTTCAAGAAATAAAAAGTGATTTTGGGATAATACTCCAGCTGCGGAACATTTACTGTGGACTGTGGACTGTGTGTGCTGAATAGCATTTATGGAATCTGACCTATGAACCTGGATGCTTTTGTGGATAGTGCGTAATGCACCAAGGAGTAGAGTAACTATATTTTGGTGTGCTCTGGTGTCTTTTGCTATAATATTGTATCTGGACTACTTTTGTAGGTCTAGTAGTTTAATACTCAAGGTGGGTGAGTATTTGGCACCTAGGGAGCACCCAATATAAAATTAAAGTAATTTGCGGTTGCTTATACTATTAACGTATACTTGTTGATGTGCAGGTCAAGTAAGCATATCCACCATTTGTTTTTTGAATGCTTCTGTCCATGCACTCATTCAACATTCATGCACCCAGTCACTCGCCCTTGTACTCATGCATCTGTTCATCATCCTGTGACTCATCCTCCCATTCACCCACTCATCCATCCACAAGACAACACAGAGATGCAGCAATCAATGAGGAGGCACTTTATATTATAGGACAGACCTATTGGCTTTGCTGCTGGTTTGTGAGAGGTGTGAGAGTGCTTCCGGTAATATGCGACTGCCAGGCTGTGAGGGTGTAGGAGCACTATTACTAGAGAGGGACTGCTAAACTGTGAGGAATATAAGTGTCTCGAGGAGCTTATGCCTACTATGCAAGAGATATATGTGTGATACTGTTATACTGCTGGTCTGTGAGAGGTGGGAAGGTGCTGTCAGTAGCATCAGGCTTCTACTCTGAGGGAAGTAAGTGCAGTCATTAGTGCAAGACTTCTAGAATGTGGGGGGTCAGGTGTGAGAATGCTTCCAGTACTGGTGCTCTGTGAGGGGGTGTGAAAGTGTTTCCATGCAGTGTGTGTCTGATAGGCTGCGAGGTTTGTCAGAGTGCTGTTGGTAATTGCAATGTTTTGCTTTTCCATCATAAAGGATTTACCCGTTCCCCTTTTGTTTTCATTGAGCATATGTTTGTGTCCGTGTAACACCCAACAGACGCACAGTGTCACTGATTTTAACAGACATTTGACATGGAGCAGATAGATCGCCTGGGACTAAGTAGCTATCTCTGAATGCACACAAGAGGCAAACATGTTCTGAAAGGACTTGTGTTTAACAAGTAGACATATGATATAATGTCAAGATATAATGTCATGGAAATAATGAACACCACATGCCCTACTGCACAAGTGCACCTGAAACTTTCTCAGCTGAAACAATAAAACATGTTTGTAGGAAATCAGCCTTTGGTTTTCAGTCTCTCTGGATTTCTTGCCTTTTTGCTGAACCCTATTGTTGCTGGCTGTAGAGCTCTATACACTTTACCCCGGCTCACCAGTAGTAAAGTACCTGTGCTCCCCTACGTCCCAAAGTACATGGTACAAGGTGTGTCCAAGACATGGAGGTTAGATGCCACTAGTGGACTGCAGCACCTATTGTGCCATCCACTACAGTGTAAATATGGCTACAAGCCTACCATTATGGCCTGACTGGAGCAGTTTAAAAACTGTAGTTCGACCTGTCAAAATAAACCCATTTGACAGATCCAAATCTTCCTTTTAAAAATGAATAAGTCTCCTCTAAATAGGCCTTATAGCACATAAGGCAGGGTGCATTGTATTTACAAGTAGGAGATGTAGGAAGTTAATGTTAACACTGACTAGCTATTTTCACTGCAGTAAGGTTGGCTGGTCCATAGCATTTATTAAAAGCCCAATTCGACAACAAAATTGTTTTTTAAATAAATATTAAGGAAAATGTGTTTTTACAAAGTTACATTTTCCCTGCGTAAAGCCTCGGGAGGCTAATTTGCATTAGTCTCCATCTGCAGCCCTCTGAGTGCCTACGCCCTGAATAAGGTGTGAAAACTGCTCTTAGAGCAGAGACAAAGGCCTGTTGTGGGGAAGTGTTTTCTATTCCTCTGACAGGGTGACCATTTGGGCAGTGGCCAGGAACATAATTTATTTCAAAGGTGCCTCCACTATCAGATGACACCTGGCAAGGCCCCTTGTTTTGTGCTTCCACTCAGGCAGGCACAAGTCCCACTGGGGAGGTAGCTACTCCTAGAACTGGATTACAGCGACCACAGAGGAGGGGCTGCTCATTTCCCTGCTCATACCTCTGCAACGGGCACACAGGCTCTGCACAAGAAGAGAACGTTCTCAACATCTTGGATTTAGGCAGAGAGGCGCACTGTGGGACTGTTTGCAGTAACACACACAGGAAATTCTGCAAGGGTATGTAGGGTAACCACTGGGAACCTTTATCCCATTGGCTAGGGAGGATCCAGGACTCACCCCCACCCACAAGCTGGTGCCAGGCATACATGTGGCATCACCCTTACCCTCCTAAGAACACTACTGGACCTGGGAAAGATCAGAAGAGGGCTGAACCTGCTGACTGAGAACTAGGAGGATCCCTGAAGGACTGGACCTGCTTCCTCTTGTACCTAGGACATAGAAGTGGACTCCAACGGTCATTTGGTTGACCTCCTGTTCGAGCTACAAAATGTCTTTCTGAAGAATCCCAGCTGACCACTTCCAACTGATCCTGACTTGGACCCTGCTGGTGGACTCTGCTGGAGTGAGTTTTGACCCCAACTGCTGCTATTGAAGTCCTGGAACAATTGGCAGTGTCTGGATGGACTTCTCCTCCCACCCCCGAAAGCCTGGGACTCAGAAACCTTTTACCTCCAAAGACCTCTGCAGGACTGGGACAAATCTGCCAAGCTGATCCGCCCTAGGTGTGTTGCCTCTGGGCTGAAGATTCAGGTTTCTAACACTCCAGAATTGGAAAATCGCCTGTCTTCTCTCAAGAATAGTAGAGCAGGTTGTGACCACACTCCATCATCTTATTAACAGTTAGGAAAGATTTGCATGTGAACTAGTGACAAACAACACCATACTCAAGATGTTTAATGTCATATTTTGTAATAAAAAACGAAGTGTACCACATTTGAAATGTCTCCTGAAAAGTGTGTGCATGTGTGTATGATCCTGTTACCTAATTGACACTACAGTGCATTTTGTCGTACTGTCTGTAGCTTAATCAGCCGTGGCCCGAGCAGGTAAGAGCGGTGGGGTTGGGTTGGGGGTGTGATTTCTAAGGACGATGACCAGGGGAAATTAATAATTTATTTACTATTCCCTGGTCATCGTCCAACGAAATCCCCCTCCCACCCGGCCCCACCGCTCTTACCTGAATGGGCCGCGGCTGAGCTTAATAGGTATAAGACGTTATATTACTTAAAGAAAACCTACTCCAGCTTGTTTTCTTACGTTTCAAAATTCCATGTGACTGCAGGACATTTTTTTACATTTCCTACAAGTAACTAGAGATTATTAAGTCATTACATGTAGTTTACCAGGTGCATTATACTTTTTGATTACTTCATCTTCATAGATTTCATGTTAGATCTGCAATAAGAGACTCAAATAGAATTTAGACATGTTTTGTATACTGTAGACCTTGGTAACAGTTGGCAACATTTGACATTATTGTTTTCAATAAGCAATTAAGAATAGTCTGTTGTTATAGTATGAAGAGTTAATGATTGGATAAACTTTACAAGCATTGTCCATGTGATCGCTCCTTATGGCATCTGTTTGAATTTTGAAACCACTCAAACAGCTTTCCTTGTTTGATTTGTGTCTGAAATTTGGAAAAACTGAATTGTGAAGTACTCTATGTGACTGTTTTACCTGCAGAGACGATTCACCGGAGAACAGTATTGGTTCAGCAGAGGCAGTGGCATCGGCGGATGGGAAGACAGAATGCTTGGCATGAAGGGAGGATTCCACATCTGCTTTGCTCAGGATGGCGGCTGGCATTGGCGTGCTTATGGCCACAGGAGCAAGAAGGGTTTCCTCTCACGACGGGCTGCTTCATGCACGGTGCCTGATGTCAGGCTCAGAGGAAGAAGTACGATGGTATAGAGGATCAGGGCCACCAGATGGATCAAGGGCAGGATGTCGGGCATTTGGTCTCCTTTCTTGTTCCTGCCATAGTAGACATCATTTTCCTGTGGTGGTGGGTGAGGTTAAGGGTATCGTTTTTCCTAACCAAGATGGCCGTCTTTCCAGTCTATGTTGTCAGAGTGTCCCTGGAGAAGATGGCGTTCAACTATTTACCTGTGAAGTAATTTCCTGTTGTACTTATATATAAGGGAGCTTGGATCAGAGAAGGATGTGTCTCAATAGGGTGACCAACTGGCATGGGTGCAAATTCAGGATGGTGAGTGTAAAAACTCAGGACAAAGGGTCTAAACTCAGGACAAAAATTCAGGACAGGAGGTCAAAATTCAGGACAAAAGGTAAGTTTTACAAACACATCAGAAGAGGTCGTGCAATAGTATATAAGTAAGTAAATAGACAACCACTTAAGTACAAGTGAAAAGAAGTTTATGTTAGGTTGAGACAATTGTGCACTTTATGTTTTTTCAGTATGCGTGCAGCTTTGAGCAAATGTGCAGGTCTTTTTGTGGTAACAAAACCGCCCCCACCCCGCCTTTCCAGCCTCCCAGGGAATCACCCGATGCCAGGTCCGGCCAGTCCGGCCTTGCTACCAGCCTCCAATGGTGAACTCCAATGGTGACCCTCCTCTTCACATAGACCCTCTCTCATGTGTATTTAATTTCTTTTATAGTGCTACACATCCCAAGTAAGTAGGACAGGGTGTCGGAGTGCGTTGCATCACACACATATTATATAGAGACAATGACTCATATAAATGTGAAAGTCAATCTATAGGAAATGTTCTTAAGATAATAGGGGGTTACAAGGTGAAATCATTCTTTCATCCATCATTCAGTCTTTCAACATTCATTCTGTCCTTCCATCTGTGTGCCCATCCATATCAATATCCAACCATTTGCAAACCTATCCATCATCTATCCTTCCATCCATCTATCATTCCACTCATCCATCCCTCCATCAACCCTTTCACTCATCCATCCCTCCATTCATCCTTTCACCTTATCCATCTGTACACTCATCCATCCACTCTTTCACTCATCCATCCATTCACTCATCCATCCAGCCATCTACCCTTTCACCCATACAGCCATCCTTTCACTTACTCATTCATCCAGCCAGTCACTCATCCTTCCACCCATTCACCCTTTCAGTCATCCATCCATTCATCCTCCCTTTCTCTCTCCATCCCCCTTTCATTTAGCCAACCATCCTTTCATCCACCCATCCATCTACTCATCTATTCATGAATCCATCCATTGATCCTATGACTCATCCATCCTTTCACTCATCCATCCATCCTTTCTCTCATCCATCCACCCTTTCACTCCTTCACTCATCCATCCATCCTTTCTCTCATCCATCCACCCTTTCACTCCTTCACTCATCTATCCACCCTTCTGTCCATCCACCCTCCCTTTCACTCACTCATCCAGCCTTACATCCTCCCTTTCACTCATCCATTCATCCATTGACCCATTCACTTATCAATTCATCAATCCATCCATCAGTTCACTCATCCATCCACTCGCCTGTCATCCACCCTTTTACTCATCTATCCATCCTTTCACTCATCCATCCATCCTTTTACCCGTCTATCTACCCTCCCACCCATACATCTATCTATTTACCTTTTCTCTCATCCATCCTTCCACTCACTCACTCATCCGTCCATCCTTTCTCTCATTATTCATTCATTCACCCTTTCATTCATCCATTCACCCTTTCACTAATCCATCCAGCCATCCACCCATCCCTTCACTTACACACCTTTTCACATTAATTATGATCTGAGCCTTTGTCTGCTGAGTTGCAGACATAAGAGTCCCATCAAGGACTTCACCCCTGCTGTAGTTCCTAAAGCAAGAGGTGGGGTGGGGTAGGGCTCACTATGCCTCTGTACATAGGCAATCCGAAAAAGTGGAAGTCACGAGTTATGCATGATGCACAGTGCCACTGTGACATGGTGTTGTTTCCAGGGCTTTAAGTGGGATGAAAAAACTGGGGGGTCTCTCCAAAGGGGGTGTTCGATGTAACTAAGGGCATGGCTTAAAACACCTAAGCTAAAAATCTGTGCTTAGCATAGTGTGCCGCCCGACTGGTAATTTGCTGCTTCTGTCATTGCATCCAGATATATAACACAACAAGTAGTGTTACCCCCTACAAGCCAGAACTATTGGCTTTGTCAATGGTTGCTAGTGGCATAAAATAAAAAAAGCAGCAACCATGGCTTTGTTGAATATAACATTGAAAATGCGTCAGTTTTAAACTGATGAGACAGTGACAGCCCCATAAGCCTTTTTTTGAAACTTGTTTCACCACCTTTTCAAGAACTGGATTCTCACCTAGCAGCATGGGCGTTTTTGTTCATTTCTTTCACCTGACTGAATGTCCAGCCCTAGACCGAGGCTGCAGGAGGAGGCCCAGCCTGGCCCATTGTCATTCTGTATGTGGCAATCAGCCCCATACAGAATGACAGTGGGCGGGGTGGGGCTGCTCTTGTGCTCAGAGGAGTGTGAGGCGGCCCCATCAGGGAGCTGAGGCTTCTGGCAGGGGAACAGCGATGTTCCACAATGCCCAAAACTACGGACAAAAGGAGTCCGTAAAAGGGATTGTCACGGACAGCGGACGTGAGACCCAAATTACCGACGGTCCGTGAAATTTACGGACGGTTGATCACCCTATGTCTCAAAGCTTTTGATTCGCTTACTCTTTCTTCCGGTCATTGCCCATCTTAAATACTTTTTGTGACTGATTTTTGCTTCGTTTTTCTGCAGCTGGTTTTCCCTGTTGGATACTTCAGTCTGGAAGACTATGCTGGACTCCTTTCTATTCTGATTCAGGGTAGTTTTGGTGTCTTGATTTCTAAATATGAAACAATGTTAATATTCAATTAATGACTATACTGCCAACACAGCTTTTTTGTGCACTTTCTGGCTTTCCTTCTAACTGTGACCCTCTTAAGGAGATATGTGACAGGTGTCATGTGTGTGTTTCATACAGTGTGGGACAGTGGCTAGTGGGAAGAATCAGAACGGAAACAAGATTGATCTGCACGGCATCCACATATTGACAGTGACTGATTGCATTAGAGTCATAGGTTATCATAGTAAAGGACACAAGGAATCAAAATACAAATATTTAACTGATTAGGTGAATACAAAAATTCTTAGAAATATAGGGCCTGATTTCGAGTTTGGTGGACAGGATACACCACTGGAATGCATTGGAGTACCGTGTCCGACAAACTCTCGGTCATCACGTTTTTTTAGAGATGGGCAGACTGTAAGCTTTCCATTGATGGGGCACCTGTGGGCTCAGTTGATGGAAAGTTCCCTTCGACAACCGACAGAGTAGATTTGTCAGTGGAAGGGCATTAAAAAAGCCCACCCTATTTAGGGTGAACCCTGTAATGTCTTTTCTCCCATCCATCTCAGCCAGGTAAAACCTGATGGAGAGGGAAAGAAAAAGTCGAAAATCACGCCCACAACCTGGGAGAAAACTCCCAAAGCGGAAGTATATTTCTGAAAAATTAAAAACTAATGACCCCCACAGCATGGTTGTTTTTTTTTCTGAAAAACCAAAAAATTTAATATTTGGTGAGTGTTCCTGGAAATAAAGTGGCGGATTTTCTCTGTTGTATGCCTCTTTCCATAAAGGATTTTGAGTCAGGTGAGAATAATGCTTGGCAAGGTTGTTGTGTAGCAGGTCTGTAGCACAAGGACATTCCTGGCAATTCTGAAAAGACTGGAAGGAGGAGATTTTAAAGGATGTTAACTTAATGGAAGTTTGTGATTATACTAGGAATGGTTGGCCGGAAAAAAAGTATGGAGAGTGATTTAAGAAGTTATTGGGAAGTTCGCAACTTTAAATCAAATATCAAGAAGGGCAGATTTGGTACGCCCATTTACAAACTTAAAAGGTTTGATCATTTTATTTGAGAATATTGATTTGAATCAACAAATGTATATTTCATGTATCCTATGCCAACTTTGTACACACTAGAACTGTGTCTTACTAAAGTCTTAATTTTGTTACTTTAAAGTAAAAAAAAAAAAATTATTGCTAAGGGGAAGATGTGTTATGTTGGGGATATGTTGGTAAGTGTAAGTGCAATTGTTTATTCAGTTGTTCTGACTCTTGGTGGCTACCATAGTGTGATCTCTGACATTCTATTTGGGATTCCATTCTGGAATGAGAGAAGCGGGGAGGCAGACCTGACAGGACTTTAATGCAAAGAGGATCGCAATTGTTACAGGGTTGCAATAAATACAAGTTATGTAATACTACTCGTGTACTATGTTGTGCATCTCAAATTAACAAGGGATTCCCTTTACTATCCAATAGAAATCATTGCTAGCCATTTCAAGGCTCAGCACTATAGTTTTAAAGTCACACTTTAGGAAGATTAATGCAACTTGCTGTACTCAAGATAAAACCAACAGGTGGGCGCAGACTTTCTCAATGGTGCTACTTAAAGGTCTTGTTTTCTATTGATCACGTGAGGTCTGGCGACAGCTGCGCTGTCAAGCCAGTCCAGACTGAAAATGGCACATTGATTAAATTAAAAATAGTATGAAGAAAAGCTCAATAATAAAAAAATATATTCAGTGGCTGTAAGTAGAGATAGAGGGGTGCACTTAATCCATCAAAATACTAAAAGCCACATTATACATAGCACTCAAATGATTCTCAGAGAAGGAGTTGAACCAATTGCCGCATACCCATGGTGGATATTTTGGAGTGAGGTTTAAGCCGCAGACAAAGCTCCATCCCCAGCTCAACTCAATCTTTCATCCCTCTTTCATATCCTTTCTTTTGTTAGTCACTTTGCTCTTAGTTATCCTCTTCAGGTTCCATATTCGGTCATCATCAGTCTTTAAGGCATTATTAATTAATTGCATTATTTTAATGGTTTGGAAAACTTAAACCATTGTTTCCTTCCATCAGGAATCTTAACAATAACCGTATCACAGACTTTAATCTTTACTACATTTCAATGTTATCTCCATTTGTGTATCCAACTCCTTCTCCATTCTCCGTCCACACTCATACTTACTAACCCTTCGTTCCATCTCATACACCCAGGGCATAGATTGGTTGTTTGCTTTCTCCTCTCGAACAATCAAAAGACAGCCTTCTCTGTCAAAGCATGTGGAGTTATCTGGTAAGCTACAATCCTATCTCCTTCTAATCCTTTCCACAACTCCTCGCAATTTATATGCTCTCTTTGTGGGTCTTATTTAACTTCTCGCCCATCCCATTGGCATCTGAAACACATAAAGCGGTTCCCTGCCGGAGAATTTTCCTTCCAGGTAGATAATTCTTCATTTAATTGGATATTAACTGCACACCATTCACGGTCAGAATGATTTTAGGGATACCCTCCTTAAAGGCCTCATCCAGAGGTTTGATGACTCTTCGGTCATTCACTTCAGACAAACAAGCCATTCCAGGCCATCTTGAAAGCCTGTTCTTTGAGACTAAAATGGATAGCAACTTATGTTCACCTCTTATTGTATCACAAACAAGGCCACGGGTCCAAAGTGAAAGGGAGGTCAGACAAATGACTGGGTGTACTCATACACACAAAGGGGGGGATTCCCTTTTAAGGACGATTCCCCTCACACACCAGAGGTGTCATGCTTCATCATAGGGGTGCCTCCTCGAGTGAGAGACCTAGTCTCCACGCGGGCTACAACCCCCTCGCTGCGAGGGAGGAGCTCAGGGATGTTTCTATTGGAAGGGGGCGGGTGTACTAAAACCCTATGTGAGCCTGGTGTGTTAGAAAAGGTGCAGTGCTGTAATGTGAGTGGTTAAAACTGGCTACAGGGTTAGCTATGCTGCAACTTTATTCAGCTACCCGGTGTCAGGATTAGCATAAAGCAGCTCCACTGGCTCTCTGTTTGACGGCGGGTGGATTTTAAGGCCCTCTGCCTAGTGCATAAAGCCCTATATGGTGGAGGCGCGGTGGATTTACAATCATTATTTCCCCGATATGTGCCGCTACGCTGCCTAAGGTCCACAAATACTGGACTGGTACACCTCCCCAAGATAATAAGAGTAAGGTGGGGAGGAAAGGGTTTCTCATTCCAAGCAGCAAAACTGTGGAATTCTCTCCCAGTTCAGTTACAACTACAGTCCAGCAGGACGCTCTTCAGAAAAAACATAAAAACATGGCTCTTTACCAAACTTTAAATCTGTTAGCTGTTTCCGGTTTGCACACACTTCACCGCCAAGACGCCTCGGCAATAGTGCGCTTTATAAATATTCAGTCAGTCAGTCAGAAGAGGGAAGGGTTTGCATTTATATAGCACTTGCTACCCTAATGAGGCTTTGAAGTGCTTTTCGGTGAGTAGCATGCTACTCTGGAACCCAAACATGATTAGTGGTAAATTAGCCTAGGTAAATATGAAATAAATTTGAGCGGTGGACATGTGAGTCTGTTAGTTGGATTGAAAAGGACAGTGGAGGGATAGAAGAGGGAAGGGCCTAGAAAGTGTTTATTTGGAGATCGTAGCACTAGGCGGAGGTTTGGGATGAGTAAAGGGGAGGTGGAGGGGGGAAGAGTCAGAGGGAAGGATTTAGAAAGGCTTGTTTGGGAGATCTAAATAGTAAAATATGTTGGAGATGATGCAAGAAGGGATAGAGGAAGGAAGAGTCTAGAAAGGGTTATTTGGGGGATCATAGTAGTAGAATGGGGTTTGGGATGAGTCAGAGAGTGGTGGTAGAGGATACATGGAGAGAGGTATAGTGTGAGATATAGGGTAGTACATTGGAGATGCTGATTAGGAGTAAAGTAATAAATATAAAGATACATAAGTACATGGAAGGTATACATGTATAAGGAAGGTAATATATCTAGGTTTAAGTTGTATTGAATTAACTCAGACTTTCAAGTGTTGCTGTACATTAAGCTAATGTATTTGTTTTAATAATTTAGATATTTTTTAATTCAATAGTGAAGCAATTATAGTTAAATAGTTATGATAAAAATGTACTTATTTATGCAACGACCTATATACATGTTAAACATAGAATAATATAACTATAAGTAATATGTACATTTGTTAAGCAGAAACGAATATCTGTATATTTATAATCATAATTATTATACCCATTTATACAAAGGAATACACATATCTAGGTACACATATATAATCCAAATAAATGCTTATGTACATAGGGTTATGCTGTATATTTATGTTTGAGTACGGTGGTTATGTGGGGAAGAACCAACTCTTGAGCAGTTTTCTGAAGATAAGGTGGTTATCTGTAGAACTTATGTTGGGGGTAAAGAGTTCCATAGTTTGGCTGTTTGAACAGGGAAGGATGTGCCACCTATGTTTTTTTTCTTGTATGGCGGGATTTTGAGGTGAGGTGCCAATCTAGAGCAGATGTTCCTTTGCTGAATCTATTTGGTGATTTTAATCCTGATGTAGAGTGGTCCTGTTCCATGTATCGCTTTGTGAGTGATACAAAGCAGCTTGAATGTGGATCTTCTGGCAACTGGTAACCAATGTAGGGCCTTCAAGGCAGGGGAGATATGGGCTGGTGGCTTTATATGTAGGAGTAGTCTGGCAGCAGAGTTCTGAATCCGTTGTAGTCTTTTCATAGTTGTTAAAGATGATCCATGGTAGAGGCTATTGGCGTAAACAAGTTTAGACAGAACATGAGAGATAGTAGCCTGGACCTTGTGTGGAAATCCCAGGTGAGAGAAGATGCGTCGCAGAATTTTTATAGTAATGAAGATAGATCTTGCAAGTTTTTTCACTTGGGCATTCATTGATAGCTTGGAGTCCATGGTAATTCCGAGGTTTCTTACTTCCTTAGATAATTTAGGCGGTGTTCCCAGATCATCAGGCCAGGCGGCGAGTAGGTCATAAATGCCTCCCACCTCTCCATTTCTTTTCAACTAAAGCACATCCCCCCATTCTTTTCAACGAAAGCACATACTCCCATGCTTTTCAACTAAAGCACATACTCCCGTGCTTTTCAACTAAAGCGCATCTTCCCGTGCTTTTCAACTAAAGTTCTTCTGCACATGAGGTATCAAAGTGCTTGCTCACACGCCCCTTCCTTAACACTCACCAGTCTTGTACTTGTTTCTTCATGCAGACAAGGAGCTCACTCCAGCTGTTGATTAAAGGCATATCATGTGTGGTGGCAGGCTTTAGTAGGCGCTAGGCTTTCCTGGAGCTTGGTCTCGCTACTCAACAGGCGGACCAGGGTAGGAAGATATGGAGAGATTGATGAGTTTCAGAAGGAAGGATTCAGAATTGGTAAAAAAGGAGGCTGGTAAAAGGGATGGAACAGGGAGTGGAGACAGGTGTGGGTACTGGCGGCAGTTTTGGAGTTGGGGATGGGAGGGTACAAGATAGCGAAAGTTAAACTAAATGTCCATGGTTTGTTTAAAGGTGGGTGCAGTTTTGGTTAGGTATATCCTCCGTTTAGTGAGGTTGGATTTAGCCTGTAAGGCTGTGGCCAAGGTTCTTTACATTGTGACATGGACTTGTCTCATTGAAGCAGCCGTTTCCACATGCACCAGGTATGTCCACTGGGTTTGCGCTGTCTCACCTGAGGATGTTCATGAAAACCTCAATAGTATACCTCCTAGGACACCATCAACTACTCCATACACCATCAACTGCTCTCTGTTAGTCAGTACTATTAAACTCAGATCTTCAATGATCACAGGACAGCCCTGATGCATGCCTCTTGACCCAGACACCAGGGCCTCCATTACAGAAGAGATCCTGGAGTGCAAAGGGCGTTTGCACCCACTTTGTGCGCCCCGGCACACTTTGGTATTGCAGTAGGGGCCGCGGACGCTTGTGCAGCCCCTTCTGTAATACAGATAGGGCTGGTGCACATGTTGCACCAGCACTATCACCAGAGGGTGTTCCCTCATTTGCATGGGTCATGGCCCCATGCAAATGAGGGGATCTCTTTATCATATTATGGACGCGGGTGCAGAGGTCAAGAAGCTGTCAGAAGGGGCAATGACAGTGCGCCACAAAAAGGTGGCCCACTGTCAGTGCACCCCCTGATGGCAGCTCTTTGGAGGTGGTCAATGGGGTCCTATGGATCCCTCCAAACATTCCCTTGCAAGCGAGTGCAGTCACTCACTGCACCCACCTGCAAGGGGATCTCTCTCCTCTCTTTAAAGTGCAGGTGGGTGCCGCCTGCACAGTGAAACACAGAGCAGCTTTGAAAAGGCTGATCCTAAATTACACTTGAAAGCGCTGCCACCATGGCAGCACGAGTTCGCAGCTGCCTTGACAGGAGCGCATTCAACCTAATAGGGCACACTTTCCCTATTTGCACACGGCACACCTGTTTGAAGGTGTTCTGTGGCGCAAACAGGAAAAGTGCATCCTATACGTAACAGGGCGCCAGGGGCCGTATTATAGAAAGTGCCCTAGGGGCTTAATGGGCATGTGACCCTGCTTTATGCACCCCCGGGCACTTTGGTATTGTAATAGGGGCCGCAGACCCTTGTGCGGCCCCTTCTGAAATACAGATAGCCCTGGCGGAGATGTAGCACCAACGCTATCCCAAAAGGGCGTTCCCTCATTTGCAGGGGGGCGTACTCTCATGCAAGTGAGGGAATCTCTTTACCTGTGCGCCCATGTCGTATTATAGATGCGGCGCAGAGGCAAAGAAGCTGTCAGAAGATGCACTGAAAGTGCACCACAAAAAGGAGGCAGACTGTCAGTGCACTCCCTGTTGGGAGCCCTCTGGAGGGGACCCCCCCAGACATCCCCTTGCAGGCAGGCGCAGTCAATCACTGCGCCCACCTGCAAGGGGATCTCGCTCCCCTCTTAAATGTGTAGGTGGGTTGCCACCTGCACTGTGAAACATGGAGCGACTTCTTCAAAGTTCACAGCTGCCCTCAGGGCAGTGCATTCAACATAATAGGGTGCATTTTCCCTGTGTGTGCCCGGCGCACCTGTTTCAAAGTGCGCCCTATATGTAATAGGGCCCCAGTTGGGGTTGAGGCGGCGCTATCCTCCATTCTTCATCGCCACATGAACTGACAGCTGTATAGCCAAGTTTGAAGTGAATGCTAATCTCCAGGCAGAGTCCCATCTACAGTCCATCCCAGTCAGCTGAAACTGACTCATCTGAAACATGTAGCATCAGGCTTTAAACTTCCATCGCCCAACATTCTTGTGTGAAGAGTACTGTACTAGTTCACATCAGTTCTTGAGCTACAGAGCAGAATGGTGGCGGCACAAACAGTGTCGTTATATAAAAAGGTGGGGTCGGTATTGGGGGTACGAAACAGTGCTGAATAGGTCTTCAAATGGTATATTTACTAATCTAGCTTTTGAGAATAGTAGCACTCACGGGGATTAAAATCCTGCAACGACTTTAGGAGAGGTGTCTCTGAACGATTTACTGCAATTGTGGGTAGCATGTAAGGAAGACATGTATGAACATGCATAGTGTTAGATAGAGCCACGGTGTTTACCTTTTTAAGGTAGGCGTGTAGTGGCTCACAAGCTTAGGGAGCATTTCCGAAGTTTACGCACTAGAGGGCACTCTAAGGCAACGATCACATTTTACATCGTTTCCTTAACACACCGTTTATACAGCCAGGCTTCATTTCGGTTGGAGCAAAGGAAAGATTGCCGGTTTTTTTCTGTTTGTTTGTTATCTATTTATAAGGGAAAGGTCTGTTTGTATGGGGAAGATCGCCCTATCTTCTCTTAGTTTAGTTTCTATTTATAAGCACTATGTTTATTATCTATTTATAAGCACTTACCATTTTCATGTGTATGTTGATAAGAAATATGTTTTACAGAGAGTTCTTCCAACTATGGAAGTCGTCCTTAGGAGCCCTTAACTCCGTCCATGTCTGCATGGGGGTGCATGGGGGTGCATGGGGGTAACTATTTTTCTATCAATGGCTCATCAGCTTTCTCTGCTCTCTTTCAAGGGAGGTGTCAAGCCCACTGGTGTTTTATAAATCAAGGTATAAGTCATTGTCAGCATAAGGAAGAGGGATCAGGCCACCCCCCTCACTATCAGCATTCTGGGGTGCACCTTGTTCTGGCACTGGATCAGAGTCTTTCCTTTTCTTTTTTAGGTCTCGGCTAGACAGTGCTCGAAGAGACGTGTTGTGTTCTATCTGTGGGCTGACAAACCGCCCATCTCCTACCATTGGTAAAATTCAGCGTCGCTCTCATTTGCTTTGGTGCATTTCGTCATGGCATGTGGGAGTCATGCCCCCTTCTTGTGTTTGGCCCTCCCATAGTGCATGGACCAAGTACATGTCTCTTTGCACTGCTCTCAGCTTGCGGAGCTATTTTGTTCTTTGTTTTCAAGCACTTCATAGGAGTACTTGTGTTTTCAGGCCTTCTCCCTTGTACGCATACACATATACTACTAAAATGCATGCGCGTGTACATAAACAAATGCATTTCTAAAAAAGTTGTTAAAACACAAACAGCGCTTATTTTTTTTTTTTTTGCACGATCCAATGGTATTGGAGTGCTTGCTCCGTCGTCCGTCTTGCCTTAGCACAAACACAAGCCAATGGTATTGGAGCCCTTTAAGGGCTCACCAGTTACATTTCACAATGACACATTCATTTTTGTTGCTGATCCTGCTTCAATGAAGGTTTTTTTTCTTGTTGTTGCTTGCCCATCTCCCCATTGCCTCCTCCTTCCCACTACTTCCTGCGTCACTGCTTTTTTGTTGTTGTTGCACAATTTGATAGTTTTGGAGCACCTGTTCCTTCCTCCATCTTGCCACAATGCTAACACCAGCCAATGGTATTAGAGCGCTTTGAGTGCTCCCCACTTACATTACACAATGACACATTCATTGGCGGTGTCAGGGGGAAGTGTAAGTGATATGTATAAAATCACAAATTGTTCGGTCAATCCCGATATTTGAATCTGGTTCCACAGTTCCCCTGTCGGCAGCTCTGGCCTTTACCCCAGGTCCTTGCTTCACTTCAAAGCTCCTCGACTGTTCTCAGTTTCACTTCCACATTTGTTCAGCAAGACCCTGTCAACACCGAACAAGCATTGGCAAAGTCAGTATAGTTCGGCAATGCCCGAGCTATTGGCCTTGTCAATGTGAATGTCTTTTAGCCATGTTGTCTAGCAGGACATCTGTTGCTCAACATGGCTGAAAGTCACTGAAAAAGTGCTATGATGTGGCCAATGCAGGCCAAATAATAGGGCTTTTTTGTGTTAGGAGGGTCAGGGCAATAAACTCAACAAGGGGGGCGAAGAGACTCGGTGTCGGTTCAACATCCCATGATTATGGGCTTTCAGTAACTTTCAGCCATACTGAACAGCAGATATGCTGCTAGACAACATGGCTGAAAGACTTCACATTGACAAGACCAATAGCTCTGGCATGCCGAGACCTATTGGCTTTGCCAGTGCTTGTTTTGTATTATATTTACTACGCAGGCTTGTCCTGTTCGTACTCCTCTAGCGCTCAGTAAATAAGCTTGGTGCATGGACAATGCCAGGCCCGTTAGCATTTAAGGAATGAGTATGGCATTCAGCATTGTCTTGCAATGTCCAGCTGGGGTAAGCTCTGATCTGTCTGTGTGTCATTTTAAGAAAATGGCATCAAGTTAGGTTGCTGCAACTCACATGAGTGTGACAATGCAGAAGATGTAAAGAATAATACCTGGTATTGGGCACGACAAGCATTGGACAGTCCCAGTTTTTGGACTGGATAGTGTGTATGTGGGCTAGAGAAGGCGGGAACCTTCGGTGCCAGAACTCAAACGGCGAGGTTCCTGAGGTGATTTGTCATAGGCCTCTCATCGTGATAATGTCATAGGCCTGTCAGATTCTAGTAGGGCGCCATCAACTCCAAAAAAGGCAGCTGCACAAATAAGCTGCAAGTGGTGCTGGAAGAAGGGAGTTAGGAGAGACTCTAAATTCTGTTGTTTTCATTGACCGTCAAAGCCTGACCTATGCATTAAAGGATGTTATGTATTATATACCAACTGCAGTATTGGTTAGAGCACCCAATTTTACAAGAGAAGGTAATTCTAGGCATTCACATCAATACATGATGCAACTTCTATAATTGTCTTTATTCTTTATATCATTGGAACATTACTAGACCTTAGGGTAGCTTTTCCCATTTAGCAGTCATTAGGCTGTACAATGTTTGAGGTCAATTGGTGAAGCCAAGATACTAACCCATTTTCACATTTGAGGTATCCTGACACAGAGGCGACACAGAGGAAAGAAGATATGCATACACCAAACCAACATACATACCAAAGAGAAACAGTCACTGTATGGAAGCTCATTGCAAAGAAATATAACCTTTATATTCAATGTGGCCTCCCAGCTGGCCAGTAAGGGTGAGGGAAGGTCTAACTGCAGTCATGCAAACGTTAGGATGTGGAAGTGTTGAAACTATATTGTGGCGGTATGTCTACATATAGGCCGGCAGTGATACCTGTGACCAAACAACTGGTAGCCTAACCTTGCTTACCAAATTTCTAAAATGCACCATACCCACTTTGTCATCTATGGCACTCTGAACCCATAGAAAAAAAACCTTTCATGGCTGGTACTCCTACGCTTTCAGTGGAAACAGCAACATAAAGACAGCATTTGCTTATTTAGAAGTGGCCCAGATTTGCAACTTTGTGTCAACTTAGCACATCAAAAAACTGTTTTCACCCAAAACAAAAACCCATGGAAACTGCCCTCTCTCCCTCTTTACCCCAACAATACTCATCATGCATTCCCATTTCCCCACCAAAAGATCCAGTAGGCCAAATGCTCAAACAACTTGCCCCAAAAACATACATGCATCCTTTTACCAATCAATCATACTGCCACAAACATTCAAACTTGATGGACAGACTTCATGAATTTCATGCTCGTAGAGCCAACAAGACATACATTAACCTTAACCCTTCAAACCCTGCCCAACATATTTTTTGTTATGCTAATTTCACAAAAACCGCTGAACAGATTTCACTAAGCCACAAAACATGCATTTTAAGAAACGTTTTACATTGATGCGAAGTACGGTGTAATTCTGTTCAGTGTATTTTTTTTGTAGCATACAGCAACAACCAATGGCCATTTCCATAGGTCTGGATGATAACTGACACTGCTTTATCGATCACTGATAAATTTAGACACTCAATAAAACAACATATATGCATGCAACTCTGTCACACAAATCTAAAATTAAGCATAGCAGCAGGCGGCTATTTTGCAATAGTATTGTAGATAGTGCTTTGTCTTTTTAAAGTTCCAACATAGCTACCACATTTAGAAGCACTGTGTTATCCATCCTCCAGGGATAAAAACAGTGGTATACTATGCAGATGGCTGCTCACATTTTTTTTTACAATGTATCAATGTTGTACTGAGAAAGGGTGGTCAATATAATGCTTTTAAACTTCGTGGCTATCTTGGAACAATCATATCTTGGAACAATAAAACTGAAATAAACTATGAACAATACCATTCCAAGATGGCAGCTCAATTCAGAAATAGTGGCCCCACAAGATGCATCACACTGGATTTGAAGTGAAAGGCAACCAATCTGCCCACTAGGACTCTCTAAGAAGTTGGGTGGCTGTAGCATCCTCTTAAGAAACAATGAAGTAAAAAGAGGAGAAGCAAAGAAATGAAACTGTAAAAGGAAGAAAATGAAAACTAATGGACTTGCCAAGCAGCCTTGACACTAAAGCACAATCATTTTCATGTGGATGGGCTCATGTGATAAAAAAAAGCTTTTACCCTATGCAGTAGTGTGTAAATGACACTAAAAAGACCAATGGCAGAAGAGTGCTGACCCAAAGGCCGTCTATTATCTTTAAGTATATATTTTTATATCTATAGATGTATGCATTATTTACTATTTTTATTACAGGACATTGGCAGACAGCTAAGCCTATCGGGCCGTCTGAAGAGATTCTAGACAGAATTATTACAGAACACATCTTCTACCCCTGAGGTTTGTCAAACACCAAACGCCTTCCCTACAAAAGGTAATTGGTGAGATTTCCTGTAACAAAATATCTGACTGCAGGTTTTGAAGCAGTGCAAAAACAATCGAATCTAAAGGCCTATTGGAATGAACATATGTGTTACATCGATAAATCAGGCCCGCTGCCTTTGTCGTAACGCTTCATACTAAACAGATCAGAACTGTGCCCCCAGGCATACTTTTCCCACTGCACCAATCAGGCCTATAGCTGTAATCACTGACGTAACACCATAAACAAACCAGGCTTCTTGCGTTGAGCTTAAGCTTTTCCACAAGGCAACCATCAGGCATATAGTCATAAAATCACAGAAGTGTGCAAAATTAGAGTTGACAAAACAAAATTCTTTCTCTCCTAAGAGGGTCTAAGAATGTTTATCACAATGCAAAACTCACTGTTTATCGGAGGGGGTACCCAACACTAAAACACTTGCCTAATACGGTAATCTGTGAGATTCAGTGTAGCAAAATACTGATTTGAAGGCTTCAAAACAGAGGAATAACAATCCATTCTCAAATGCCTATTGACCTTAACCCTTTCCATGCGTCGGACGGCCCCCGGCCATCCGACGTCACGGTGGGCGTGTGCGGAGGACGGCCGGGGGCCGTCCCAGACACGCCCACTCAAGGGAACGCCCAGCACCGCGGCGGAATCCGCGCCGCGGTCAAGCAGTTAAAATAGAATTTTGACAATCAATATGTCAAACATTTTGCCATTACCTGTACATTTTCATAATAAGCAATCAGGCGTATAACCTTTAGCAATAGCTTGTGACCATAACCAACTCAAACTTGCTGTGTTGGACATTAATTTGCCCACAAGGCAACCATCAGCTATACCATACTAAAATTAAAACTATTTAAAAAACATGACACTTGTCAGAACAACATATAATCCCTCCTAATAGGACGTTATAAGGATTATTGTAGTACACATCTTTTAACACCATGGTTTGAATGGGCAGGTCACCAACACCAAAATCCTTGCCAACTGCAGTAATCTGTGAGATTCCATGTAACAAAATACCTTTGCGTTTAGCACATGCTTTTCACTATAAATAAGTTAGGCCTACTTGCTTTATCATAACTTTTCATTATAAACAGATCACACCTGAGGACTCTGGCATAACATTTCCCAGTGAACCGATGAGTTCCCTAGCTTTTACTATTGGTTCACGCTATAACCAACACTGGCCTACAGAAATGTGCATACATTGGCTGCCATTATGCCTACAGTTATAAAATTACAACTACAGTAGAAAAATACAGTTTGAAGAAAAATACTCAATCCTGCACAATAGGGGGAACAAGAATCATCACAATTAACCTCCTCTAGGGTTTGTCAGGTGGAGGGGTGACAGACAGCAAAGACCATTGTCTACTAGGGTAATCTGTGAGATTTAATGACACAAAATATGTGTCTATAGTCAGGAACACATTGTGATACCAAGCCACTGTTAAATTACTACTGGTTTTAACAAATGCTGTTCATAGTAAATAAGATAGGCTTAGTGCCTTTATTATAGCTTGTTGCAATAAGTTGATTGGACCTATGGCATCGGGTATAACGTTTCCTAGTACACAAATCAGGCCTGTAGTTTGTAAACATAACCAACTCAGACCTACTGTTTTAAGTGTAAGCTTTTCCAAAATGCAACCAACAGGCACACAGTCATAAAATTACAAATGTATGCAAAATTACAGTTGGCCGAGCAAAATACTAATTCTCCTAAGATGGCCTAACAAGGAGCCTCACAGAGCTATTTTTCTATATCCACGGTTTGTCACAAGGAAACCAACTTGTGGGTGAAGACGAAGCCCTTCTCTCAGTAGTACGTTGCAAGTTCTTTTTTGTTCATCACATAAGATTGCTTGGCAGTGGTGCTGTCAAGCCAGACCTAAAAAAGAGAAAGAAAGAAATGAAAGGGACCTATAAAAGGAAAACATGGAAAGCAAAAGGGCTAGCCACCAGCCCAGACAATAAAGCACACTCATTTTCTTGTGGATATGCACGTATGATAAAGCAAAATAATGACACTCACAGGGTAATGGTGCCAATGGCCAATGGCTGACCCATGCCGAAGCAGACTGTGAATAACACTCAAACAGACAGAAGAGAGCTGACCCAAAGACCCTATATGTATGTATGTACGTAGAGTTTTTTTGTTTTTATTTTAATTACAAGTGCCTGACAGACAACTAGACTTGCCAAACCCTCTAAAGAGGGTCTAGCAAGGATTATCACGGAGAAGGTCTTCTGCCACCAGGATTTGTCAAGGAATTAACCAAAATCCTTTCTTACAACAGTAATCTGTGAGATTACGTCTAACAAAAACTCATGTCTACTGTTTTGAGCACAAGCTTTGCCACAAAGCAACCATCAGCATACAGTCATAAATTTACAAATGTCAAAATTGCAGCTGGAAAAATAATATTCAACCCCTCCTAAAACAACGAAGATTCTCAAAGCGCAAATCTACCCCCAGGGTTTGTCAAGAGAGTAACCAACCCCAAAGGCCGGTCCTACTACAGTAATCTCTGGGATCCCACGTAACAAAATACAGATCAACAGTCAGTGGAATGACAATCCACCTATTGGTTTTAACAATCGCTTTTCACAATAAATAAGGCAAGCTTATTGTATTTGTCACACCTTTTCATAATAAACAGGTCAGTCCTCTTGAATGTAACTTTTCCAAATGAACCAAAAAGACCTATATTCTTTATTGTTGGCTCGTCATCATCAATAACTCAGATTTACTATATTGATTAAAAGCTTTCTCACAAAGCAGCCATCAGGCAAACAGCCCAAAAAATTACAAATACATATAAAATTACTGTTGGCAAAACAATAGACAACCCCTCTTAAAAGGTCTAACAAGTACTATTACAGTGCTTTTTGGTTGCCTCAATGGTTTATTGAAGTGGGTACCCAACTAACTTAATCTGTGTGATTCCATGTAACAAAATACCAGTTTATAGCCTTTAACAAACTATAATAATGATCCAACCTTAAATGCTTATTGGCATTATTCACGATACATAAGTCAAGGCTGCTACCTTTGTTGTAACTTTTCATAATAAAGAGTTCAAAACGATGTCATCTGATATATAAATTCCAGAAGAAACAATCACTACCATAGCCTTTATCATTGACTTGTCACCATAACCAACCCAGGTCTCCTGAATTCTGCATTAAGCTTTCCCACAGGGCAACCTCCAGGCACACAGTCAGAAAACTACAAATATATTCAAATTTGCAGTTGGCAAAACAATATTCAGCCCGCCTAGGAGTTTTAATAAGAATAATTAAGGTGCATAGTTTCTACCTACAGGGCTCATCAGAGAGGGACACCAGAGGGGGATACCAACACCAAAACCTTTGTCTACTACAGTAGAGGATCTTTGTAATACATAAATTGCCTACCGGCATCAACACAGTATAACAGCAATCCACCCTTAAAAGCCTAATGCCTGTAATATATGATTTCACAATATAGAAGTCAGGCCTCATAATAAAAATATTAGACCTCTGACCCCTGACACAGGTTTTTCTATTGAACTAATAAGAGAAATAGCCTCTGTTACTGACTTTTCACCATAACCAACTCAGACATACTATATTCTGCCTAAGATCTCCCGCACAGCAACTATCGGTATACAGTCCTAAAATTACAAATATGTACAAAATTACAGTTGGCAATACAATTATTATTATTATTACTAGTATTGCTATTATTATTATTATCCCCTTAACTGCTGGGCCTTCCCCCACCCCAAGTGCTGACCTCTTTTTGGGCTATTTGGGGTAGTTTGCACTTCGGGCTCTATAACTTTTATTCCACATAAGATATCCACGACAAATTTGCGTCCTTTTTCGCCAACATCCTGAGGTTTCTAAAGGTACACAGAGTTTGTGGATTCCCCTTGTGGGGCCAAAGAAAATAGGCAACATTTTGTTAAATTTTGAGTTTTTGGGGAAAAATAGTAAACAAGTGCTCTGGATAAAAGTGTCTGTTTTTTCCTAAAATTGGCATCAACGAACGGTTTGCTATGCTAAAGTCACCATCTTCCCAGCTTTCAGGAACATGCAGAGCTGAATAAAAAACAATTTTTTACCTCAGTTTTGACATTTTTCAAAGAGGCAGTCCATTTTTAAATTTTTTTGTGGTGTCAACCTACTTCCAGTTTGTATTGGAAACTACTGTGAAACCAATAGTTGATACAAGAAAGGTGTAGATTTCTGAAAAGTAGACAAAATTCCAAATTCAGCAAGGGGTCATATGTGTAGATCCCTCAAGATATTCGTGAAGAAACTAACTGTTGAAATAAGGAAATATTGAAAATGAGTAGAAGAAAAGGGCAATTTGTGACTTTGTTTTCATCTGTAACTCTCTTTCAAGATGATTTACAGGAGCCAACAACTGAGCTGAGTATAGACCAATTCATATGGTGAAATATGTAAAGTGGAAAATGGATATCATGGAAACCCATGTATTTCTGAAATGGGCATAGGAGATGGAGTTTAGGTTATTTGTACATCTCTGAATTTGTGGGTACCTGTACTAGTATATGATTTAAAGGTTATTTTTCCAAATGTCTACTTTCTTACACACTGGCTTACATTTGGAAGGCACAAATGCAGCGCAATCCAATTGGTAATAACTGTCAGGATTCCTCCACCCATCACCCACCTCGCTCGCTGTGCGGCAGTTATCTGCCGCAGCCGAAGTGGGGGCGAAGGTTGGGGTGCCAGAAGTTCCGCGTTGCGTCCGCCAGTTGCCGGCCTTTTAGAATCCTCGGCGGGCGTCAGAGAAGGAATCCACAGGTTGCCGGTCTAGTCTCTCGCAAGCCTTTGAAGGCGCAAGGACAGACCCGGCTGTGAAGTGCGTCGGCAGCGTTCTGAGCCGCTCACTTCACCAACGTTTCTTCAGTAGTGTGCTGGTTTCGCGCTTGCGCCCAAGATAGTTAGGGGATAGTGTAGGAGTATTTCCACAGAGTTTGCGCAGTTTCAGTGCAGGATAGTTTTCGTTTCGCTCTGCGTCGGATAGTTAGATAGTTAGCGTCTGGTTTTGGGTGTAATTAGGAAATAACAAGAAAAAGAAAGAAAAGAAAATATTAAGCAGGCACAAAAGGAAAAGAACAAGACTTCACTTACCTCTTCCTCTTCCGCACGAATGTTAGATGAATTAGAAGTCTCTGCCTTCCGCTACAGAACCGCAAGTATTTCCTGAAGAGAAAAAAGTATTGTTTAAATGGTAGAGTTTTTCTGAAAGAGAGAATATTAGCATAAAATATTTGACAAGGATTTACAAAAGATAAAGAAGAATAATTAACAAGAAAAGAGATAGAAGAGAAGCAATAGCCAAGCTAAGACAGGGTAAGTGAGAGGAAGAAAGAGAGTAATAATTCTTAATAGTGAGAGTAGGGAAGCATTTGGTGTGAAGTAATGATGTGATGTTTTTAAATTACAGTTCACTAAGAATTCCACACTGAGGCAGTACCAGAGAAATGCCAACACTAGTGAACTACAAGAAGCAAGGCTGTCTGTTCTCTGTCCCAATCCCCTTTCCGCCAGCGTGGTCCATTAGGGCTCTTGTGTCTAGAGGGCTCTGGTGGGGGCCTGTTGGAGGATCTGGGAAAAATTCAGCATTCTGCTCCTGTGAGCGCCCATAAAGATTGTGAGTATTTAGTGGAGCCCTGACAATAACAAATGTTCTACTATTCTATGCTCACACATGTCTTCCAATAAAAATAGTACCTCACTTGTGTGGGTAGGCCTAGTGCCTATGGCACTAAACGAGCCAAAATACAACATGGACGTATAGACACCGAGCAGAATCCAGGGTAGGGTGACTTATGTGGTTCTCAGTAGGCTTTTATTTTCCTCAGGATCCTTTGCAGACCTCAAACTTTGTCTAAAAAAACAAATTTTCCTCACATTTGTGTGATGGAAAGTTCTGGAATTTGCGAGGAGCAACAAACTTTCTTCCACCCAGCAATTCCCCAAGTCTCCCAATAAAAATGGCACCTCACTTGTGTGGGTAGGCCCAGTGCAAGCGACTGGAAACGGCCCAAAACACAACATGAATACATCACATTTTTCCACTCAAATCTGACCCTTTTTTTGCAAGGTGGGTAGCTGTGGATTTGGGCCCTAGCTCAGCCAGCACCTAGGGAAACCTAGCAAACGTGCACATTTTTAAAAACCAGACACCTCAGGTAATCCAAGGTGGGGTGACTTGTGTGGCTCTCACCAGGGTATCCTTTGCAAACCTCAAACTTTGACAAAAAAACATATCCCACATATTTCTGTGACGGAAAGTTCTGGAATCTGCGGGAAGCCACAAACGTCCTTCCACTCAGCTTTCCCCTAAGTCTCCCAATAAAAATGGTACCTCACTTGTGTGGGTAGGCCTAGTGCCTGCAACAGGAAATGGCCCAAAACGTGACATGGATGTATCACATTTTTCCACTCAAAAGTTACCCTTTTTTTGCAAAGTGGGTAGCTGTGGAGTTTGGGTCCTAGCTCAGCTGGTGCCTAAGGAAACTTAGGAAACCTGCACAGTTTAAATACTAGATAACCAGGGAAGTATAGGTGTGTGTGACTTTCATAGCTTTCACTAAGTAATTGCACCCAGAAGCCAAACTTTGGTAAAAACCACACATTTTACTCACATTTCAGTTAAGGAAAGTTCTGGAATTTACGCAGATCCACTTATTACCTACCACCCTGAGTTACCACTTGCCCCCCGAAAAGAGACAGCCCTGATTACAGCAATGGACGACATGAGAGCCCTCCTGGACCGAGGAGAAACGGCAGCCCTCATCCTCCTAAACCTGTCTGCTGCGTTCAACACTGCCTCCCATCACATCCTGATCAGCAGATTTCATCACCTAGGGATCCAAGGAGATGCCCTCAGATGGATCAACCCTTATCTCACTGACAGAATCCAGAGGATCCGCCTCCCACCGTTTACTTCGGAGCCCAAGAAGATCATTTGCAGAGTACCCCAACGATTGTCCCTCAGCCCCATTCTCTTCAACGCCTACATGACCCCCCTGGCTGACACTGTCAGATCACACAGAATCAACATCATCTCCTATGCCTACAACACCCAGCACTTTAGGGCCTTTTGTTTCAAGTTCTCTTGGCCCAGCCAAACAACTGAGATACCATTGTTATTGAGAGACTTGGGGGAATGATGGGAGGTAGGAAATTTGTGGCTCCCCACAGATTCCAGAAGTTTTCCTCACAAATATGTGAAGAAAGTGTGTGATTTTAGTCAAAGTTTGCGGTTTACAGGGCATTGTAGGTAAGAAAATGTTGTGGGATTCACGCAAAGCGTACCAACCAGGACTCCCTCGGGTATCTAGTTTTCAAAACTATCTTGGCCTGGTAGGATTTCCTAGGTGGTAGCCTACACAAGCCCAAAAAGTGCATCCATTCACTATTACACATGGGATGATATTGAGAGTTAACCACACTCTCCTGGCCCAACCAACACCCAGAGGAATCAAATGTCCTCTCATTTGCCATTGGGATGGGATTTCTTTGTCCGGAGGCTTTAGGGGTGAGGGTGGAACAGATGTTAGGATGGGCCCGATACACCCCATTATTTTATTAAAAAATATATATTCCTTCCATACAGTGGCCTTTCTGGCCCCCAGGTGCAAATTGGGGCAAATCTCCTGTCTACTCCTGAGGGGGTAAAAAGACTGCTTTGTTCCTTTTGTTGGGGGTAGGGCTGTTGTTCTGGACTTTCTGCCCCACTCAGGGGAAAATTGAAAGCATACCCCCAGACTGGTCCTGGGGGGAGGGGCAGAAGCACTAGCATTGGCCACAACCCACCCCCAAATGGGACAAACCAGTTTTTCTACCCTCCCCCTCCCAGGGCCAGGCAGGGGTTTGCCTTCAATTTGCCCCTGAGGGGGGCAGAAAGCCCACTACACACCCAGGAATTCAAAAAGGTGTCAAGACAAAAAAGAAGTGTGCAGCCTAACCTGGCATTGAGCCATACCCCTGCTCCAGAAGGGGCAATAGGGTCTTGTTGCTCCCCTAGGGGTAGCTAGGAGGTTTGTCCCAATTGAGATGGTTACCCCAATCTTGCCCCCGGAGGGGTAGAAAATCCACCTGACACCAGGAATTTTGCCTCCTTTTGTTTGTTTTGGCTCTGTTTTGAAATTCCTGGTGTTAATTGGGCTATCTGCCCTCCCCGCCAGGACAAGGATTGGGGATAAATACCCCTATCCATCCCCTTGGTGGGCAGAAAGTCTATTGGGCTGTGGGGTGAGGGCGCACAGGCCCATGCCTAGGAGTCGCTCCTCCCAAAAAAGTACTGCATAAATGCAGTCCCTAGTGTCTAGTGGGCTTTTCGCCCCCTAGGGGGGGCAAATTAGTGTAATTGCCCAATCTGCCCCCCAGGGTGGCAGCATGCCTGCCTGTACCCCTTTGGGGTGGGGGCATGGCCATGCCCATAGTGGTCAGCCCCCACCCCTATATTTATTTTTATATTAGAACCTGGTGTCTAGTGAACTTTCTGTCCCGCGAGGGGGCAGATCGGGGGTAATTACCTTGATCTGTCCCCCAGGGGCAAAAAGGCTTTCTGGCTTCTTGTTGGGGTGCAGGTATGGTCATACCCATGGTAGGCAGCCTCCACCCATATATATTTTTTTAATTAAAAACATTCCCTGGTGTCTAGTGGTCTTTCTGCCCCTAAAGGGGGCATATTGGGGATAATCATCCCCATATGCCCTCCAGGGGGGGCAGAGAAACTGTTACCATGTCTATTGGGAGTGGTGGCATGGCCAAGCCTTGGTGGGCAGCCTCCACCCATATATTTTTATAACAAAAAGATCTGTGGTGTCTAGTGGACTTTCTGCGCCCCCATTGAGGTTAATCACCCCAATTCGCCCCCCAGAGAGGGAAAAAAGACTGTCTGCCTTTGTCTTTGATGACGGCATGGCCATGCCCAATGTGGGCAGCCCCCACGCTATATTTATATTTGAGAAAAAAAACGAACCTGGTGTCTAATGGGCTTTCTCCCCCCCCAGATTTTCAGATTGGGGGTAATCCCCTCATATGCACCTCCGGGGGGGGGGCAGATTGACTGTTGCCATATGCATTTGGGGTGGGGCATGGCCATGTCCTGGTGGGCAGCCGCCACCACTATATTTGTATAAAAAAAATCCCTTGTGTCTAGTGGGCTTTCTACCCACCTCTAGGGGGGCAGATTGGGGGTAAAAAATCCCTGGTGTCTCGTGGGCTTTCTTCCCACCCCAGGAGGGCAGATTGGGGGTAAGCACCCCATCTGCACCCCTGGTGGGCAGAAGACTGTTGCCATATACATTGGGGTGGGGGCATGACAATGCCCAGTTGGGCAGTCCCACCTCTATATTTGTATTTTTTTTTTAAATCCCCGGTGTCTAGTAGGCTTTCTGCCCCGAGGGGCGCAGATGGGGGTGCAGAAATACTGATATTTCTGAGGGGTTTTTGGGGTAGCACAAGCCCTTGTCTAAGGGGCTGCTCCCCCGTCCCTGTTGGCTAGGGGTGGATCCTCGCTTGGGGATCGCTCTCCTGCGGTTATCCTCATGCAGGGATCCACTGGGAACAGGTACCATTCGAAAGGGGAGATTCTCCTCTTGTTAACAATAACTCTCCTAAGAGAATCAGTGTTCGGGGGTTAAGATAAGCCCTCAAATACTGATTCAATGAAAGTAAAACGATCCCATTGGCTCGTATTACTTTCACTTTCAGAAGTAATGACGTCAGTGCACCCTGCGAGCTGATTGTCATTACAAATTTAAAAAAAGAGGGGGGTATTCAGAGATTCAGAGGGAGGAAACATTACAGCTAGTTAAATAAGTGTTTTTGTAAAATATTTTTATTATTTGATGTATTACCACAAGTACATTAACACACACATCATAACATCCTGTGAACACCCATATCGCCCTAGAGTCCGGGCACAATATAATCAATGAATCAAAGTAAGTAAGTAAGTAACCAGTTTATATAGCCGTCAAATGCCAGAGGGCGTCTTGGCGCTAGTGTTCACAATGCAATTGCAAAGGCAGCTAGTTTTAATTAGAGGCCTGAGAAAAGAACCCCGTTTTCAGACCAGGGCCGGACTGGCCATAGCGGGCACCAGGCATTACCCCGGTGGGCCGCCAGGGTTGGGGGCCGGTTTTGGGCCCCTGGGGGCCGATTTTGTTACAGGGCCGTTTTTGCAGCATAGCTGCAATATCGGCCGCTGTAACGAAATCGGCCGAAACCAGCCGTGGCAAACAGCGCGGCCGCACTCCCAACCCCCCCCCCCCACCCCTCCCTTGGGGGGCCAGCCGAGCACTTTGCCAGGGCCAGTTGTGGTTCCCAGTCCGGCCCTGTTTCAGACCTTTCCTAAAGAGAAGTAGATTGAATTGAGATCTCAACATCCAGGCAATGAGTTCCTAAGTTTGGAGGCACAGAGAGAAAAACTCCTGCCACCCCATCCAGCCTTATTTATTCTGGGAATGGCTACTAGTGTAGCTGAGCCTGATCTGAGTGTACAGCCTGGTGTATGTCAGATAAACAGTTTTTGATAATACTCTGTCCGATGGAGGGCTTTATGCACCCCACAAAGCGCTTTGAAATTTATCCTTCCCCGGACTTGGAGCCAGTGAAGAACTGAGAAAGTCTGAGAAACCGATTAAAATGTCGGAATTTTTAAAATCTGCTTAACTGCTGCATTTTGAGGAAACTGAAGTTTTTGTAATAAACGTTGCTGAGAGCCTAAATGCAAGGCATTACAGTAGTCAATGTTTGTGATGACTAATGCCAAAATAACAAGTCTTTTGTAGAGCTATATAAGGAAAGATGTTTTTCAAGATTCTAAGTAGGAAAAAGCAAGATAAAGTGATTTAAATAATCTGATCAGAGAAACATAATTTCCTGTCAAAAATAACTCTTACATTTCTTGCCTTTTTTACTGGGGAAGGAAGTGGGCCTAAGTAAGATGGCCACTAAGTAGATTGCCAAAAGGTGGTTTAATTTCCAAAGAGTAGTACCTCAGTTTTGTCTGTTTAACTTCAGACAATTTTTCTCCATCCAGCTTACAATGTGAACCATACACTTCCTAAACTTTTAGGCCACTTCCTCAACTTTAGATGTTATTGACACCACGATTTGTGTGTCATCTGCGCAGGAAATGACTACAAAGTCATAGCTACGGATAAGATTGGCCAACAGGGTGACATAGATATTAAGAAGTGTAGGGCTGAGTGAGGAGCCCTGTGGCACCTCACATGGAAGGCAGGAAGGATCAGAGATAAAATCATATCCTGCGGGAGTCACAGTTCCTGTAGAAGAAGGGTAGGAGAGGAAACTGCGGTCGTTCTCAAATTATGGTGTCTGGGGACAGTGTGTCCTGATCTTGGTGCCCTCACAGACCCCGAAGGATGTCTTGCTTCATCATTGGGCAGTGCTCCTCGTCTGGCCGGTGCTGCAATGCCCTATGGGTGAACAAAGCAAACACAAGGAGATGCTGGACGGAGCGCTGAAACTTTTCAGACACTCACCCCCAGTCACAGATCTGGGTTGAATCCATCATCATTCTTTAGCTCACTTCGCCACCCCAGTTCAGACACAGCTATATGCAAATCAGTCTTGACCCTGTGCCTCATGGGAACAGTCCAGACCGAACTGCCAAGCCATGTCTTCCCTGGACGGGAAACAAACATCCTGGGACCGGTTTCGGGGTAACACCCTTCATCAGCCAGGCTAGCTTGAATCCAGTGGCAAAGTGAGCAAGGGACCGACGTCTGGGCGTACCGAAGGGTCACTTTGTCAGAGATCTTTGTAAGATAAAGCCGTAAGGGTGCGTGAGGGTGTGAGTGGCAGTGGTGTCCTAATGTGAGATTAAAAGATGGCTGGAGGGGTAGACAGTGAATTTAATACAAAGTAACCCCTCTGTCATCAGTAAAAAACCCAAAGGTTGTGCTGCTTGAGGGGGATAATGGCCCTCGGTAGCTAGACAGAAAGCATACCCCTAATGGGTATGTTGAAGGTCGACATGTTTTGCACAATGAATGGTCTCAGGAGGAGATCCCAAGCGCTTCTTCAGGACCAAGGTGGATGTGCAGTGAGTGCTAGAGTGGTGTAGTGGCCTATCACAATGAACGTAGTGCCACAAGTAAAGAGGATTAATAATCCAGATAAAACGGGAGAATATCCCCATGAGATGCGGCTGTGAGTATCCTCGAGATAGTTCTCGTAGGGAACGGGGGTCTGATAACCTACCCGACTTCACGCCATCTCGGTGAAACAGATTATTAATCCTCTTTACTAGTGGCACTACGTCTCACATTTGGACACCACTGCCACTCACACCAACAACTTGCTCTCTATCCCGCAAAAAATAGCTAAGAAGGGCAAGTCTCTCTTTTTTGAAATATATTTTTGCATTTTCAAATACAGTACAACGTTACAGAAAAAAAAAGAAAAAATGGCATGTATTTCGATATCAATATCTCATCACAAGTAATTAGACTAACACATCCTGTTGATATACATTACGGATGCAGACCAGTTCATTTCTGGAGGTGGGCCTCTCAACTCATATAATCTAGTCTTTTTGTTGGCCTCGTAGATATGCGGAGAAAGGTTCCAGATATCTTTAGGATGCGATGCCTGAGGAAGTTCTTCCGCATAACATACCAATTGGTCCCGGCAATATATCAGATCAATTATCAAACGTTCATGTTTGGGGCTTCCTTTCCCACCCCAGTGGATTGACACCCTCCTTTTAGCCATCAATAGTGCTATTGCTACCAGCCTGCGGGTCGTAGGTGAAGTGCCCTTGCACAGTCCAAGAAGACATATTGCCGGGGAGCAATTCACCACCTCTCCCACCATTTCTGATATTGTGTGTGTAACTTGTGTCCAGTAGTGGTGCACTTTCGAGCAGCTCCAAGCTAGATGCATAAAGTCAGCATCTATTGCTCTGCATCTAGTGCAGTTCGCAGTTTCCCTCAGGCCATATCTATTTAGTCGGAGCGGGGTATAGTACATTTGGTGTAAGAATTTGAAATGTATGATCCTTAAATTACAGTTTGGTGTAAGTTGTCCAGTGAGTGCACAGCATGCATGCCAGTCTTCCGTTGTGATTGGTGTAGAAAGCGTTTCGTTCCATTTAGTGAAGGAAGCATCTTGTGCAGTGAGGGTGTCTGTCTGAGACGCATTATATAATCGTGTGACTAAGTGCTCAGTCGTGAGAAGCAACTGGAGTGCCCCAAGGTGGTTCCGCAGGGAACTGCAGATACAGGTTGGAGAGTGCAACTCTGAGTCTGCAATATATAAAGGTGAGCATGGGAGGTCTATCCCCCTCGCAGCGTACATCAGTTAACTTTATAAACGTCCCTTAGCTGTACGCATCTCCCAGAGTATGTATCCCTACCGCGCGTAGAATGGCCAGCGATCCCGCCTCCGAGGACACCGAAATCTTCGGATGGTGTACGAGTGGTAGCGCTGGTGCATATAATGGTGTTATCTGTGCTTGCCCTAGGGCTTTCCAGGCATGTGTGGTGCAGTGTGTAGTGTTTATTTCGTCTTTTGTCACATTCTTGCATTCATGTGGGATCATAGCCCTAAGCGGTACAGGGTATGCTGCATCTGCTTCGACTGCTATGTTTGGCAGATATTTAGGGGCTTGTAGCCAATAGTGTGTGAAACGCGCCTGTGCGCAAAGATAATATAGTTTTAGGTCTGGTGCAGTAAAACCTCCCCTTGCAAATGGTAGAGCTAAAGTGTCCCATTTTAGTCTAGGTTGTTTTCCTGCCCATGTCAGCCTGATCAGGTGCGTGCATAGAGTTGTGAAAAAAGTTTGGGGTAGGCATATTGGGATGTTGGTGAACAGATATAGAAATTTCGGGAGTATTATCATTTTTATTATCCCTATTCTCTCTGCCAGCGACAGAGGAAGGCGTATCCATCTCGACACTTGCTCTTCAAGTCAGTATATCGCTTTTCCATAGTTATACTGAATAACTATGCTTGGGTCCCTGTGGATCCATATGTCTAAGTACTTAATTGGCTCGTCGTACCACTCCAGGGTGAACGCAAGTGGTATCGGCATTGTGCACTTAGTTAAGGGGAGCATAGTTGATTTTGACCAGTTTATCCCCAACCCTGAGTGCCTTTCGTATCGTATGTATTCCCTAATTAACCGTTCCGGGTTGATCCCGGGGTCCCTCACATAGAGGACCATGTTATCTGCGTACATTGAGATCGCCAAGGGGCGTTGGCGGAAACGCAGGGAGGTATTTGTATGTCACTGCCTCAGAATACATGCCAATGGTTCTAATGCAATGGTAAACAGTAGCGGGGACAGCGGGCACCCTTGCCTTGTACCCCTGCGTATCGCGAAAGCTTACGATGTGTGTCCGTTCACTCGTACTCGAGCAGCTGGTTCAGTATATAGCAATTTTATCCAGCGCGTGAAGGCCGCAGGGACTCTCATTCTATGAAGTATTTTGAACAGAAAGCTCCATTGGATGGAATCAAATGCCTTAGCGGCGTCCAGTAGGACTGCCGCAGCAGGCAGCGTTGGGTCTAGATGGTGTAGGACCGCAAACAGAGTTCACAGGTTATGTGTAGTGGAGCGGTCTGTCAAGAAACCAGTTTGGTCCGGGAGAATCATGACCGGCAGCAGGAGTCTAAGTCTCGCCGCCAGGGCGTTAGAATATGCTTTTGGTATGCCTCTTCATACACTGCATGAAGATGTGGGGCTAATAGCTGTGCATAGTCTTTATAAAATTCACCCGGTTGGCCATCACTACCGGAGTCCTTACCATTTGGGAGTTTATTTATTGCTTCCTTTATTTCATCTATGGTAAGTGGCTGTGATAAGAATTCTCCCTGCCCCAGGGAGAGCCATACCAGTGCGATGTCCTCTAGGTAGCTTTGTGTTTCGCCTTCCGTGGCGGAGGGCCGTTCAGCATACATATGCTCATAAAACGTAACAAAAGTGGTCAGGATAGACTACATATCATAACACGTGTCGCCCTTATCTGTTACTACCTCCACCATATGATTTCTCGCCCAAGGCTCAGCTATTTTGTTGGCTAATGCGCGGCCCGGTCTTCCTCCCTCCCCGTAACTTCTCGCTGTCCACCTGCGCGACATATGCCTAACCTCCTGTTCTGCTGTCTCATTGTATTCAGACACCCCAGTGCGTATCTGAGCTAGTGTACTAGGATCAGGGGTACTTTCATATGATCTCTCCAAATCTGAGGGCATCGATTCTAGTGTTTTCAAGCGATTACAGAGGGCTTTCAGCACCCCAGCCTGGAGTTCCATACACGCCCCACGAATTGTTACTTTTAACGCCTCCCATAGGATAGCTACACTGTCCACTGAGCCTGTATTAGTCTCGAAATATCGACCTATAGCTTCACGTACCCCCTCGCAAAATACATGATCTAGCAAGGCAGACGCCTGCAGTCTCCACTGGAATTGTGGTAGTTCCAGCCCAGGGATATCCATCACAAGCTGGACCGGTGCGTGATCTGAAAGTGACTTGGGAAGATGTTTGACACTTCTGACCCATGCATTTACATCTTTGGTACACAACCAGAAGTCCAGCCTGGACCAGGAATTATGGATGTATGAATGATATGTCTCTTCCCTGCAGTCTGGGTTCCTTACCCTCCATACATCTAGAAGGACATACTCCCTCATCCCCTCACGAAGCACAGCGGCCGCACAGCCACCTGACACACTTGACGCACATGAGTGGTCTTCCGGCTTGTTAGACCTGGCACCATTGGCGTGGGTCTCCCCTGCATTTTTTACCTTTGCCTCCTGTGTTTTTGCTGTATGTTGGACTTCGTTTTGCTGGTCTAGATGCTTTGGCCACTTTGCCACTGCTGCTCAGTGCCAAAGTGCAAGTGCTCCCTTTGTAAATTGTTGGTATGGATTGGTGTTTCCATAATTGGCTATTTGATTTACTAGTCAGTCCCTAGTACAGTGCACCGTGTGTGCCCGGGGCCTGTAAATCAAATGCTGCTGGTGGGCTTGCAGCACTGATTGTGCCACCCACATAAGCACCCTGCAAATGTAACTCAGATCTGCCACTGCAGTATCTGTGTGCAGTCCAGTATTGCCATGTCGACTTGGCAAGTGCACCCACTTGCCAGACCCTACCCTTCCCTTTCCTTACATGTTAGTCTCCCTTAAGGTAGGCCCAAGGTACCCCTGTGGGCAGGGTGCAGTGTATGTGAAAGGTAGGACATGCCCTGGTGTGTGTGGCATGTCCCAATAGTGAAATATTGCCAATTTCGTTTTTCACTATTTCAAGGCTATCTGTTCCCATAGGATTGAATGGGGAGTTTGCTTATAACATCTTATAAGCCTAACTACCCCTGGGAACAAGGGAGGAAAATAAAGTTTAGTATGCCTGAACTCAGAATGTTAAAATGCATCTTTTAGTGAGGGTGATTTTTACATTCTGTGTTTGAAAATACCACTTTTAGAAATAGGTATTTTCTTGCTTAGCCATCCAGTGTGCCTCTGCTGGGATGTGGATTGACTGTCTGGGTTTGGAGTGTCAGGGGCTGGGGAGGTGCAGTGGCTCCGGAGAGTCTGATGAGTCAGGGCTGGGCTGAATAGACCTGGGCTGCATTTAGAGTAGGGGGAGGAGATTTCTGTTCACCTGAATAGGCCTGGTCTGCCTTCCACAATGCTGTCTCCACCTCCTGCCAGGAAGCTGCACCAGAGAGGACAGAACTGGTTTTGACTGAGCACAGGGCTTCTCTGCCAACAGCGAACAAAGGATTTTGTAGTATAAATATTGGGGCCCAAACCCCAGAACTTTAGATCACTGCTGAACTAAGGAACCTGCCAGGAAGATGGACCGGGAAAGCTGGAGGAGGAGTACTGCCCCTGTGCTATGTGCTGTTGGGGTTGGCCTGCAGTGATTGCTTCTGTCTTGGTTAGGGAAAGGACTGGACTGTGCTTTCATCATCCTGCTGGTAGAGTTTTCTCCAAGCGCTTGAAGTAGAGCTTGCCTCCTGTTGGAAGTCTCAGGGAGAGAAAAGACTTCAAAGATCACTTCTGGGAATCAAGAGGAACCTTTGCCAAGGAGGAGAGCTGGAGAAGCTGAGGAGGAATACTGCCCCTGTGCTTTTTGCTGTCTGGGGTTGGCCTGGAATGACTACTTGCTGCCAAGGAAAGGAGAAGGACTTTGCTGTTTGCTGTGTCCCCTGCTTGAGGAAGATCTCCAAGGGCTTGAAATAGAGCTTGCCTCCTGTTTTGAAGTCTCAGGGACACAAAGACTTTATTTCTTCTGTCTTTCTGCATCTGGAACTGCTGTTTCAGCTGCCACAGAAGGAAATTGCAACACCGACGCCGGTGAGCGACGCCGTAACCTGCACCAAAGCTGCGGGTACCGCTCGTGAAGAGCATGACGCACCGCCCCTACTTGCACAGTAGGCCCGATGCCCGCTGACGTCGTGCCGCATCGCCTCTGAAGCCGTCACCCAGGCCGCTGCCTGCACCGGAGCCGAGGACACCACTCGTGACGTCCACGACGCACCGTCCCGACTCGCACTGCAGCCCCGACTTCACCGATGCCGGTGCTTCATCAACGCGGAGCCGATACTTGATGTGGGTGACTCCCGAATCCATCGATACCGCAACGTCGCAAGGAACCGATGCCTCGCCGCCACCGTGACGTCACCTCCCTGACACAGTAAGGAACCGACGTCTCACCTTTCCTGCATCGCAGTAAGGAACCGAGGCTTCACCTCCCCTGGGGTCGTAAGGAACCGACGTCGCCCGGCACCAATGAATCATCACCTCCCCGTATGCCGTGCACCGTCTTTGCTTTCATCGTTTCCAAGGTGCTGTTCTTTGGGGGTCTGCTTGACTCCGCGCCTGACGCTGCGCACTTCGCGGTCGGCGCCGTACTTTGGGGGTTTTCATCTGTCACAACGTCGTAATAACTCCAGGTGGAGTTATTTGTTGCTACAAACTTTATTTGAGTGAATCCCCTATTTTTAAGGATATCTTGATAACTGTATTGTGGATTTTTGTCATTTTGATCTTGTTTGGTTTATATAAAGATTACTTATTTTTCTAAACTGGTGTGGTGTCCATTTGTAGTGTTTTCACTGTATTACTGTTTGTGTTCACAAATGCTTTACATACTGCCTCTGAGATAAGCCTGTCTGCTTGTACCAATCTACCAAGGGGGTGAGCAGGGGTTATTTTAGAAGTGTATCCCCCCTTACCCTGACTAAGAAGAAGGGCCCCTACTTGGACAAAGGTACCTACCTCTGCCAACTAGAGACCCCCATTTCTAACACTGCTGGATTAAGGTGGTATTAAAGTCTCCCCCCCATATGACTGTAGATGGTTGCAGTGTATGTAAGCGATTACAGATAGTCGTGAAGTATTCTGGGTCATCTATATTCGCCCCGTACACATTGACTATTGTTATGAGTTTATTGTACAATGTCCCCTGTAATATTAAGTACCATCCTTGCTCATCCGTTATTACTTGTGTGACTAGAAATGGCACCTGCCGTTTGATAATGATCATCACCCCCCTGGAATATGAGGAGTATGAGGCTGCGACTTTTACCCCTGCCCATCGTGATGCTACATGAGCTTTGGAATGGCGTGTGAGGTGTGTCTCTTGGAGTAGTGCGATCTGGATATTATGTCGGTCCAAGTATGCTAACACTTGTCTAGTTTTCCTCGGGTTGTTTAGTCCCCTGACATTCCATGTTACCCAAGATATGGTCCCTCTTGCTTCTCTTGCTGTGTTACCTACTCCACAATGTGTCAGTGTGTATTAATAAATACCTTTTGAATAATGGCATAGTCAGATAACACTTGTGATCAGTGGTGTTACACATGGCATAGCAACAACATCCCTTAGCCCTCCCACCCTCCCACCTCGGCACCCCAAACTTGCCAAAGAGTTTCCCTTGCCTTGGTAACTGGATAACAAAAACACATTTAACATTACATTGTTCCCTATTGCTATCCCAATTTAGAGAGTCAATTGATTTATGGGGCATTCCCTCTAGGGGGCCGCCAGTGGCCCACGTCCCCCACAAAGCAGGGGTGGCTGGGGGTAGGATATACCAGCTTGCAATAGAGATACTAGTGTTACTTAGCTCAGTCATACACTTCTGTCATTACTCATCTTCTGCTTGCATAACTTCGTTACGGATTGGGTTGCGTCCCTCTATGTTGTAGTCATTGTAGACCGCGCCAATGTCAGATGAAGCGCTCTGTTTCTGTGCATACCGTTACCTCTCAGGGAGCAGAACTCTCTTAATTACAAATCTGTTGCAGTGAGTTCTCATCATCCCGCATGCAGCGGTTGCAAGGTCCCCGACGTCTATCCTTGGGTTAACGCTTAATCTGAGTCACGTTCATGTTCCGCACTCGTTTGGGCTCGCTCTGTGCGTTCTAGTTTTTTTTAAGTATGCCATTGCGTCTTTTGGGGCTGTAAAGATTTTCAATCTGCCGTCATGCTGTATCTTCAGTCTGGCCGGGTAGAGCATAGCATATTGCAATTTCATGTCTGGTAGTTTTCGTTTCACTTGCTGACATTCACGGCGCGCTGCCTAGACCGTTGCGGTGAAGTCTGGGTACAGTGCTATCTGGTTACCTTGATACATTGTGTTCCCACTTTCCCACTCTGGGGGCAGAGCTGTGTCACGGTCCCTGTAATTCAATATCTTAGCGATGATGGGGCTTGGTGGTGCACTTGGTATAGGGCGGGGGGGCGAGAGATCTATGCGCGCGCTCCACAATTAGCACCGGGGAGAAATGCTCAGCACCCAGCATTTCTTTGAGCATATTTTCCACATAATGTTCTAGCTTGCCGGTGTTCGTGGACTCTGGTATCCCGGTGATATGTAAATTGTTCCTCCTGGAACGGGCCTCCAAGTCCTCATTTTTATCTTGGATGATGATAACATTTTCTCCATACCAGAGCATTTGTCGGAAACTGTTGACAGACCATCCACCGCCGTAGAGATTCGCTATTCCACCTCTTGAATATGGGCACCATGTTTGTCCAGTTTACTTGCCATGTGGTCCCTTCTCAAGTTGAGTGCATCAATTTTGCCATCTATAGTTTGCAGACTTTGTTGCATTGCCTGCAGTGTTTTTTCCAATGTGGATCCACTCCCTTCCGCCATATCCTGCGTTGGGTCTGGTTGCATGTGAGATTAAGTCTTTGTGGAGCGGCACAATTCAAATGTGAGGGTCGCTTGCTGCTTATCTGCTTTGCCCATGTTGTCTCTGCCCTGTTGTGTTCTGCTCAGGCCTGGCTTGAATCAGCTCATCGTGCACTATTTGCCGTCACCCTATCCACTCGTCTTTATTGTGGTCTCTGGTGTAGTCAGTACTTTAGACAGGTCCAGCTCATTTGCCACGCTTCGCCACACACGTTATCCTGCAGCTTCACACCTCGACTCTTGGCCCCGGCGTAGGAGCTACTGGTCGCTGTGTCCGCGCTAATCGTCGTCCTTGCTCTGGGCAGATGTTTACCATTAGCACTGTGAGCCACTTGCTTATTTCCTGGTCTCTCACGCTGTTTCAGCTCGCCTCTAGTGTTGAGTGATTCAGTGCCAAGTCTCAGAGGCCAGGCACCTCCCCGAGCTCGTCGCAGTCCCGGGGTGTTCTGTCGCATCAACTGCTTCTCTGAGCTGTGTCTCTCGGCGTTGCCCCTCTACTTATGTCCGCAGCCGCCTTCGCAGCTCAAACTGCAGCCTTGCTGGTTCGCCTCTTGCGCTTTGTTGCGCTCTGCACTATCACCGTATGTCGCACGCTATGCCCCTGCTTGCTTCCAGGCCCTTCACCTGGCTCAGACTCGCCACTAGTGTCTTATTTTTGTAGTGCGGAATCTCAGAGGCCGGGCACTCCCCCGAGCACGTCGGATCCGCCGAGACAGTCTGACTCGCCCCCGTATAGCGGTGTCTCCCGACGTTGCCGCTGCACTCCAGTCTGCCGCTCAGTATATGGCCGGGCACTACGCTGGCGCTTTGTTTTTCTCCTCGTTATCGCCGCATTTTAAGCCTCTTGCTAGCTTTATTTTGCTGCTGTACCTCTTGAGGGTCAAGGGATGCTTTTTCAATCAACCGGTAGACGAAATCAATGTTCACCTCATTATCTCCCGCCTACACTTCCCGACTGTTCCTCCCATTTTCCCAAATCCTTGCGTGAATGGCTAAAATAGGTGGGTTTTTAAAGCTTTATGAAACTTTAGAATGTTAGGTTCAGAGCGAAGCTCCAAAGGCAGCCTGTGCCATGCCTGGACTGTAAACTACTAAAAAAGCACGCACCCCCCTATTCTTGTCCTACAAACCTTAGGATCAATAACTAAATTTGCTGATGAGGAAAGAAGCTTTCTTGAGGGGAAAGATGTCTTATACATAGAGGTAATGCAGTTGAACATTTTGGGCAGTAGACCTTATGACATAAACAAAGGGCTTTAAACTATCATCTATTATGGACCAGGAGCAAATGTAACTTCCTTCGATACATCGAGATGTCAAATTTCTGAACCCTAAATATCAGCCTGACCGGCGCATTCTGGAATAACTGCATTTTGCACATCAAATAGCCAGGAAGGCTGACATACAGTGCATTGCAGTAGTCCAGACTGCAAATGATTAATGCTTGAATTAATATCTGAACTGTTGAGGAATAAATGGTAAAATCTTTTTATCTGTCTCATAATCATAAAGCAGCTATTCATAAGCTTGCTGTGAAGGTTCAAATGACAGTTTATTGGCAAATGTGACACACAGGTTTCGGGCTGTGGTTGTTGGCGATGGACACAGTCCTAGAGGCTGATACAACCTGGTCGACGACCAACAGGACTGATTGCCAAACACAAATACTTTGGTTTTGTCTGAGTTTAGTTGTAAAGAATTCACATTCATCCAACTGGCTACTTCAACAAGGCAGTGTTTAACCTGGACTTGTTGGTGTCCTAGATTACCCTCCATGCGGACAATCAGCTGTGTGTCATCAGTATAGCCATAAAAATAAAAACCAATCAAGTCTGCGAGAGGATCCACATAAAAATGAAAGTGTAGGACTAAGGAAGGTGCTCTGAGAGACTCCACAGACTAGACAGTGAAAAGCAGAACAATATGATGCCATTTGGACCACCTGTGTTCTGCCCATCAGAAAAGAGTTAAACCATTAACAAAACATGCTTTGAATGCCAATTCTGCCCAGTCTCTTCAACATAACTTTTTTTTTAAATTGTTTTTATTAAGATTTTTTACCATATAATACAAACATATCAAGCGATTTCAAAACTGTATCAGAGGAAATAGCAGCTATTCTTTTTTTTGTGTTGAAATGTTTTATTGAATTTTGCAATAAAAATACATCAAGAGAATAAGGGTAAGGATACATTAATAAATTGTTAATAAATAAATGAGGGATTCTATAATGATAAAAAGTGACAATAAATACATGACATTTGTTGATGAATAAAAGCATATAAATATGGAATATATAAATAGACATTATGAATAAATAATTAAATAATTAAATAAATAAGTAGATAAATAGTGAAAAAGCAGAGAAGAAGAAGAGAGAGGTAAGGGGAGGGGAAGGGGAAGAATGCAAGGAGGGTAAGAATTAATCGATATGTAAATGGTATAAATAAGAAACTGATACAGCAGATATTATTAATTGATTAAATATAAATAGATCAAATATAAATATGAGTCAATAGCTTAACATGAGATCATCATATTAATCAAAGAGAAATGTGTTATCATAGGAAAATATTCACATTGCAAAAAGTTTAAGACAAAGTAGATTTGGGAGAAAATAGTAAAATACTGTAAATAAAAAGAAAAGGAGAAAAAAATAAAATATGTAGGATAATGTTGAGGGGTAGAGCCAGGGTACGGAGAGGTGGGGGAGAAAAATAGGAGGAGAGGGAAGGTAATAATGAAAAGAATATGGGAAAAGTGGAAGAGACAGAACAAGTAATAATAGGAAAGACATAATTAACAAAGATGTAGAACAATGAGTTAGTCTCCTTATGTGGGTGCATGAGAGGAACGGGAGAATGAGTAATATCATCAGCTTTCGTTTTTAGAAAAGCTGACCAGGTCTGGAGAAATATGTCAGTTTGATCCTGAAGGTTATAGATCGTGCGTTCATGTGAAGCCGTTTGTATCATGGCTACCAACCATTCTTCCTGTGAGGGTGGAGAGGATAATTTCCAATGACGTAAAATACATATTTTAGCTGTAGTGTGGAAAAGACGGTGTTGTGGTTTAGAGAGCTTTGGGGAATGACGTAAATCATGTAAAAGAATATTGGCAGGTGTGAGTGGTAGATGTAAGGGCATTGTGGAGTGCAAAAGTTTACCAACATAGTTCCAAAAAGGTTGTATACTTGGGAATTCACAGATAATGTGAGTTGTGTCACAGCCAGAATTGGAGCATCTCCAACAATTAGTATGTGAGAGTAGGCCGGCTTTATGCAATTTAACTGGCGACCAATGCCAATCATGGAGTATTTTAAATAAGCAAAATTTAAGCCTTGCTTCACGGGTTCCTTTATGCAGATTCTCCAATAGCTGTTCCCATTCATTAGCTGTATAAGAGTTTGATAAACGGGATTGCCATTTAAGGTGAAGATTATGAGAGAGGGATTGTGAAAAGAGGTGAAACGTGAAGGTTTTATAAAGACCAGAAGTCACTCCTTTATGTTTCCCCCATGTATTTAAATAGGATAATATTGGTGAGAGTTGAAACGACCAAGGGGGCAATCCCAAATGTTTCTTCAAACACTGTTGGAGTTGAAGATATTTAAAAGAATGTTGTGCAGGAAGATTAAATTCCTCCCTTAGTTGTGAGAATGATTTGAAATCGCCATTATGAAGAAGTTGATCTACAGAGTGAATGCCTGCTGTTTGCCACAAAGGCCAAGATAGAGTTCGACCATTAATACGTATACCTGAATTATTCCATAAGGGAGCCTTGTTGTGGATGCGCGGGTTTGAATCTAGTAAACGATGTCCCCTTTGCCAGGATTTATGCATAGCTGATAAAATCGGGTTTTTGGGGTCAGAACGACTAGTGCCGCTTCCATATAAAAGAGAAAGACCTGAATCTGTGGATAAAAGATGGCGTTCTATATGAACCCATTGTGGAGCATCTTTGATCCCTAGTAACAAATAAGATATTTGAGAGACGTGTAATGCGAGGGCATAATGTTCAATCGATGGGAGGCCCATTCCTCCATATAGCTGGTGAGCTTTCAATTTTGTCACGGCAAGACGAGGCTTAGCCGAACCCCATATAAAGGTTTTAATCTTGGAGTCGATTGATCGAAGCGTGGATAAAGGGATCTGAATGGGAAGCATGCCCAAGATGTAGATGAAATGCGGAAGAGTGACCATTTTAATAGCTTGGACTCTACCCCAAAGAGAAAGCCCTAAAGCCTTCCATTTGTCAAAATCCCGCTGCATTTGAGAAATCAGAGGAGTTAAATTGTCTATAACCATGTCTTCCAAACCTTTATTGACTAGAACTCCTAGGTATTTAAGGCGTGAAGGTTGTCAATGAAAAGGGAAACCGTATATAGCTGCTTTTGTAGTTCCATCAGAGATGGGTAATGCCTCACTCTTGTCCCAATTAATTTTATAACCTGAAAAGGAAGAGAAGTCATTGATGATTTGAAGGAGAAACGGAATAGATCGGGGAAGGTTTGTAAGGGTGAGTAGGATATCATCTGCATATAAGTAAATTTTAGAGTTTCCGATTGAGAGGGGAACACCTGTGATTTCATCAGTTTGGCGAATTGTGGCAGCTAATGGTTCCATAGCTAAGAGGAAAAGAAGGGGGGATAAAGGGCATCCTTGGCGGATTCCTCTCCGAATCGGAAATGTGTCAGATAAAAATCACCACAATTCACATGAGCAGATGGATTGTCATATAATAAGCGTACCTTGGTTATAAATTGATCACCCAACCCAAATCGTTCCATTACTGTAAAAAGGTAGTCCCATTCAATGCGATCAAACGCTTTTTCTGCGTCAAGTGAAAGAGCTAATGCATCATCTGGAAGGTGTTTAGCAGACCACCATGTATGGGCTAACGTACGAAGATGGTTCCGAGAGGAGCGCCCTGGGACAAAGCCTACTTGAGTGTGGTGTATCAGGGAAGGTAATACTTTACAAAGGCGGGACGCTAGGATGCTGGCCAATATTTTAATATCACAATTTAATAACGAGACGGTAACTATGCATAGCAAGGGATCTTTACCAGGTTTGGGTAGCACAGCGATGAGTGCCTTTGTTAGAAAGAGACCCCAATGAAGATACATTATCCGCTTCTTGAAATGCAGCATGTAGTGTATCAATAACATTGTGTCCTGCCCATCGATCCCAGGAGCTTTGTGGTAAGGTAGGTTAGCAATGGCTCGGGAAATCTCATCTTTGCTAATTTCACCTTCAAGCATAGCTCTACCATCATCAGAGAGATGGGGAAGATCCACCTTTGTAAGAAAAGTAGACATCTTATCCAAATCTATCTGAGTACCTGGGGTATAGAGAGATTGGTAGAAAGAAGTGAATTCACTGACAATATCTTGAGGTCTCGTAAGCATATCACCTTGTGCTGTTCGAATAGCTGGAATGGCCATAGCTGCCTCTCTTTGGCACAATTGGGCAGCTAACAATCTCCCTGCCTTTATAGCAGCTATTCTTGATTCAATACAATTGAAATGAAAGAAACCAAATTCAAAAACAAAAGGAAAACATAAAGAACCACATCAGTGACCGTTACATCTTATCTTGCATAGATTAATAAATTGTACCTACAATAGATCTTATCCGTAGCAATAAACATAAATGGCATCACTTAGCAGTGTCTAGGGGGTCCTGTTGTAACTTCCAGAGTTCCAGTTACAATCTCTTTTAGAAGTGAGCTAGGATCAAGCAGTGCGACACAATAGGATGAGCTCAATTTTCTCCATATGACTACCAATACCATTATAAACGAATCATGTTTATATCGATGTATTTGGGTTAATAGCCAGCCCAAATCTTATTTCCACCAACAATTTTCTGTAGCACATACAGTACAGATTTGTATCTATAATCTATTCAGGGGTATTGGATACTCTTCCCGCTAAATAACTTTGATAAAGACCCCAGAAGTTTTTGGGGCGACTCTGGGGAGGGAGTAGTTCGCTGTATACCTCTGTTTATGTGTTGCAATAGAGCATGTCTCTAGTCCATTCAATAAGAGTAGGAGGCGGGCCACGCCCCCAGCGCATTGCAACTCTATGCTTTGCAATCAACAGCCCCATCTCCACCATGCGACGAATATCTTTCTTTATCTGTTTCGAATAGCCCAGTAGGGCTAGTAGAGGGTCCGGTGCTATTGGGGTTTCTATGATGCCACTCAATTCCTGGAAAATCAAACTCCAAAATTCTGCTATACTTGGGCATAGCCAAGCTGTATGTATAAAATCCGCCGGGGAGGCTCTGCATCTGTCACACTCCGCCGACTCTCGCAGACCATATCTATGCAGTCGGGCAGGAGTATAGTACACTCTGTGTAGGTATTTAAAGTGAACAAGCCTATGTCTCCCATTTAGTGAGATTCCCCGCGTTGCCTCACAACAATAAGTCCATTTATCATCATCAATAACTATATCTAAATCCGTCTGCCACTCATGTCGTGATTTAGTGTAAAAGTTTTTCCGATAATCTTGAACTGTACCATAGATGCTAGATACCAGTCCGCTAGGTGAGTCAGCTTTTAACAGTAATGAGAAAGGAGTGACTTCAGGCAGCTCCGCCATATCCTCTCCAAGGAGTTCCCGCAAGGTATGCCGAACTCTATGGAAGTGAAAACGCACTAACGGCGTAACATTTTGGGTTTCGGCTCCAGACTCATCCCAAGTACGCACACATCCGTCCAGAAATAGGTCCCCAATTTTAGTTATATTGATAATCTTTAACGCCTGAGACACTTCCTTTTCCCTAACAATGGGCAGCCAGCCGCACCATTCCATCGGGGTTCGTGGGGAATATAATATAGTGCTGCCTTGTCTCTTTACCAGATCCTGCCATGCGTAGACAGTAGCATTAATCGAAACAAGTATGCCAGTTCTGCGATCAGTAACGTGAAACAATCTAGTTGGGAGTATGTCAGGGGATGCCGCTATCTTCTCTATGTGTAGATGAGGGGGGTCTAGTTGTGGATGCATCCAATGATAGGCATGGGAGCATTGTGCCACTCTATAATAAAGCTCCAAGTCTGGGGCCCCCAATCCGCCCAGGGCATAGGGAAGGGTGAGAACTCCCCATTGAACCCATGGTTGTCTCCCCGCCCATGCCAGTTTTATCAGTATTGTTCTTATGGTTTTAAAAAAGTGTGACGGGAGAACCATTGGTATATTTAAAAACAGGAACAAAAACCTGGGTAGAATCACCATTTTCATTAGTGATATGCGGCCAATCAGAGATAGGGGGAGGCGAATCCATCTTTCCACCTCTTCCTCTAGCGTGATGACTGCCTGCCATAGTTCTCTTTGATGATTATCTCCGGGTCAGTATGAATCCGGATACCCAAATATCGCACCAGTTCAGTTGACCAGATCAGGGGGAAGTCCATGTCAAAGGGCACAGTAATCTCGGTTAATGGGAATATTATTGACTTAGTCCAATTAATCTTTAATCCGGAAAATTCCCCAAATCGGACAACCTGTCTGAGGACGGTCGGCAAGTTAGTTTCAGGGTGTCTTATGTATAAGAGCGTGTCATCTGCATATGATGATATTATTAAATTATAATTGAGGAATCGAATTCCTCGCCATCCATGATATTCCCTAAGAGCACAGGACAGGGGTTCTGCTACTATTGCATAAAGGAGAGGGGACAACGGGCAACCCTGCCTGGTACCTCTGGATATTTTGATGGGGGCAGTGACCATGTCTCCAACCCTTACCCTTGTGGATGGGGAGGAGTATAGAACGGACACGAGCTTGATAAATAGTTCACCCACACCCATCCGCCGCAGCACCATGTTCATAAATGACCACTCCACAGAGTCAAAGGCTTTCTCCGCGTCTAAAAAGACTGCAGCCGCCTTGATTTCCGGGTTAGTGTGTTGTACTGTACCAAAAAAGGTACGCAGATTATATGTCAAATTGCGCCCTGGGACAAATCCCGCTTGTTCCGTGCTGGCTAGTTTCGGCACCAGGGGGGCGAGTCGGTTAGCGAGGACCTTGGCATACATGTTGGTATCAACTTTCAACATCGATTATGGCTGAAATGAGGAGCACTCGTTTGACGGCTTACCAGTTTTCAATATAGTGACTATCAAGGCTTCTCTCATTGTGGGGGGCATCTCTCCAGTCTCACTTATTTCTTCAAACAATGTCACTAGATGTGGTACTAGGAGATCTTTAAATTCCTTATAAAAAGCCACTGTGAGACCGTCCTGCTCTGGGGCACCACCTGATCGCATACTTTTCAAGGCCTCATGAATTTCCCAAGCCTCAAGCGGCCTCAGAAGATATTCTCGGTGTTCATTGGTCAGCCAAGGTAAATTAATGTGTTCAAGGTAGACTAGGATATTGCTCTCGTTTGCTGACTTTCGGGAGCGATACAGTTCGGAATAATACTGACCAAATTGTTTAGCAATATCCTCAGAGTCAGTCAATATTTCCCCCGTCTCTGTGCGAATTGTAGTGACCCCAGCAGCTTCTCGATTACGTAGCAGAGCTGCAAGTGTTGCCCCTGGACGCTCCCCCTCCCCATATACTCTGGCCACAGCATATTTACCCATATGTTTGATCTCATTATCTGCGGTTTCGTGATATTCTTCTAATGTCTTTTTTAACTCTTCAGTGGTGTCCCTCTCCTCCCCCCGGAGCAAGGCTCTTTCTAGGTCTGCTGGCCATTTCTCCAGGCTATCTAGGCGGTTTCTGATAGAGCGCAGCACTCCTGAGTGTTTGGAGATTGCAATGCCTCTTATATAAACTTTAAAAGTTTCCCATATTGTAGAGAAGCTATTTACTGATCCAATATTGTTTGTAAAAAAATCCTCTATAGCCTCAAATATAGCAGTTTTAAAGACTGTGTCCAACAATGAGTAGAGGGGGAAACGCCACGTAAACGGGGCCGGTCTTTTCTGCGGGCAAAGTAGCTCAACTACTATCGGAGCATGGTCCGATAAGGTCTGCTGGAGTATCGTGCATTCCCTAACCATTGGGTATAATGTTCTAGTTAGCAGCCAGTAATCTATTTGCGTGTGTAATGCATGTGGGGCTGAATAATGAGTGAAACCCCCCTGTCCTGGGAAGTGCGCGCGCCAAATGTCTACCAAATCGAGGCGCACCATAGAATCCACTATATATTTTGCTGAGGACGAAGCGCGCCTAGTCGGACCCCCAGACCGGTCCAGTGTTGGATCAAGGACACAGTTAAGATCTCCCCCAAGTATGAGTGGTATGTTAGTATTTATGTGTGGGCATGTTAAGAGCGATTGGTAGAAATGCGGATTGTCAAAGTTTGGGCCATAGATGTTAACCACTAGTGGATCCAGGCCTTTCCCCCTACTTCTAGAGATTGTGTACCATCCGTCAGTATCTGCAACGATCGGTTCTAGTGTAATTCCTGATTTCGGGTTCACCCAGGTGAGCACCCCCCTAGCATGGGTCGAGAAACCAGCAGCGTGAAAGTGCCCTTTGAGTTTCCTCTGTGTTAGGATATTACTGTCTGCAGGTAAGTGAGTTTCCTGTAGCAGTGCAACTTCTATAGTATGCCGTTTGAGATATGCAATTACATTTCGTACTTTGCGATGATTATTAAGTCCCCTGACATTCCAGGAGATAAGTCTCACCCTATTACATTCACTCTGTGTCATTTGTAAAAGGGCCAGCAGTCTATAGCCAAGCCGCCTATACCAAACCTAGCTAGTGTAAACCACTGCCTGTCATCACTGTTGTAGGTGTTACTAGCAAAGCAATCACTGTGGTTCAAACAATAAACAAATAAAGTCCCTCACCCCCTCCCACGCCACGTCATCCCCAACTTGACGTGTACGGAATAACCCTCCCTCTTGACCCTCAAACGATAATGGCTTAACACCATCTAGTGGAGCACACACGGGGGCAGATGTTGCCTCTCCAACTGCTCGCACTCCACCACAATAGAGTGAGAGACAAAGCCATTTAGTAGCTTATTTGCCATCTAGCCGCCTCAATTACAGTAACATATCCTTGCCCTAAGGTAGAGGAACGATAACTATCTTCCACTTCACAATGCTAGGTTAACAGTGATTTAAGAGCCGCTGCCTGGAGCGATTTCAAACTAGCTGACAATGATCACGTGTCTGGGGTGTAAGACAATTCGGATCGCCTCTCTATATCAACAATAGTTGAATAATTGACTTATTCTTTATGAAGCGGCTATTAGGGTTAACCCCACATAATTGGATGTCAAAAACCTTACACACCCCTCAGTTTCCCTGACCTCTTCATAGCTCCACTGTTTGTACCCATTGGCAAAAAAGTTGTTTGTTAAAGTATTAAAGAACCTCTCGCACTTCCCGCTTGTTCCAATTCCCTTAGTAGTGCGCCCCCAGGTCAGGTCTCTAGTCCTGATCATCCAGAGAACCGCCTGCTGCCGCCATGGATTGTTCAGCTTCCCCCTTGCTTTTTTGTGCTTTGGAGTAGTCTTTCAGTGCTTTCTGTAGAGACTTAGGATCAATGAATATCTTCGAGACGCCGTTCATCATTACTCTGAGGCGCGCTGGATAGAGCATTGCGTATTCAAGGTTTTGGGCACGCAGTGTGCGTTTCAATGGGGCAAATTGCTTCCTTGCCTCTTGGACTTTAAGAGTAAAGTCAGGGAATAGAGATATGGAAGAGCCCTCATATTGTAGTTCACCTAATTCTCTAGCCTTCTTGAGCGCCGCATCTCGATCCCTGTAATTTAGGAATTTAGCTATGATCGGGCGTGGAGGCGCTCCCGGGGGAGGCCTAGGGCCTAGAGAGCGGTGCGCTCGCTCTATCACAATAAGGGGAGAAAAAATGTCTCGCTCAGTAGATTCGCCAGGAGCTTTTCAGTGAAGGTCTCCATATTCCCTGTGGGTGTGGATTCGGGAAGTCCAGTAATACGGATATTGCTCCTTCTGGACCTGGCTTCCAAATCCTCTGCTTTATCTTGTAGGTGGGTAAGGACCTTAATGATTTGCTTTTGAGCTGCGTCAGTCTCCATGTGCGCCTCCTCAACCTCTGTTATGTGCCTCTCCGCCATGTCAAGCCTCTCCGTCTGCTTATCTAGTCTCTCAGACATACGGTCCATGCGATAACACAATGAATCTATTTTGCCATCAATGGTACTCAGGATTGACTGCACGGCTGCTAGGATCTGGCGCCAATCGGCTGGCGCGTCCTCAGGCATGTCACCCTGTTCAGGAGAAAGCTGGGAGTCCCCCTCTTCCCGGGACCTTGTTTTCCGCTGATCGAAGTGTAACTTAGATTGGACCTTATCCACTTTCCCCATTGAGAGATGGTCCGCGCTGCCCCCTGCCGCACTCCAAGACGCCCGATCGGGGGATCCCACAGCGTTCAATCAGGGCTAAATGGGGCAAGGACAATACGTTCGCCCACCTCTCCACTGTTCAAACCATGCAATAATTAAACTGTAGTGGTAAGTAGACCGCACTCACAGCCACAGCACTCTCTGAGCTGTCGGTGATTTAAATAGCTTCCAGCCTCCAGCCAGCGCAGGCAGACATTAAATGAGAAAAGGGGGGAATGTGTACATCCAAATGTTCCTTATTGGTAGCCATGATCTGTCACAGGGGGTAAGACGCTGCTCCCCCGTCTGAGGGCCGACAAAGGGAGCCAGTATAGCCTATAGGGGAGGCGTCCTCACGATTGAGCTGATACCTTGGAGACTATTTTGTATCTGCACCACAGCCCCTTCTCTCGCTTCGCCCGCACGCGCTCCAAATGGCGCTGCTTCAATTATGGTTCCAGTTCAGGCGAGGTAAACCGTCACTCTCCCCTCGGCTGGCAGCTTTGCACACCCTCTGGGATTATCAATTGTTCATGTGGGCCGCACCGCATTGCTCGCCGGTTCGCCTCCCGCAGCGCCGCAGGCCGTTAATCCCTTCGCGGGTCTGGCAGCAAGGAAATCGGTGCAGGCGCTCCCACTGGCGTAGGGGTTGCAGGCGACGCCAGCACTCCTACCAGGGCCTCTCCCACCTCACCCTCGGCAGCGTGGAGGGGACACAGGCACTTCTGCCGGGACGCCGGCTACGCGAGCTCCCCTCAGATTGGCCGCAGGCCCCAAGGTCGAATCAGGCAGGCCGCACCTCTCGGCACAATTTCAGCTCCTCTTCGCGGCTTCACAGGGCAGCGGAGGTACGTGGCAGCTCTAAGGGGTTTCCGCAACAGGGTCAGGACAAACAGCGGCTTGAAAGGCGGCTAGATGTGCGGATTACTTCAGGATAGAGTTGATGGCTTAACGGAGCTCCGCTATAGCGCGGCCATTTTCCTAGCCGGCAAGCTCCGCCCCCGTCTCTTCAACATAACTATGTGAGAGACGGTTTCAAAAGCCGCTGACAGATCAAGGATAAGGAGAGCTGCAGAGCTCCCATCACCCAAGATCATGCAGATGTCGTTTACAGCAGCAGTAAGAACAGTTTCTGTGCTAGCTGAAGGCCTAAAGCCTGATTGAAATGTATTAATAATGATGTTTTTTTCAAATAAAGAAGAAATCTGTGTGTTTGCCCATCCTTTCAGAGTCTTGGCAAAGAAAGGGAGAAGGGAAATAGGGTGGTAGTTGGATAAGATGTTAGGGTCCAGAGTGTCCTTCTTTCGTAAGGAGAAAACGAATGCAGTTTTACAGAACGAAGGTACCGAATCACTCATTAGCGAACCATTACAAACAGTGAAAATGATAGGCAAAAACGTTGCGAGCAGAAGCTTAAAATTTCTAGTAGGACAGGGGTTTAATGGTGATCCCGATTTATGAGTCCTTATTTTGGTCTCTTCAACGTCTTTCTTTAGAAGGATAAAGTCTGACCAAAGAGCTAAGGGAGAGGTGGCAGATTTCTGTGGTTTCACTGATATTGCAACAGGAGTGAAAGATGAAAGAAGTTCTGCTATTTTATCTAGAAAAAATTCAGCCAGTTCAGAGCAGAGCTTTTGAATCAGATGAACTGCAGGTTTAAAGGACTGTTTTTTGTGAGCGAATTGTAAAAAGAGAAAAGTTCTTTAGTGGAAGTTTTGGCTGATAGAATTTTGCTAGTGAAGAAATCACATCTAATCACTTTTATCAAATGTTTGTAGGCCTTAAGCTCTTTTTTGATATGCCACTTTCCCAGCATATAAGTCTCTGAGTCCTTTCTAACTTTTTACATTTCCCTCTGGCTAATATCAGGCCTTGCGTGTACCAAGGGGCAGAATTTTCTGATTCAAATTGCCTGTTTTTAAAAGAAATATCTCATCCAGGACATTTCAGATCCATTCATTGAATTAGTGATTGTTTTCATCAACACCAATCTGAACCTGATATACTAAGGTCCAGATGGGTTTTCAATTTTCCACTATCCAATTTGGACCAAGCTCTATATGGTAAGTTTCTAACCGGAAATGCATGATGATTGACCTTTCCCATCAACATATGGAAGAATATAACTTTGTGATCTGACCAAGGGACTTCCAGCAGAGAATTAATTATTACATCATTTGCCTTTGAATAAATGTGATGTAAAATGTGATTCACTGTATGTGTTGGATCTTGTGAAAGCTCAAAAACGTAACAGTTCAAAACTTTTAGACTCCTCAGTGTTGTTAAAATGTATTTTCAGGGCACCCAAAATAATAAGAAAGCTTGACTCAAAATTGACGGCAGAGAGTGCCTCCTAAAGTGAGTCCAAAACATTCTTAGCCGGTCTCAGTGATCTGTAGATTAATTGGATTTTCACAGAACAGGTATTACTGACTGAGAACGATACAGTTAAAGTTTCAGCATATCTCAGGGAGTGTGTATTCTAAGGAGAGCAAATAAATAATCACTACTGCAGACTATGCAATATCATTCATATGTACATATTCTCCAATTACAGTCTGCTACACAAACCGTAATTCAAGTCGATGCTATGAAAACCATAAGATGCATCCCAAATAGACGGTTCATAAAATAAAATATTTATACATGTAAACAACTAGATTTAACAATACATCATTAAATAATAACACCAATCCAAACAAATTCATTTATATCCATAGTGATGTGAATGATAATTTCAATTGTAAAGTGGTATGTGATATTATCAGTAATGTCATCTAAATTAATTCTGGAGGCATCTGCCACATCAGGCAAGGTCATGATCAGTCTTTTTTGGGGGTGAGTTATCGTTTACATAGCAGGTGCACAAGTTATGGTTTGTGTAAAGAACCATAACTGGCAGATTGTAGTTTTGTTTGGGTATTGATTTGGACATTTGCCAGGCCCAAACCTTCCTTTTAATACACATAAGTAACCCCCAGGTTAGGCCCTGGACATCCCAGAGAGCAGAGTGTGGCGTAATTAAAAAAGGACTTGCAATTTTAAGTTTTACATCTCATGGTAGTGAAAAACTCTTAAATTCATTCTTCCCTACTGCAAGGCCTACCTCTCCAATAGGATAAAGTTTGGAGTTACTTTATTACATTTAATAAGCTGTAATTGTCAAATGCGAACAGGTAACCAGTTCATGTTTGGTGTTTTTGGAATTGTAATGAACAATCCTCTCTCATAGTAAAGTCAGATTTTAAATGACAATTTTCAAAATGCACTTGTAGAAATTTGGCATTTTTCTGCCTTAGCCATTTAGTGCCTGTAGCCTGTCTCTGGGCCACATGACTGCGTGTAGCTGACAGTTGAGCTTTGTGTATTTCCCCTAGACAGCCACACACTAGAGAGCTTAGGTGTGCCTGGATGGGTCATCACTGGCAGTATGGGAGGGCGGAGCTGAAAATAGCCCTACTAACACTTGAATAGGCTGTGCCCTGCCTCTACACAAAGGGCTGCTTACCCTCTGTAGTTAGTCTGGAGCCAGGACAGGGAAGTCAGGATGCCTGGGGACTTCAAAGAGAAACCTCTAGAACCTAGTCCCACCTTCTAGAGCCATGATACTCAAAGTACGGCCCGGGGGCCTAATGCGGCCCCCCTCCTGACCTTTACATGCGGCCGCCTGAGCAGCAGCAGCACTGGGCTGCTGTTTACTCGACTCAGCACTAACATTAAAATAATGCTAAATATACAGCAAGCACTTTATTCAGGGTTAATTGCAGTTAAGCAAAAGGAAGTAACTAGGCCCTTAACCTTAGGAACACCATCCTTATTAAAGACAGCAAACATGTAAAAATACAATAGTCTTTTCAAAATTCAAAAAGTGTAATTAATTGACTTGTAGAACAATTTCACCTTAATAAATCAAATTGTAGCAGTGCATTCAGAAGTAATTTTTTTAAGTGGTTTTCATCCATGAATTTGGAAACGTTCATGCTTCCTCCCCCCACCCACTCACCACACCCCCTCTACCCTGACAACAATGCCATTAGTGATCAGTGATTACATCCAAGTACAGGAGATGGTTTTGTACAGCACGCATCCTGAAGTCATGTATTTTGAGGTCCTTATATATGTGATAATGAAGAAACAGGAGGTTAATTGAAATAAACCTATTTCCCAGGGTCACAGAGTTTGATCAAGTGGAGAAGAAGCCGGGATTCATCCCAGGTTTTCTGGTTTCACATTGCGCAATTGAGTTCAGCCACTAGATATATACATGCTTCGCTTCCACTACCACTCCACCCACTTGACACCCATCCCCCCCACGCACCCCCTCCCGCTAGCATTAGTGCGGCCCTCGGTCACACCAAAGGCCAGACTTTGCGGCTCCCGGAAAAATGTTTGTGAGCACCCATGTTCTAGAGGGTGGGCACCAGATATTGGATCTCAGACAGCAACTCTTCAGTACACTTCTGGACCCATGGGTATTCTGCCAGTAAGAAGGACTGCTGTGTTGCTGAAAGGCCTGCCAGCCTGCTGGACTGCTGCTCTCAGGAACTGCCGCCCTACTGTGCTGACCTGTGCCCTCTTGCCTGGGTGAGAAGGACTGGACCTGCATCTGTTGAACCCAAGACCCGAAAGTGACTCCAAGGGCTCGTTTTCTGGCCTCCAGACTAGAGCCACAGGGTCAGAAGGCTTCAACAACCTTGAACCCAGTACCTGGACTCTGCCGTCTGTGAGTCCTAACCTGCCAAGTGGTGCCACCCCAGTTCTGAATCCTTAGAAGTGGGCCTGAAGGTGCTCTGCAGAACCGACTGATCTCCTCTGCTGTGTGGCGTAAACCCGAGCAGAGGCGACGCATCGCCACTGCTTCGAGGGTTCTCATGACGCAAAAGACTCCTCATTGACCCAGCAGCTACATCGGAACTGCTGCCTGTGCAAAGCTTTACCGACGCAGGCCCTCACATCTCTCATAGACAGTAGCCTAGACGACCACAAAGGTTCTCACATCACAGCCTCACAACTCCTTGGAACCGGCGCATCGCCTCAACTGCGCAACGAATCCCCTGAAACCGGATTTCAAATTGAAAGCCTTCGACAGGATCCTCGCAATGCTCCGCAACCAGGACTGAAGGCACTTTGTTTAGCAGGCTTCACTGGGTCCCTGTAGCCAACCCACGCTGACCAGTGAAAAGGAATTTACCCGAGGCACAACAGTGCCTGATCCTTGAAGGAGAACATGGCGCCGGCTAGTGGAGGGTCACGAGAGCTCCTCCAAAGTGTGCAAGTGGATCGAGTTACGGGAGGCGCGTGGTGGATTACGGCTGTTACAATGTTGCATTGTTTAAACATATGAGGAAAGAAGGACTGTTGTAGCATAAACGGGACAGCTTCTTGAGTAAAGGGAACTGCATTTGTTACAATTCAAAGGCTGATTGCTGACATACCTTGAGCATGGAACGCGGAACGTGGATGGAGGCGAGGAGATCGTAGGGCGTTTTCTTAGCGGGGCGGGGGAGCTTGGTTATTCAAGTTTCTAATCCCGGACGCCAAGCCGAGGCTTTCTCGTGGGGTCGGACTATTGCGGGTTTTGGTGACTCTGGAGACTTCCGGAGGTCTTTTTCAATATTGTGAAGCGGCGGCCAGGGAGAGAAAGTAAGCGGCAGCCACGGCGGGTGTGGACGGCAGCGAGCAGCGCTGGTTGAGAGCCGCGCTGGGGGTGAGGAGAGGGAGGAAGGTTGCATCGAGGATTTCTTATCCGGGGAGAGACGGAGACGGCCTCAGGGAATCACCAAGGTCTGACGAGGTGGGTGTAGAGGACTCAGAGAAAACTGCTGTATGGTGTCAAGAAGTGCTGCAGGGAGGGAAGGTTAGAGGAGTAGGGAGAAAGAGGTCTAAAGAGGCTCAGGGAGATCTAACAGAGCTAAGGAGTAGGAACATAAGTGAGCTCGACCAGCAGGGGGTGGGGAGGTACACGCTGAGGAGTACGAAGAAGGGGAAAGCCCTGTTTGAACAAAGCTCAGAGATTGAGCCCCTCTTAGGTGGAAGGGTAAAGGGAGAGAGTGCAGGAGAGAGAGTCCCAGTAGTAAGTAACCCTGTGGTAATAAAACGGAGTTCAGATAAACTTGAAGGTTTGGTGAAGAGGCGCATGAATACATCCCAAAAGGTGAAGGTCACCCCCTCTCTTAGGACTTTTTTTAAAGTACTCCCGAAGACTCTAATATTAAGTGAGGCAGGGATGGCGGGGAAGGAGGTGAAAGGAGGCAAGGGTGGAAAGGGACAGCCAGATCTCCCGGTTGAAGAGGTACCGGCGGAGTGGAGGAGTGTTTGTAGCCCCAACAGGTTTGAGCCATTACAGGTAGATGACCAAGATGTTCTGGAGAGCCCGGAAAATTCAGAAAATGTAAATGGCAGTAGTACCCCTCAATCAGATCCAGAGGTGGGGGAGGCCATTAAGAATGGGGTGGCTGGAAAGTCTGGTTCGCAATGATCCAGCGCGGCTAATATAACTTGCTCCTTAGGACACCAATCCAGAAAAAACACCTACACAACCTTTGTCATTCAAAACTTATGTCGGTGGGGCCCATGACACCGCATACATACATTCATTCAATTTCTGGATTAAACACTAAGGAGCATGAGCTGCTGGACTGAACGGGATACCTTGTTAAATTTGACAGAATAATAATCTATACATTATATACATTATCTTCGGATCCTGTCGGTTCTAAACATCAAGGTACTCCGCTATTCGGTCGATGGACCAACTAGTAGAATTAGTTGATGGTGATTAAGACCAGCTCAATCACAATTAAAACCTTTAACTTTTATTATTCATAAATCTATTAAGAACCACAGACTCATTTTAGAGTTAGAATATAATTTTATCTAAAATTCTTCAAGCAAATAAGTGAAATTCTTTATTATGCAAAACATTTAGAAATATCAATAAACATTTTAAGAAAGCTTTTAGGAAAAGTGAGAAATTATGCATTACCCTCGGCCATGGGGCGATGACAAGAATGGTTCACCAAAGGAAGATGAACCGCAGATCACAGGATAGGACTCCCAAACTGACTGACTGTCCCGCTAACCTCCTCGGACGCACCTCCCGGGTAAATTCCCGCAACGGTCTCGTTCCTTCCCCAGTCAAAGTTCAAAGTCCAAAATGACAGAGTCTCTCGCAGCATCAAGGTGGAAAATGAAAAACACGCCTTCCTCTCACAACATAAGAGCAGACTCTCTTATACCCTATTCTCTGGCTCACTACACATAAAAGTTGCAATCTTTAGGGGCAAGAATCACGCTAATTGGTCCATTGGAGGGGTGGTGATGGTCACCTCATCACCCTCCTTGTTCGAACCGGTTTGGGGACAATAATGCACACAATAAGTTTCATGGTCGTAATGTCAAAAGTAGTCCAATTTGCTAATCCATTTTGTAACGATCTTCGATGGTCACACATTAGTTCATCCATTGTCACTCAGCTCTTTCCCATCCGTTCCCAGGAATATATGCTGAGCACTTGGCACGATCTTCGTTGCAGGTCAGATTGGCCTTGACATCTCTCACTCTGGGCACAGGCCGCATACACGTGACTGGAGCGTTCATTCCGCGTCTGCGCAGGGGCCATTTTATTCAATGCATGTGATCTCGTCCTTTCCAGCGGCCATTTTAGAAGCATGGCCTAGTAGGCCCGAACGAAACTAATATAAAACAAACACAAAAGAAATTAAAATATGGAAAATAAGCCTTTCTGTTTACCACCCGCCATTCTAAAGACCCGTGTTAGATATTACCTAGCAGAAGCGACATTTAAAGCCATTTTACTTACCATCTGCATTCTTTGCCACAATACAATTCTACTACGCAACACAAATCATGCAATTCACTCTAATTACTATGCAAATCACAATACTAACGTTAATTAACTTCACATTTGTAAATAAATTAGATTTTGCAACATTTCAGCATATTGCCCACGTGTAGTGTCTACTAAAAAGGTGTATTTGTTGGTTAATTCATGCATTTCAAACGGTTAGTATCATTAATCATTATGAGGTTATTAACTTCCAAGGGGGTACAAAATTATTTCGTTTTCCCCTGCTCCATCAATTCCCCCCTTTGGTGATTTTTAACATCACCACAAAAACCTATCCCTACAAATTTATCAGATAAATGTTTCTTGTCCACTTGCAATTGTTAATTTAGACAATCGTGTTCTTTTCATCTTGTCTTTTAGACCTTTGGTACATGTTCTCTTTAAACTCTTCCAATTCGATCTCTCCCATCTCCCGTTCTCTTTCTTTATTTTTCTCATTTTCTCTTTTTACTTTATTTTGTCTTTTTCTTCTTTTAATACACACATATGCTAATCTCAATAATAGCATTATTACTATTACTACAGTTACTGGAATTAGTATTTTCCCCATAAGAGAACTACCTATTTCGGTGAACCATTTCTTCATTGAGGAAAAACTCTTACCAAGTCTCTCCCAAGCACCTTCAACCTCCAGTGGGGCAATTTCTTTATGTATCTAAAAAGGGTGTGCAGTTCCTATCTGGACGAATGGGAAAGACAGGTCTTTCTTCTTGTTGCCCTCACACACCCCAAGAGGTGTCATGCTTCATCATCGGGCGTTTGCCCCTCGTCAGGCCGGCGCTGCAATGCCTGACAGGCTCCCGAAACCGGGGCTCTTTGCCGGGGATCTTTTAAAGAAGAAGCCGTAGGGTGCGTGCGGGTATGAAGGATAGGTAGTGCACAAAGTGATAAAATAATTAAAATAGGTGTGGAGCAGTCCTATTAAATCAAATTTTAATAAACTAGGTAGCTCTAGCCTAATTAAAAACTATGTGTGTACCCAGGTGGAAATAGTGTTCCTCAAGGGCAAACTAAGTACGAGTGGTCAACATGTTTCGTGCCCGATTCGCCCCTAATGGGTCAATTGGCACTTCGTCAGGACCGATAAGCAAAAGAAGGATAATAAGGTGCACTACCGTCTGGTATTCGGTATATTAACATAAATTACCAAGACCGGTAGAAATGTCCTTAAAGACGTGTACTGAAGAGTACTGTAGACCCCTAGTCACAACGTCTAGAGTTGACGGGAGTAGCCAGAGCACGTCGTTGCTCCGGTAATAGGCGTAGACAAGCAACTAGCCTTCGTCCTACCCTTACTCCGGGTCCTACCCTTACTCCGGTGCTTATCGGTCCTGACGAAGTGCCCTTGAGGAACACTATTTCCACCTGGGTACACACATAGGGGTCGATTCCGATTCGGGCCGGAAATTTCTCCGACCGAGCCGGACCCGGAGAGATTTCCGACCGAATCGGACCCGTGCAGTCCGACCGAACGAGTACGATGCGGCCGTATGTTATCGGACACGAGTCGAGTCGGACTCCCATTGAACTCAATGGGAGCCGGTCGTACAACGCGTACGCGGGCTCCCATTGCCTCAATGGGTGCGAGGCGGACAAGGGCGCCCCCTACAGCGGGTACGCCGCGGAGCGCTCGCGGCGTACACGCACAGGTAGGGGGACCCTTGGGTCCCCCTGTGTGCGCCTCGCGCGGCTACGCGTACAGGGGGTCCGACACGGACCCCCAAAGTACGGCTCCGACAGCTCTTACGAGCCGGAGTGCGCGGCTCGGTCGGACTGCTCGCGGCGCGCATCGTACTTACCCGGCCGGGAAACGTCTCCATTGCGCGGTGCGACCGGGTCCGACCGAGTCGGTCGGAGCGGTTCGAGTCCGAGCGAGTCGGTCGGAGTTGTCGGGACGCCCGGACGAGTCGGTCGGCGAGTCCGCATCGTACTCGCTCGGCCGGACCAGCGTACGGTTCGGTCGGGAAACAGGCTTTCGCATGGCTTTTTTCCCGACCGAATGGTATTGGGTGCGCCTCCGACCGAGATCGGAATCGGCCCCATAGTTTTTAATTAGGCTAGAGCTACCTAGTTTATTAAAATTTGATTTAATAGGACTGCTCCACACCTATTTTAATTATTTTATCACTTTGTGCACTACCTATCCTTCATACCCGCACGCACCCTACGGCTTCTTCTTTAAAAGATCCCCGGCAAAGAGCCCCGGTTACGGGAGCCCGTCAGGCATTGCAGCGCCGGCCTGACGAGGGGCAAACGCCCGATGATGAAGCATGACACCTCCTGGGGTGTGTGAGGGCAACAAGAAGAAAGACCTGTCTTTCCCATTCGTCCAGATAGGAACTGCAAACCCTTTTTAGATACTTAGCTATACCCGGGAGCTTGTGTGCAGGACCTCCTAACCCAGCTCCCTGTCCCTCCTTTTCAACAAATAGCAATTTCTTTATGCAAATCAGTAATGTTCTTTATATACTTCTGTATATTCTCACTTTTGTCTGGAATGCAAGTGCAACAATGTTGTACCGTCAGCATTCCACAGACTCCACCCTCTTTTGCCAAAAGAATGTCAAGGGCAAGTCGATTTTGCATTACCATAGCTCTCATGGCAACCATTTCGGTATTTACCATCAAGAACCCTCCAGCAGTATTCGTTGATAAACGATCTACTACTGTAGACAATTTCTGAATCTTGTATGCATTCAAAGATATACCCACTGCTGGTATCAATGCTCCAAAAATGTCACCTATTATCTCTGAGAAGCTTTCCCTTCTCCTACGGGTTAATGGTTCACCTATCTCGTGAATTCCTTTCATTCCTCTTTCCACGTGAAAGATCTTTGGAAAGACCAGGCCTAGATAGCATGTTCCGTACCAATGGTCCGGCAACCTATAATAAGCTCTATTCCTGCAAATATAATAGATCCCTGGAAATACTGGATCTTTTCCTCCTTTAAATCCCCATCCCCCTAAAATTTTGTATGTATCTCGGCACTCGCTAGAACCCACGAAATAGTTATCGTACATAGTGTTATCTCTACTAATACACAATTTTCCCTGTTGGGGCCAATCTAGAACCATAGTTGCATTTGTTTCACCTTTGTCATAACTTCCCTCCTCAAACGCCCAAGGTGGGGTTTTTGTCTTTTCTCCTGCTGCCTTTCTTTGAAACTTAACCCTTCTGTCTTCCACCATGTCTAAGAAAACCTTTTCTTCTTTTCTTAATCCACAAGTAAGATTATGTCTAAATGCATATTCTAATGTTAATTCTTTCGTTTCTAAGAAAAATTCTCCAAAAACTTTTGCAACTTTCACCTTATTTAGTTCAGGGATTACGGGAACTTTAGCAAAAACAGCATCTGTGTCAGTGTAGTAATACTCTAGTTTACCTGTTTTGTAAAATAAGCTAGCTAAAACACTACAAGTTATTCCATACGTCAAAGGAAGGTGATGATACGTTACACCTTCTGTTACAGACGCAGGTAACTGCATACAGACATAGCAATCTGTCACATCCATTGTCTCCACATATTCGTACAAAAGTATCGTGAAGACATTCTTGGAGAAATCAGTTATTGACTTATCCCTATGAAAATCAGTACTATCTATTAGTGTTGCAGTGTTCTTTATGTTAGATTTCTTGTCACTACTTGTGTCATTTATGATTGCAGATGTATTTTCTACAACTAATCTAAGTGGAATTATAATTGCTAAAATAAGCCAAATAAGCATTAATAAACCTGTACATTAGAAACACATCCTACACCATCTACGTAAAAACTCACATCTAGATCTTCTATTCTCAGTGTCTACCATGTTGAAATATTTATCTAATTATATGTACAGAAAATGTGTTTCCACACCTCAAATGACTTAGAGTTGACTAGGATCAACTGCTTTCAGCGCACCTCTCGGTTTCTCAGAAAGTTTTCTTTGACTTCATCAGTTTGTGTGTCTATTCCGGTTTTTCTTTCTTTGCCTTTCAGGTTTGGTGCAGTTCACTCTCACCCACTTGTTCACCGTCTTTGTCTGGGTTCTCGTGACTGCTATCCACTTCTTTAATATCAGTCAGTGCTATGTATAACCATTCAGGTGACTTGTATTTCAAGTTAGGTCTTTTCACTCTTTTTGTCTCTGTAACTGTCTTTCACTTGTTTTTCTTTGTCCTTTCTGACTTGTTATTTCATTTACTTGTTCTGCATTGTCTTTGTTCAAATTTATTATTTTATATCTCAGTCTTTTAATTTTGTTGGGCCAATTGTCTCCTTTTCTTGGCCTTTTCAGTTCACTTTCTTTTTCTTCTCGTTCTGCTCTCCAAGTTCTCTTTCTTGGTCCTATTCTTTGCTTTCTTTCTTCTTCACTTTCTTCAGATTCTGTCTCAGACCTTACTTCACTTCCTCTAACTTTGAACTTTATGATCTCAGTATCTTTGTCTGAATCCGAATCTTCTGGTGTTTCTTCTGCTTGTAATCCTGAGTCTAATCCTCCTCGTGTTTCTTCCGCAATTTCCCCAAATTCTCTATTTGAATCTAAATTTCCCTGTGTTTCTTCTGTTTGTAATTTTGAGTCTAAGCCTCCTCGTGTTTCTTCCGCAACTTCCCCAATCTCTCTATCTGAATCTAAATTTTCTTGAGTTACCACTATAATTTCCGGAGGAATTTCCCCAAAGCTTGTACTTGGCTGTTCATTGTCACTGTTTATTAGTTCGGTTTCTCCTGTTTCAATATCAGTTCTTTTCCTTTCAGATTCTTCCTTTTGTCTTTCACTGGGTTCAGGTTGGTCTGTTTCAGCCGAACTGGTATCTGATATTTCCAGATGTCGACTTACAGGTCGAGCTTCAAGATCTGGAACTCTGATTGTCTCAGTTTCTTCTTCAGTTGTCAAACTGGTACCTGATTCTTCCAGATGTCGACTTACAGGTCGAGCTTCAAGATCTGGAACTCTGATTGTTTCAGTCTCTGCTTCAGATGCTGAACTGGTATCTGATATTTCCAGATGTCGACTTACAGGTCGAGCTTCAGGATCTGGAACTCTGATGGTATGACTGGCACAAACCCAATTTTTCACACCTGCACACTTTACAGCAGTTGTTGTCACCAGGATCACTTGACATGGCTTATCCCAGCGTGGAACCAAGCAGTTTCTTCTTCTGTGGACTTTAATGCGGACCCAGTCTCCTGGACTCAAATCATGAGCTGGTTTTCTTTCAAGAGTGGTCGCATCCGGTCCAACCTGATGAAACACAGAATGCACCACATCAGCCAATCCTTTGCAATAGTCCAATACGAGATCATCAGTTATAGTCAGCAGTTTGTTGACAGGTACGTGTGCTTGTCTCATTGCTCGTCCCATGATTATTTCATGAGGACTCAGACCTGTTTTTCTGTCAGGTATGCTTCTGATGCTCATCAGCACCAATGGCAAGGCGTCGGGCCATTTGAGTCCTGTGGCTTGACACATTTTCCCTAACCTATTCTTTATTGTACCATTTACTTGCTCTACCACTCCAGAAGCCTCTGGTCTGTAAGCACAGTGCAGTTTTTGTTGAATGTCTAGTGCTTCACATATCAGTTGGATGATTTCATTCTGGAAATGCGTTCCTCTATCTGTTTCGATCGTTACTGGAAAGCCATATCTAGGAATGAATTCTCTCAGTAGGAGCTTAGCTACAGTAACTCCATCATTCCTTCTTGTCGGATAGGCCTCCACCCAACGAGAAAACAAACAGACGACCACCAGGACATACCTCAATCTGTTACTTGGGGGCATTTCAATAAAATCTAGTTGCATTCTGGTAAAAGGACCTCCTTCGCGTCCTATTGTTCCCAAACTCACTACTGTCTTCCTTCCAGGATTTATCTGTTGGCATATAAGACATCTTTGACAAAGGCTTTCAGCTATAGCCCTACATTTTGGGTTGTACCAGGTCTGTCTGAAAAGTCTGATCATGGCATCCCTACCAATGTGTGCCTGCCCATGGTACATCCGTGCCATGTTAGAGATCATGCTATCAGGCATAACTGGTCTTTCATCCCTGTAAACCCAGACTTCATCTTCCTCTCTTTGTCTGCAACCTGCTTTTATCCAACCATCTTTTTCCTCATCATCTGCTTCATCCTGCAATTGTTTTACCTTATCCCAGGTTTCAACTGTGTTAGTAAACAGCAAGGGACATGAAACATTCTCTTTTTCCCTTCTTCGATTCATTGAGGTCATATTCCGGGCACAATATTGAGCTAATTCGTCAGCGAATTTGTTACCCACTGTAATATAATCTGTTCCGTTTTTGTGTGCAGCGCATTTTACCACTGCAAATCTGTTTAGGCAGCTGTATCGCCTCAAGCAGCTTCTTCACAAACTCACCATTCCTAATAGGAGACACTGCAGAAGTCAGGAATCCCCCCTGGGACCAGATCTGTCCGAAATCGTGGACCACTCCGAAGCCATACTGGCTATCCGTGATCACCGTAATTCGGAAATTCTTTCCCAGTTTGCACGCTCGAATCAGAGCAATCAGTTCAGCAACTTGGGCTGAACGTATTCCTCTCAAACAGGATGCTTCCATTATGGTTGCCACCGTACACACAGCATATGCAGCACTTAAAACTCCTTCACTTGTTCTCAGGCATGACCCGTCCACAAACATCACATAATCTGACTCTTTTTGAGGTTCATCCCTTATATCAGGACGAGGCTTTGTGCAAAATTCAAGCACATCCAAACACTTATGATCAACATCATCTTTGACTTCTGCATTTACTTCATCTGGCAATGAAGTGGAAGGATTCACACTTGTGCATCTTACAATGGTTACATTGTCTGCACCCAAGATCACTTTTTCATACCTAGTCAGCCGACTATGTGTCATGAATTGGGTTTTTGTTCGGGTCAGAAGGATTTCAACGGAGTGTGGGACATATACTCTCAAAGGATATCCCATCACAATGCCTTCACTCTGTTCCAGACTCACACAAGTAGCAGCTACTGCTTTCAGACATCCAGGCAACACCTTTACTACCGGGTCTAAAACAGCTGAAAAATAGGCGATTGGTCGTTTCATTTTTCCATGCCTTTGCACTAATACTGAAAGTGCACATCCGTCTCTCTCGCTACAATACAGCTCAAATTCTTTTTCATAATCAGGCATTCCCAATGCCGGTGCCTCACACAAACTTGTTTTCAGTTCCTCGAAAGCCTTCATTTCCTCCTCATCCAATTCAATCGGATCTCTAACATCCCTCTTTGTCAATCGCTGTAAAGGTTTTGCAATGAATGAAAATCCACTTATCCACTGTCGGCAATAACCAACCATTTCAAGGAACATTCTCACTTCTCTCTGTGTCATTGGGGCTCTCATTCCTTTGATAATCCTTATCCTTTCTGTTGTCACTTTTCGTATCCCTTTCTCAATCTTATGACCTAGGTACTGTACTTCTTGTTGACAAAATTGCAGTTTTGATGGGGACACCTTATGTCCTCCTTCTGCCAAATGATTCAATAAAGCAATTGTGTCCGTAACACATGCTTCTCTGGTCTTTGATGCCACTAATAGGTCATCAATATATTGGACCATCACAGATTTTTCAGGCATTTTTCAATCTTCTAAGGATTTCTTTAGAATCTAATTAAAAATTGAAGGACTTTCTGTATACCCTTGAGGAATTCGGCACCATGCCAAAATATGCTCTCCGAACCGGAACGCAAATAATGGCTGGCTGTCAGGGTGTAATGGAATAGAAAAGAATGCATGGCACAAATCTATAACTGTGTACCATTCTGCATCATGTGGAATTTGATACAGTATTACAGCAGGGTTTGGCACAATCGGGCAGCAAGGAATAACAATTTTGTTTACCTTCCTCAAATCTTGTACTATCCTATATGTTCCATTTGGCTTTTTCAATCCCATTATAGGAGAATTACATGGGCTGCTCATTATTTCTCTCAAGATTCCTTGTTCAATCATTGTATTAATTACAGGTGTTATACCTTCTATAATTTCTGGCGTTAATTTGTACTGCGGGGTATTTGGGTAATTTGTTCCTTCTCTTACAGTAATTTTTACAGGATCAACTCCTCTCATTAGTCCAATATCTTCGCCTGTGAAATCCCATACATTAGACCTGACTATTCCTTTCAATTCAATAGGGATTTTCTCCGCATCAAACACAGGAAACATGTCATTCACTCCTGGTTCTAGTTCTGCCATTGTCATTTTATACAGAACATCTTCATCTGGTGTCTGGAAAGCAATACCATCTGGGGTACAATAGATGGTACAATTCATTTTGCAAAGCAGATCGCGTCCTAATAAATTTACAGGACTGCAATCACACATCACAAAGCGATGCATCTCTTTGAATGGTCCGATTTCCACCTCTATTGGTTTTGTAAGAGGGGTTTTAATCTGCCTGTTCGAAACACCTACAACTTGGATATTTTCTCCTGAGAGAGGAAGGTTGGGAATTTCCACTGATCTAACAGTAGAACGGGTAGCACCAGTGTCCACAAGGAATGTAACATTTACACCATTCACTTTTCCATCCACAAATGGACCTGACTGATCTACCTCTAGAGTTGCGCCAAGCACGCACTCCTCTTCCTCTCCTAGGCACCGTCATAAGCTTTCCTCTGATTCATCTCCATCCTGCCGTAACCAATACTGCGAAACTGCAGCTGCGCGCGGCAATTTTGTTACCTGCTCTCCTCCGTAGAATCCTGCCTCTGCACTGTATCTCTGAGGATTTACACTCTTTGGAAGAGGTGGTTGCGGCACCTGACACTGTTGAGTAACTACCTGCGGCTGTTGCAGCTGTTGGTAACTCACCTCATTCTGCACCTGTGGATTCAATGATTGATTTTCTGCATTAACTTTCGGAGGAAATTTACACTTGTTTCTCCAGTGCCCTAATTTTCCGCAATTATGACATGGCCATTTCTTTTTAGCCTCCTCTATACTCATTTGACCTTTTCCCTTACCAATATTTGGTTTGGACTTTGTCTGTCCTGCATCACTAGACTGATTATTCATCTGAGCTTCTTGCTTTTCTACAACCTTTACTTGTGCCCACATTGCTTTTTCCTTGAGTTTACGCTGTCTACACTCAATATCGTCACTACAATATTTCGCATACCGTAATACCTCATCTACTGTGCTATTCTGCCAACACAACATATGCTGCTTAATCATTTCACTTATCTCAGGTCTCAAGCCATACACGAATCTATACACAAAATGACTCATGTCTTTTTCACTCAAGTTCTCATAACCACTATACTGTTTAAAAACCAACAATAATCTCTCGTAGTAGGCATGTACAGATTCCTTACTCTCCTGAGTTGTTCTATCAATCTTTACCCAGTCCGTTTCTTTTGGTGGGATTTTATTTTTCAGAAACGTGATTGCCTGTTCATATTTTCTCATTACTTCTGAACCTGGGGCTCCTGTTTTTGCATCTCTATGATATTCTTCCTTCGGCCAGTCAATTGTAATTTTACACTCTGCCCATAAATCTGCTGGAACAACAATCTCAAACAATCCATCCAAATCTTCCCACAGCACTTTTGAGACTTTTACAACCCTTTCTACCTGTCTATACCATTCTACAGGTTTTTCTCTCAATCTTGGAAAATCATTAGTAAATGACAATATATCTTGTCTGGACCATGGGACATGTACATAACTTCCTCCTGGAGTTTCTCTCATTGGACACTCCATTACTATCGGTTCTTTCTCTTTTACCGGAAAAGCCAATGATGCTTTATCCATTGTTCCCTCTTTTCTTCTTATCCACCTGCTTCTCCACTTGTCTATATCTCCCCATTTCCTCAGTAACACAATCAATTCTTTTATCTGTGTTAGTCGTCCTGAAGTGTTCAGATTTTCTATGTCCTTTTCACTAAAATCTACCCTGTACGGTTTCTGCAATCCTCTAATTTTTCCAAATTCCACTCCTAGTTCATTCGCTGTTTCTTCCAATTTTTCATGCAGGTTCCTAGCTCTCCAAGTGACGCTTTTACACATAAACATTAATTCATCATCTTGATAGGATTTCAATCGATCTGTACCAATAGTTCCTAAAATCAATTCTTCCATATCTATCTTCAATCTGACCACATCCAACAGTTGTGCTTCAGCATCCTTTTTCTGCAAGCTCCTCACCCAATCATTTAATTCCTCGGCAGTCGGACCCACAGGGGTTTTATTTATTTCTGCCCAACTTGCACTTCTCTCTGGGGTTTCAGTTGCTGACTCGGCTCCCATAGAAATTCTATTTATCTGACTCTCATTAATTGTCAAATTTACAGGCGGACTTGACCTAAAAGGACCAACAGAATCTTCTTTCTCTCTATTTTCTGAAATCATCTCTTCTCTTACTCTTTGCATACTGGAATGTAATGGGATTGTTAAGGAGTGTTCATCTATCCTTTGATTTTCAAATACTGGGATTACTGGCCCTATAGTTACTGGCACAGTCAATGCTTCCATATTCTTTGTCAGTTCTCTTATCTTTTCAGTCAACTCTCTTGTGGTTCTGGCTAATTCAGCTGTATTACCATTATCATGCTTCACAGTCTGTGGTGTTTCTGGTTTATTAAATGGACTATTTATTTCAGACATTTGTTCGGGACTTTGATTTATTTCAGTTCTCATTGGCGGTGCATTTGGTGTCACCACCGCAGAATTCTGTTGATATGGAGGAGGTCTTCTATTTAAAATGTCCTCCAGCAACTCATCCTCCGTGTCGCTAACTCCATACCCATACCTCTCTGTTACTGCATGCTTCTTTTTCTCCGTACACTTTTTCCCTGCAAGTTCTTCAACTGTTCTGACAGGAAACAAACCATCCGTCATATTAGCATACCGCCATCGTCTCATCCTGTTTTCATGATTCAAACCCCATACTCTTCCATGAACTTTCCCTTTCATACATCTCATCTTCCCATTCACCTAAGGCAGTCGTCTTCAAACTTTTTGATGCCGAGACCCCCAATCAAAAATTTTTAGGCGTAAGGACCCCCTCTCGACAAAAACTTCTAGAACCTGGTAGTCCTTATCATTGACAACCATAAGTGTTCTCCAGAGAAACGGTTTATCTGTGGTTGCACCTCGTTAGTACCAGTTTAACACCCAAATATAGCAATAAGCAACAAAAAGATGACCAGTACAGCTTTACAGAGGGCCTTCTACAGAGCGGCAACACCTGTTGCTGCCTTTTAGTAACTTTTAAACCTTTTGAGTAAATACATTTTTTTGTTGTTAAAATCAGCAGGTTATGCGGCAGATGATGGATTATGTGGCAAATGCAGCAAGTCTATAATTATGCTAAAATCGCTGCTGCCGCACAATCACATAATTCCAGTGGCCCTTGGTATAATAGCTGTAATGCATGGGGTGCAACTTTATTGTACGGCATTAGAGGAAAATCATACTATATTTCATGGGATGCTGACAGCTTGGCATTTACACCTGCATGTAACTGGAGGTAGCTGAACATCATTCATCATAATTAAAACATATGTACGTTTTTTAAGTCTTTCACCGTCAGGTAGCTACATATAAAATAACGGGCAGCTTGAATGAATAATGAATACATTTTAAAAAGTTGTTACTCAGTGGGAAATGCACTATAATAAATTATGAAACCTCTATTAGTTAATGCACTGCAAAAGTCTATGTGAAACCAGAGAGCCACAGAATTAACTCGTGGTTGGTGCAGTGTAGAATTGTGACTTGTGTATTTTTAGTGCTATGAGGTCACAGCCTGTGAAAAGAAAGCACTGTGAATATGTAAGTCATTATTTTACCTGCATTACACACAGTATAAGATAGGACGCTACAAAATGCGCAAAATGTTTTACGATAAAATGGTGCTTCCAAAATATACGGGCTGCTTCCAAAATATAGCGGCTTATTTATAAGCCCTTTGCGCTGCCGGTGCGCCATTTTTTATGACGCTCTGGTTGCGCAGAGAGCAGACCCATATCTACGAGGCCACGCAAAGCCACTTTGCGTGGCTTTTAATGGCCTCCTACATATGGTGTAAGGCAATGCAGCACAAGTCGGTGCATTGCTTTATACTGCATAAGGGGGCGCATTCCAGGGGCGTTGCGGTGGGTTTTCCCATGGGTTTTGACACATTCCCAGATTTACAAGGATCTGTAAACCTGAGGATGCGTCAAAACTGTACGCTGCCCCAGGGGATGTGTAACGAGGAGAAATATCTTTATTTCTCCTCAATTGTTTCCTCTTTCTATGTGCAGCACACATAGAAAGAGGAAAAGGCCTTCCATGGGTTGTTTTTGCGCAGGAAGGCGTGCCTTCTTGCACAAAAACAATCCTGCCAACACTGCAGACACCTTTGCACCATGGTGCAAGGGTGCCTGCGTTGGCGCTAGGCACCAAATTGTGTGCTGGCAGAAAGGACAGGAGTGCACCTTATCTTATAAATACAGTCCATTCCTGCCCTTTTGAATTGGCATAGGGCAGCGGAGCAAAAATACTTGCGGAGCTATGCTACACCAGTTCATTGTAAACGAGACCAATAGATTTTAGTAAAATCCAGACCCTATGTAATGCAATTTCTTTACATAACCGTCCTTCAACACATTTCTCAGGTATAGTAAGCGCAAAGTAAAAACAATGACAATTAAAAGCAAGCACTTTACAGGTCAGTAAACTCTGTGCACTAGCACTCAAAAAGCTTCAAGTGATTTGACCAATTAACTGCAACAGCACTCTCCTGAGAAATCAAAGCCAGACAGACAGCTAAATACACCTTTCTGCCAGTGTGCTGCTGGCCTGAAAGAAATGCAAATGTGCACAACGAGTTAATCTGCAAATCCTTTACATTTGCAGATTAACTCGTTGTGCAGCACATTTGCATTTCTTTCAGACCAGCAACACACTGGTAGAAAGGCATGTTTAGCTGTCTGTCTGGCTTCCATTTCCCAGCACAGGAGAGTCCCTGAATAACACCCCAGGGAAAACATTTTAACTACCGGTGACCTTCTGCAATGTTTTCTTTTACCAAATGAAGAGCGCGACCCCCTTCCCATGCCTCCACGGCCCCCTGGGGGTCGCGCCCCACAGATTGAAGACCTCTGACCTAAGGCTTCGAACTGTGTCGGTCTAGGTCTCGGTTCAAGTTTCATCATCTTTTCTCTCAAATTTCGAAGTACCGCTGTGCTAAACGAACCATTTTCTAGAAATGCCAATACTCCATCCCCTTGGGTATATTTCGCCCAATTTTCCAACCAAATGCAAGTGTGATAGCCATATTTCAACATCATATGAGATGCTGGCGTTTTCGGCGGAGGAAGTACTTCTCCTTCCCTAGTCACAACCTTCTTGTCTTTCTTGAAAAAGTTTTTAATCTTCGCAAACCATGACGGTTTCTCTCTACCATACTCATAATAAGCCATATTTCACAGTTCTTTTTCCAAAACAAATACACGCAATTCTTCACCACTCTGTTCTTTCTACTGTTCGGCTATTCAGACCTATCCCAGCGCGTCTCACACCAACGCACCAATCCGAAAGCTTTACGTCACTTTCACACTAACCAATACCAGCGCGTCTCACACTAACGCACCAATCAGAAAGCTCTTCGTTTTTCCACAACTGGCCAATACCAGCGCGGTTTTTGTTGACGTCAGCTCTACTCCTGTTTCTGCTGACCCCTCCTTTACAAAAATTATCGGCACTTTTCTTAACTTTTTCTTTTTGACTAAATCGATTAGTTACAACGTAAAACACATTACCATTGTCTGTTTTCTCTAAACAAAAGAGATAGTTTGTTCTAACTTACAAGAATACTGTTTCGTTCGATAAGTGTAGCACTTCCCTCTACCTTACCCTTCTCTCAAGCAAGAGGTAAACCCGTTTCTCTGGGGTTAAAACACATATGGAGACTATACTGCTCCCGAGAATTAAGGCCAAAGTTTCACAAGAAAACCTGTTGCTATTTCACTCAAATGCAATTCATACGTGAAATTTCCCTAACATAACACAGTCCTGTGTTATCACCAATTTGAAGTTCAGACAATGCACAATTCCATGTGACTTCTCTTGCCACACGTGTCCACTTCCTACTTCCCAGAAGCTTCAAAATTCCGACTTACACATAACGTAATATAGACTCAACATAAAGTGTTTAGACATGAATAAATCAAAAATCAATAGTGACCAAACTAATCTATAGAAACCATAACTCTGCTACCAAGAAATCTGATCTAGCGCGGCTAATATAATTTGCTCCTTAGGACACCAATCCAGAAAAACACCTACACAACCTTTGTCATTTAAAACTTATGTCGGTGGGGCCCATGACACCGCATACATACATTCATTCAATTTCTTGATTAAACACTAAGGAGCATGAGCTGCTGGACGAACGGGATACCTTGTTAAATTTGACAGAATAATAATCTATGCATTATATACATTATCTTCAGATCCTGTCGGTTCTAAACATCAAGGTACTCCGCTATTCGGTCGATGGACCAACTAGTAGAATTAGTTGATGGTGATTAAGACCAGCTCAATCACAATTAAAACCTTTAACTTTTATTATTCATAAATCTATTAAGAACCACAGACTCATTTTAGAGTTAGAATATAATTTTATCTAAAATTCTTCAAGCAAATAAGTGAAATTCTTTATTATACAAAACATTTAGAAATATCAATAAACATTTTAAGAAAGCTTTTAGGAAAAATGAGAAATTATGCATTACCCTCGGCCATGGGGCGATGACAAGAATGGTTCACCAAAGGAAGATGAACCGCAGATCACAGGATAGGACTCCCAAACTGACTGACTGTCCCGCTAACCTCCTCGGACGCACCTCCCGGGTAAATTCCTGCAACGGTCTCGTTCCTTCCCCAGTCAAAGTTCAAAGTCCAAAATGACAGAGTCTCTCGCAGCATCAAGGTGGAAAATGAAAAACACGCCTTCCTCTCACAACGTAAGAGCAGACTCTCTTATACCCTATTCTCTGGCTCACTACACATAAAAGTTGCAATCTTTAGGGGCAAGAATCACGCTAATTGGTCCATTGGAGGGGTGGTGATGGTCACCTCATCGCCCTCCTTGTTCGAACCGGTTTGGGGACAATAATGCACACAATAAGTTTCATGGTCGTAATGTCAAAAGTAGTCCAATTTGCTAATCCATTTTGTAACGATCTTCGATGGTCACACATTAGTTCATCCATTGTCACTCAGCTCTTTCCCACCCGTTCCCAGGAATATATGCTGAACACTTGGCACGATCTTCATTGCAGGTCAGATTGGCCTTGACATCTCTCACTCCGGGCACAGGCCGCATACACGTGACTGGAGCGTTCATTCCGCGTCTGCGCAGGGGCCATTTTATTCAATGCATGTGATCTCGTCCTTTCCAGCTGCCATTTTAGAAGCATGGCCTAGTAGGCCCGAACAAAACTAATATAAAACAAACACAAAAGAAATTAAAATATGGAAAATAAGCCTTTCTGTTTATCACCCGCCATTCTAAAGACCCGTGTTAGATATTACCTAGCACAAGCGACATTTAAAGCCATTTTACTTACCATCTGCATTCTTTGCCACAATACAATTCTATTACGCAATACAGATCATGCAATTCACTCTAATTACTACGCAAATCACAATACTAACTTCACATTTGTAAATAAATTAGATTTTGCAACATTTCAGCATATTGCCCACGTGTAGTGTCTACTAAAAAGGTGTATTTGTTGGTTAATTCATGCATTTCAAACGGTTAGTATCATTAATCATTATGAGGTCATTAACTTCCAAGGGGGTACAAAATTATTTCGTTTTCCCCTGCTCCATCAGTAACATGGTTTGATTACAGAGGGGAGGAAGGACAGGATACAGTGCGAGCAGGCAGAAGCAAACCCAGGGGGTGCAGTCCTGGGAGAATTGATAGCAGCTCTCACCTTGGAGAAAAGGAATAGGTTTAAAGTTTCTGAGGAGAATCAAAAAAAGATTAAGTTGGCTTGTGAGGCGTTAGAGAAAAAGATCGATGACCTGGCAGGGAGAACAACAGTCCTAGAGGCAACAATGGAGGAGCTTAAGGCCGAGGTGCAAATGAACAAAGAGGATATAAAGGCCTTACAATTGCAACGTCAGGAGTGGGAGTAAAGGATGGAAAACAATCAAAGGAGGAATAATTTACGGGTCTTAAATGTGCCTGAAGGGGCAGAGGGGGATGACCTGAAAAGCTTTGTAGTAATGCTGATCAAAACAGGGTTACATCTGGAAGAGTCAGATCAGGAGATTGACAGGGATATACAGAGAGTGCATAGGGACCCTTTCAGGCTTAACCCAAACAGAAGTAAACCAAGGAAGATCCTGGTGAATTTCCTTACTTACTCCATGAAGGAAAAGGCTTTGTCCTGAGCGTTGAAAATGAAAGTAGTTAAGGTAGATGGGCTTTCCTGTGAAATCAGGTCTGATATTTCCTACATAAATTCCAATAGGCAGTGGGAGTTGGGGAAGAGAATGGACCAACTGAAGGAGTTAGGTGCCTCTGTACAGATGAAGTTCCTGGCAGTGCTAAAAGTGGTGATGAACAACAAGATGGATAATTTCAGAGCGGTGAGCGAAGTTGATGATTTTATAAAGTCTTGTAAATAGGTAAACTGATGTAATCAAGTACGGGCTCTAAGATTAGTCCTCTTGAAGCGTATTCTTTTATCAATTTTGGAGCAAGGCACACTTGGAGGGTTACCCACAGGCTAAGGCCATTATGAATGGGGGTAAGTTTTCGATGGGGGGGGGAGGGGAAGGGGAAGGGGTCACTAGGTGGGGAGCATTTAGGGAGAAAATAGAAAATATTTCCTCAGAAGCCGCCGATTTGCCATCAGATAAGGGTAGCAAGAAAGGAGTATGGGTGAGGGGCAGAAGCTGAATTTTAAGATTCTATCCTGGAACGTAAATGGGTTAAGGGTGAGGGCAAGGAGAGCACGGATTTTACAATATATTAAAGACTCCCCCGCCCAGGTCTTTGTCCTACAGGAGACACACCTGACAGAGAAAGAGTGCAAGGAGGTATTTAAGTCTCAAAGGTGGGTGGAGTAACTGATATGTACTAAGCATACATTAGTAACCAAAGGGGTGGCGATTCTGGTAAAGCGAGATCCAAAGATCGCTATCATAGATAGTTTTTCAGATAGTAGAGGTGGATGGGTTGTAGCAAAGTTAAAAGTAGGGGGGCAAGGTTTTACATTGGTAGGGTATTATGGGCCAAATTTAGATGATACAACACCTCTGAAAGAATTGTTGGTGGAGTTACCGAGCTTTTCTGACCCGATTATCTGGGCAGGTGATTTTAACGCGGTACTAGATAGCACGTTGGATAGATCGACAAGGAGTAGAGCGATTGTCAATCATAAAATGGTGGCGCAGATAAAATTAATGATGAACCAACTGGGGCTGTGTGATATTTGGAGATGGAGAATGGGGGATAAAAGAGGGTATACATACTCCAACAGGAAGTATTGTCATCAGTCCAGGATAGATTACTTTTTGCTAGACTCTGGATTAAGAGAACAAGTACAAGTTGTTAAACATATAGGGGCTCACCTGTCAGATCACACTGCGGTTTTTCTTGAGATATCCCTTGTGGAGGACAGTATATTTACTAGGTGGACTATGGATCGTACTCTGATTCAGCAGCTAAGAAGAGAGTCTTTCGGGAAGAAATCAGGGAGCTGGAGGGAAAGATAAGACTAGCAGAGGAAGAAATGGCAAGTACAAATCAGAGAGAGTCCAGACAGCTTGAACTATCCGATTTGAAACTTAAACTTGCTACCGTTCTCTAAAAGAGAGTCAGAGAAAGATAGGAAGTAAGTAAATTAGCGCAGTTTGAGTATGGGGAGAATTGTGGGAAACTACTAGCTTGGCAAACCAAGAAAGATCAGGTGAAGAATCTAATACGAGAGATAAAATGCCAGAACACCGGGAGGGTGTTAACAAACAGAAAAGAGGTCGAGGGGGCATTTTATAGTTACTTCAGCAATTTGTATAAAGAGGATCTGGTGACTTCAGAAGAAGAGAGGGATAATTGGTTGAATCAGGGGTCAGTAGATTCTCTGGATGAGGAAAAAACTTTGCTTCTAAATGCTCAGATCCAGATAGGGGAAGTGGAGCAGGCATTGAAGAAGAGCAAACGGGGGAAAGCCCCCGGTCCAGATAGTCTCCCACTGGAAGTGCACAGTGTATTAGCGGGTATATTAACTCCGTTCCTTACCAAACTGTTCAATGAGATTTTTATGGAAGGGGCTCCCCAACCAGAGTCATGGTCAGAGGCCACAATCTCTTTAATTCTGAAACCTGGGAAGAGCGAAAATAGCTGTGATTCATACCGGCCGGTGTCACTTCTGAATAGCGACTATAAGATCTTTGCTAAAATCTTGGCGGAAAGACTTAATGGGGTTATGGGGGACCTCGTTCATGAAGACCAGAAGGGTTTTATACAAGGGAGGGCACTGCATGAGCTCACCTACTCCGTTATTGGGGGCGATAGATTTGGCTACAGTTAACAGTGCTCCCCAAGCAGTCGTAGCTTTAGACGCAACCAAAGTTTTTGATCGTGTGAACTGGGCCTTCTTGCAATCAGTTTTGAAAGCTGCTAATATGGGGGATAGATTCAGCAGAACAATAGCGGGAATTTAGAAGGCACCAAGGACAAAAGTTCTTGTGAATGGCATATTAACATCAGCATTTAAGATCATGAGAAGGATGAGACAAGGGTGCCCTTTATCCCCATTATTATTCGATCTGTACATGGTGCCACTGGCGAGAAAACTGAGGGCGGAGCAGAGGATTGTACCTTTTCAATGCAAAGGTTGGGTAAAGAAACTGGCATTGTACAGTGACGATTTAATGATATATACGGCGGATCTGCAGAATACAATGGCTCAGGCAGTTAGAATTGCCAAGGACTTTGGAAAAGTCTCAGGATATGAAATAAATAGGGGGAAGACAGAGATTATGACTTGAAACTTGGACGGAGGTGCAGAGAAAACTAAAACAGAGATGAGATATTTGGGAGTTAGAGTGACACAAGACAGCACGAAACTTACGGAAACAAATTTTAATAGGGTAAAGAAAGAGGTATGCGATTTAATGGCAAGCTGGGCGCACCTTCCTTTAACGATCCTTGGAAGAGTAAATATAGTGAAAATGGTTATACTCCCGAAGTTCATTTTTCTCTTTAATGCTATACCCCTGCCTTTCAAGAAAGGATGGCTCGTGAAACAACAGGGCAAGATTTCCTCTTTTATATGGGCAGCAAAAGGGCAGCGTATTTCGTGGAAGAAATTGAGGAGGAGGAGAGAAAAAGGAGGGTTAGCTCTTCCGGACTTGCAATTCTATGCGTGGGCTTTTTTGCTTAAAAATGGTAGGATGCTTCTAGACAGACCCTCATGCTTGGAAATCGGAAGGCTATTTTCAGGACTGCTAAAAGGAGTAGATCGAGATGCTTTGGGCTTCATGATGAAATTTGCAGATCCAAGGTACTTTAAAAAGGTGAGGCTAAAAATTCCCCAAGGAATGGCGGAAACTTGGTACAGGATTAGAAGGAAACTAAAATTGCCGTACTACAGTAATCTGGCCCCTATTTGGGATTCACCAGGATCGCCGGATTGGACAAAGGACAAATTGGCAGGGCCATTAAGGAAAGCTGGTATTGAGAGATGGGAGGATCTACTAGAGGGAGAACAACTGATCTCATGGGAAGAACTCCAAAGTAAAATGAATCATCAAGTTTCAAGGTTTAAATGTTTACAAATCCAAAGTTGGTTCCAGTCATCGGACAACAGTATAGGGGATTCGAACGAGCTCGAGGAAACTTTTCACTCTGGATGGACCTAAAAAGAAGGAAACATCACACTGGAATTGGCGGATGATGGAAGAAGCCGATGGGAAGTTTACGTTGCCACAAGAGCTGTGGGGGAGATGCTTGCCGGGAGCAACGCTGGAGAAGTTATGGCAAGTATCTTTTTCTATGCTTTATCAAGTGATTAAACCCGCCTATTTAAGGAGAAACCATCTCTTTTCAATCTACAGAGTGTACTGGAAGGCACATAAGCTATCAAAATTTGGGAACCGAGGAGTGGCGGCATGCCCCAAATGCGGTCAGAGGAAGGCGGATGACTTGCATATGTTTTTGGAATGTCCAAGAATTCAGATATTCTGGGGTGAGGTGAACAAGGCCTTGGCCGACATTTTGAGCATACAGCTTCAGGTAAGCCCTCTCCTCGTTTTCTTTGGTGTGGCCTCGGGAGTAAGGGAATCTGATAAGGATAAGTTAAAATTAATCTTCTACGCAGTATTGTTGGCACAAAGAGAACTATGTAAGAAGTGGATTAGCCCAAACTTCCCTACGCATTTCGAGTGGAGAGTGTCCTTGGGATACACATTCAGGTTGGATGCAGTTTCTCTAGAGAGGAAGAGGTATGCCTTTTGGCTCCCTGTAGTGGAGTGCCTGGAAAGGCAGGGATAGGGATAGGGATAGGAAGGGACTGTCCAATGATTATGCCTAACCAGACCTGAGAACAAGCACATGCTACTCTCGCTCTTTCGCTTGTCCCTTTTGGTCTTGTTCCCCTTGGTTGTTTTTTTCACAGTTGGGAGAGCTGAATGGAAGGGAGAATTGCATTGAAGTGCAGCTGTAGGTTTTGGATGTGGGGACAGTATCAGAAGCTCCTGTTCCCGGCACAAGGGCAAGGCATTCGGACGGAGGTGCTTTGGAAGGTGAATCTGAGGCTAATGAGGACAAAAAAAAAAAACATGCTCCATTGCAGTTGGCCTGACCTTGTGACTTTGTCCTTGTCCAGCGAGACCAGATATCCACAGTTGGCGCTTTGTGCTTTTTGATGCTATTTTTATTGACATTTTTAAATCCGCATAGCTCCAGTTGAACTATTGTACTTTTTTCGCTTTGGTCTTGTTTTATTTATTAAAAATTACTCTATCTTTCTAATCTGGTGTGGGATCTTTTCATGGTGTGTTTTCACTGTGTTACTGTTTGAAGTGTTGTACAAATACTTTACACATTGCTTCTGAGATGAACTTGACTGCTCTGTGCCAAGGTACCCAAGGGTTGAGCACAGGTGAATGTAAGATTTACATGTGACTTCACCCTGATGATGATTGTGGTTCCTGCTTGAGTAGGGTTTCACTCCCTCAACCAGTAACCCAATTTCTTACAGTGGTAATCAGTGGTGAGAATTTGGACTCGTGTTTGTGCAGTGCCATACAGTAATTCTTATGTTACACTACCATCCCATAGAAATAGTTTGAGACCATTTCGATTCCTTTCAAATTCTCCTAATTGGCTTCTTTTTGTTTTTCTAAATCTACCCTCATTCCTACTACTGGACTGTCTGAAACATACCTGCATTAATAGAGTTTGAGTGGCCAACTTGGAAAGTTACACTGTGGCTGAGCTTAAACAGTTCTGCAAGGAAAGGGGACTACAAATGAAGAAGGGCACCAAAAAGCTGAAGCTGCAGAAAGCTATGACGGCCTGGACAGAGGTCCACCAATTGACGACAGCCACATAGGAGCAGGATGATGAAGATGATATGGATGAGCAGGATTAAGATCTGGACATCAGTCCTAAAATGCAGCCTTCAGAGGAGAGGGAGGACGCAACCCCTGAATTGCAACTCGCTGCCAGAGTAGGAAGCAGTGTCTCCTGACATGGCTTGTCCCTAGAGGAGCTGGAGGGCAGGAAGGCAGAGAGGGAGTTCAGGCTACAAATGGCCAAAACTTAAAATGGAGGATAAGTTGGCCTTGAAGAGAAAAGATTGGATCGTGAGAGGAGCCTCAAAGAGATGGACATTAAAGCTAGACATAGAGTGTCCAGCAGCACTGGTGGTAGCATAATCTCAATGTTTGAAGGAGACAAGAAGATCTGCTCCTGAAAGAGCAGGTCAACAAAGATCTGGTACCCAGTTATGTGGCAGGAGATGACACTGAGAAATGGTTTTCAGCTTATCAGGTGACCCTGAGAGCACACAATATCCCAGAAGAGCATAGGGGTATGTGAAAGCATATGCCTTCAGTGGGAAGGGTCACTCTTCTGACCCTAGATGTAGAGGACCAAGCCACGCATACCCCCATAAAAGCCATTCTTCAAGCTAAATTTGGGCTGACCTCCAAAAAGTATTACCAGAAAAACTTAAAAGTAAGCAGCTCTCAAAAGGGCCCCAAAATAATTCCCAAGGGAACAGTGGTAACCTGTCCCAATCTGTACCAAAGAAGAATGGATTCTTTGATAAACAGACAGGGAGGTTTGTCCTCCAATGTACTTAGTGTTACAAATATGGGGCCCGATTCACAGAACTAACTTAAGACAAAATCCTAAACTTACTACCATTTTGGTATTCACAGAAGGCACTTACTCATTTTGGTATTCACAGAAGGCACTTACCTACTCATTTTGAGTAACTTACTCATTTTGAGTAACTTACTCATTTTGGTATTCACAGAAGGCACTTACTCATTGATGAGTAAGTGCCTTCTGTGAATACCAAAATGAGTATGTTACACAAAATGAGTAAGTTACTCAAATTGAGTAAGTTACTCATTTTGGTATTCACAGAAGGCACTTACTCATCAATGAGTAAGTGCCTTCTGTGAATACCAAAATGAGTAAGTTACACAAAATGAGTAAGTTACTCAAAATGAGTAAGCTACTCATTTTGGTATTCACAGAAGGCACCTCCTCATCAATGAGTAAGTGCTTTCTGTGAATACCAAAATGAGTAAGTTACACAAAATGAGTAAGTTACTCAAAATGAGTAAGTTACTCAAAATGAGTAAGTAAGTGTCTTCTGTGAATACCAAAATGAGTAAGTGCCTTCTGTGAATACCAAAATGGTAGTAAGTTTAGGATTTTGTCTTAAGTTAGTTCTGTGAATCGGGCCCATGGACACTGCAAGGAAGACACCAAATGTCCCAAGAGTGCACAGCTCCCCACTGGTAGGCAGACACCTGGTTTGCAAGTGTAGCACTTGGAGAGGTGTTGGTCTCAGTCAGCTTTGGGGAGCCGACAGAGGTGACTCTGGTGCCCTGGAGGATAAGGAGATGGTGACAAAAGCTTATATGCCTGCAAATACTTCTAAGTATAGGCAGTGGGTCACCATCAATGGGCAACAGGTGGAGGCTCTGAGAGACACAGGAGCCAGCATGACTCCTGTAAGATGTCATTTGGTATCCTCAGAGCAGGTCCTCCCTAACACATTCCACCAAGTCAAAGTTGCAGACAGCTGTGAGAGTCATCTACCGGTGGCTCTGGAGCCCTTTGAATGGGGGTGGGGTCTCAGGTTGTCTAATAGTAGCTTTGAGTGCTGCCATGCCTGTAGATTATCTGTTAAGCAATGACCTGGAGTCTGGAATGAGGTAGAGCTCGGATCACACTTGGAGATGTTGGGATTGCCTGAATGAGTCTGTATGACCACAAGGTCCATGGCTGCCCGGGAAGGGAGTCAAGGGAGCCAGGAGTCTGGAACAATGGCCCAGGCAGCTGCCAAGAAAAGTAAAGGCAAGGGGTGTGGTAAACCAGCCCCTGAAGTTCCACTACACTAGGTTGATGGGGCACCTGAGGAGGATGCTCCTGAGCCTACTGGGGAGGGCAAAGCTATCCTGGGTGACATGTCAGAGCTTGCTAGATAGCAAGTTGAGGGTGGGCCCACCTGGGAGGAATTCTGCAAAGTACAGAAAGAGTGCCCCACTCTAGAGGGCCTGAGGTGGCAAGTTGAGGCCCAGGCAGCAGGTGATACCTCTAGAGATCACCTTGTCTATTGGGAGAATGACCCCTTTGCAGTGAGCCTAAGTTTACTGGACCTGGGGCAGCCTGTGTGCTGGTGGTCCCCACTGTTAAAGGGCATTCCTACTGGGTCTGGCTCATGATATCTCCCTGGCAGGATATCTGGGGCAAGACAAGAACTTCGCGAGGCTTGTTGCCCACTTCTGTTGGCCCCGAATGAAGACAGACTCAGGTGCATTCCTTAGGTCCTGTCTCACCTGCCAGGCCAGTGGAAAGTCAGGGATAAAGTCAGGAAAAAAAAGTCAGATAAAAAGCTCAAGGCCCCCCTGACACCATTACCTGTTAATGGCACTCCCTTTGAAACCGGGGACATAGACATTGTTGGATCCTTGGACTCCAAGACAGCTTTAGGCAATAGGTTTATCCTGGTCTTGGTGGACCACGCCACTCGCTACTCAGAGGTCATTCCTCTGATGTCGGTGACTGCATCTGCAGTGGTCAGGGCCCGGATGGAGATTTTTACTCATGTGGGATTCCCAAAGAGGTAGTGCCTAACAGAGGCACTAACTTCATGGTGGCGTACATGAAGTCCATGTGGGATGAGTGCGGATTGACTTACAAGTTCTCTACACCTTATCACCCCCAAACGAACGGGCTTGTGGAAAGGTTAAACAAGGCCCTCAAAGGCATGATAATGGGCCTACCTGTGTCCATGATGCATAAGTGGGACATCCTCCTGCCAGAGAGGTGATCCAGAAGGGGGTCGGGTTTAGCCCCTCCGTACTCCTCTATGACCACCGTTATGGGACCTCTCAGCCTTGTCAGAGAGGGGTGGGAGAAGGAGTGTTCGGATGTCGTTGGTGGCTGCGATCAGCGCAGTTTCAGTGCTGTGATTGCTGCAGAAGCCCCTTAACAGAGCTGACTTCGAAGAAGCAGCCCAAAAAGGTGATCTGGACAGAGGCCTGTCAGAAAGCCTTTGACACCCTCAAGGAGGCCATGTGTACAGCACATGGACTCAAGGCTCCTGACTTCTCAAAGGAGTTTGTTTTGCAGACAGACGCTTCAGAGCATGGCGTATGGGCTGTGTTAACACATTTAAATGAGGTGGGCCTAAATCAACCAATAGCCTTTATTAACAGGAGGTTACTTCCCCGGGAACAGAGGTACAGTGCAATTGATAGGGAGGCCTTTTTAGTGGTCTGGGCAGGGAAGATGCTGAGACCATACCTCTTTAGGACTCACTTTCGGATTCAGACAGACCACAGGCCCCTCAGATGGCTCATGCATATGAGGGGCGAAAATCCCAAACTGTTGAGGTGGTTCATCTCCCTACAGAGAATGGACTTCACAGTGAAACACCATCCTAGGTCAGACCATGCCAGTGCTGATGGTCTATAGAGGTTCTTCCGCCTTAGTGATGAGAACTCCCAAGAGGTTGGGTAGTTCTTACCACTTTCAGTTGGGGGGACACATGTTAGACTTGTCAGCCTTTGGGTGGTCTTCCGCCAAACCTTTTGCCTTCCTCCCCCATTTTTTTGCTAATCTCATTTTAGCTGGCCCTAGGACTCTGCACACTTTACCACTGCTAACCAGTGCTAAAATACATGTGCTCACTCCTCAAAACATGGTAACATTGGCTTTTCCCCACTTGGCATATTTAATTTAATTATAAGTCCTTAGTAAAGTGGTACTACACATACCCTGGGTATGTAAATTAAATACTACTAGCGGGCCTGCAACACCTATTGTTCCACTCTCTTAGATAGCCCTTTAAACATGTCTCAGGCCTGCAACTGCAGTCTTTGTGTGCAGTTTTAAGCTGATATTTAGACGTGGCAAAATAAACCTTTTGCCAGGCCCAAACCTTTCCTTTTTTTTAATAACCAACTTTATTGAAAGTTTTACGGCAAGACACATAGTATCACAAAGCGAAAACTGTATGTGTGCAATGACACAGCAAGACCTGACATCAGTATAGCAAAACAGCATGGAATCATAATGACAGTCCATAGTTGTTACACCATTTCCACCATATTCGGGCAAAACTTTCTTTTTAATACATATAAGTCACCCCTAGGGTAGGCCCTGGCCAGCCCAGTAGGCAGGGTGTGGTGTAATCAAAACGTAGGACATGTAACTTTAACTCTTAAATTTGTTTTCTCTACTGCAAGGCCTGCTTCTCCCATAGAATCACATTGGAGTTGCCTTATTACATTTAATAAGCTGTAATTTCCAAATAGGAACTGGTAACCAGTCCATGTTTGGTGTCTTTTGAATTGTACTGAAAAATCCTCTCTCATTGTAAAGTCGGATTTTAAATTACACTTTTGAAAATGAGAATTTAAGAAAGTTGCCATTTTCTTGCCCTAGCCATTTAGTGTCAGTAGCCTGTCTCTGGGTCACATGACTGGGTGTAGCTGACAGTTGGACTTTGTGTATTCCTCTTAGGCAGGACAATACAATCAAGAGCTTAGGTGTGTCTGGATGGGCCATCACTGACACGATGGAAGGGCGGAGCTGGAGACAGCCCTACTTACACTTGAATAGGCTGTGTTCTACCTTCCCTGTCCTGGCTCCAGAATAACTACAGGAGGTATGCAGTGACTGCATACCCCCTGTAGTTAGACTGGAACCAGGTCAGGAAGGGGATGATGCCTGGGAACTTGAAAGGGAAAACTCTAGAATCTTCTCCCACCTTCCCGAGGGAGGACTCCATGTGTAAATTATCGGACCTCAGATACCAACTCTTCAGTACACTTATGGACCTGTGGGTACTCTGCCTGAAAGGACTGCTGTGCTGCTGAAAGGACTGCTACTCTGCTGCTGGACTGCTGCTCTGAGTAACTGCTGCCCTGCTGCCTGCTGCCCTCTTGCCTGGGTAAGAAGGACTGGTCTTGCATCTGTTCAAGCCAGGACCTCAAAGTGACTCCAAGGGCTGGTTGACTGGACTCCTGACTAGATCCTCAGGGACAGAAGGCTCCAACAACCTTGAACCCAGCACTTAAACTCTGCCATCTGTGAGGCCTACCCTGCCAAGTGGTGCCACCCCAGTCCTGCACCCTTGGAAGTGTGGCCCCAACAGAACCGATGCATCTACTCTGCTGTGTGGCACAAACCTGAGCAGAACCAAAGCATCGCCTCAGCTGCAAGGGTTCTCCCAAAGCAAAGGGCTCTGCATTGACCCACAGCCACTTCGGAACTGCCACCTGTGTGAAGCCTTCCCAACGCAGGCCCTAACATCGCTCATCAATGGCAGCCTCAACAACGCCTTTGGTTCTAGCATCGCAGCCGCACAGCTTCTCGGAACCGAAGCATTGCCTTGACTGCACATCGCATCCTTAACACTAGACTTCGCATTGAAAGCCCTCGTCGATGGGATCCTCGGCGACAATGTAGGACTCAACATTGTAGATCTGCAGCCCTTTAGAACCAACACACCTCTTCGGCTGGCAGGACCTAAGGTACTTTGTTCAGAGGGTCTCCATGGGCCCCTGTAGCCGTCCCGCGCTCCATCGCAGTCGGCCTAAACTTGTGACTTTGTCCGAGTCCGGAGTGACCAGATATCCACAGTTGGCACTTTGTTTGTTTTTTTGCGCTATTTTCACTGAAATCTACATATTTCTGGTTCTACTGATTGTATTTTTGTCATTTTGTTTTATTTCTTAAAAAATTACCCTATTTTTCTAATAAGGTGTGGGATCCTTTTGTGTTGTGTTTTCACTGTGTTAACCCTGACTGCTCTGTGACAAGCTATCTGAGGGTTGAGCACAAGTTAATATAGGGTTTACTTGTGACTTCACAGTTAGAAGGCTTGTGGTTCCTGGTTGAGTAGGGTTTCATCCCCCTCAACCAGTTACCCAATTTCTTACAGCACCCACCCATAGTAAATGGATGCGCCAACACAATAACCATGCCACTGAGTAATGTGAATGCTGCAAGCACACTTCAGAATTCTTTTCTCTAACTTTCAATCAGTAGGTGTCACAGCTGTCAAAGGGCAGCAACAAGCCTGGACAGGTATGGGACCAGCCAGCATAGCACCTGGGTCAGCAGGGAACCAACAGATAATGTAGTGGTGGAAGGGGATTGCATGCGGGGATGGGGGTAAACACCTAGCTGGTGATGCTGGAGTTGCCATATATGAGAGCACCTCGGGGAAGCCATCCATGGTAGCCAAGTCCATAGGACTAGAAAGCTTAATACCCATGTTTGTTAAAGAGAGGATTTGGAGAAAATAATTCATTACCATTTTTCCCACTCCTGGAGCTGCAATTGGAAGATTTTGTTGTGCTCGATCATGCAAAAAAAGAGGAAAAGAGGAAAAAAAGCAAGTGGATGAGGAAAAAGAGGAATATTGAGAATTGGCTAGAGGCCTTTAGGGTAATGACATGCATGGTAGTGGAAAAAGTCCTGCATTACACAGCCCACCTCTGGTTGTATGAATACAAAATACAGGAGGCCCAAAGAATGTATGGGGGAGATGTGTGGTTGCAATATCACCAAGGTTTCAGGGTTAAAATGCAGAAATGTCCTACTCAGGAGTGGGATTATAAAGATGCCTCGGGTTACATGCACAAAATGGTGGCTGCTAAGGAAGGAGTCATGAAGACAAAGCAGCCGTTTCAGCCACAGTGCAAAAGCAAACAGGAAAGATTTTGGTTTTATAACAAGCAAAGGGCTCCATGGAGGCAAAGAGGACAGAGGTACATAAAGGGCACCAAGGCCATAAGTTTGAGATACGAGAAAGGGGACTACTCCTTGTGTATGCAATGCAAATTCAGACACAATACAGTGCATGTGGGGAGGACACCCAACCACAGAATACTAAAGAGACAAAGGAAAAGTGGGAAAAAAGAGCAGAACAGGAAGAGAAGAGAGACACATTACCACGGGTCAGGACACAAAGAATGACGACACAAACAAAACCCCACATAAAGCATAGGATTTCCCCCACAACAGACACTAATATAAAAAAACAAAGCCCTGACATTACCTGAATATTTACCACAGGCAGAAAGAGGCCAATACTCTTGTCAGGCTTCGAGTAGGGATTCGGAATCGCGTATGAGGGCCCAAAGTTGAGCAGGGACTGCAAGGAACCTCAAATCCGTCATAGAGCACCCGGAAGTGGTCAGACAAAAAGTGACAAAGAAATTGCAGGCGGGCAGGATGGAAGGCCCCTTGTTGGACCCCCTGGCCAACCATAACAGTATCCCCACTGGGGGTAGTATCCAAAAAGGAGCAGAGCAATTCAGGCTTACACCATTTGTCATACCCAGAAGGTGACTCAATGAATGACTGCTTAAACCAAGATGAATGCTCAGTCTTTTACAGCTCATTCAACGAGCGGTAGAGCTAGTGAGATCAGCGGGGAAAGAGGCACTGATGGCAAAGGCAGATCAAATCAGCTTTCAGACTGCTTCCCATCCACCAAGACAGTTTCAACCTACTAGGCTTTAAGTTTGAGGACAAATACTACTTTCATAAATGCCTGCCAATGGGCTACTCTATATCATGCACCTATTTTGAAATGTTCACCGCTTTCTTGAAGTGCACCGTTCAAGAAGGAACACCCAGAGGGCAGAGTGCTACACTAGCTAGATGATTTCTTACTAGTGGGGGAAGCAGAGAAGCTGCAATGTACCAGCCTCCTCAAGGTGTTCAAAGATATGGCAGGCAAGGTGGGAGTCTCACTGCCGAAGGAAAAGATGGAAGGCCCCTCAACTAGCCTGGTCTTCTAATGCATAAAAATAGACTCAACTGTCAAGTTACCGGAAGACAAATCAAGGCTCTATAAGCCAACCTGATGAAGCTGGGGGGGGGGAAAGAAGAAAACAACACTGACAGATATTCAAGAGGTACTGGCAAACTAAACTTTGCAGCAAGGGTCATATGTGCAGATAGGATATTTGCAAGGCGGCTGGCAGGTCTAACCAGCGGTTGCGAAAAAAGCAACACTATGTGAGGCTGGGCACAGGGTTGCCACAGGACATGCTGGACTGGGCAATGTCCTTAGAAAGGTTTAACAGGCCACTAGTATGGAGACCACCATGGGTGACATCTCAGCAACTAGAGCTATTTACTGATGCAGCAGGTAGTAAAGGTTTTGGGATAATACTGGGAGGTGAGTGGTGTGCAGAGGTATGGCCTGCAAGATGGAGAGCACAGGGGCTAACAAAAAACACTCACCATGCTACGGCATTTCCCAATTGTGGCAGTCAGCTACATGTGGAGAGAGAAACTCAAAGATACGAAGTTACTGCTCTGATCAGACAACCACTGGTAGTACGGCTAACAAATGGGGGTTTGACTAGAATTTCATGGCTCATGCGGCTCATGTGAAATCTGGTGTGGGCCCGATTGTGGTCAAATGTTGAATTGAAAGCAAGAAACATTCAGGGGTTGATTACTTCAAGGGTGGATGCCCTCTCTCGATTCCAATGGAAGAGATTCAGGAAGATGGCGCCGGAAGCAGATCCTCAGATGACCTAATTTCTCACAGTAATGAGGAAATTTGATAGATCAGGACAACAATTCTCTGGCACCAAAGAATGACATCAGGTACCACAAAGGCCTGGAGATCTTCAAGGAGGTTTCCGGATAATGGGAGCTAACAAACAAGGGGCAAGTACAATCCGCAGTGGAGCGCTTCATTGATTGAATGCTCATTCAAGGAAGGAAGACTTTATCATGTACACAAGCACACTCAATGGTTGTACCACACCCTAGGTAGATAAGACAAGACCTGGATCCGACAAAAAGCCTCTACATTAGGGCAGCAATGAAAGGCTGGGGACGCCTAGGGGCGGGATCTGGAGCAAAGAACAACAGACTGCCAATTGACTTTGAGCGCCTCACAACTATAATAAGTGCCCTTGCTTTGGTATGCACCAACTCATAGGAGACAGCAAGGTTCAGAGTAGTCTTTTCTCTCACATTTTTGGGGCAATGAGGGTGTAAGAGAAGGCTCCACCATAAAAAACAGTGTCGGGAGACTTTCGCATTAAACAGGAGAATCTGCAGCTAAGGGAAGACTGTATAGCATTCAAATTAAGGAAATCAAAACCTGATCAGACAGGGGTAGGCAAGCTTGTCAATATGGGATGCCTGGCAGCTCATGAGTGCTGCTAGGTGTGCCTCATGAAAGATTATATGCGAAGGCGGGCAGCGGGAGGTTTGCCACTTCTAGTCCAAGTGGATGGGCTATTTCTACAAAGGTTCTAATTCGTGGAGGTCACGCGCAGGGTGTTGAGGCAAGAGGGCCTCGCCCCTATGCACTTTTTAACCCACTCCTTCAGAAGAAGGGCTGCAATGACAGCGGCGGCACGAGGTTGGACAAAACTAGCATTGGGCACATCGGTAGATGGGAAACAAAAGTGTACAAGTTAGTAAGAACGGAAAGAGCTTGGTTGCACCGAGCAAACTATGAGTAATGGCCATTTCTTTTCGACAGGTCACTGGGACGTCAAGGACGGTGTGGTTTGGGGTCACTCACTTGTGACGAGTGCAAAGATGGGCAACGGAAGGTCAGGCATGGTGGCAGCTGCCCAACACACTGGTGACATGGAGGGGGATTCTGGGTGTGAAGTGCGCACAGCTGGCTGCAGCAGACGACAAACTGCAGAGCGAGACCTGCAGGCCAGACATACTGCTCATACACCTGCGGGATAATGAGCTGATGATGTTAGGCGGAGGACTACTGTTGGATGACATAAAAAGAGGCATCGCAACAGCAAGGAAGTTGAATAGAACAAGGGTAATGTGGTTGGGGACCATCCCATGAAGAGGGCAACATCACACAGCGCTGTTGAGAAGTCCAGGAGGAAGCTTAACATGGAAATGAGTAAGAGCAAGGCCCTCGGCTCATCAACTTGAGGCAACCAGGATTCTACGAAGGGGATGAGGTCCATCTTGCAGGGGTGGGCATGCAATGTTCATGAATAACATAGGGGGTGTGCTGGAGCTAGCAGGGTGTAATTAAGGAACAAACAAAGACTGGGGGAGCAGCAAACGAGGGAGAACCCCTTTGTGGTGTAGCGATCAAGACAGTAAAACCTAAAGAACCCCGGGCCTCAGGTTGCTTGAAGCGGGAAGGAAATAAACTCCCTGGGCTCTGGGATACAAAACAGCAGAGACAACGTGAAAGATTGGAGGGGTCCCAATAGCACAGACTCGGCACTCAGGTTGAAACCACGTTACAGAACAATCCTCCCCACCCACCCCTCCTATCCAGACAAGACAGCAAGGACTGTCAAATGTGAATAATGAGTGGATGATTAATATTAATCATGTCTTTATGACTACCAAGTATTTCCCGCCTGTATGCGTACAGTGACTAACTATTGTACTGGAATAATGCAACCAGAGTACTCCATGTAAACAGTTTGAGATGTATTTATGTGAGGGGTAGAAGGGTTGGTCTTTGTAGCCTGACTCAACTGGTTAGTTAAACAACACAATGGTAACCAAGAAACAAAAAGCAACAGAGAGGCTCAGTGGTGTGTATGGGGAATTATAGATAACAACTGTCTATGGGTGGTGGTCCAAGGAAAAGAGGGTTGGTTACCATACAACCCTATAAAGTCTACCAAAAGGAGGACAAACAGGTAAGCAAGTAGATCCAAGCACTCAAAAGTTTAGAAATCAGTCTCAAGTCCAAAGTTGATAGATCACAATCCACTTTAACCCATTTCTTATGTTCACGTCAAAAGGGTTTCATCCAAAATGGATTAAAGTGGATTGTGATCTATCAACTTTAGACTTGAGACTGATTTCTAAACTTTTGAGTGCTCGGATCTGCTTGCCTACTCAACTGGTTAGTGCAGGCATGGCTGGACTGGGAACCCACAGCAGGCCTGGCAAATTTTGTCAGACCAGCCCCCATACGGTGCATAGCAAGTGAGAGAGCATGACTACTAAAAGGTGGTTTATGGGAGGTTCGGGGGGTTTACCACCCAAGAAAATTTGGGAAAAATTGCAAAAATGGTGCATTCTACAACACATTTTTCATTTTATATTTAATTATATTCGCATTTAAAGCATAGTAAATGATGACCTTACAGTGCACCAGGATACGGCAATCTTTAGTTGGACTCTTCAATGATTCCCTCACTATCACCCTCCAACAGTGCCTCTCATCTCTCCATAGCCCCTCTTTCACATGTATTTCATTTGTTTTATAGCTCCTCTTATACCAGTGTAGGGTGTCAGAGCTTTTTACATCACACACACATACAGAGCCAATGAATCATACGTGTGTAAATCAGGATACATAAGACAAAGGGGACTACAAGGTGTAGGATTCACATGCCATCCATACTAGTAGGCCCTTTTTAAGAGTGCTTGGTCTGGGAAGCACTGATTCAGGATTAAGAATGGAACACAGTGGTTAGGGTTGATTTTACTAATAATAATTTATTTCTACACAAACAAACCCATTTTAGCAAAATAAGGATAATGAAAGACTGGGAAAAAAACATAACTTTCTTACCTAGATTATGATTGTACCTTATGAACTGCACAGTAACAAAAGGGTGTCTATTACAAAAGCAGTAACTCACTGAGCTATGCATATAAAATACTGTTCTGTGATCTAAATAGTACACGCTCTTTACAGTAGGCATATTAACCCTCTGCGCTACATTAGATGAGTCAAAACTGCCACTAGACAAAACTCTGATGTCTCTCCAGCAGGTTTTAATCACCAGAGTTATCTTGGCACTTTTACTGTTGCCTGAAAACTGTTGGCTATACAAGGAACTCTACAATGCTTTTAAAACTGCTGCACTGCTACAAGACCTGCCTCCAGTAACAAAAGTGGCCCCCATCCCTTCCAGCCTCCCAGGGAAACGCCCGATTTCCGGTCCGGCCAGTCCGGCCTTGAGTGCGGAGGTCCAGCATGCGAAGCATGCACTCAGTGAGGCCAGAGACAGGCAATCGTGGGCGGAGGATCATGATGCTCTTCTTTCTGCCCAGAAACAAGGACAAGGGCTGATTCGCACCAATATTGATTATGGAAGGAGAGGCGTTCAAAGGGCGTGAAGACCAAGGAGCCGCCAGAGGCAACACCCTCAGCCTACTGGGCGATGTCAGGTCAGGCATAACATTCGGACAGACCAATGGGAAGCCAATGGGTAGTGAATAAAAGTGGGAGGTCAACCAGGCTCGGTTCTACGGGGTAGGCTGGGTGGGCCAGGCCCACCCAAATATGACTTTTGGCCCTCCCAGTCACAGCAGAAGAGGCCACGAGAAAGCACCTCTTAAGTGCTTCCTCCATGTTTATGGTCAAAGGTTGTAATTTTTTATTTCACTTTGTTTACTTCATATCATCAGTCAATAGGTCATCAAGGAGCCTCAAGAATACATTTTAAAGTGCATTGTTTTAATGATAGCTGTTTTAATTATGTTCTGATAGAGAGAAAAATACCGGCTTTAGATTTTTCCCCCCAATTTTTGTACTGGCTGAGACATTAAAATTAAAATATTGGTCATGCCGGTAACAAAACAAAACAAAAAAAAACCTAGTAGCAACCCTAGCTTATGTGTGAGGCAAACTGCAGTGGGGAGGTGTGAGTTGGGGGAGAGGGGACATGGGTTTATCTTCCAATGACGCAGAAGGTGCAGTGGGGACCAGGTCCTAGGGCTATGAATGGCCTTCTGCACCTCAATTATGGCTGTTTCTGTGTAGTTGTTCTGAAAGTGTCACGTAGTTTAGTCTGTGTAGGAGGCGTACAGCAATATACTGCAGAATGGTGCATGCATTATGCTATTCAGATAGTGGCTGTTAATGCCTTATTGGATGAGAAACCATGATGTGGCATTACAATGCCTACTAGAATATTTGCATCTATCTGTTCGCTGCCAGATGCTGTGGTAAAGAAAATAAACGTTTTATCTCAAGTAAAAATTGTGCTGGGGTGAATTTATTCTCACTAGTGTGCCAGCATTACAGACGTGCACATTTCATTTCTGATATTCTTGTTACAGTACATTGCACATTCCCGGGTAATAGTCGGGGCCACTGGAATAAAGCAATTTTGCAGATATTGTTTTTTCCTAATAATTATGAATTTGATGCATTTGCCATATAATCCTTTATCTGTTGCACAATCTGCGGATAAAAAAAATGTTTCTAACTCAAATGGATCAAAAGTTGATAAAAATACTGCAAAACATGTTGCCACACAGTTGAAGGCCCTTCCCAAAAGGTTAAGTGGTCACATTTCTATTGCTTATTGCTATACTTGGGTGGTAAACTTGTACTACTGAGATTCAACCTATGCCATATAGTGATAAAAAGTGTAAAAAACATGAAAAAGTAATGACGCAATACTGCCACAAAATGTTCCTCATTCTGCCGCAGTATTTGTCTTTCCTTGCAGCATAATTTACTCAACTCTGCCGCACAATTTGGTCTTCTCCTGCGGCAAAATTTCAGAGGTCCTGTTTATAGCGATCTTACTCTTCACATGTACTACCAATGGTACTGATCAAAATTCAGTTCAGTAAAGAGCTACCAAAAGTTATGTAATGTGGCATGATATACACATGGTAGCATTAAGGCTAATTATCCAAACTCATCTCAGAATTAAATATTTAATTCCACAAGTATATTTTAAAATTGATATCACTAACATTTTGCGACAAACAAAGTATGATTTTCAGATAAATGGATAGTCTCTGTGTACATCGCAGCATATTACTTTATAGAGCTATTTTAAAAGCAAATATGTACAATTTTTAAGACAAAATGTAATCTATTCTATTTGGCCACATTTCCTAAATAATGTTTTGTTTATTTTTTATATTTCACTGCATAGCTCTAGGTTTGATAAGGTTCGCTGTTATAGTGAGAGATTGCACAGCTGATGATTCATGCATAGAAGCTGGAAAACGTGTGATCCTTCGACTTCCAGGACCCAAAGCTGCATCACATACACATTCAGAAAATACATGCTGTCTGCTTGCCTCAAATAAGCTATTGTGTTATTTTATCAATATCATTTTGCACATCCATTCAGTGTTTAATGAGCGCAAAACATACCACTTACAAGCACCCATCCCATGCATAAACACCATATCACAATGATCAATGAATGATGGATGAAATCCAACTGCCTTAAATTGAACATCGAGAAGACTGAAGTTGTGATATTTGGGGAGAGCTCTTCTCTGTACGACTCCACTGGTGGCCAACAAAGCTAGGACTTACTCCCACCCCCATCACTCAACCTCGGGATTGTCACTGACTGCAAACGCGACATGACTGCCCAAGTCAGTGCTGTCACTACCTCATGCTTTCACACCCTGAAGACACATATCTCACCTCACCTCAAGAAGCTACAATGGTGCAGATGTTGCCACTATCTGTGAACTTGTCCATTTTAGTGCATTAGATGGAGCTCACCACAAGCTTATGCATGAATGAGTTTGTAAGAGAGTTTTCAAATAACAACAGGACCTGTTATACAGGTGCACTGGGTACAAACAGGGACCATGCACTCTGTTAAAATTAATGTGCTGCCCTCAGGACAACCCGGAACCTGAGCTTGTCCTGGGGGAAGTGCTTTCAATTAAATACAGAACGGATGTTTATAAGTATAGAAATCACGTTTTTCACAATGCAGACCGCATGTTGCCTGCAATTTAAAGAGGGTGGAGAGAGCCCCTTGCAGGCAGGTGCAGTTAGAAACTGCACCTGCCTACTTGGCGATGTCTGTGGGGTCCATGGTAGCCCCTTGGCACCCTCCAGAAGTCTGGCTTAAGGACAGTGGCGACTGGCAAGTACTGTGATTGGGGGGGCGGGCAAATGGATGGGGGCATAAAATAAATACATACATAAAATAAATAAAACGTTACTTACCTGGCTTGCTGCCGACACGTCCTCCTTACTCCGGTCCTCCTCTTCTCGTCACATCACATCCATGGCTTCAGCTAACCCCCTTAATGAATCCTGGTGCTGCTCTCATGCTGTTAACCAGCATGAGAGAAGCACCAGTATTGGAGGGAGGGGTGTCTCTCAGCGCTCCCTAGGACAGTAGAGGTCTGTCAAGGCTCTCAACCCAGCAGTGTAAGACAGCTGGGTTAAGAGGTTTATAGTGCGCATGTCAGGCTGGCTGTCGCAAGACGGCTGGCCAAAGTGACATCTGCACTATAAACTGGTGCTCAAACAGCCCACCACTGCTGCCACTGAGCAGGCCTCACCCCGTCCTGATACTCGGTTCAGGACAGGTTGACGAAAAATAAAATGGTAATGAATTAACTTAATTGCCTTTTTTTTTAGTCTCTGGGGCTTTTCTGGGGGCATTTAAGTGGGGTGACGCTCCTCCGCTCCAATGGAGGAGCCACCCTCTCAAGGAGGCACACAGACTGTTCACCACGTGTATTGTCAGTGCGCATGTTAAAGGTCTATTTGCCCCTGCACCCACATCCATGATATGGGTCGGGCACAGAGGCAAAGTCATTCCCTCATTTGCATGGGGCCATACTCCCATGAAAATGAGGGAATGTGCTCTGAGGATAGCGCTGGCTCTATATGTGCGCCACCACTATCAGTATTACAGAAGGAGCTGCACAAGCGGCCCCCTTCTGTAATACTATAGTGCCCGGGGTGCACAAAGTGGTTAGTTGTGCCCCCGGGGCTCTAGGTGTGATACACCGCAGAAGGTTACCTTTTTCACTTCAATTACCAGTTTTACAATTGCCAGGCATGAAAACTGCTCTCAGGTATCAAGAATACTGCTTTCTTTTGTTCCAAATGTGTTGCTGTTTTGTAAACCTTATGAATGAAAGCAAACGAATGACATCAAAATAAACAGTTCTAAAGATTACAATGTGAAAAGAAATAAGCATTGGACAAATTACAAGGAGTAAATATCCAATCTTCCTTGTGCAAAGATGCAAAGGCTTGGGTGTGGTCACAGGGGCCTTCTTAAATGTGAACTACTGTGACATTCTGCTTGGTATCCAGGTGCTTTTATTGAAGCCTGGCCTGCTGGGAATTATGAGGGTAGGGCCTGACGAGCATAAACATCAGCTTTTACTCTCAAATAACTCTCCACATGCTCTGTATGACTGTTTGGAAGAAAATATATTGTAAATCTAGCGCTTCTAGGCTACCTCCAGAACTGTCAAAAAATGGGCACACATTGGCCCACCCGAACGCAATCCTTGCCCATCCAAATAAAAATTCCTGGAACCGGGCCTGAGGTCTACTGAGGCAAACCCGAGGTTGACCTACCTGCAGGAGTGCACTGTGGATGCTTTTCCCACCTACGCCACTGAAAAGAAGACTAAAGCGTTAAAGGACTGTCGCAGTGGAGGCCAGGCGGTCGAGGTAGTAAAACTTAAGGCACCCTGGGCCTCAATAGGCCCGAAGGGGGAAGGACATGGACTCTCTGGGCTCTGAAATGGCAGGGGAAACTGAAAAGATTGGGGGATACCCAAAAGGGCAAACTCGACACTTGCAGACCAAATGGCCTAAGAACCAGCAGTAGAAAAGAAGTCCTTGTCGGTAGCAAACTGAAGCCAGGAATCTGCGTTGGGGCTCAACCTCCCACCCCCGCATATGGATAATACAGCGAGGGATGCCAAATGAGAATAAGAGAATGATAAATATTAATAATGTTATTACAACTTAGAAGTATTCCCCACCTGTTTGCGGTGACTATTTTACCAGAATAAACTGCGCAACTACTCCATACCAATAACAAAGACACATGACCCATGCCCTTCGGCAACGCGGAGTTGGTTAAACAAAGACCCTCTGCCCAGGTCTCTTGGTAAAGACACAAGGAAGAAAAGTTAAAAACCTCCTTCACTCCTGGGGAATGGAACAAGGCCGTGGAGATAAGCACACCTCCATTCTTGGGTAAGGCAGAGATGAGGATAAAAATCACCCGCCCTAGGGTGAGGCACGGGAGAAGGTGACAAAGATACCCTTCTACCCATGAGCAAAGCTGAGGATGGGAATAAAGACACTGCCTGCCTATGAGCAAGGCATAGGTGGCAAAAACAATGTACCTCTCTATCCTAGCTAAGGCAGAGGGTTAATGCCATCAAGCTCCACCCCCCTGTCTTTGGGAAAGGCAGGAGGCCAAACACCACTCCGCCCTTGGTCAAGGCAGGAGTGCCATCAACCAGTTCCAGCTTTTCGCAAGATCCGAGTGAAGGACACAACCTACATCCTGCCCTTGGCCAAGGCCACGATGTATAAAGGACACTCCTGGATTTAAAAGGGCGTAGGTCAACTGTCCTTACTTCCTTGACCCTCTAAAACAGGAGGATGAAGGTGACCCGCCCAGCACTCTGTCAAACGGTCTCATACACACAATACCACGTCACTTTATGCCCAATGACACAAATGACATACATAATCAAAACAAGGCACATCCACCTTCCACCTTTACCACTACAAAACGTTTTATCTACACAAAATAAGACAAATATATTCTCATATGCTAACATAATGTTAGAATATAGCATTACACGTCACGACAAGAAATAGAAACTGGCCACACAGAAAAAAAACCTGCAAAGAGCACTTCAACTTTTTTTTAACTAAAACTACTTTGTCACATCATCATTTAAACTCTTGCACACTCATTCACATACTTATTCGCCCTCTTCTTCACATCTCATTTTCACCTCGCACTAGTGTTGGCGGGGGTGGGAGTTAAGGTAAAGTGGGAACTTTGGTGTGGGAGCTAGGATGAAGGTTGTAGTATGTACCTTACCTTTTCAATACCCTGCTTCTTTAGATCTGAGAAAGCGTCAGCTGTCTTGCCAGCCTTATATAATTAAAAATATTATAATAATACAGTCATATCTATATGTATATAGAGGGGCTTTGGATTGGCCTTCTTTTTGTTTGTCTGTTCAACTGTCAATCAAATTCTGATTCCAAGCAAAACATCATACAGCATCGGGCAATAGGTCATCCACCTTGAGCAGTTGCTCTCTTCACTGTAAGTGATAACATTTTGCCTGATCATATGTGCCCATCCAGGTAACAAGTGCACCGCACTTCAGGTGCACTTGTGTGCCAAGTCTGGTGGAGCAATACTTTACTTTGCCTAAGCGTTGTTTCTTTTTATTTATTTATTGCCTTTGTTTTTTAGTAATTCCTGGCCTGACTCAGCTCTGGGTCCTCTTGTACCATCAAGCCTAAAAAGAAGCCAAGCTTGCCCCTCCCTTATGATCAAGACATAACATGATCCTTAATTCTAGCATTTGACATGCCAAAGCCTCACACCCCTTCTTTCCTCTCCCTCCCATATTCTCTTTTTATGATTTGTGCCCTCTCCTGTCCCACTGCTTGTGACATGATAGCAAGAGGCATCAACGTCCCATTGCAAGGTAGTGTCCAGTTTTGGTCCCCGGGCACATATGACATTGACAGCTCCTGCCCTGAATCATCACATTCAGGTAGAGTATTATAGGCCACTTGAATAGCGGCAAGTGTGGAGAAAACCAATTGCAGCTGATTCCTATTGTTACTAAAACATACCACAGGCATATCATGACATTAGCAGCAGCATCACAAGCACAAAGAATAGGTACTCGGCACATGGCAGCAGAAGAAGGAGCAGCACAAGGGCTCTGTAGGCCAAAGGAAAGAAAACTGCACTCTAAGCCAGATTTCCCCCTATATATATATATAATGTGGTGTCACTGCAGAAAAACGAGTAAAACACATTGACTTTCCCTATGAGTGCCCACTAATATCATAAGGCCTACCCCAGGACAATAGCTAACACTGCAGAGTTCCCTCTGCGCCAGGCTACCTGTGCGCAGTTACTGCACAGGTAGACTGTCTCACATGCGCAGCCTGCATGCATACATGTGCACATGTGTTTGCGTGTTACCAGCCAAATTCCCCTTACCCTTTCTGCGTCGCAGTGGCCTTATCTTAAAAGGCGGGTACTGGCGGTAAAAACGGGTAGTCCATTTACAGTGTGGTTACCATGGGTGAGACACCAGTTGTGAGGCTCACCCACAGTAAAAAGCCCAAAACCAAGTGATCCAAATGTGAACAACCCGGGTGGATTAAATGGGCAGAACCCATTTTGTTACAGGGTTATGTGTGTTGAGGTGTTCTATCCAGTATCTTGCCAACTAATCATATTTTTCTCAAAAGCTTTGTGTATGAGGTTCAAGATAATATCTCCTGTATCCAGCCAATAATCAGCAAATAAATCTAATTTTAGTAGCTTGAAGGTGAATAGTAGCCCATCCACAAGTTTATTTTCCTTTTATGAAGGGTTAATGTGAACATTGAGTATTAATAATGGTTTTTACAACTTCCCTGTTTCAATTTTTATTAATAAAACTAGAACAGATGTACCTACCGTCTGTAATCTTTTTATTTGTAAATCAAAACTAAAAGAAATACAAGTAGCTAAGCCACCTCTTGTGTGCCCATTGTTGGACAACCTGTGGGTCAGTGTGTGATATTCTGTAAAACCTGTTAATGGGGACACCTCTTCACACCAGGTTTCTTAAAGTAAACTTAAATCAAATTCTTTCAAAGACAAGGGTTGTCAAACAGAGGAGGTACAAAAAGCACAGCAATTGTGAAAGCTTCCTTGCATTACAGGTAGACGACGAGCATCAGCAGAAACGTGTTTGTCTCTCACAGAACAGATACAGATAGAACAGCAGCAGTGCAAGCTTTGCTTCCTTACAGAACAGGTGCAACTTAGTTACAGATCGAGTATGTCCTGGGCAGAAGTAATGTAAGCTTCACTATATAATGGGACCCTACAATGCAAGTTTTCTTTTCTCGCAGAAGAGGCACTCCTTGACAGCAACAAACAAGCTTCCCTTGCTTGCAGTAGGTAGCAGTAGTGCAAGCTCAACATCTATTTAAAACAGAAACATGGCAGCTGTAGTGCAAACTTTTATCACAGATAGAACATGTACACCACTGGATGTAGGTTATACACAGTTCTTTGCAGAGGGTCCTAAATCCATTAAAATGGGTATATTGGTGAAATGGTGAGTGCTACTACCACTCATTCTGACAGTATGTGTGTAGTCACACCCCTTTACTTAAGATGCTGTTAGAGATGCTACTAACATGTCCTGAAACTTCTGGAGATGCCACATTGAGTCCTGCTGTTACCACATCTCCTACTTTTCATATCCTGGAGCTTTGCTGCTGTCACTAAGTCTTGCTTCCAGTGTCTGCAGGTCTTAATGCAGCCATGCCCTGCAACTCATGGTCTTCTCACTGCAAGCATGTGCTGCTGCTATCACATACTGTCAGTTCCTGCTGCTGTCATGCCAAATACTGCTGTCAATAGATATACCTCATGCCAGTGGCCGGCTTCTTCAGGCCATCATGCACAATGCTTTCATCCACTGGTGATCCAGCTGTCAGTCCTTCTGCTATCACCTCTCGCTGCTTTATTGCGGCAGGCAAACCCCAAATTGAGTAGATGGATGTGTGAAGCATAAAGCCTGCGAGAGCAGGTAAACTTCAAGGGTACAGAAGGAGTGGTTTCCATCAGCAGGCTCAGGCTCCAATTATGGTTCCCTTAGCAGATACGAGGTCTAAGCACTCCTCTAAACTGTTAGCTATTCCTTACATCTTCCTAGGAGATATATTTAGGCATCTGTAGAGGTGGAGGAACATGAGCTACTCACTGGCTGGTAGTGCACGTGTTTTCCACTAGCTGGAGCTACAGGATCCCTGTGTGAGGAGCCAGCAAATTTATGGACCTGCTCATACCTTCCCACGTTTGTGGGTCTATACCCAGATTTCCATCTGTTGATCCTCATATCTCTCCTTCCAGTGGTGTAACACACAAGGATGCCCCCCCTTTGCAGAATATGATAAGGAAGGCCCCTGAGTCTCCTATACCTCACAGATATTCATTGGCATTGGGCTGAATGGGGCCCTTCTTGAAATGTTGGGGACCCCCTGGTGGATTGGGGGCTCCCCTGCGCCGCAGGGGCTGCAGAGACCTGTGTTACTTCCCTGTCTCAAACTAATCCTGAAGCAGTGTTTTGTGTTAAGGATGCTCACCATAACAAGATGTAATCTCAATTTTAGAAAGCTTCAGCTCCATCATAAACATAGCTGACTACATTATTTACCATAATTAATTTCTGGTGCAGCATGTGTACAATTAAATTTAAGCATCTTTAGCCAACTCTCTTTCATTCACAGAAAAAGAAAATGTGATTAAGTGCAAGTTTGGCCTAGGTATGTGTCTGAATTCTTCAAAGATATTTAACCTGTAGCTCACAAACAGAAACTGTCTTTATAGTTGTACTTTGCAATATTGTCACTTTCCTGTAACAGCAGCGCATTGTCATTTTAAGAAAGGATTGCAGGGCTAAAGGCTAAAACAAGTTTCTTCAACCCTTGGTATACCAGTTTAAATTACAGAAAATACCATGATAACACCACAAATAAAAAAGGTACTCAACATCTGGACCATGATCTCTGTCCCACCCTGAAGGGTACACTGGAGATACATCACTATTAATAAATCATTACATCGTTGAGAAATACGTAAATATTTATGTTATGTATCATGTTACACTTTAGCCCATAGTGCATATGCACATAGACAACCTGAACCTTAAACGAGAGACAATGTAATTAAGGTGCAACCCCTGTATAATACCTACATACCACAATAAATTGCATTCAGTCTACTTCCTGGACAGCATGGGAAACACAGCATAATGCCTAAGGGAATATATCAAAAGAGTGTTCACAAGGATTGGTGAAGGTGAACTTTTGGAGACTTTTCAACTCGTAAACTTTTTTGGGGAAATTTTTATTACATCGACTAAGGAAGACGATGTGGTGAAGTGACTAAGTCAACCTGGGAACCTGGTTTTGAATCCAGATTGGCCCTTGACTGAAAATTGTGTAGTTCTGGCCAAATCACCTAATCTGTGATGATGGTGTATTTGTGTGTTACTGTGTGTAATTCAAAGATTTAGGCCCCCACTTGATGTATGCAGTCTTGCTTCGTCTTACATCACTTCCCATAATAGACAACACTCCGTTGCTCCCCAGCTAAGTCTGATACTTCAATAATATAAACACATACGTTTTTATATTGTGAAGTTATCTCGCTTATTCCGCTCTATGAATGCCCTTTCCTTTTGAGCTCTTTGTGAACCCCCTTTATTTTGTGACATTCACATATAAGCTCCATATAATTTTCTTTATCCCAGTACACATGCCACCTGGAGGTGGGCGAGCCAACACAATTATAGAGAGAGTCGAGCCAGAGCCGTACCAAGAGTCTGGCTCGGATCTTAGAGCCCGTGCACGAGCCGAGTCCTGAAAATATTATGTGTAAATCACATAACAACCATCATGTAAAATGTGATAAAGCTGCTTCAAATTCAAGAAAGTGTATTTCCTTAACATGTGAAGCTTTGCCATTAATAAATCAAATTACAGCACTGCACTGAGATGTACTTATTAACAGTGAAAGTTTTTAATCATGAATTATTAGTGTACTAAGAGGCAAGACAATTGTCATGTAATCACTGTAGGTGACCCAGAATAATATAGAGCAACATTACAGTCTATTAAATAAAGCACAATGGGGCACATGCATCAAGCATTTTTGTCTTCGCAAACGGGCCGATTTGCGAATGCAAAAAATGCTTTTCTGATGCAGCAAACCCTATTTTGCGATTCGGTAACCTGTTACTGAATCGCAAAATGGGTTTGCGATTCGGTATTTGGAAGGGGCATGTTTAGGGCGTCCCTTCCAAATACCGAATCTCTGCGGTATGTATAAATATTTTGTGACCGTCAATGCGGTTGCAAAACATTCGCATTTTACCACCTACTTCAAGTAGGTGGTAACCCATTCGCAAATAAGAAGGGGTACCCAAGGGACCCCTTCCCCTTTGTGAATGTTTGTTACAGCATTTTTTAAGAGCAGGCAGGGGTCCCATGTACCACTGCCTACTGTAAAGAAATTAAAAGAAAACTTTTCTTTTTTTGTTTTTGAAATGCATCCCGTTTTCCTTTAAGGAAAACGGGCTGCATTTAAAAAAAAAAAGATTGCTTTATTTAAAAGCAATCCCAGACATGGTGGTCTGCTGACCCCAGCAAGCCACCATCCCTGTGATTTTAGCGATTCCCAGTGGTTCGCAAACCGAAACCTACCTCATTAATCTTCATGAGGTAGGTCTATTTGCGACCCACTGGGAATCGCAAATGAAACTCAAAAGAGTTTCATGCATTTGAAATAGCGATTTCCTAATTGCGATTCGCAGGAAATCGCAATTAGGAACTCGGTATTTCAAACTTTTATACATGTGGCCCAATATGTTTTTGTACAACTGGTATTCTGAACTCACATAGTTGAAAAGGCTTTCACATGCGATAATAAAAAAAAAAGAGTTTTGGTGAAATAAAATATTTGCCTAAGATCACACAATTTAAGCAGGAAAGTCGCTATTTATACAGCTTTTCTAGTTTCACTTTGTACAAATCAGCCAGGAAATAGGTATCTATTTGTCTTTCTTTATGTTAAAACTTTAATTTTACCTCTTTGTGCATTTTTCAACATTTTTTATATAGCTGGACCTCGACCCAAAGGTATTGGAGCCCTTTACATGAGTGTTGGTTACATTGCACTTATACATTCATTGTTTATAGGCAGGGAGGATTACGTGATTTGTCCATCAACACAGGATGTTGAGCTGATGACGAGAATTGAACCTGGGCGCAAGCAACTCAAGACCTGGCTGTTCGAACAGTAGCGGACCCCCCTCCCCCAAGCGCCTTGAGACCCTCCGGGTGAGTAGCGCGCTATACAAATGATTGATTGATTGATTGATTGATTGAAGCTCTGGTCGTAACACCACATCCTGGAGAGAGGGACTGAGGCAGGCAGAAGCCACATGAAAGCTTGGGCATTTATGGGCTTGAGGTTCCAACAGGACCTTGAGCTGGGCCAGAGCCCAGGTTCAGGCTCGAGCTTTTAGTGGCTTGCCCACCTTTAATGCCACTGCTTTAACCCCTTCCGAGCTGTGTGAATTTTCGCGCTGTGCGAGCGTTTTAATGAGTGGGCGGGGTTCGGACGTCCCCCGGCCTTCCTCCGCACAGGCCCACCGTGAAGTCGGACGGCCAGGGGCCGTCCGAAGCACACAAGGGGTTAATAGGGTTCATATAAGTCTATCAGCCTCGAGCCTGGCTCGAGCTGTTAGGGGCTTGCCCACCTTTAATGCCACTGCTTTATTAGGGTTCATATAAGTCTAATTCTCTATGTCTGTGGGGCACTTTCTCGTGTTTATTGGGAGATCCGCCCCAAACGCATCTTCTTATTCCCTGGAAGCATTACCTTATTGTGTCTTATGTTGCTTTTAGTAAGAAGAGCCACCTTTCGAGGAAGCCTTCAGTAATTTCTTTCCTGTGTCAGGCATGCACACAGGCACAAGACTCACTCAGTACCAACTACTTTGCAGTATACATGCCAATAGACCAGATTCAGGCAGAAGACTCCCAATTCTTTAAGTAAAAAATTACTTAATTTTTGTTGTCTCCCACCTGAAATTACCTCTGCTTCAATAGAAGTCAATGGGGAAAATATGTTCTCTTGATCTTTGTTTCAAAATCTCCAACTTCCCTGTTCTAAAATGTTGGTATGCAGCGCACAAGTCAAGGGTGCAAGTGGGTATACGGTGTCTACCCACTCTTTTCACAGGGTTCATTCCTTCACCGGCTGGCCGGAGCCCCTTGATTTACACGGCAGTGGATGTGACTCATCTACATTCCTGCATTCAGAATCTGACTCAACCTACCCCTGATGGTTCTACAATGACGCAGTTTTTCATTTTTGACTAGAATCTAACCCCTGGTGGATCGACCAATCGAAGCACTCATCAGATCTTTAATGGTTACTACTACTGGCTGTCCTACCTCGTCCTGAAGAAGACCCAACGTGACTTCAATTGAATCACGCACTTTCTTGGGTCGAAACGTCGACGTGCCTACACAATCTTTCCCCATTCTCTACACTCCATGTAATAGCAAAACCATGTATGGATTGGAGATTCAATGAAATAGGGATTGATGTCTACTGAATGAACATTTTATATAAATTTGTACAGCACTGTATATATGTTATTCACCCAAAGCACTTTCTCACTTCTAGATCACCTTATCACTGATTAGTTTATTGTTTGCGCCGTCCTTTTTTTTTTTTAAACAAAATTGTTGCTTTTTGTGACAGCCTGACTAAGATATAACCCTAATTGTATACCAGAAAAATGAATTAATTTACGAATACAATTGATATTGATTACATCAATCTAGGTGTGTTTACCTTTTTTCTTTTTATTTATAAATGCTGTTAAAGTAAGAAGTTGGGCCCCACAGAAATATTCTGAACTCGTGCCGGTATAATTTTCAGACACCAGGACACATTCAGCAGCGGCTGCACGTTGTCTCCTTTCATTCTGAGTAGCAACATTCAGGCAAGGGGGCTTTGTTATTTTAAATTCCAGCTGAGCCCAAAACAAAGGCCGAAAATTAAGGGACCATCAGGCCTCCTTCTGATTGAGTATCCTGGCTTGGAGCTATCTGGGACCTCACACCTAGCTGCAAATGCAATGGAGGGGAAACAAAGGCTTAAAGCTTGTGATCACTTCACAGGTACTTGAGAGGAATGCTTTTGACTGTTCAGTCCCTGTAAATAAGGCATATGCATCCACTGTAAGAATGTCAGATATGTTGGTCTGTCCCAGTATTTACACAAATACCAATTTAAATACCACTATTCTGTTTCATTTCATTTATAGCGCTACTCATCCTAATCCAGGGTATCGGGGGCTTTACATCACAAGTACACATTATACATTGACAATAATCATATGTGTGTAAATCAATGTACAGGATGGGTTACATAAGACAGTGTGGGTTACAAGGTGTAGGAGCAACATGCCCTTCATAGTTCGCTGTGCTATATTAGGAGGATTACAATTTATGAACTGCAAGTACCAAAAGGATCTGTGCAGAAAGCAGTAACCCAGGTACCTATCTACATAAAATAAAAATCTGTCATCTGCGTGTCCCATGTTGTGCTTTCCAGGAGACATATTAACCCTTTATGCTACTTTGATTCAAAACTGGGACTAGACAAAAGACAGATCTCTCCAGCAAGTGCATTAACCTCCAGAGATATCTTATCATTTTTATTATTCCTTGAGATTTATTGGGCACACAAAGATCTATGCAGTAGATGTCTTAACCCTGTAAGATATTTTAAAATAGAGGCTTTGCAACCAATTAAGCAGAACAGATTTAGCACCACGTTTCTCCTTGTTTCCAGTTTCTTTGTGGCAGAGTTTTAAAAAATAAATGTATACGTTGAGGCCCAGATTTTGCATTGTGGTTCGTCACTTTTATCGCACAACTCCGATATTAAATCCATTTGTTAAAAATTAAATGTGCTCAAATGCACACGATAGACCTGCTTAACATATGTGTGAGGTCTTAAGATCTGATGTCACTTTTTGTGATGTCACTTCCTGTGAGGTCATGGATTGTGATGCCACATGCGATGTCACACTCTGTGATGCCACGTGCTATAATATTGTTTGGCATGGTGTCACTTGCATATTGCCTAACTTGGTTTTTCTGGGACATGAGCCCAGTTGGCATGTATGATGCTGACATATTTATGCTCACATGTCTGGTGAATACTCTTGACCCTCCATTAGTGCTTAGTGTCTACTTTGCAATTATTGCAAATAGATCTGGATTTATTGTGTTGCAGCATGTAAATACAAGCATGCACAATGCTGTTTGCATGTGTTAGTACAATAAAACAAGACTTATTGGAATTATTGTGTGCTATCCTACTAGCTCTGGGAACAATCGAAGATGGCCGCCAAGTAGGAGCTCTTTGCAAGAGCTCCTGGGTTTGGGGATTACCATATCGGTTAATATCCCCTGCTAACCCTGCCATCCACCTCCCTGTTTACCGACAACCTTTTCTACTTGCCACCGGACCTCCAGGCTCGACGTTTGCGTTTCACCTTCAAAGTCGTTTTTCTCGACTCCTGACGAGCCCTCGCCTCCGCTGCATCGCCGCTCCCCTCCTGGGTCGAGCGCTTCGCTATCGTGAGGACGTTCAACAACACCCCCGTCGCTGGCTGAGACTGTCGCTGGCATCCGGACGATCCTCCCGCCTGCCACCACGCTGATCTCGCCAAGGAGAGAAGAGCCCTGTGCCTTCCATGCAGCCTAGATAACGGCAGCACACCGGGGATTTGCCTGACTTGCCTGACCCTGACATCGCGGCCGGCACACCACCGAAGCAGTGATATCACGAGGGGGCTCTCAAAACAACTCCCCCCGGCGGAGCTACTTGCCTTGACGCAGAGGCAGAGCGGTGAGGAGAGAAGAGCCCTGTGCCTCCCACGCAGCCTAGAAAACGGCAGCACACCGGGGACTCGCCTTGCCTGACCCTGGCATGGCGGCCGGCACTACAATGAAAGCAGTGATTTCACGAGGGGGCTCTCAAAGCAACTCCCCCCGGCGGAGCTACTTGCCTCGACGCAGCAGCAGAGCGGCGAGGAGAGAAGAGCCCTGTGCCTTCCACGCAGCCTAGAAAACTGCAGCACACCGGTGATCCGACTGACTTGCCTGACCCTGACATGGCGGCCGGCACTCCACCGAAGCAGTGATTTCATGAGGGGGCTCTCAAAGCAACTCCCCCCGGCAGAGCTACTTGCCTCGTAGCAGGTCGAGGTGCTATGCATTGGGTCACATCCTGCCCTCCATTTTGGAAACCTCCCATCCACCTCCCTACAGATGGCTTCCTAAGATGGCAATCTGCAGTTCGAGTGAAAGGGAAAGAGGACTCGCCAAGCTCAGGTGATAAAAACTGAAGTAGGACTCTCTTTCCTTGGCAGGCACAATTTTGTTGAATCTGATGAAAGACTCCTCACCCACTATTTAAGGATGAATTCTATTTATCCTTTAAAATTCGGCCATATTTAAACAGTAGTTTAGGTGTTTGCACAACTCAATATTGCTAGGACCTAAAATTAGCGGCCAAAGATTGTTTCCTCGCAACTGTGTGCCTATCTCACTCGCCGGATTATGCCTGAACCCAAAATTCCGACATGTTTTTAACACATACCTGTCCCCCGATTGCATGACTTAGGGCCTAACATCCCACCTTGATGCCGCAGTAAATGTCTGATTGGACCAGAGACTTTTGCCCTGCTAACCTAGACGCCTCTTGACTTCACATTAATTGGGTAATTTCATTAGATTACCGGAATATGTGCCCTCTTCTTCATATACTTCTTTTCACTGTTGCTACCCTAGCAGCACCATCCTCTTCCCCCCACCACCCTCCTCCTCCTCATCTCCCTAACATGGCCACCACTCGAGTTAAGTCTGGAGTTAATTGCTTCAAAATCATTTATCCCCCTAACCTGTCTAAAGCTTCAGCAAAACGGTTCAAGCATAACACCATTGAACAATTTCCTGATTCCCTCTTTGTTGATCAATTCCATAATGGTCGTTATGGGAGGCTCAAAAACGATTTCATTTTTTTCACTCACGACATCCCTTCCTGGTCCACCAGCTTCTATAACTCCTTCAACGTCACCTCCTCCTCATCTATCCCTCATGGGCAACAGCTCAAAATGTCCCCCTCTACTTGTTTCAATGGCTCACTCACTATTTCACTATATAACAATGGTACTGTCTTGATCCAAGCTAAAGACACCTGTCTCTCTCTCTTTGACCACCTTTTCCCTTCACTACTCCCCACCCCTTCGACTGTGATCTCCCTTGATTCTTCATCTAGTTCCACCCTTTACTCCCTATCTCCTCCCATGACCCCCCTATACTCCAATAGGCCGCTCTCCCGGGAGGCACAGGCCGACCCTCTGCCCACTCCGTCCCCTGTTCCCTCCCCTCCCATTCTGCCCCCCCCCCCATTGTGTACTTCCCCTCAACACGCCAACCATACCTCTAGCTAACACTCCCCTTTTCCACTCAGCACCTTCCCGGTATTCCAATGCTACCACCTCCCACCTAATCCTGACCACCACCCCCTTATTAAATCCACCTCTCCTACAACCTGATCTTCCAGTTAACTTTCCATACTTTCCCCCTTCTTCCCCTTCTCTTCTTCCCTTCCCGCTCCCCCCCTCTCTTTGTACCCTGACGTCTTCACAAACCCCTTGCATCTCTCTTTATCCTCCCATTCCTCCTGTAATGCTGCTCAACCCTTTATCCCCCCTTGGTAATCCCCTCCTTTTCCCTTCCTCGGACACAGTAGAACCATATTCTTTCCTCAACCACCCTCTAGCCCACTCCCCCCCCCACTCTGCCTGGTGCCTGTCCCTTCACATTCACCTCTCCTAGTTTACGGGTCCTTTCCAGCCCCCTCTCCTCTCATCTTCCCAATCCCCCCGCCATTCTATGACACCCCTCTTTACCCTCCCCGCTGTCCACCCTCCATCCCCGTTCCTCACCTATCTCCTCCTAAATATGATCTCAACTCTTCTCCTCTGTTCAACTTCAGCAATGATAACTCTCTTTCCACCTCAGATGCACCTACAACCTCTCTCAACCACCATCTATCCCCATCTTCTACTCCTGCACCCCAATACCCCCCCGCACTCCCACCTCTCCCTGCCTTCCCTCGCCAATTGCACTCCCTCCTGTTTCTATCGAGCCACCTAACCTTCCGTGCTCAGCCCGACTCTCTCTGGAAGATAAATTAGGTTTCCTCATCTCCTCTATTGCCCAGCTTGAAGCTTCCATCTCACTCTTAAGCACTATGTTATCCAACTTGACAAACACCCCAATTCCCTTGGCAAATATTCACTTCCCCAAACTCCCGAGGAGTATCTTGCTCCCGCGCCCAAAAAAAGCCAATCACAATCTGTCTTCTGCAGACATCGCTAACTTACAGGCTAGTTACAAGACGTCTAACGTCATCCCCCCTCCACTTTCCTCTCCAAGTAAATCTACTCTGTACACTATTCCGACCATCTCTTCTGTCAGAACGAATCTTCAGCCTTATTCTACACGGGCACCCTCTTACAAGAACATTATCCCTATCACCCCCAAAAGCCCAATCGCCCCGTAACCAAAACAGTCTTGTCAGAGTTGCGCTGTATGCTCCACAACTGCAGATCTGCAACTAAACACAAACTGGAAATTTCTGACACCATCACCCTCCACGATCTTGACATGCTCTTCCTCACTGAGACCTGGTTCAACGACACCTCTCATACTATGTTTGATCTTCTATTACCCACTGACTATTCTATCCTTAGAAATGATAGAACAGACAAAGTTGGGGGAGGTGTTGCAATCATCTTCCGAAACTCCCTTAAACTTAAGGCTTTTCCTAATAGCTCCTTCCGTACATTCGAATGCCTGTCTCTGGAGCTTCAAGTTCAACACTGCTCACCCTTCAGATTCCATGCCATTTATCACCCGCCTGGTGACTGCTCTTCTTTTTTGGAGGAACTCACCGACTTCATCAGCGACCAATACTCTCAAAGTGACAGACAGATCTTCCTGGGAGACTTCAATCTTCACTGGGGCTCTTTGGAGGACTCTGCTGCCAATAGGCTTGCCACTTTTCTCTCAGAAAATGATCTTATTCAACACTGTACTGAAACAACACACTTGAAGGGCTCCATTCTGGACCTTGTTATATCGAAAGCAGACATGCTTACTATTGCTATCCCTATTCATGTAGACTGGTCTGACCACTTCCTCATCCCCTTCTCACTTCACCTATCACACTCTATAACTCTTGGCCAACCTAAAAGGTCTACTACCTGGTTCCGTAACACCAAAAACATTGACCTTGACACTCTCTGTGATTCTACTATGCTTTCACTTCAAAGGCTCGACCCTAACTTGGATGTCAACATTCTTACCTCCCAATGCCTCTCAGTCCTTGCAGTCGAAATCGATAATGTCGCTCCACTCCAAAGCAAAAGGCCTATTCCTTCAGCACCATGGTTCAATAAATCCCTTTATGAAGAAAGGAAGAACCTGAGAATCCTGGAGAAACAATGGAGACAATCTCCATCCACCACTAATCTTTCTATTCTACGCTCAGCAAGATCAAATTACCACAAACACATCTTTCATGAAAAAGCTCTACACTTCAGAACCGTCCTTTACTCAGCCAAAAACAGACCCAAAAAACTATTTGACCTCATCAAAAATCCTAACGGCTCTACCCCAACCATCAAGTCTGACGATTCTCCAAGGAAACCAGAAGACTTTGCTTTATTTTTTGATGAAAAAGTGAAATCACTGGTGGATCAGGTCATTCATCCTACACCCCCCAGAGGAGCGCAAATCCCAAGTCATTTGGCAGAACTTTGACACCATCTCTGAAGATGCCCTCCTCAAATGCATCCTCGAAACAAAGCACTCTAACCATTGTTCTGACCCCATCCCGAGTGACATTGCCACTGATTTCTACACCCATACTCTCTCCTATTGGACCAGTCTGGTTAACCTCTTCCTCAGCCAAGGCTCCCTTCCTGTTGCCCTTAAAACAGGACAGGTTACCCCACTTCTTAAAAAACCCTCAGCCGATGCGAACGACCTCAACAACTTTCGCCCCATCACTAACCTCCCTTTTCTTGCGAAAATCACAGAAAGATGTGTAGCGAAACAACTTTCCCTACACATTAAGGATAATAATCTTCTTGACAATTTCCAGTCCGGTTTCATTCCTAACTGCAGCACTGAAACAGCCCTGCTGCAAGTGATCGACGATGCGCTGCGCATACTCGATTCAGGGGAGTCTTGTCTTCTGATTCTTTTAGACCTTTCTGCAGCCTTTGACACTGTTAATCACAACACCCTCCTCAACTCCCTTCAACAGAGAATGGGTTTGGAAGGCACAGTGCTTAAATGGTTTGCCTCATTCCTCTCGGACAGATCCCAAATGATCAAAATAGCGAACAATCTTTCGTCCTCATTGGCGGTAGGTCAAGGTGTCCCTCAAGGTTCTATCCTTGCACCTCCTTTGTTCAATCTCTATTTGGAACCATTGGGAACTCTCCTAAGTAAATCTGGGATCCGTTACCATCTCTATGTGGATGACACTCAAATCTACCTGAAGGTGTCTTCTGCACACGAGATCTCAATCCTCAAGTCTACTCTCAACTCTATCCAAAACTGGTTGTTAGCTCATCAACTCATTCTGAATCCTTCCAAAACTGAATTCCTCCTCCTCTCTACCTCACTCTCTCCTCCTCCTGTTCAATCTTGGATGGATCAGTTGAATTTACTCAACACTAAACCTATCGTTGTCGACAGCGCAAAATCCCTGGGTGTTATACTTGCCAAAAGGCTCAATCTACGCTCCCCCATCAATTCCATGGCAATGAATGCACGATACCAACTGCACCTTCTCTGGGGGATTCGTCGCTTCTTTCCGCAGCAAGACCTAAAAACCTTGGTCCAATCTCTGGTTCTCTCTAGGTTGGACTATTGCAATTCTCTCCTTACTGGCCTCCCCAAATCCCACCTTTCCCCTCTTAAATTCGTTCTCCACTCAGCGGCTCGTTTTATATTTGGGGCAAAAGAGATGACCACATCACACCCATTTTGACTTCTCTTCAATGGCTTCCCATCGAGGCAAGATCAATCTACAAGACATTCCTGTATCACCCACAAAGCCTTGCACACTTTCTCCCCTCGATACCTGGCGAATAAACTGAAAATCTCTGGAGGCTCTAGACCGTCTCGTAATGCGGAAAATGTACTGCTTGAGCCACCCACCTTCAAAAGGGAAAGATCGATGGCTCAATCCTTCTCAGGCAATGCAGTGAGAATCTGGAACTCGCTTCCGCCACTACTCCATACCACCACCTCCGTACCCGGACCTTCAGAACTGACCTCAAATCTCTTCTCTTCCAAAGACACTTCCAGAATTAATACACCCCCTCTCATCTCCCTCAAGGAAGTTCTTTCATTATTGTAAATTTGAAAATCTATGCCTGTACAATCCTCATCCTATTGTGTTTTGTGTGTTTTTGAGTGACTGCCATCTATTATTTTATTTTACCTGTACTTGTTTCTCGTTTGTTTCTGCAACGTGTTAATTTGTAATTTTCTCCTCATGTAACGTGCCTGGCTCTATTGTGAAGCGCTCTGACACCTTTGGGTAAAGTCCGCGCTATATAAAAATGCATCAAATAAATAAATCTCTCTGACCGCATTGCGTGAAGTAGTAGCCCCGCCACTGCCGCTTGAAGTCCCCCAACACCTGGACACTACCCCCCCCCCCCCCAAAGTTCTGGTCTAGCTATGCCCTTGATAACAAAGAGGTGGGCGAGTCAGATAATTCAAGCTCCGATGCCCTCAAACGGAAGACACGTGAGACAGGGGTAATTGGAGAAGTCCTTCTTCTAGGTTTAGTAGTGCATACGTCTTAGTGACTCGAGGGTCACGTGACATGGTGCATACGCGAGAGAACGACGTACAGTCAGCTGACTTGTGTTCAGGCTAGTGTCAGACTGAGGAGGCAGAGAAGAGGAGCCCTTCGCGAGTCCTCTGCAACCTTCGGGGACAAACCTCTGGAACACCGTATCTCTCGTCAGCACTGCTGCACCAGTCACCCCGGCAGCGCCATTTCCAGCTCTCCTTCTCACCTCAGTTATCCAGCCCGAGTACACAGCCACCATGGCCCTCAGCGATGCCGACGTCCAGAAGCAGGTACAGTATTAGTGACACTGACATGCGTAACAGCCTTCCACTCGCTAGCACAGCCTGTCACGTACTTTGGAAGCAGGATTAGCAGACTCTCCTCTTGCCGTGTCCCATTCCCCCTCCCTCCCGGGGATTAGTACCTCTTCCTGGGGAAAGCCCCTGCGTTCTATGTCTTGTTGATATATTTATTTCTCATGTTGTGTTTCTTCCTTGGGGAATTTTTGTATAGACGCCTCTCTTTCCTTACAGATTATTACAACACGCCCATCCAGCGGGTTATTTGTAATTTCAGGGCATGCACACCCAAAATTCCCTATCTGCAGACCTTTGACAGCGACATGCAGGGTTGACCATATCTCCACCCTTTGCGATCGCTTGTGTTTTGTAGGGTCGGGTAGCGGGAAGATGCGAGCTGTCTGATTTCCAAAAGAGGAAACCGAGTGTGTAGGGCGTAGGCACAATTCCAGCAGTGCAATCGAAGAGTCAACCCCTGCCAGAGTGTTCTTTTCACCCTGAAACTCGGGCACGAACGTGGTGCATACTAAAATAGTGGAGGGGTACAGTTTGATTCCTAAATCCGCCAGTTGTGGTGCTGGTTGCAGTGATCATCCTTCCTGACCCGGAGAGGAAGCAAAGCATGCGGTTATCTTGTGAAGGATATATCGTTCCTCCGAGGGAGAATGTCAGAGAAGCATTATGTGATGCAAAAGGAATTTCCTGTGACTTGCAATGCTTACATCCTCCTACAGTTACTGCACTTGCTTCTCGGATCCTCTTTAAAGTCTAAACTGATTAAGCTGTTTTCCATTTATTTATCGGTAGAAGCCATTCGCTATAATTTGAGCTTTGTGACGAGAAGATTTTGTGTAAAATGTGTTCGTGATTAAAATAATCTCAACTTTTAAGTACTTAACCACATCTATAAACACTCTTGTCCAAAATATGAAATAGCTCTAACAGGTTTTGAACCCTGGAGATGTTCATGAAAAGTCAGTGTTACCCTTTAAATGACCTTGAGAACCAGTGCAAAAGTGAAATCATAGAAGTTCGTGTTTTCATTCAAGCATCCATGTTCGTTCAGGTTAAATACAGTGTTTGAGAATAGTTTTAATAATCTTCAATTGCAGTGCGCTTATTATGTGTTTAATGAGTATAGCTCAGTGAGCAGTCGCGTTCCCCTGATTCCATGTTATGCGCAGATCCCAATTTCATAGATTTACAAATGGGTGCCTGCTTCCTGGCACATCTGCAACGGGAACTTGGTGGTTCCTAATTAGTTCCAGTGACACGTAGTGCACAGTATATTAATTTGATCAACTTACGTGGTTAGGGGTCTAGAAAATGAAATGTGATGGCGAGGTTATGTTTACAGGTGGTGTCTATCGGGTAGAAGAAAACGGGAAGAAAAAAAATGATGGTTCAAAACGAAGGGAATAAAAGTTCGAGGTATAAAACCGGGGAGGTAGCAACTAGATTTGTCTTCTCAATCATGTGCTTGGGTTCATAATATGCCAAGTCTGTAAATGTCATCCATGTGGATCTGCCGGGTCTTCCCATCCATTGTTTTAGATGTGTGCCCCTCTTAGTTGTTTGGCATTCAGTATATTTATGGTTGAAGCTCCGTTGTAACTCCTTACACATTTTTATACCCTTTACGACTTTTGTTCTAATGGAAACCTCCAGTGCCCCTTATCAAGCCCTTTTGATCCTACAGTTACCAGCGTCTCTGAGTTAGAGGACACAGAGGCCTTGTTGACAGTAAATAGTAGCTTTGCAGTAGATGCGCCCCACGCTGGTTAAGGATGGAGCGCAGTGCTTCGAACCCTGACCTTCCGGCTTAGACTGGTACTACAAGCTCCGCCATCTGCTGTGAAGCTGATACTGCAGGTTCGAGCAAGGTGATTTTGTTGGAGGCTAAACAAAATCTGCGAAACACAAACATACTCTTTACTTACTAGTTTGGCAACTCTGAAAAACTACCGACAACTTTCATTATATGTTGGTAGAATTAATTTTCCTAAACACAAATATTGTTTTGTAGTTTGTGTTCATTTTAATTGGAAAAACTTGTAGAATATGGGTAAAAGCTTGAATTTTATTGTTCAGCGTTCAAAAGTAATTACAGTATATGGTTATCTGTTTATTTACTCAATAGATGAGATGCTCTTCGTCTTGTTTGTCAATACTCTGTGCCGAAATATGAATTTAATAAAATATCTGCTCCTTTCTGAAGTGCTGGAAGTTTTGCTTTTTGAGACTGATGGCCTGGCTTAACCACAGACTGATGATGTCTATGTAGGCCCTTTCCACTTGGTGAGATTCTGTGCTTGGTAGGAAATTTCCCAAACCAAACTGATATTCTTTAGTTCCACTGTACTTCTAAAAGAATCTGCACATCCAAGTACAATGCGACCAAATGTTAAAACATATGCAAACCACTTTTCAGTGTTTATTCTAATTTGGGTCAATATATACGATCAGATCTATTGGACTATTAAGTGCCACCAGGACTTACTTGCTAAAGCCGATGTGAAACTGAGGATTAACTGAGTTTATTTAAAAAAAATAAAGCTTTTTTTATTAAGTGCTTCATCCTTTCAAAAGGGCACTACTAATACTTTTTGTATTGTTCTAGGGTTAGTACATGTGCTTCTGAAGCTAGAACACACCCCCAGTTAAGGACAGACAATGTGTAGGACTGCGGTTCAGTTTGAGAGCACCGATCCCTGTAGGATAAATGCTCACAATTAAGTTTTATACTGTACTTTTTTCTTTTTGCAGTATTTATAATTGCTTCCTGTGCTCGGACAAGTGCATGTTCTTTAGTGTATTTATCCATAGAACTTGTCATATTCATTCTAAAGGTTTGGACAGTCGCTCAATTTGGCTTCCTCTGTCTATTTTTATGCTTTTTTTGGTAGTTGAAAGAGGAACTGTATTTCAGTCTAAATTGTAGCAAGCACAGCAACGTGAGCCTTGAAGTCCAACCTAGCATCAACAATGTAAGATAATTAGCTCTGTGTTCTTGATAGGGCAGAGCATTTTTAGGTCTTGTCTACCAGACAGCTTTTAGCTGTCTGTTTGCGAAAGAAATCTTGTAGACCATATCAAAAGCTTGCATTGGGCTTAGACCCCCCAGTTGCTTATCATTGGTTGGATTTATTGGCATTTTCATTTGCCTGCTGCTTAGTCCATGGCTTTCCTTCTGCTTCTCGTGTTTCTGTCAGCACTACTTGAGAATGCGTATGCTTTCTAGCTCTCTCCCTCATCTGCCACTTTACATCTCCCAGTCTCCCTGCTCCCTCCATGTTGCCCCCTCATCCTTATTCCGAGCTCGCTCATTGGTTCCCCCACACCTCCCCATGCTTCTATTTTTGTCTATTCTTTTTTTTTTTTTATATTGGCTTTCTTGGTTGCCAGCCTTCCGTGCCTTTGTTTCTCCCTTGCACCCACCCACTACTTGTTGCTTCCCCCCGTCTTGCTCCTCCTTTGCTCCCTAAGCCCTTTGAGGTAATTTACATACTTTTTAATTGTATTGTTTTTTTAGAGGGTCCTGCAGCTGAAATTTGCTGGCGTGCCACTATACTGAAAGCACTTTTGCGCAAATAATATATATTTTTTTAACTTTACCGATCCCACTTGTGTCCAAACAAAAAAAAAAAAAAAGCCTGTGGCTTTCCGTATGCATGCATCATCTCACATGCACGCCCCTATGGAATGACCTGGCTGGCGAGCAGGGGCTGGGTCATCACACCCTCTTTTTTTTTTTTTTTTTTTTTTGCCCGCAGGTTAAAAAGGAAAGACCTAGTGGCTTTGCGAATCATTGTTATTTCAGTGCCTTTCAAAGAGAAGCAATGCATATGAGCAAACGTTTCTGACTCCAAAAAATAAATGTCTCTTTGTATTTAAAACGTATTTAAAACCTAGGCTGTTTAAACTAGGTTCCTATGATGCTGTAATACATGAGCTCTGGTTTCTGGGCATGCCCTTGACTGTCTTTGCAGAGTCACACATTGCAGTATGTCTTGCGGGATATCATTGTAAGAACTTCAGAACAGTTCCTCTTCCTTTTTTTCTCTTTATGGTATTAGAGTAAAAAAAGCGAGACTATGACTAATAGCACTTAGTGCATACTTGTATTTTCCATGTTTAAGTTTGGGCTTGAATTTTTAAGTCCCGACAGTTCTTGTTTGGTGGGCACTTTCTGAAGTGGTCCAGAACACTTCCCTCAAGTTACATCTCCACTGCTCTAACCCAAGTTTTAGTGCAGTTTTCTGTAATACATCGTATATATGACACATGCAGCTGTAGCTTATATGAATTGCTAACATTTTAGTACTATTGAAGCAAGCGTGCTGGTGATTTGCTGTCATTTGACTGATTTGAAATCTTAGATTTTGAAGCTTAATAGTTCCATGTGTTCTATTGCCCCTGATCACAGTAAACTGCATCTTGCTACTATAGACTGAAGAAGGAGGCTAATCATTTTTCGGCATCTACATCTAACTTTATTTTCATTGTTTTGCTGTGGTATCGGAAGGGGTGGCATGCATTGCTATATATTCCGCTCTCACTGTGCCATAGCACTGTTTTCAATAGGGCTGCCCTCCTTCGTTTTCTAGGTGTCATTAAAGCTTTATATTGAGGTTAATCCCTTCAAATCGTTTGTATCAATTAAATCTGCTTCCTATTTAGCTGGTCGTAAATTATTTTCTCGTATGTTAAACTCATTACTGTAGTTCCATATGTAAGTTTAAGAATACTCAGCTTTGCTTCACCATCATCTGGACAGAATGTGTCAATTTTCCACCTCACTTGATCTCACTTTTAACCTTTTTTTCTTTACTTTTTAAAAGCGTAAATATTTTACTCCCATAAGATGCTTAACTGTGTTGAAGCAAGGTTCAGAGATGGACGAATTGCCATGATTCTGGAAGCCAAAAGCATACATTTTTGCAGGAAAATCCTCCAGTTCAAAACGGCACTTATTAGTTATGCAGAGAGTTAGAATAGCTCGAGCATTGTTATTGCCTCTTGAGATCGACCTCTTCTGATTCAAAGATCTCACAAATTTAATTCCAGCCAGACTTGTAATCACTTCACTGGCAAACATATTTTCAGGGATACAATTAAGCATTACAAAAAGACTTTGTCCATTTTTCCAAAGCAGATTTTTCAGAAACCTTCAAAATGACAAAAGAACATTCACAGGGATAATTCGTAGTTCACTGCTTTGAAATATGTCTCTATAAATGTGTGAGCTTGCACTTTGCATAGCTTTGAACTTCAAGGGCTGTATGGGTCTTTATGTGAAATCACGGAAGTGCCTGCTGCACTCTACAGTTGATATTTTGCACTTCGGATTACAAAAATATTCTTTCTTCCTCGTGCATTAAATATACAAGTAAACATGAAGATTTAGAATTATGTAAAAAATGTAATATAAAAAAACATGGGGTGTAGTTGAATGGTCAAGATGGCAGACGCTAACTAAACTAACTTTGCAGGGTGCTCTAACAGGCCTCAAAAAATCATAAAAATATTACCAGATCTGAATGTCTTGTGACTTGAATAATCTACTTGACCTAACTGTCATGCTCCTTGACTCATAAGCTGGCATCTAATTGTGTAACGCTTGGCAGATATTTTATTTCACAGAGCTGCTTTTTTCTTCATTATCACATAAGAGCACCTTTAAATATGCGGGTTCAGAATACTTGCTATACAATAAAAACTATTTTTCTATTTAATAGAATAAACCTTTGCTCCATGTATAATAAAAAATCTAGCCCACATGTAGAGCACACGTAATCCCTGACCACTAACAGCATCGGCATCAGGAGTGGGGCAGAAATGTTTTTCAGTTCGTATTTAATAACTCTCACTTTTAATAAATATATTACTAAAGCATGTTGTGGTAGCACATTGTCATTTACAGACAGCACATTTTCCATTGCAGTGGCCACAAATTGTCCCACTAACCTGCAGTTTTACTGATAAAACTATACAGCACACAAATGATAATATTTGGAAATCGTGTTTTAGCAACTGTTTATCATTTGCACATCATCAAGTAAACTGTTCAATTTGTTTTGATCCTTTTGAAATCTTTGTCTCCATTAGCAATTCTAAATTACAAAAAAGTGCTTTCCTAGCTGCTGATTTATTTTGAAACATGTGTACTGTTTATTTAAAAGTCATTTAAATCTGTGTTAGAAAAAAACTGACATTCTACAGCCTTTTGTTTCATACTTCTTGTACCCCAGCATGATTGTCGGACAGTTCACTTTATGAAATCCTCTAACTTTGCAGTCGGAGAAAGAAAAGTAAACACCAATTTCTAGGATAAAATAAGCAACAATTTGTAATAAGACATAAGTTGACATTTGACCCCTGTCTTTAAACACACAGCAAATGTGACAAGATAAAAACAAGATTTAAAGGCATCTTTATTGCTTGTTCACTTTCTGAATGAACAGAACCTCTCCTCTTTGCCAGCTCAAACTCTCACACCAGAACGGACCAATAGGCCCTAAAAATAGCTCACCCTGATAAAATTTGACTCGCCATAGTGAGTAGCTGAGTATATTTTTCAGGCCTGTCTATCATAATCCATATACATTCACAGTGACTACCTCTGTTACGTTGTCAGTACAGTTGGAACAGTGTTGTAGATGGAAACAGCACCTACTAGGTCTCTTTTTAGAGGCGAAGCCAGACTCTGGTGATTTCCCCCGATACTTGTCAGATCTGCATCTCCCAGTATGACTGTGGAGAAACACCTGAGAAGAGGGACAGCTCTGGGGCACGATTAGAAGAAACACAAAGCTTCAAAACAGACAAAAGACTTGGTCCTGGCTTGCTCTTGCTGCAGTAGACCTATTTACTATGTAATAAATGCCCCTTTGACGCATCTTATAATTTCTCTTAAGTGTGCACTGCAGGTTATGTCCAGAGATCAAGGGGTGCAGCTATATTAATTCGCAATCATTTTCACGTCAAGATAACATAAACATGGCACGCTCTATGGGGAGATGCATGCAGTCTCGAGGATACTTTATGGGAAGCCTTTATCTGTTCTGGGAGTCTGTGCCCCCTCCTCCTCTGACTATGACCTTATTGGAATGTATCTGCACTGTCCTAACAGATTACATCCAGTGACTGGATTCTGAGGGGTTATGGATGGAGTTGCTGACTGGTCTCTCGATTGTACTGGAAGTTCTGGAACCACACAACAAGGACCCACAATATTTTCTAGGTTACTGGGCGCCATCTGTATTGCTGATGTTTGGAGTATATTCCACTTCGGGGAATGTGGTTTCACGTTGTTTTTTCCGATGCCCATGAAACCCTGTCAAGATTAGAATAGCTTTTCGTACCAAATGTCAATCTAGTCAGGTTGTCCAATACTTGTTTTCTGGCTCATGGCCTCTTGGATCACTCACCTGTTGAACTGCTCTTGGAGCTGGGCCCACAGGACGAGAAAGCCAGCTGGCACCTGTACGCATGGTGGCTATCCAATGTGGAATGTAGATTGCATGTTGTAGAGGTTACAGATAAATGTTTTGAACTCAATCATGGCACGATGAAATAGTTTTTGCTCATTTGAAGCCACAACTCTTAGATTTAGAGGCCCATTATGTGGAGACTCCAAACCAAGCAGCATTCAACATATTAAAACTGTGCTCCAGCAAACCCTCACCAGTGAAGCATGCGCGTCATAGTGCATTACCCAAATCTGTACATACCAATGAGGTAACATAGCCGTTAACATTTTCTGTTGGCTGTGTTGGAACTTTGACAACTGAGTTCATGTTGCCCAAGCAATGTACAAGAGTGGTCTCCTGGTCACAGAAAATAGCAACCTAGCTGTTAGACCTGGCACTGTTGGCGTGGGTCTCCCTTCCATTTTTTGCTGTGCCTCATGTGTTTTTGTTGGTTATAGATGCTTTGGGCACTGTGCCACTGCTATTCAGTGCCACAGTGCAAGTGCTCCCTATGGTAAATTGATGTATGGATTAGTGATTCCATGATTGGTTGGTTTGGTTTACTTGTCAGACCCTAGTACAGTGCACTGAGTGTGCCCAGGGCTTGTAAACCAAATGCTGCTGGTGGGCTTGCAGCACTGGTTGTGCCACCCACAGAAGCAGCCTGTAAAAGTGTGTCTCAGGTCTGCCATTGCAGAGCCTGTGTGCAGTCTGGTACTGCCATGTTGACTGGGCAAGTACACCCACTTGCCAGTCCCTAAACCTTCCCTTTTCTGCATATTAGTCACCCCTATGGTAGGCCCAAGGGCAGGGTGCATTGTAAGTATAAGGTAGGACATGCCCTGATGTGTGTGGCATGTCCTAATAGTGAATTACAGCCATTTTCGTTTTTCACTATTGCAAGGCTACCTGCTCCCCATAGGCCAGAATGGGCAGTTTGATTATTACAGCTTATAAGCCTAACCCAGGGAACATGGTAGAAAAACGAATTTAGTATGCCTGAACTCAGAATGATAAAATACATCTTTTAGTGAAGTTGGTTTTAACATTCTGTGTTTGAAAATACCACTTTTAGAAAGTAGGTATTTTCTTGCCTAACTATCCAAGCCTGCCTCTGCTAGGTTGTGTATTCCTTGTCTGGGTTTGTGAGTGACGGGGGCTGGGGGATGCCAGGAGACGGGGTGAGTCTGCACAGGGCTGAATAGAGAGATCTGCATGGAGATAGGTGGGAGGAGTTGCACCTGGGACCTGAATAGGGCTGTGCCTTCCCTCCACAATGCTGGCTCCACCTCCTGTGGTGTGTCTGATGTCCCTGGCCTACACTGTGATAGGAAAGAAGGAGTCTTGTCAACAAACTGCTCCAGGACTGACCAGAACTGGTTTGGACTGGGCAAAGGCCTCTCTGCCTTCAGGGAACAAAGAGAATATGTGTATAAAAGAGGGGACCCAGAACTTTAGATCAGATCACTTTGGGAAACAAGAAGAAACCTTTGCTGAGGAGAGGAACCAGAGAAACTAAGGAGGAGACTATCCCTAAGCTGAGTGCTGTTTGGGGGATTGGCCTGCAGTAGTTGCCTGACTGCCAAGGAAAGGAGAAAGGAACTTTGTGTGTACTTTCATCAACTTGTAAAAGATCTCCAAGGGCTTGAGAGAAGAGCTTGCCTCCTGCTGAAGTCTCAGGGACAACAGACTTCACCAACCAGCTCCCCAAGAGTCTTTCTGTAAAGTGCCTGCTGCTGTGCTGGACATTCTGAGGGACTGCGTGTCGCAAGGAGCTGTCGCATCGTTGCCGAAGCACCTCGCATCGCCGGAGAAGAGGACCGACGTCGCATCAGACGCCGCCGCATCACCGGGAAGCGTGTCGCAGGGCTTGTCGCGGCTCAGAAGCATCGTTGCCGAAGCGCCTCGCATCGACGGAGAAGAGGACCGACGTCGTATCAGACGTCGCCGCATCACCGGTAAGCGTGTCGCAGGGCTTGTCGCGGCTCAGAAGCATCGTTGCCGAAGCGCCTCGTATCGACTGAGAAGAGGACCGACGTCGCATCAGATGCCGCCGCATCACCGGGAAGCGTGTCGCAGGGTCTGTCGTGGCTCGGAAGAGTCGTTGAGTCGACGTACGGCCGTCGGGCGTGCACGCATCGTGTCGCATTAAAAAGAAGACGCCATCTTTGTTCATTGCACCGGATCTTCATCGCATCACGGCGTTGCTGGTCGCATCGCCACGGAAGCGCAGTAAGAAACCGACGCATCACCTCCCCACGCCGAGAAGAACCGACGCCTCCCCTACGCATCAGTAGGGACCCGACGCATCACCGTTCTTGCATGTAAGGAACCAACGCATCACCTTCCCTGCAACACTTTCGTTGTATAGCGTTACGCATCCAAAGATACATTGAACTCAAAGTGTCGCATTTACCATCTTAAGAGAACTGAGCTAATTCTACCATTTTTGAAATACAGTATTGTGGATTTTTGTCGTTTATGGTCTTGTGTTAAATCTATATAAAAGATACTTATTTTTAATATACAACCTGTGTGGTGTCCATCTGTAGTGTTGTCACTGGATTACTGTATGTGTTCACAAATGCTTTACACACTGCCTCTGAGATAAGCCTGTCTGCTCGTGCTAAGCTACCAAGGGGGTGAGCAGGGGTTATTTTAGGAGTGTATCCCCCTTACCCTGACTAGGCGCAAGGGTCCCTATTTGGACAAAGGTACCTACCTCTGCCAACTAGAGACCCCCAAATCTAACACTAGCAGAACCTTTTTCTTTCTATTTCACAACTTGATATGAACACACTACAGCCCCGCTGCTGCAGCACTGAGAGTTTTCATGAGGAATCTTCTGGTAAGGCGCATTACTGAAGTTCAGTGCGAGCTCTACGGTGCCAAGTCTTCTCCAGCCTGACAAGACAATGGGCTCACAGGGTTCTCTGCTAAATTCTTTAGACAAATCTCACCTAAGATAACTGAATATATCAAAAGCATGCTGGAGAAAGCTCGTCATTAGTGGTAAACTTCCATCAGATCTGAGGGTGGTGGAAATCATTGTGATCCCAAGTCTTCTAAATCCCTGAGAAATGCTCCTTCTATTACCCAATTTCTCTCTGGCAAGTGGAGGTTAAAATCCAAGCCAAGACCCTAGGTAACTGTCTATTGAGTGATCCACTTGCTGGTCTATCTTTTTTGTTTTCCTGCCAGGAAGGGCTACTAGACATAATATAAGGCACCTCCAGAATTCTTACGCAATGGCGGATAGATCCCCTGGTGCTTCTGGCTGATTTTGAAAAAGCCTTCGATTCAGTTAAATGGAGTTACTTATTTACACTGTTGGAGAAGGCAAACCTTGTCCCCTGATTTAATAGACATGCACACTTGCTTTACACGAAGCCTGTGGCACGAAAGAGTGTTGTGTGTGTGAGTTATCTGGTCCATTTTCTATGCAACTGGGCATAAGGCATGGTTACCTGCTCTCTCTCCCTTGCCATTCACTACTGCGATAGAACCACTCTTAAAATGGATCTGCATAGATCGTCTCTTGAGCGGATTTGAGTGAACACTAGACGTTGTTGACTGAATATCCTTGTATTCAGATGTGTTGGTGTTTCTGCAAGACCCAAACTGATGAGGACCAAGAGCACTCTGTATTTTCCTCATATTTGGGGAATTCACCTGTCTAACACTTAGTAAGGCTAAGTCTGCAGTATATTCAGTGGCCACTAAACCGCAGGATCTTACCTGGGCTCAGAGTCTCTCTGTTTTCAGGGGAGGCTTTAAATATTTAAGGGGGTATATTACATTGGATGAGGTAGTTGCATAGGGAAAAAATATACAAACACAAATTGACAAATCTATACAGCAATATTTTGTTTTGGTCTCCCCTCCCTTTATTGGGAATTGATAGGTTGGCCATAACAAAATGTCCGCCTTGCCTCTCCTGCTCAACTAGTTACATAATTTCCCATTTGTGATCCCATGCATCTTTTTTGCATGTCTTAAATCCCTGATACATAGCTTATGCAATTGGGGGTTTCCCAAAATAGCTCTCGCGAAATGTCTCAAGACGCTGGTGAAATTGCATCAGCAGATATTACTCCTTACAGGACGAGTCACTTAATTATTATTAATGAAGGGCTGTACAATGCACAAGATGACCCTGTCTTTACAACTGAAAAGTGAGCTTTGCAGGAGTCTCAGATCCTACACCTACTGTATGGAAATGGGCATTGGGCCCCTCTTCCTCCAGCTGCTCAGATGGTGTTTGAAAATTTAGGAGAAAACACTGCAGGATATGGGTTGGAAAAACTAATTTACTAAAGAGACCCATTATGGGTGGGGAACAGACTAAAGTAGGTCTCAGTGCTCCAAGGCTTTAAGCACAGGGATACTCATGGTATTTCCAGTTTGGGGAATGCGCTCCTAGGGACAGTAATAGCTGATTTAGGTAAGCTTTCAGATTTTACTTGTGGGGGGATTAAAAGAGTACAAAATATTGCAAGTATTGCTCATTGGTTATTAATACTCCAGGCACCTTTATCCAGCTGTCGCAAGCCTATGAGAAAGAGGTGTAAAAACGAGACGGGAGAACTTTTTCCGCTCTGTATGGCGTTTTCAAAATCCGAACTTCCTGGAAGAGGGTCCCTAACACCTTAGGCCGAGTTCAGGAATTTATCTGCCCGATGACCCTAAATTCACCTTGCTTCGTGTTAATGTCGATCTAGACTCCCAACAGACACAAAATGGCTTTTGTGTGGTATTGTGGCAGGGGTTGGTAATGGAAGAATGCGACCTATCTGAATGCAGGGGGTGAAACCCCCCCTTTCCCCCCTCCGGCTTGCCAGAAAGGAGTGGACCCCTGTATTACCTTGGAGCGATCGATTTATCAAGCCAGGGGTTGCTCAGAAAAATATTAGAAAATACAGTGAGTTTGCTGTTTATACTGATGTATCCCTTTTTCCAAGCCAGTCGAACATGGAATATAGATAAGCATTGGAGAAGAGATGTATTGCCCAGTCATCCAATAGTGAACGCTACTGAATTGATGGGCCCTGTGGCGATATATTTCTACTCTTATCTGCCACTTTGTTGTATGCTTGGTTTCATTTTCTTTCAAAAACAATATTAATGTATTCCCAAAAACAATAAAAACGCAGTAAACTATATTATTTTCATGCCTAACTGAAGACTGGAATAATCTGTGCATAATGTCTATTTCAATTGTAGTCTATTTCAATTGTATACCAAATTTTTAAAAGAGAGAGCTTCGCTTCAAGCATCACTGATTCTTTCCTCCATTTGTGCTCCTTCCATCGAAACTTGAGACTTTGATACCATGCGATATTGCTATAGATATTTATGTAATACTTATGGGTAAGGGCGAACTGCCATTTAGCCAGACACAGATATGACGCTTAAATGGTGAATTGTCTGAGCCAGGAGACTGTCATCACGGTCCGAAGATGGAGATGGAAATGGCCTGTATAATATGCAGGACAGAAATTAAAGCATCAATAAATTAAAATCAAAATATTGAATTGTCACTCGCAAAAAATAGTGTCGGAAAGCAATGAAAACAACCCTTTGAGCCCGTTTCTGATAATGCACAAAAAACATAATGAATGTACCTGCTTTTTACCTTTAAATATTAGGAGTCATTCAATTGTCTCTTCTAAATAAGGCATGTAATTTTGCATACCTTTAGAATCATACTACAGCTGTTAAATGATATGCTGCACAATAATATACGATCTCCAAAAATTAGTAGACACTCCATTTCAAATACACAGCAGTTTGACATTTTTCATTGAATTATACTTTGGGTAATATTCCATGAAAGTGTTTCCCCCCCAGGGCCCTAGATTGACTCACGATCTTGAGTGCATCATCGATTTGCTTTATATGGATTCTTCAGCTCTAGCTCTGTAGTCCATTCCTTTAAGCCATACTTGGAAGGGGGAGCTCTATCTGATTTCCAGTGTCATGTCATGCCTCACTTAGCTATGAATGCGCTCATTGCAATCTGCATGTGAGAAAGCCAAATCCCTCAGTGATCCAGTATTGCCACTTTAAGATCTAATACTACAGGTCTTCGGCCACCTCTGCTAGTGTCCAGTGTATTTATAGCCAATGTCTTTTGATGCTGGCATAATCATATTGGGTGTATAGAGTAGCCTACTGTCATACTGCATTGCAGACAGTGGGGGTCTCAACTCTTGTGCATTTTCCAGAGTCTCTCTGTATTGTTGTAGACCATGTGAAAAGTATTTAAATTGAACAACTTGGAGGTGTGATGAAATTGCAAATGTCTGTGAGGCCATTTTGGCCATCTTCCACTCATCTTTCAGGGTACCCAAGTCTGCCTCCCATCAGGTGCGCACATCTTTTAATGGATTGAGGATGTTTCGTGTTTATGATCTGGTAACTGAGGAAATCCCTTTCTTGTCTAGTCTCTCAATTGTCCATTTTGGTTCTGGTGGATTGCTCTCTGGTATTTCCAGCGGGCCTCTAGATGCTTTGCCAGTGCCTGTCACAATTGTATGTAGCGGTAGAATTGAATCTCATGGAGAGTAAAATCCAACGCTGTTTGTTCATAGGATTTCATATGGTCTACCTTCCCAAATATCTCCCAATTTTGGAATATCAATTAAATCCCTCGGTCTGAAATGCAAGTTTTATTTCTTGATGACAAAAAGCATTTCAGTCACAGAAATAGTTTTATTAGAAGTGCAAGGAAATAGATGACTAATAGATTTTGCACAGCCCTTTGTATTGCACTTCTGTTGTTTCTAATTGCAATAAACCTTATATTACAACCATTTTGAGGATTAAAAGCAGGACCATGAGTTATTCCTTCTGGGTGGCTCTATACTAGCATCATTGCTGCATAGAGCAGACGCCTATGGTGTTGCTCAGAAGAACCAACCTGGTAGTGCATCTGCTGGGCACAGCAAAAGCCTCCAGTGACATGCACTGGAGGCGCAACAGGGACTCTCACTGCACAGTGTTGATGCTCTCAGTGATGGGCAGGGGTCCAGGCCGGATTCTTGATCTTGGGGAGGTAATCTGGCAGAGAAGAATGTTGTGGTGTTGGAGAGGGCACTAGAAGATGGTTAGGGGCAGTACCATTACAGGATTGATACTGCCAGAAACCGCAGACTGAACCACTCTTAAAGCTGAAGGCAGTGACACACTACAAGACCACTGTAAGATATTTATAGGCAGTGAAAACCACTTTGAACTGGGTATAGACAGATCCATTTGGAAATTGGTACATAGAGGACCACTGAGAGATTGTTTTATATGGTGAAAATTGCTATGATGTCACTAGGAGATGGGTGCAGGCATTGAGAATAGCTGCGTGACTGGTTCAAAGACCTCTAATATAATATTGGTGCATGTTATGGCTTTTCGGTGTCTACAAGGGCATGATATCTGAGAAATATGAGGTTACATGGGGGAAGAAAGACAACCGCTTGAAAAAGCAGAAATCAACCAAGCAGGAGAATCAGAAGGGATCCCTGAAACTGAAATGCAGCAGACTCCTCCTGGTTCAAAAACACTCTGGCACTAAATCTGCTAGTCACAGCTAAAGCCTCCAGTGACGCGCCTAAGGGCTGCAGCAGCGATTCACACTGACGGAAGAGCTGAAGGAGCGGGGGACCAACACAGAGAGCACTGGCAGGGATTTGAGGTGAGAAGCAGTACACAAGGAAGAGATCAAGAAAACACATGCATTCCTGTTGAGTACCTAAAGAAAATAAAGTTGTTCCCTAAATGTAATCAGGGGAATGCTACAAATCATCCGGTCAAAATAATGATATGCTCCAGGGGAGGGACAAATGCAAGTAAAGGAAGGAATGCCATCGAATAAGAAGGAAGCAATGAAATGGGAGTGACATGAAAGCCAATCATTGATATGCAATGTTCGGGTCCACACAAGTACTTTTGACAACAGACCGTTTAAAGCTGTCTGTAGGTGAGACCTAAAACTGACCTATTTGATGTTATAATTGATCGTTTTGAAATGGGAGCCATCAAGATCCTCTTGCAACGTCTTTCAATCTGGAGCCAGGGGGAATTAACTGCTTAAAAGCTGTCAATACTCTTCCTCGTTGTTACCCACAATCTGCGGCTGTCTTTGAAGAATTATTCAAATGAGTCAGGAGCAGGATGGTGATCTGGGTCATGCTCCCACTCCACAATTTCTGTTCAACTCTTGGGACTAGTTAACTTTCCTATATGCTACACAAGAAAGCTAACTTGTATAGGAAATTAATTGGTGGTGTTGATAGAGTTTTCTGGAATGGAGATGTACAATGGTCAGAAATACTGCTAAGACAACTGTGACTGCTAAATGTTTTAAAGTACACAACCATTTAAAGCATTGATATCTAGTTAGGGCTAGTGATGGCTTACTAGGGCCCTTGGATTGTTCAGAAGTAATGAAAGTACTGAGAAAATCATAGCTAGAAGTTACATTCTGTGAGTTTGACCTTACCTTCTTCCTGGGTATCCTCTTCCAGCAACGATAAGGAGTTTCTGAATGAATTGTTCAAAATGATACAGTAATTATCCCAAAAATACTACTTTTAGGAGGTCTGAATCTCTAGGTGGACAGCTTCCAGAACAAACCGATGTACAATGTAAAAATTATTTTCAGTTTCTTCTCTACTGTTAAGCTCAAAGACATGAAGATCACACCTTCCTACTGGTCGGATTGAAGACATGATCACATCTTCCTTCTGGTCGGATTATTCACTGCATCGTCAACAGTGAAATCTAGGTTACAAACCTAAATCACTTCTTCCTCTGTTAACTGGAAGATAACGTTATAGAGCCGGAAAAAAAAAAAAAAAGTCCTCAAACATTTTAGGACTTAGTCAAGCTAACCTTCCACAGAACTCCGTTAATGATACAACATTGCAAGTTCCAGACTAGCTTTCACACACCTATCTTAAGAACCTCGAACATTGGAGCCCCTCTCTACCAGAGCAAAACCAAGTCCGAATGCAAAGCTGTGATAAAGGGTTAAGTAAACCTATGGTAATCATATCAAGCAATTGCAAAGCAATAGGTCTCGCATTTGCGAGAGTTAGAGCTATTGGTACTGTAAATGACCATGTCTCTTATCTCGGCGTTGGCTCAAGTAACTAGTGCTCATGTTCTATATTGTGAAATAAACTATCAGCATTTTTTGAGTTACCTTTGCCTAACTTCCTAGTCCGTTGTATGTTCCACAGAAAACATCACAAAGCTCTGAAGTTGCCTTGCAAGTAGCTCATTGCATCTTATTTTCTGTGCCTTTTTGTACGTAAAGTCATTTAAAGTCTGTTCCTCTTGGGACGTAAATAGATGGGGCCGATGGAAATGTAAGCTTGCACTACATTTTAAAATGAAATGCGTATTCTCACCCGATCATCTGACCGTTCCAGTAAAACCAGAACATGTATTTAAAATTGGAAAATGATGTTGGGATGCCAGGACAGGCTGTAGATAATAGAGAATATCTGGGCAAAGCTGGGAGGTCTGATCGCCCGAGCTTTGGAAGCATCTGCATGTGTGTGTTCAGGGCTCAGAGCCATGTCAAGACTGTTCCTAAGTGAATGAATGGCTTAGCTTACAAGTGGACCATTTCATGACAGCACACTTAGCCAAACATCTGACTTTTCGACTGACATTAACTGAGCTGTAAGTGGCGTATGTACATGAGGGTAAAGAAGTAGCCAATAGGGCAGCACCTTATTTATCTACATGGGCGTCTGCTGATTTCCCTTCAACAAGGTGCAGCAATAACAGACAGTTATATATGTGTAATATCCTCTTTTTACCCTGGATAGAAATAAGCCACATGGAGTCAGTTTATGGTTAGGACGTTATAGAATTGGTGCTGGCTTTGCATCGGTATATTAAAGAAAGTCTATCTCAAAAGCACCTCCGCGTAGTGGAATCTCTGGCAATGCCAGCTCTGAGGCCAGATTAGGCTGTGGGGGAGCCAGGCTCACCTGATTTGTAAATGTCCGAGTTTTTTCAGTCAACAAGTGGGCACCCTGCAGGGATGTGGGAGGGTGTGACATCACTGGCCTGAGGTGGTTGCGATGTGTGTCATTTTAAATGCACCCAAGATCACAAAAGTCAATCCAACCATGGCAAATCGCAGGGTCCACATGCCAAAAGCCCTTGTCTAGAAAGCCATGGCTGGCTGCACGTGTTCCATTTAACATTGGGCGTCTTTGCAGTCACGTGCCCAGCTGGATTAGTAAATACCTGCAGGTCACGGAGGGTGCCATGTTTGCAGTCCTCCGATACCAATCTGCTACTTCATTCCAATTGAATTGAATGATGAAACCGTACGGCGATTACCAGAATGCATCCGTGTATTAAAGGAAGCCCAGGAAATATGGTATTAGATTGACATGAGGGCGTTTGTGTTTGGTAACCCGATGTAGAGATGTCATATCGCCACATGTTGGCAGGAATTCTTGTTTCGTCTGTTAGAAGAAAGCATAGGACTAGCACCCCATGTCTTGCTGATATCGAATGATCTTGTGCCCCTAAGGCTACATTGCCAAGAGGTAACACTGAGAAAGTGATGCACCAACATTAACACGGTACGTGGACACCTTCTGTTAGTGAAAAACACAGTGTGTTAAGAATATGTACAAAAACCGTAGACTGTGGGCTAAATGCTCAGGATGGCTGATGGGGTCAAACATGACATGGAAACCCACGCAACTGTTGTCCAGACACAATGGGCTTACAATTCTTAAAACCCGTTTGAAGTCTGCATCCATAGGTATTCGCCCTCACATTGGTGCGTATTTGCAAAGGTTTGGAAGTCGCAGACTATTTAACTAGGTTATGCCTTGGAGACCTGTGCAGTCGCAGGTTCCTAAGGATAATGCTGATAATTTTTTCGAATTCCTATTTTTATACTGAAAAATATACAGCTTTATTGTTTTGCACGTGGAAAATAACAGAGCAAGTGCAAACACACGTACTGACTTTTTTCCACCGCAGGAAAAATATTATTTCCAATAGAGGAACCTTTTCTCCTACACCACACATTTTTGGGGGTGATCCCTTCGCATTCACACCCTGATATGGGAGACATTATGACAATTTTGTGGGTGGGAGGTGGGATTCGTAAATGTTTGAAATAACCCCAAACATGTAATTGTTCACAAACGTTGAGGGCTTTGCCGCCCTGGAACGCAGTATGGGAGGTTTTCACGCACAGAAACTTTACGAGTAGGAAATGGAAATAGTGAAGTCACTTTACATTCCCAAAAAGGCTTTGTACTGATGTCAGATACACAAGCGCAAACAGAGTTGTGAAAGAGCAGCAAAAAGAAAAGCGCCGGTCCAAACCGTTTCAGCAGTCTGATAACTCCTGACCCAGGCCAGAGTTTATTGGAGACCGAAGTGAGAAGTGTCATAAAACGGGAATGTTGGGAGACTTATGGCAGACGTCCAGAGAGTTGCCTGAGCCGACCTCGTACTCCTGAGAGTGGAAGAGTTGCGCAGCCCTGTGCCCACTGCCCGGACTGCCTTGGTTGCCTTTAGTGGTCATTCTGATCATATCCAGCCGCATAGGTAGACAGCGCCAGCTTTGACGTTTCAGCGAAGCCTTCACCGCCTACATGGTGTATGGTGCTTCATTGTGAATAAGCGCGTCCGCTATAGTTTAAGCGGACCGACTGTAATTAAAATAAATACATTACTAAAAGTTTGCAGCATGCTGCGATGTCGTGGAACATCATTATAAACCAGCTGAAAAAGCGTATGTCGTGCCTGTAGTAGGAGAAACTACTTAAAGAAAATAGTGCTTACAGACTATATAACAATTACCATGTAACAAAAGAAGTAAAAGGACCAGTCGCCATGGAAGGTTACAAATGAAGACAAGGAGGGACTAACAATCCTATTTACGAATCAGAAGCCAGCATTTACGAAGGACAACAACACAAGTCAATGACCAATATGGGCGGAGAGTGGCTGGGGCTTCCAGTGCATACCCTAATACTGCATGCCTCGCAGAGCGAGCAGCGGATGCACGCTGCTGCTAGGCTCAATCTAAAAATGCAATCTAAAGCACTGGAACCCCTGTGGAGAAAATTTGACGTGTGGAAAGGCACACTGGTCTGCGGGTTCTATGTTGAGGACTATCGGAAGGTGGTAATTTGCTCAAAAAAGAGCCTGGCTAGAGGATGCCAGCATCTAAACCGGCTCTTCAGATTGTCAAAGAAATCATTATCCCAAATTAAACGAAGACACTGGTTCTCCTAACACATACGCAATGTTTGCCAATCCCTTTCAAGTTTTGTGTCCTTGTCTGAAATGCCATATACAACAACAGTCCTCCTTATTTATCAGAATTGCTGACTGTCTCTGGAGGATCCAGAGGCCTAAGGTGCAAGAACAGTTGTTCTCCGTTCCCAGATTTAAATGTTTGTTAGCAAGGAAACCATCTTTTTCCATGGCAGCACTTCTGCATGGAACTCTCTGCCCACTAGTCTCGGATAATACGCACATCGCCTTGGTTTTGGGAGAGAGCTCAAATCCTATCTGTTCAAGCAAATTATGAGCTGATGCTAATCCTACCTCACACAATATCTGCCTACCCAATACAGTGTCTGGCGTGTTACAACTTTACTGTCTAGGTTACCTACTTGGTTGATGATCATTTAATTGTCCATGGAAGTCTTTGTCTTGCTAGAGCCTGTGTGATTCCTAGAGTCGAGACCTCGAGAACACGGCGCTGATGTGGGGACCTACACGTCCTTCTTACGTGCTCTAGGTTTGGCTCATGACGAAGATCGACGGTTAAATGCGACGTGGACATTGGAACATAGATTTTAATTTTCCAGTGGGATGGAATTATCACCACTGATAAAGTAACATTTTGGACTCTTGTAAGCCTTGAGAAAGTCGCGGGACAAAATTCCTTTGTGCGACGAAACACGTGTTGGCTGATGCAAGAACAAAGAGAATAAAGAAAAGAAACCAAGCTCGAAAATTTCTCTATCATTTATGCTTGACTAAAACAAATTGGATAATTGCATATTACTTAAAAGACGTGTGCTGAGGATTGTGTTTATGATTCCTAGAGTCATAATGTATTATTTGTCACCTTTCTATACTTTCATGTATCTTTTGGTCCCAGTTAACTTTTTTATGTAAGGCGCCTTGGTCCTAGTTACTCTATATAAATTGATAACCTGAATTTACATTTACCACCTTCATGCTACTGTTCGCCGAATCTTTAACAAAAACTATGAGCAAAATCAAGGCATCATATCTTCGACATTGCCATGCTAGCCAAGTACTTCAAAGAGAAAATGGGCTCCTTGTTCCTGTTACTGGCCTAAATTATAGACTTGTTTTACTTCCATTTCTTGGCCCAAAAGCTTCCCAATTGCCCTTTTCCACATAAAGAAACCCATTGCAGATTTTAATAATCTATCCAGCTTCCACCCAATTTCAAACCTTCAAATTGAACCAGAAGTAATGGGAAGGGAAGCAGCTTCTCAACTCCACTGCTGTTATGCGGAAAGGCACTTCTTACATGACCGCCAATCAAGCCGCCTGGGATCCGGTTTTGGTGCTCCCGTGATACTCAGCCTTCTGCCTTCCAGCCTCCAAGTTCCAGCAGCCCTAGCGCGCGGTCGCGCTACTTAACCCAGGGCGCTGACCCGCGGCGCGTGTAGCCGCCTGGGATCCGGTTTTGGTGCTCCCGTGATACTCCGCCTTCTGCCTTCCAGCCTCCACGTTCCAGCAGCCCTAGCGCGCGGTCGCGCTACTTAACCCAGGGCGCTGACCCGCGGCGCGTGTAGCCGCCTGGGATCCGGTTTTGGTGCTCCTGTGATACTCAGCCTTCTGCCTTCCAGCCTCCAAGTTCCAGCAGCCCTAGCGCGCGGTTGCGCTACTTAACCCAGGGCGCTGACCTGCGGCGCGTGTAGCCGCCTGGGATCCGGTTTTGGTGCTCCCGTGATACTCCGCCTTCTGCCTTCCAGCCTCCAAGTTCCAGCAGCCCTAGTGCGCGGTCGCGCTACTTAACCCAGGGCGCTGACCCGCGGCGCGTGTAGCCGCCTGGGATCCGGTTTTGGTGCTCCCGTGATACTCTGCCTTCTGCCTTCCAGCCTCCAAGTTCCAGCAGCCCTAGCGCGCAGTCGCGCTACTTAACCCAGGGCGCTGACCCGCAGCGCGGGACGCGCCCGGGCCAAGGGCAGGCCCGTCCACGCCCGTCGGAGCACGGAAGAGGCTGGGCTGGGCCCCCCCTCTGAGATCGGTGCCTGCATAAGGTAAAAGTGCAATTGTTTTTCAACTACAGTTGAGCACCCCTGGCATTATTGTATTGCTATACATTAGCACGGGGGGTCCTACATCAAGATGAGTAAACGAGAGGGACTGAGTGCCCAAACAGGAGGTAGTATTGTGGGGACACTTGACCAATTTTTAACAAGGGCTACGTCTGTTCTCGCTCATGAGATTGAAAGGACAGAGCGACGCTTATCTCTGGAGCCCTCTCTCCAGAAAAGGATTTCTCTGGGGGCCACATCTATATGCAATACTACTGAACAACTTGTGGCACTAGATAAAAAAAATGAGGCAGACGCCGAAACATTTACGGGATCTATACCCCTTGAACCTGCACTGTCTTGCCCCACACAAAGAGTATCCTCTAGAGCTACAACCGCAAGTATAAAAAAAACTTTGGGGGCCATCTCTGACCCTTCCGTAAAGAGGAAGAGGGGCGGGGGGGCCGCAGAGGTCGAAATCAGCAAAGGCGCCAAGAACAAATATTAACGGAAGGAGTGATTATAATAGGGCAAGACCTATGTGGTTCAGTCTGCACGGACGCACCGACCCCGGCTCCATGCCTCTCGCTGAACGAGACCTCGTGGCAGACACTTGAAACCTTGGTCTCTACTATGTTGAACCCTATTCTGCAGAGACTAAGTCAGATCGAAGAGAAATTAATGGGCCTTGATATGCAGGCTAAGAATAACTTTCATGCAGTAGAGGCACTAATAGTAAAGGCGAGCCCCACGACGATCTCCTCGATTGGCAGAGAGCCTCAAAATCATCTAGTCACATGCAGACCTGACCCGGCCACCAAGTCATCTAAGATGGGGACTGTACCTCAAAATAGCACTGCCCGTTCTATATGTACCAACATTGAGTCTAGTACTCCCACAATGTGCAGCGCCACAGCTGGCCCAGCGACAGCAGATCCTCAAAGTTATCGAAACCAATCCTCCGGTAATGATTCCAGCAATCGGGCAGATTAAACAAACCAGAATATGGACAATAGGGCATTAAATGACCAAGGATTGACTCTCCTGGGGAAGGGCAATAAAGAGGTCTACTGGGATGGCGGGAGACCAGTCCCAGGGTCCGCGCCAACATGGAACCAGACTTTACATCTCCCCCCCCCGCCGCTGCCCCTCTGGTCCTGGTATTGGGTAACGTGCCTCCACTACGGGAGGGTCAGGTTGAATCTACAACCCAACTAATGTCCAAGGCTCTGCATTGGCTAACTCAGAATCTGAATCTGAATAGGGGGGGTGGCTTAGGTAGGAACCTACCAAGACAAATGAACATGGCCAGAAGAGTTTCTTGGCTAGGCTCCGCAAGGAAAGAACTGTGGGGAGATTGTGGTTCTAAATTTTATAAATGAATCTGTGGTTAGATTTCTTTTAGAGAACCTAGGTAATGATTTGGGTTCTTCACATATTATTGTACTCCCACTTGGTTTTTTCTACAGACCTCACTATCCACAGCTTCTAGGCGGCCACTCTCACCACAGGGAGGGATAGCTAGGAGGTCCATTAAGGGGGCCTTTTGATATCACAGATTTAAGGTTGGAAAACAGATTTGCACCCCTGTCAGATATAGAAGCCTGTGACTGACTACAGCCAGTGGTGTTAATAGATGAAAATTAGCCCGCCTCGGATCTTGCTGAGGGGACTGAGTCATCCATCACTGTACAGGGGTCTAAAAAGTATGGCCTAAAATTAGCCTCATGGAATGTGGCTGGTATTATGCCTAAAATGAGTGACACCAACTGGTTGAACGTGTGGCAAGAAAATGATATCGTATGTTTCCAGGAAGCGTGGGCTGTGGAACCAGTGTTCATAAATAGATATCGCACTTTTCAAACCGAAGCAATGCCAACCACTTCAGGGAGGGCCAAGGGGGGCATTTTGACACTAATCCGCAATGATACTCTGGTAATAGTAAGAAAGTGCGACTATACAAACCCAAATTTCCATATTCTTTTGATGGAGGTACAACATGAAGGGATCTGGTTACTAATCAATTTTTTACAACAACAGATTGGCCCTAATATGCATTTAGTTGTGGGGGAGGTCAGTAAGGCAATAGAAAACATCACACCCCACATAAAGAATACAGATGTCAACGTTATTTGGTTGGGGGATTTCAATATACACCCCTGTAGGTATAATGCACTGCCTATATGCGGAATAGAGGATATGGGGGGAAACCTATTACACCACTTTAGACACGATGAGTATGGGAATTGCCTAAATAGGTTGATAGCCTCCCTCAATATGGAAGTAATCTGCGACTCAGACCCCGCTGCAGAACATTTAGTGGGAATCTTTCTCCGAAGTGGGGTGGAGTCAACGATTGACTACATACTTCTGACAACCCCCCTTGGCCAAAAGGTCTTGAGTTTGGGGAAACTCTTTTTCGGTTTTCAGCGATCATGCCATCTTATCTATAGAGCTGAAAGTTTCCTTAGGGAACATATATACCCATGGGCAAGTTGAAGCTCCAATCGTGGCAAGGAAAAACGGTGTCCAATTGAAATGGGCCCACATTGATAAACTAAAGGTGATTCCTGAGATCCTAATAAACACCCAAGATAATATACTACTATGTTTAGATCTGGAAACGGAACCTGGGGAAGTGGTGTCGGCTTTCTCCGAGATTTTAGAGAAGGTAAAATTGGCCCTTACTCGAACAAAAGCGAAGCAGAAAGCAAAAGGTAGGGGCTGGTTTGACTCACCATGCACCAAAGCAAGGAAAGCACTGATCCAGGGACTAAAAATTAGGCCTAGAATTCCAGAACAGATATCAATATTGCGGGCTTCATATAAAAGGGCGAGAGCAAAAAGAGAAAAAACCATTAAGGAGGATCTATGGTCCGATCTGGATAAGGCAGCCCAGACGGGAAATAGCCGTGATTTTTGGCAGCTAGTCAATGCCCCATATTTTAAAAGTTTTAGTGACCCTTCCACAGACATAAATGTCGATGAGGAAACATGGGTGTCGTACTTTGAGAATATTTTTGCTTTAAACCCCAGAATCATAACACCCCCTATGAATGCAGAGAAAAAGAGTCACGCACCGCTCTCATTTTCACTTAATGAGGTCAAAATAGGTCTAGAATCATGCAGTCTGGGAAAAGCCCCAGGACCGGACGGCATCCCAATCGTTTGTTTCTATGAAAACCCAGATCTATGGGCACCACTTCTAACTAACGTCCTGAATAGTATTGCTCTGGTAGGTCCCCCTTCTTCATGGTCAAAGGGCGTCATTGTTCCAATTCATAAAAAAGGGGACAGGACAAACCCTAAGAACTATAGACCGATTTTCTTGTTGGATACAACATCAAAGTTGATGGGTCGTCTCCTTCTCTCTAGGTTAGAGGGTTGGGCCAAGGTAAATAATATCTTAATCCAGGCCCAGTATGGATTCCAGCAGGGTAGGGGTACCGTGGATCAGTGCTTGAATTTAGCACTGACCATAGAAAAATACACCAGAATGAAGGACGGAAAAATATACATGGCTTTCATGGACCTGACGTCCTCTTTTGATTGTGTGGTCCATGATGAGCTATGGGAAATAATGGAGGAGATGGGAGTGGATCAACCCATATTAGACAGCTGTATCTAAATGCTGCGGCTACACCAAGGACGGAGAGTGCACGCGCCCCTTCAAAATTGCTAGGGGTGTGAGGCAGGGCTGCGTCCTTGCCCCATTCCTCTTCTCCTTATACACTAACGGAGTAGAGAAGGCACTCATTGAGGCAACCCAGGACGCACCGGTCTTTGATTCAAATCCGCTCCCAATATTGGCTTACGCGGATGACGCAGTGTTAATTGCCAGAACTGGGCTAGGGCTACAACGTCTGATAACCGCGTACGTATCCTTTATGGACTCACTACATTTGAAGGTTAATCAGACCAAGTCCTTTGTTATAATAGCGGGGGCGAAAAAAAGATAAAGTGCCGCACCTGCATGCGGATGCTGAAAAAATTGAGGTGGTGGACTCCTTCCCTTATCTGGGGGTCCTATTTGACAAAGACCTATCATGGACAAAGTTGGTGGAGGGAAGAAAGCTGGTAATGGAGAGAGGCATTACAGCAGTCAAACGTTTCGGTCAGAAACTAGGCGCAAAACCCCTTTTACCAATAAAAAACATTTACCAGGCGAAGGTTAAGGCAGCAGTGACATATAGGGGGGGTGTGGCAGCGCCAACACTCTTGCAAATCATTGAGAACAGATTTTTCAAATCTATCGTAGGCCTCCCCCTCTCTTCATCGAACTACATTCTACACCTGGAATTGGGCTTGCCTTATATTACAGACTCAATTCAGCTAGCCCCAATTCTCCTTTGGCACTCAGTTTGGCGGAGAGATACTGTCCCTCTCACTCAAAAAATAATTAAGAGTTTAAGCATGGACAAGTGGAAAAGGTCTAAATGGCTCAGCTATGTGGAGTCAGTGTTACAGGAGATTGGTCTCCCTGAATTGTTTGAGGACCCACTGGCATGCAGAAAGGTCTCTAAACAAAAGGTCACCAACATGTTTTTACTGAGGTATGAGTATAAGCGAAAAGAAAGCCAGAGAGAGAAGGAAGTAGTTCGTTTATACCGCCAAAACCCGCAATTATTTGAGGGGGTTTTCCTATTTAGTAAATGTCACATGGCCGCAACACAGATATATATTATTGAGGTTTCGCATGCAAATGATTCCGCTGATGCTAGGGTACCCCGATAAAACATATAGATACTCAGATCTAGGTGTGTGCCCATGCGATAACCTCTCACTACAATCAGAACTGCACCTAGTCTTATTCTGCAAGCTCTATGAAAAGGAAAGGAAAGACTACCTAATACCAATTTTAAAACAAAGGAACTTTAAACGTGTCGGGTGGCATTATATTTTTTTAAATCGCTACCGGACCCTTGGTTTGTTATCGGGAAGCAACTTTCCTATGGGCTTGCTTAAGAAAGAGGAAGGGAAGATCTGTGAGCAAAGCATGTGACAATTTAATGGTAGCATTTTAACATATGAAATGATTGTATTGTGTGGGGTTGCAAATTGGGATTTTGATGAATTATTATTGTGTTTTTTTTTTTTTTTTATGGAAAAATTTTAAGACCGTATTTATTGAGCTTTTATGATCACTTTTAACCTGATCGAATAAAGATTTGAAAGCTTTTCCCCAGTTAGCTATCAGAAACCTGTATATGGGAAGAGCCATTAAAAGCCTTAGATGAAAAATATCAGGAGGGCCTACCACTTCTGGACCTCTCATTGACATATGACTCTGTGTACCTCAGCATCCTTTCAGTGTGTCCAAGAACATACAGGCATAAATGGAATGGAACACATTGACCTAAATAGATTACCTCATTCATATAGGTAGGTATTCATCAAGTAAGACTATACTATACCTGTTCTCCTCTGAGACCAGAGAACTTTTTGTTGAGGTGAACTCAGGATTGACCTTATCCAGCATGGTACTGGTGACCGTTAAAATGCTTTGCTTGACCATAATGGCTTCTATTGTACAGCTCAAAATAAAAACCAACGTCCATCCTAAGATGACTGACAACTGGCTCTCCCCATCAACGTTGAGGTGCAAAGGTCTGAGGCTTGAAGCTATCTAGGTACAGTGCTAACACCAACATAAAGGCCACTTCAGGTTCAAGAGGGAACTGAAGACTGGGTCGCTGCACTGGCCCTTCCCAGAGTAAGTGACCTTGCCTACCTGCTGTTGGAGACGCCTAATCAGTCCAGCAGTTGCGAATGCTTTTCTGTTATGCTATTAAGAAGCAACTTATAAATGAGATCTGGAGGCTGAGGATCACCTCTTAACATACGCCTGACCAAACTGGAATGTGACTATTTTTGCTGTAAAATATCTTTTACTTTTAGTGGACTGCATCTGTCCCTACTCACTCCACTACCTCAGTCTTGCGTTCCTCTTAGCTTTCTGAGGTGGCCTAAGAGCATTACAAACTGCGCAGGAAATCCCAAATAAATGATCAAAGTAATAAAATGACCCTGACTTGTTCAACATGCACGCATGTACAGGAAGACTAGGATGTAATCTGAACGCGAAATGACAGGGTTTCATTTTCATATCGTCCATTGTTTCCAAGTAAAGAGTATGCGTGTAGTTGGTTACTTGATTTGCTTGATTGCAATCAGCAAATGAAAATGTGTTTTCCCAAGACTCCTCACCTTCTGCACATACATATTATTGATATTTTGGTTGTTGTACGGTAGAAGTTTAAATCAAGCATGCAATATTCTCATTAGCTTTAACATTTGTGTATTAGGACCCCCTTCAAACCAACCGTAGGCCCATTCTCCTAGTTTTTCCTAAGTGATATTTCTAATTTGACTTTATATTGAGTATGTATTTTAAAATTTGTAATACATGTAGGAAAAATAAACGTTTTTCTGGCAATCCTTTCTTGCATTTTTATCATACTACACATTGCACTTAATATGACCGACTTTGCATTTCCCTGATTGGATCCTGTAAAAAATGATAACTAATCCCTCATTTTAGACTAGCATTGATTAATGTAAATGACTTGTATAATAATATGCTTTAGTGTGTTTTTTTTTTTGTGTCTGTCCTGGGTGAACCTCTGGACAAAAAGAACTCTCTCTAGGGTACGGGACAGCATGTAGAGCTATAGCCGCCGTAGTGTTATGCGAGGGTAGTGCTGTCATGGTAATATTATTGTGTTATTGTCATTGTGAAACTAGTGTAGTATGGCAGTGGTGCCTGCTGCTGACAGGAGAAAGTAGGGTCAGAATAACCTGCACCCTTTTACGTTCTAGTAGATGTGCCGATGCACCCAGTGTAAGCACATTCATAGCAATAATATTTAGCATCCCCTTGGCATCTGCCTTCCACAGCTGATGACTTACTCTGGTCCCATGCATTACAGTAGTTTTTGCTTGAAAGGTGCAAATGCACTATGAAGGCCGACCGTAAAAATTAAGGTAAATCAAGTCAAAACAACTTTTATTTAACCTTCAGGTCATAATGTTTATAAACTGGGGATTCCTCCTTTATTTTTGCAGTTTTATATAGTGCAAACAAGACCAAAAAGGGTGTTGGTTCGCTTTACAAATGAACAGTTTCCGCTACCCGATAGGTAGTTTACCAAAGAACAGTACACATGACGGTATAACAAAAGAACAAGGTTACGTTGCAGAATCATTTCACCAGGTAACAAGTACAAATGTCTGCACTGATGTTGTAGATGTACTTCATTTTTTTTCTTTTTAAAATCTCCCATTCTCCTCCTCTGTCTTCCTTATGGGCAGTCGATAGACGGTCCTTCACCCAACATGGCTGCCAGATCTTGACTACTGTCAACTTTTGCTGTCACCAGTGCTTATTGGGAGCATTCAATTATAAAAAGTAGAAAAAATGGTCACACAGTGAAATCTGCACAGCATTTAGTAATTGCCCGTTATGTTTTCCACACAGATCAAACATATGATGGCCTTCATCGAGCAGGAGGCTAATGAGAAGGCAGAAGAAATTGATGCCAAGGTAATATCTACAACCTTTTCAGTTGTGCCCTTGATGAAAGATCACAAATGTGTTGTAAAAGTTTAATATATAATTTCATTTGAGCACTCTGCAGCAATACACAAAGCGGTCAGATCTTGGAGAGTGAATTATATCATTAGTCAAGCTGGGGAATTGTATGAAAGTAAATATTTAGCTTTTTTGAGTAAATGGTGCACAAAGTAAAGAATGTAGAGGTAGTCTAAACCTATTATTTTGACTTGCAACAGAGATTTCCATAAATAGCTGTTAAGCTATTTTACTGTGTTCCTTTTTATAAAAAATACATATTTCTTCCATTTATTTGTGACGAGTTAAATCCTGTTTTATTTGATAAATTACACAGCTTTTCAAAATATAAGAAATGTTCAACGACTGGTTCTGTTTCTTTTTGTGATTGCACAAGATGAAGCAGAATCCAACAAGTCAAGTTTTTCCTTTTTCCACACATTGTCGAAATTTTGTACAACTACATTATTTCTGCTGTTTCTGATTTGTTGACAATAGCTGATATAGCACTTAGAGAAAAGTATTATGTTTCACTGCAGAGTCTCAAACAAAACTTGCAATAAAATAATCAGGATGCAAAGTATGTGTTCCCCGATATCAAGCAAGAGCGGGGTTCCTGTTCTTCCTTGATAAAGGCTTTAGAAAGTCTTTTTTGTTTATTTTTTAATTTAAATCCACTTACCTCAGACACAATGAATGTTTATGTTGTAAAGTAAATAGTGGTCGAATGGAACTCCATTTTTTTTTTTAATAGAAACGTTGTTTACATTTGTACAGCTTTAACACAATTATAAAAAATTCAACCATGTCATATGTTAATGTAAGCTAACAGCATTTTTCAAATGCATTGTTAGCGTTATCAACAGATTTTTGAGCATACTAGATGAAGGTCCCTCTTGATATGCGTTTGCAGGAAAGGTTATCTGGATACTAGTTTTGTTGATTGGGGTGAATTGTACCAAGATGGGGTTACATTGGATAGGCAGTCTTGTTTGCAGAACTTCCTTCTAACCACTGCAGATGAGTTTTGTCTCAACCAACTCCTACACTGGGCGAACACACCATTAGTGAAAGATAACAGTATTCGAGCCAAAATGTTTCCGGAACAACTCTTCGCCCAGGGGTCTCCAGAGAAGGGCATCATTAGCCACTATGCAGCTTTATGTAGCCTTGCCCAGCTGCTGCAACATCCTTACCTGTCGCGTGGGAGCAGGATTTAGGGATTACCATTTCTGATGACACATGGCAGCAGCTCGGGTCGCGTATGGCCAGGACCTCTGTCTTCAACATAAGGCCAATGCCTACAAAATCCTCACGAGATGGTATTTCACACCGGTCTGACTTCATGCCATGACTGGAACTTCTGATCTTTGCTGGAGGGGCTGTGAAGTCAGGGGCACTTATCTACACATATGGTGGCACTGTATACATGTAAAATGTTTCTGGTCGGAGGTGCTGTGAACCAGGGGCACCTATCTTCACATATGGTGGCACTGTAAACATGTAAAATGCTTCTGGTCGGAGGTGCTCATCTTGATACTCCGGATTTGTTCTGATGCCCTGACAGTGTACCCTTTGATGCACTAGTTGGAGGATACTGGAGAGGATTTAGTTAATACATAGTTATGAGTCTCTATGATGTGTACCTGAACATAGGACTATGTCTTATAACTGTACCATGAGACATTGTATGTTGCTCAGGTTGCTACTGTGATGATACTATCTTTTTCTTTGTCCTTCCTTTGCTTTTATCTTGTGCTGAGACCACCCTGGAACCTCCCTCTTACTCTTTCTTTCTAAAAACCCAATAAATATATATATTTTTTTTAAAATGGTAATGGCAGATGTTTCTGTGCAGCCGGAAGTGAATATTGCCCATCATCTGTCAGTTCAAAGATGCCACCTAGGATGGCAACCAGAACTCTCAGACCTATGATTGCATCCATACCTGGCCGTAGAAAGGGTGAAAACATAATTGTTCTTTATTCAAAACCTGGAACATTTGGACTACAACTTCTCCAGCACTCAAAATTGCAGGCCAGTTAGACTTGGGTCGAGTGTCATTAAAGCTATAGTGGCCTTCTAGGAGTTTTTGAATCTCATTTCCACACAGAGCATCTTAATCATGTGAGAAACCACCCCTTCCTGTGGGGTGATGTTCATTAATGTGTTGATAATGGAGACCGGTGGTCCTGGAAACATTTTAGCTGTAGAATATCTCCCGTAGAACAAATAATACACTCCTATATAAATGTTGGGCATATGAGCTTGTTGCAAGTTTAAGAAGTTGGCATCCACCTTCTCAGATAGTTAAACTTGTTCATTCCCGGTTAAACCCTGGCCGCCCGTTGGATGTCAATGTCTTTCATAGGAAAATAATTTAAAATCTTTGATAATTCAAATGATGGAATAAGATTAGGGTCCAAGCAGTATGGTTCTAGGAATATTTGCATGCTCTGCAAAAGGTCCTTAAGCAGAGTCAGAGGTGATTAAACCTTTTAGATAAGGGAATCTTTGTCAGTTGAAAACAAAATTACTTATCTATTGCTCACTATTTAACATTGGAAGAGGTTACAAGAGGATATGACTTTCCTCCTTTTGTTTTCCAGCTGTCAGTAAGCCTTTTTTGGCAAGCCAGAGAGTAGCATTAAATCAAGAGTTCTCTGGCCATAGCCCTGCTAGTGCTGATGGTAGAAATGTCACATGCAGTTGGATTGTCTTATCGAATAACGGGCAGAGTGCAGCCTAACTGGAGTCTGATTGGGCAATGGAAGTGTGTCAGAGTGTGTCTTGAAAACTACCACAATTTTGGCAAGGGGAAGCCATTTGCAATGGAGTCTACACTTGCTGGCCAACAGTGAATTACTACTTCTGATCCTCTCTGACGACTGCGTTGTAAATTTGGACATCATCGCTTAGGGATCTCCGTTGGGAGGGTAAGTTGATGCGTGCGATGCCCCCGTGGTGTGGAGCTCTGCTTCCCCAGGTGACGCTGCTGTAGGGTTTCGGTGGTTCGGACTCCCTGGGAGTCATTTCTCTGGGTCAAATTCTTGACTGCGCTTGCATGAAACCGTTTATCCAGTTGCAGTTGCAGGAGGAGTTTGTGTTGGAACATTCCCAATTTTACAGGTACTTACACCAGTGAGGCTATATCTACAAATATGCGCAGACTTGCCAAAGTATAGTCTCATTGAGGCGAAACTGACTGACTCACCTCCCTGACAGAAGCCGGGTATCTCTTATATACAAGTCCTTAGTGATTAATACCCTGGACTCCTTTCCTGCATTGCGGGAACAAATTATTTGATATGTCCTCACCTAGCCTAAGGCAGCCTGGACTAGGTTTCCAGTGTGTAAGGCCTGTGTTGCCTAAATGGCTACTCTAATGAAGCCCATACGTTATTAGACTGTTAGGAGATGGGCTCAACGGGGGCATGGGCACATTATGGAAGGCTCAGAATGCTGTTCATTTTACTCTTGGATTTCAGGGCCTTGCACTGCCTGGCAGAATAAGTGTGTATAAGAGCAGTCTGTGAGAGTACTGGAGACAATAGAGTCTAGACAGTATGCCAGCAGTACCTGTAGCAGGGTACACTGGAGCATTTCAAGGGAAAAATGTCTGTGCATGTGTCTTGTTGCTGCTTGAAAGGTCAGTCAGTTTCAAAAGTTCAGATGTTACATACGCACTTACAGCACCCTCACGTACCATTCCCTTCCACATCAGCTCTTCAGTATTCCTAACAACTATAGTTTGTGTATTCGTGGAAGAAATCTGCTTTTTCTGTGAGGTCAACCTGATTTTTCTCCCTTTTCTCAGGCCTTTTTTTTGCTGGCTATGGAACTTTGTGCACTTTAGCCCTGCTAACCAGCGGTTAAGTGCCTGTGCTCCCCCTTTGAGCATGGGGAAAGTGGTATACTCCTAATTGAATATTTAACTTGCAACAAGACTTTGGTTTATGGTACAAAATGTAGCCAGGGCTTGGAAGTTAAAATTCCACTAGTGGACTGCAGCTCCTATTGTGCCATCCACTATAGTGAAAGGCTTGAACACGACAGATGGCCCAATATCAATACTCTTAATTAATGTCTATTTTAATCGCAATGGGTCGGGTTTGAAGGACAAACTCCATCTGTTATTAAACGAGATTGAAACTCTGCTATTACAGTACGCAGGCATGGACTCCATCATTCTTGGTGACTTTAACACGCAGGACATAGGGCTGAATGCACCTGAAAGCCACTCCAATGGGGGGACCGGAAGATTCAATGCCCTAATGCGGGCATATAACCTGGTAACGACACACTCTTTAACTACAAAAGTTAACTCAGCAGCATTGATAGCACCCACTTACAACAATCGGACCACAATAGATTATATCCTACTAAGTGAAAGTCTACAAAAACATATGTTAAATTATGCAGTCCAACCCCGGAATGAAAGTGACCATGCCGCCCTAACTTTACAGTTATCCATTACTGCGAAAATTCGTTACACTCTTCGCTGCATCGGAGTCACAAAGGGGGAGGAGCGACACAGACTCCTTAGAAGAATCAAATGGGGGCCGCTCCCAAGTCATAAGTTTGCCTCATGGAAATCAACGTGGAAAGGCTGGCAGACCGGTCTCAACGATAAGGGCCATATAGGGGAATGGGGTTCACTTGCCTACGATTTAGCATCTCTGCTTCGGGGGAGCATTACACACAGAACTAATGCTAACCCCGTATATAAACTGGGACACCAACCAGCAATCAAGGAATGCTCCAAACAGCTGAATTCCAAACACAGGGCCTATCAGGCAACTAGATCCGAGTCTGCCAAAAAGGAACTAAAACTAGCGGGCAAGAGGCACTCATCACTGGTTTGGCAGGTAAAACACTAACTCACAGAGGCAAAATGGCTGAAGATATTCGAGTTGCTTGCACCTAGCAAATCCCAAGAATTTTGGCAATATTTAAACAAGGTAATCCATGGGACCTCTAACAGAGAGAATCCACTTGATGCAAGCACTTGGGTGGCCCATGTAAAAACCCTCTACACCGATGACTCAAAGGCAAAATTAATAGAAAGAACAACAACTCTTGGGGGGCAATCTAGCAAAGTGATAATAGAACTTATGGAACCTCTGGCCGTTTATACCCCCCCAGAAAAAAAGGCAATTCGAATCATCTTGAAAAAAATACGCCATAATGGAGCCCCTGGACCTAATGGCCTGCCTGGCTCCCTCTTCAGGGAGGACATCGACTTTTGGGCTGCGAATCTGGTACAGCTGTATGCAGAGTGTAGGCTTTTGGAGGATGTCCCAGACTCCTGGAGGGGGTCACTGCTACAACCAATATACAAAAAAGGGCCAAGTACGGACCCTAGGAACTACCGTATGATTGCCTTATTGGACATTGAGGGCAAGGCTTACGCAAGCACTCTTCTGACGGAACTAGCTGATTGGGTCAGCAAGGAAGATCTTCTCCCTTTCTATCAGACCGGATTCCGATCAGGAGGTTCCACCTTAGACAACATCATTGCCCTATCATACCTAGTACACCAAACGATGGCCCACGGCACTCAGCCGCTTTTTGCTTGTTTCATCGACTATACAGCAGCATTCGATGGGGTAGACCGCAACATCTTATGGAAGAAATTGGCACGTTGGAACATCTGCCCGAAACTGTTACAAGCCATTAGATCGCTGTATTCGCAAACTTGGGTAAGAGTTAAACTCTCATGTGAATCCGCCACAGAAAAAATCACCACGGATCCCGGGCTAAAGCAGGGCTGTGTCCTTGCCCCGCTGCTCTTTAATTTATATACTGCGGATTTGGGTAGCGCTCTACACGGAGCCACTTTAGCGATTCCTAGGATTGGGAAAATCAAGATCCAGCAGATGCAATATGCTGACGACCTGGTCCTTTTGGACCATACTAAAATTGGCCTTCAAAAAGCTTTAACAGCACTCTCAGAGTACAACGCTAAAAACAAGCTGGTTGCCAACCCAACAAAATCCAAGATAGTGATTTTTGGACGCCATCCGAAAAAAAAATTGATGAAATGGAGTTTGGGCCCATTAGCATTGAATAGTACACAATCGTACAACTATCTTGGGGTCTGGATCAGTGAAACTGGCCGTTCACAGGTCCACCGTCATAAGCTCCAGCAGAAAGGAAAAATGGTTACTTACGCCATCTGCAAACTCCATGCCTTATTAGAAAGTCCAACAACAATGGCCATCCAACGAGTCCTGAGGGCAAAACTATTACCTTCCCTCAATTATGCGATACAGGCGTTTCCAGGCAAATTCGCGCAGGATCTTGAAAAGATCCATTGTGCAGCTTACAAAAAGTTATTTTGTCTACCAGCATGCACTAGGAACACTCTAATTCGCCTGGAATTCAATCTCAACCGACAATCTTTGGAAGAACTGGCGACTCTGGCGAAATACTTTTATTTAACAACTGTGGCACCAGAGAATTCAATGAAGACCGTTATAAACAACATTTTTCAACAACCTGGCAATCCATGGTCAACTGGACTTGCTTCAGCCAAAGAACTTTTGAAATTAGCCACAGAGAATTGGGACCCCAACACAATTAAGTACACCACCATTGAAACATCAATAAAAAAGCAAGTAAGATCATGCTCTCGTATATTGGACATCGAAGCTTTGACAGCTAGAGGCTTTCATGAGACCCAAAGTTCCCCTCACACATCGCATGGCCTCAAACTACATCTTACACAGCCGGTGGGGAGGCAAGCCCTTCATAGGATTCTTGCAGCCAGACTACATCCTCTTCCCCTAAAAGATCTGTATCCTTCAGTGAAAGTAAGACTGGCCATTGCGGAGTGCCGCCTCTGCTATTATAAGCGAGAATCGCTGGCTCACATCCTGCTATGCTGTCCTGCCTTGTTGCCAGTACGCCGAATCCATCTAAGGCCCATTCTCCTTCAACTGGGCATGCGGACGGCAAATGAGGCTGTTCAACAGTTATACCTGCTGGACACAGTGAAGCACATGGCCAACTTTGCCAAGTTCATTTACTATGCCCGCTTAGCTCTTATGGACAGGTCATCTTTGGCTGCGCGTGGGAATTATCTGGACGAGGGGCCTACCTAGTTTGGCTCCCATTGAAAGTTTGCTCTGGTGCACCTAAAGGACCGTTATTAATTCCAATGTATAAAACAAAAACACTAAAGGAGGTTTTAGGAATAAGATGTGTACATATATTATTTTAATTATTTCTTTTATATTGATCGTCCTTTTTGTATTGGTTTTTATTAATCACACAAATAAAGAATCATAACTATAGTGGCAGTGCACACATGGCTTAAGGCCTAACATTGTAGCCTGACTGTAACAGTACAAAACTGCGCCCTGTCAAAATAAACCATCTTGGCAGGTAAAAACCTTCCTTTTAAATATTAAAAAATCTACCCAATGTAGAATTGTAGCTTACAAGGCAGGGTGCATGGTATTTATCAATAGGACACGTAGACATTTAATGTTAACATGTCCATACAGTGATTAGAGCCCAAAAGCTATTTTCACTGTAGAAAGGCTGGCTGGTTGATGGAGAAATACTGGGAAGTAATATTAAATACTATACTTGTATCTCAGGAATAGGACCAGGTAGAAAAAAAATGAAACTACTATTTTTAAAAGTTATTAAAAATACAGTTCAGTGGTGTTCTTTTATTCATTTATTTATTTTTTAATATAAGAAATATTAAGGAAAAATTACATTTAGAAAGTTACCCTTTACCTGCCTGAACAATCAGAGGGCTATTTAGCATACGCATTTACTAGCTTTCAACCTGTGCTCAGCCTTGAATAGCTGCGTAATGCCTCACAGGAGCAAACCGGCTCACCTGAATGGGCAGAGAAGACTCATCTAAACTCCACAGAATATGCAGGGCACTGGCTGTGAGCATCCTTTTTGACACTACAGTGCCAAATCCTGCTTGACAGGTCTGTTGAGCCACTTGTAAAACTTGAAAGGGATAAAACGGGATGCCAAGACAATTCTTATGGATCCCTTTTCTAGATGCTGAAGGTCCCTGCTTTTGTCCTTGTAGAAGTCTGTCTCTGGGTTTGTTGTGGGTACAGTGCTTTAACTCAAACTGGAGTTTAGTGTTCGATATGGGAGGGCACTAAAATTACCATAATAAACTCCCCACACACACCCCTAGCCCTCAGAGCCAAAGTTTAATGAGGCCAAAAACGTTTACCATCTTGGATTTTCCCAGACACATTGCATTGTCGGCCTGTTTGCAGTAAAACAAACGGGAACTACAGCAAAAGTAGTTAGGCCAGGGCCTCAGAACTTTTACCCTATTGATTGGGAGTGTCGAGGACTCACTCCTGCCCAGTTGCTTATGCCAGGCATAAATGTGGCATTTCCAGACACCCACTTCAGAACACTTTCTGGTCCTGTAGAAGATCAGAAGAATATTGTACCTGCTGCCTCTAGCCTGAGAAGAACTTCAAGGACTGAACCTACCCGGGACAAAGAAGTGGACTTCAAGGACCAGTTAGCTGACCTTTGGTGTGGCTACAGGGAGACAACAAGCTGCAAGAGGCCTTTTCCTGGAAGTACCCAGCTGTTCAGAAGCACCTGGATTTGCTAATGGCCTCTGTCTGGTACCTTGTGAGTCGCTAAGGGCCTCCCCTGAGCTCCTGGGGGCCTACTTTGTACTACTGTGGTTGGTTGGGAATTAAAAAAAACTAAGCTAGATTGTAAGATCTTTGATGAGGATGAACCTAGTTGATGTACACGCTCCATCACAGTCAGCCTCAAATTGCACCTAGGTCCCAGTCTACCTTGGCCATTGACGATCATTAGCACTTTGTGGCGCTATATTTACTTAAACTTTAAGCATTCATATCTCTGGTCCTCATATTGGACTTTTGTTATTTTGGTGTAATTGTGTTTATTAAATTGTACTTTTTTCCAGTTTGGCTTGAGATATTTATTGTTTGGGATTTTGACTTTATTACTGTTTTTGTACTGCATAACTACTTTACACATTATCCTAAATTAAGCATGTCTGCTCTGTGCCATAGCTACCAGGAAGACAGACAGGAGTTCTTAGAAAGAGACCAAATACATTTATGAGATGCATGAAAAAAAAGTTAGACATTTCCATGGTGATACTTGGTCACCAAGCAGTCTTTGGACCTAGTGATAATGCAAGTAACTATATTATCACACCTTTACTTTCGCCTCCCTTCACGCCAGGACTGCCCAAACTTATGTGTTTCCTGTTGTTAAGCAATGCTTTCGCTTTATCAGACCAACAAGAAGCCTCCAAGGAAGGCATCTTCTTCACTACCTCTTTAATCATAACCCCCAGCTGAGCAGCATGTTTCTAACTTGTTCTACATCCAAAGAACACTCCATGCACTGTAGCAGTCACTTGCAATTTTTTTAGAACTCCTCTTTGAGCTCTAAAAAGAGCAGCTATCCTCCACCCATTGTAAGAAGCATTTTAAAATAAGAAGCATTGTAAACACCTTGTTTAAGCTGTCATTTGCTGCTTAAATATAGCATTGCTGTATTACCTTGGTTTTACTGTAATTTTCACAAACAGGCATTTTGAGATACTTTCTAGCTCTGGGTTTAGCTCTAACTTGCTGTTCAAAATTCATGACAACTTTCCAGTGTGCGGTATTAGCTCTCTGTTTTCACTTGCTCTCTCTACAGGCAGAAGAAGAGTTTAACATTGAGAAAGGTCGTCTTGTGCAGACCCAGCGATTGAAGATCATGGAGTACTATGAAAAGAAGGAGAAGCAGATAGAACAGCAGAAGAAAATGTAAGTTAAGTTTACAAGGGGAAAAACAGGGTCTTGTGGAGTGACGTGGAGTATTGTTGATTTTTCTTTTTTTTATGTACAATTAGTTTTCGCTCTCTGAAGACCTGTTAACTACAATAAAATGCAAAGTGGTTATTGGGCCTGCACCTCACCTTGCTCATTAGTGGATGGCTTTCTTGTCTATCTCAGTTCGATGCTTCTGATTCAGTGGCTTTTCTCCTTATTTTTTGGTAAAAGCAAACCAGACACCACAGCTGTCTTGTTGCAAAGAAATACTGGGGGATAGGCTGAGAGCTTATCTAGAAATGCATTCCACCCATTGCTTACCATTGTGTTTTGTAACTCACATTTGCCTGCATTCTATTCACTGGCTTTGGTTGTTTTAGGCCGCCCAGCATGTCTTGGTCTCTCCATTGCCACTTTGCCACAACTCTGACTGGGCCCTTGTGTTCTTCCATGAGTACTTACTTTCCAGAATCTTTTTTTGTTCTTTTTCATGAGGCACACCTTGAGAGTGCTTGTGTTTTCAGCTGTCTTACTTGTATGCTAGTTCACGGAGCATTCGCTGCAGTTCAGTGGGTTGTAATAAATGTATTGTGTTTCTTTGAAAAGGTTTCATACATCATATGTGCACTGCTATACTTTTGGTGACAAGGATGGGTTACTATTCAGCCCACCACTTATGGCAACCCATTTGAAATTTCTGCCCACATTATGTTTAAGCAGTTCTCTTTACTCAGATAATTATCTTTCTGCATTACTGATTCAACTTATTTCTGGTGCTAAGCGTTCATCAATCAGGTATGCCTGTGGCCATGCAGGAGTTCAGAAGGCGAATGAGCAATAAAGAGCCCTTTATTTATATTTTTTAATCTTGGTACATTTGCTCTGCTTCCAAAGACTGAGGTTAAATGTCAGGCAATGTCTTCTGGCAAATTGCTGTTTGTTCTTTTAAAAGGTAGGTTGGTGTTTACTCGTGTTTCTGTGACTGCAAAATGAGAGGGTTTTGTAAAAATGAACTTTGCGACAATCTTGCTAAGACAGGCTGTGTGAAAGAAAAGGATGCAGGATGTCATTTTTTTCTCTAGTACACAATTTAAGCACCTGTAAAGGAACTGAACAAATATTTCAGAATGTATTAGCAGTTAGGAATTTAAAAAGTATTGAAAATTTCCTTCAATTTAAAGAAAAAAAGTTCCTTACTCTGAACAATATTTACATTTTATAATAAATTATAAAAGGCTACTTGACTTCGATATTAGAGAGCTGGAAAAGTTCCTTGATGCAGAAGGAGCTACTTTATTAACTGGGGGCTTAAAATCAACTTACTATGAGAGAGCGAGGTAACGACCATAGATATGTTGGAGGAACAATTTGCTATTCCACAAATTGTTTTTAAATAGCCAAAATGACTGCAAATGGTAGAAAAATGATATTATTACTTAGACATTTAGGATTCAAACAACTCAGTAGCAGATATCAGAATGATCAACCAGCCCATTTTACCTTTCAAGTGGCAGATAATAAAACTATTATAGATTATTCCCTTTTGCATGTCACAGATTTTGATGAATGCATTGAATTTAAAATCATTCCTCGTCCAGAAAGAGATCATTATCCTCAACACATTTCCAACTTCTTTATTACACTCTGACAAAACTATTCAACCAGGCACATGGAGGGTAAACAGGAGAATTATCTAGAATAGCAATTTCAAAGCCAGTATAAAAACACAGTAGGAAAAACCTGTTATTGCAGACACATTAAGGTAGACAGATGACCCTTCAACCTTTACTGGACATTGGATATCAATTTAAAAAAATCTACCAAGTAAACTTTTTTATCTTTTTTTTTCTGTATCCAGCATCCAAGCAAAAAAGACTCGAAGAATCTCTGTGGACCAACACATATTGTTGAAGAAAGATAGTATAGGAGAGAGAGAGATGCACAAAAACTATCAATCAGTATTGAAGAAAATAGGGCCATCAACCAGGAATAAAAAAATAATATATATAGCATTAGATTACAGGGACCTGCTGATACCTGGTTCAAATTAAATTCTATAATCACTAAAAGCACTCAAATTCTGATCTATTGTAGCTTTTGGCTCGCAGGGTTTCACACCTGGCATAGAACATCACATCTTAGCTGGAAAAAATGTTACCTCCACTTTATATAGAGGGGACACATCTAGCCATGAAACTTCATTAACTCCTATCCTGTCATGGTGTTGTGGCCAGGCCGTGTGCCAGATTTGTGTTTTGATCATGGCGGATGCAAGATTAACAGATGGGCGTTTGATTGTAATCCAAAAGGGCATCAGAAAGTTTAAATTGGAAGAAGGATGAAATACATGAATGAGAATTAGGGGAATTCTTTTGGGGAAGATAGCATGTGTGACTAACCTGGAATTGGTTGCATTACAACTAGAGACATTCTTGCCACCTGTATTACTAGGGTAGGAAATCTGTTGTGATTGTGCCCTTGCTTTGTCCCCAGTGCCTATCTTGTGCAGAACAGTGGAATTGTAGGAGCTATAACGGAACCATAATGCTTATATTCCTTTGTGGTCTTTCCAGTTACAGTTGACTGTTAATCAGTGTACGTTTTTGAATGCCTCACTGTGTGGAAAATGTTTTACTATTTTTGCTTTGTGTTCTATTAGAAGAAGCATTATAGAGAACTTGGGGAAAGAGGATGTATGTTTGTTTTCTATTCTGATTATCTTCTTTCCATGTGATTTACAGTCAAATGTCAAACTTGATGAATCAGGCAAGATTGAAAGTCCTGAAGGCCAGGGATGACCTTATCTCAGTGAGTATAAGCTGCATGCCATCTCTATATGGCATCACATTTTAATTCCAGGGTTTGAAGTTGCATATCCTGTCATTCTTAGTAGAACCTGCTATGAAGATAAAAAAATAAATTATAATGTCTATCGATTTATTCTAATACCGTTGATGTATTCTACCAGAAGAAAATGCTGTTAAATAAATACCTACAATTACTGTACCTTTTTGAACCTGTGCTCTTGCATTGCTAGGTGAAATAGTTTACAACAATTAGTTCTAAACTTGATCTGTCCTAAAAATAGGAAATAGTGAACAGACGAAAACATATATAAATCCCAGTGGGTATATATACTTTACCAGACGTGCTAGTTCGGAATAGACCTGTACTGCTTCAGATATAAGATTAGCTTCTTCTGGAATGAGCTTTGCTGGGGTATTGCTACCACAAAATGCACTTAAACAATTTAAAACTGGCATAAGTGCCCTGACCATGTTTATATCGACCACACAATTGATTTAAATTTCTTACCTGAATTGCACGTTCTGGGAGAAGCTGAAAGTTTGCAGAGCACGCTTTGTCATTACCTGTGTATCTTGTCATATTTTCAAGCACAGTAAAGGGCTTTTAGTCTTCTTATTTCACAGTAGGTTTCATTTTGTACAGCAGGCAGCGGTAAGGGGATTTAAACTTAACACTGAGATTCTAGCAGCATGTTAACCTTGTTGAAAGGGTTTGTCTTTTATGCCGTGATTTCAACTTCTTTTCCAGTTTGCATTAATAAGTTCCAACTATAAATCTAATTTTATTGCCATGCTTCAGAGAAAATGTACTCCTTCTTAGTCATTTTTATGCCTCTGTTCTTCACAGAAAATACAATTTATTTATGGTGCCTATTGAAAGAAAAGGGATATGATGGCATTCTGTGAATTGAGTTTGGCGTTAATGTGAGCCTTTTTCTCTGGGTCATGGGGTAGTCACTAGTCCGAGGGCAGTATTTATGATGGATATTGTCATTTACCACTGATGTCACAGGGCCTCCAGTGCTATTTTACTCAAGGTGGACAATCTGATTTCTCCTTTTTGCACTTGACTCTGTGGTAAGACTGAGCACTTGGAACTCATTTACCATTACATCCTAAATTACACCCAATAAGTTAAATGTCCAATCGAAGTTGTAGCTTAGAAAAAGTATAGGTATTTTGTGTACAAATAGGAAAGATGAAATGAAGAAGCGCACAAAAAAACAAAAGGCCCTAGTCCCTTCTGAGGCAAAGATATCACCATAAACCTAATTCTAGCACTTATGTAATCCGGTGTTATACAAATAACACGGGACCCAATGGCTAAACTCACATTACGAGTAAAATTTGGATGCCCTGAGCTGCCTTCAGGAAATCTCTGGTCTTAAGTCTCCTTATTATGGGATATGTTTGTAAAGGTCAGTCAGTAGGGTATTACATATCTAGTTGTCTCAGATATTTTTTTTTCTACCCCATTTTCTCTGCAGCTGTGGGTGAAAGGCTATACTTAAGTTGGTTTGGAAGGTAATAGGACATTTTTAAAATCCGTACTACAAAATGAAGTTGCCCCAAAGCCCTACTCCCCCACCCAGGTTTGTGGTGATGTTTTTTAGGGTGCTATAAGCCTGGTGGCCTTAATCCCAGATGATGAGCTTATGGGTTTTCAATGTCCGAGGCAAGGAGCACATTTCAGGAGTGGGTGGTTTAAGAATCAACTCCGTCCCAAAGTTACGTGCAGTGAAAGTACTGATGCTAGTATTGGATTAGCACCCAAAGTACGTCTTCTTGGTGTACCGAAACATTAAGAGCCAGTATCTCAAAACTGACTGAGTGCAAGATTTTCAGCTGGCAGGACGCATCCTCTTATTTGCCCTTTGGAATTGGGAAAGTGAACTTTAGGACTGGGGTCCAACCCAGATTCCGAAACGTGCCCTCCAGGAATATCATTTATTTCTTGGTTTTATTATTTTAAACTTTTGTATAGCCCATGGACATAGAGAGAGATTTTGCGCTTTTAATCAGGGTGACTTTCTTTGAGCCAAGGCCCTGTTGGCCTGAGTCGTCATTATCCAACCCGATGCCTTGTGCCAATATGGGACAAATAAAAGCAAAAAGGTGATATGGGGGCAGTGTGAGCTTAGCCTGAACCCAGGCCCATGTGAATGGAGAGGAGTAGGCAAAAGGGCTGCTCCCAGCAAGCTTATAATAAAAACAAAATAATAATTGTGGGATTTGAGACTTTTAAGCCTGGTCCTGGGTCTACCACAGTTTCCTGGGGTCTCAGAATTTGCAAAATGATCACAGGATTTGCAAATCCTGAAGGGAAAACCTAGAAAGTGTTTGGTGCCCTGCAGCTGGGAATGGTTAAACCCATATAACTTCTACCCTCGCACACAGCCTTCGGTGGTGTACAGCGTGAATTGGCTGCATACAGTGGTTAAAACCCCCAGTGCACATGACCAAAGCCAATGTGTGGTTGGGGTTGGTGGTAGGAAATGTTTAATAATATACCAGATCCAACAAACAAAATTACTGAAAAAAACAAAGTGAAGTTATGGTTAACTTAGGTTATAACACCTCATGCAGTGTTTAAAAATATGATCTCAGAAATTCACCTAAAGATCCACAGTTAAAGTTCTGTTATGATTACAAATTGAAACCGAAAAGTAATGGTTCAAAAGTAATGCTTAGAATCACAATCCATAACTCGCACAACAGTCCTGTATACCTTATTCACACAATAAATGCAGTGGAAAGGACCTCACAAAATTCGTCCTATTAAATAACACATACTCAAACCAGTAAATAGTATGTTCATGGTTTCTTCGTTCAATGCAGGTAAGGGTGATGTGATTTGTAATGTCACCTGTCACATCAAGGGTGAAATCATGATCTTTGCACCTGATGTGGGAATTTTGGGTTCCATGGCTGTTGTGTGAGTTATGGATTGTGGTGCTAAACATAACCTACAAATTGAAGTGGTTTTTCAGTTTGTAACCATAACTATACTGTAACTTTTTTTTCCAAATTAATTTCTGAAGTTGTTTTATAAACATATGTCTAGCTGTTTAATTGTTAAGTTAAAAAATCTGAAGGGTGTGCCTTCTGTCATAACATGAGTCTGGTTTTTTTTGTTACTGATTTTGTAAATCCCTAGAAAGATAAACCGTATATGTGGCTCTCTGAAAAGGAGTTCAGCACCCAATACACAAGGATGAGGTCTAAACATTTCAGCCACAAAAACTTTAGGGCAGACTGACCTTCTCTGAACTGGGGTGAAAACATCTTTCTATATTTGCAAAAGGTCATCTGAATTTGTTTTCAAAGGACTAATATGTATTCAGACACTGGACTAAGGTGGTAATGTCACGATTTAATTGGTCTTGGCGTGGCTATTCATTTAATTCCTCATGGAATTGCTTGTATTGTCCAGCGTTTGGTTATTAAATACTCTCATTCTAGGTTGGGGCCCACATGGACATACCAAAGGTACCAAGAGGATGTAGCCTAATGGCTAGGGAGGTCGATCTCAAATCTGTGGAACCGGGTTCGAGTCTCGGTAATGACGCTCAACATCCTGTGATTCTGGGCAAATCACTTAATCTCCCAGTGCCCAACAAAAAAAAAAAAAATGTGCCCTTGTGTAACGCAACTGGTGCTCATGTAAAGCGCTCTGATACTTGATACCTTCGGGTCAAGTTTGCACCATATAAAACTACAAAAAAATAAAATAAAATTACGCTGACTTTGAGAGCAGTCCCGTGAGGCTCTGAAGCCTTTCCTCACCTATATGAAACTGGCGTCCGTCTTAATTAATACTGATAATACTGCAACATTTTATTACCTGAGAAAAAAAACAAAGGGATAAAATACAGGACCTATGAGGGGTGGATTGGATTAGGCACTGACTTCCACCTCAAGCTCAATGTGACTGAGATTAATATGCTTTGTCTTCAAAATATCAAGCCAGTCAAACTGAAAAAACATCCCTTAGAAGTATGTGCTGAAAAATTGAATATTCTATAACATTGTCACTGAATCAGGGACCTCTTTCATTACTGCAGAAAATGCAAAATGCCAAGACTTTACATCAGCTTTCCTCGACCCAACCCAAGCAGGATGCCATTTTGACTGACTGCTTAGGACCCTGTCTGTAACTTATTCCCTATGAAGGTAATTAAGTGGCAAAAAAACAAAATGAAGATGATCCTCATTGCTTCTGACTGGCCTTAATGGCTGAATTGAAACCATCTTCTTCTGTCCCGAAAACCACACAGGAAACTTCTGTGCATCCTCAATGTAATATCCATGATGCTGGGCATGATCCACCACTGAATGTGACCACCTTGTCCTTGAGTACGTCTTGTAAACACATCTGAATCTTTTCATACTGCATGTATGATCTAAAAGTAGTGAGGTGCTCATCCGCTCCCAAAGTTTCATGGAGAGTTGTTATTATTAAGGATATGGCTCATTTGTCTGGCAAACCCAGGGCCTAGCTGACTCTCCCATTTAGACCCGCTTGGGCCCTTCAATTTGTTCAGTGCTCTTCTCAACCCAAAATGGCAAAACGTGATAATCTATTTTAGTGCTGGTGTCGATCTAAGATTGTGGGTGAAATGGCTTATTCCAGCTGCAAAGATTAACTTTGATATGTCTATGTGGGTTGAATGTGTTTTATATCATGTAGAGCAAGTTCTTTGGAGGCTTACAGTGTATATTGGAGAGAGAGATGTGGTGCTGGACAGTTATCAAAAACTGGAATCCCCACTCCTGTGATTTACAGCAACTTCTGTTCCAACTGACTACTCGGTGATCTCGCAAACATTTCTCATGGAGAGTCAGAAACTGGAATGTAAGGATTCCTCATGAGAGAACTAATGTTTTGAAACTAGAAAACATTTGCAAATGGGCATTAGAAATATTTTCCTATTCTGTTGTCTTTATGCGTGCAATGTAGGAGTTCCTTACAACAAGCGTGGAAAAATGGTTGTCCTCCTCAGATGCACATTTTCTCACCAAAAACATATTTAAAAGAAATCAGACTACACAATCCAACGTGTGAATTGTGCATGTAAAAATGCTGTCATCCATAAATCCTCCAGGTCTTGCTCACAAGCCAAGAAAGCAACACTCGCCTCCATGAACATTCTCCGATGCTACTTAGTACTTTCCAAAATTCAGTGCACCACATTCCACGTCATCTAGAGGTCTTTGGAGCACACAAGGACTTTGTTATTGAGCTTCGACATCACCAACTTCTTTTTGGTACTTCCCTTCTGTCACAGATTTTCGAATGCAGCTCAAAAGTTACTTATTCAGGCTTTAGTCTGTTTTACTATGCAGGTCTTCTTTAGCACCATGACACATTTTGGGTGTAATAGTGGGGTTTAAAAATTCCCAATCAATTAAAAGAAGTAAATTGTGGTACAATGCAACAGGTTGGATTGTGTTCAAGAAGTTCTTACTGACAGAATGAAAGCTTTTGGAAGTTAGGTAAATGAGCAAATAGAAGGTGAATCCATTGCACAATGTTCTGCATTCATATGTTCAGAGGTTTGAAATGTTTTTTCCACTTTTCAGGCGCTAGAATATTGCAGTGACTTTCACTACACGGGCACTCTAGCACATTGTTAAGATTCATGGGGATCCTTAATAGTGAGAGGATTCAGAAGCGAACCATTCAACTAGCCTGCCTTTTTTTCTTTTCACAATGTGTGGTGCAAATCCAGTGCCCGAAGGAAGGACTAAGTACAGTGTTTTAAAAAAAAAAAAAAAAAAAGTAAAGCCTATACATTTAGTTGTGATAATTCAGTTATGGGCAATGTTCCATATGAAAAACACATCTCTGCATATTGTTGAAACTGATTAGGAACATTTAATTACACTCTACTCCGAGGTCTCTTGAGATGGGTCTTCTAGAGCAGTGTTTCTTAACCTGTGGAACCTTGGGGTCTGCAAAGCCTATTCATGGGGTCCGCAACTGCTAACAAAATAATAGAATATTAGTTAGGTAAATTACGTAAAAAGCAATTATATAAAATTAAATATAATAAAAAAGCACTGTATATGTGAAGTATTTTGAAATTGGAGGCTAAAAATTAAGTTGGTATCCTTAGCAACATTTGTGGTAGCACTGCAAGTGCAATAAACCGAATCAAGTATAGACAATTGGTGGCCTAAACTGAAGCACTGGTATGTGTGGACAAAAAGAGAGCATACATTAAGCACAGTAAAGACAAAGTGATATGCTCGAGTCTAGCATATTGCTTCATCTTTTGAAACCACATTTTGAAAACCTCTAGCCTTCCCATAAAAATTTAGATTTTATAAATGTTTTAAATGTATTTATTTTATTTAGTTATCGAGTTTTGTAGAGCGCAAACTTAACCCGAAGGTATTAGAGCACTCTACAGAGTTAGCACAGCAGCAATAACACGAGTTACATAAAGAGTAAATAAAAATACATAGTAACGGTATAAAAAGGAAACAATATACAGTGGGATATGACATATTTCATAATTTATGTATTTGCCAGACCTATTCATGTTTCTGTATGTTTGTGGATTATTTTGAGGTTCAAATTCTAGAAATTGCTGGAGTGCCTGGCTTCCAGTAGTGATTCGGTGGGGTTCCCCAGAAGTGAAAAGGTTAATAACCACTGTTCCAGATGTTATTAAAAAAGGGGTGTTTTGAGAGTAGTTTTGAACATGTTTGTGGTAAACATGAACTTTAAGCCATGTAAGGAATTTCAGAATTACAGACCCCAAAGTGAGAAAGCCCTATCGCATTCTCACTCAGACTCAAGTTTATTTAAAAATACACCAAATGCACCTATTTTGCATTCTTAGATTACAGCCTGTGCCATACAGGGAGCTCCTGTTTGCCAGGTAGAGAGAGACCAGAGTTGATGAATCTGAATACCATTCAGCCCATTGTAAATATGTCCTTACACTTTCAAACCCAGAGCTTTTCAAGAGATCTGCCTTTCAGAATCTTGGATCAGAAAGAGGCTTAAGTGATTTGCGTGTGTGGGAAAGGAACAGTATTTATAAGAAGATATTCAGTTGGGTTGATGTGATGTGGTTTACATCTGACACACATGGGTTATAATCTTAGCATTCACACTTGACCACTTTGTGTGATCCTGGGCAGTTTGTGCCATCCCTATGTTCCCTTATTTTTTTAAATTGGAAAAGTTTAAATGCACTTTCAAATACTGAAATAATATTTGATCATTCACTCTTCCAAGAAATTCTTTCTTTTGTGGTTGTGATAATTTATCCTATTTATCAAAAGAGGGGGACTCTAGGAGCTATTCTAAAAGGTCCGGTGACCCGTGCTCCCGAAATTAAACTTGTACCAAAGGGAGTCACCGTTCCTGAGTGGAGATGGAGAGGAGGGAAGTAGGGGGTACTCTTGTCGTGTGCTACTCTGCTTGTGGGAGGCAGGGTGTCCTCATCTTGATGCCCTCACACACCCGAAGGATGTCATACTTCATCATTGGGCTTTTGCTCCTCGTCGGGCCGGCGCTGCAATGCCCTACGGGTCCCCGAAGGGTCTCTTTTCGGAGATCTTTTGATGAAGCTGTATGGGTGCATGGGTGTAAGTGGCAGTGAAGTCCTAGAAAGTGTATTAAAAAATGGCTGGAGGGAGAGTGATTAATTTTTAATAAAGTGATCCCTCTGTCATTATTAAAACAAAGTGTATGGAGCTGCTTTAAGGGTATTATGTCCCTTGGTAGCTGGGTGATTATATGTCCTTAGTGGGCATATGTTATGGTCAACATGTTTCGCGCTTCAGTGGTCTCGGGAGATCCAGGGCGCTTCGTCAGGACCGAAAAAGAAATTTATATCTACAGTGGCCCGAAAATTTCGGCGGAGACCGCGAGAGGCACACAGGTGACACAGCCCAGATGCACCGAGAGAACCCTCTCAAGTGACCCTCCCTGATCTCATGGGATCTTACCCTACCTACTAAGGGAATCTCTACTCCTTTCATTTATCCGGGGGCACCGAAATTTTCGGGCCACTGTAGATATAAATTTCTTATTCGGTCCTGACGAAGCGCCCTGGATCTCCCCCTGAGACCACTGAAGCGCGAAACATGTTGACCATAACATATGCCCACTAGGGACATATAATCACCCAGATACCAAGGGACATAATACCCCTTAAAGCAGCTCCATACACTTTGTTTTAATAATGACAGAGGGATCGCTTTATTAAAAATTAATCACTCTCCCTCCAGCCATTTTTTAATACACTTTCTAGGACTTCACTGCCACTTACACCCATACGGCTTCATCAAAAGATCTCCGAAAAAGAGACCCTTCGGGGGACCGTAGGGCATTGCAGCGCCGGCCCGACGAGGAGCAAAAGCCCAATGATGAAGTATGACATCCTTCGGGGTGTGTGAGGGCATCAAGATGAGGACACCCTGCCTCCCACAAGCAGAGTAGCACACGACAAGAGTACCCCCTACTTCCCTCCTCTCCATCTCCACTCAGGAACGGTGACTCCCTTTGGTATAAGTTGTGATAATTTAGTCAACTGAAAAAAACACAAAACTAATTTGCTTCCAAATTACAGATGTCCAATTGATTATGGTCATTGTAAGGAAGTATCCTCTTATTATTTAAAACAAGGCCTTGCAGCTACCACTAATTCAAAGCTCGAATTTCGTTCCTAGTGATTGCATTGGAACAAAATTTCTGTTAAGGGAGTCTTTGTTCACCGAAGACAGAAGGTAAACTATCTTACCATACTGCAGGTTTAATTAACCACATTCTCCAGCATTAGATCATCTATGACAAGATTTCCTTAAAGAATACTTTTTTTGAAGCTTTATTTTTCTTTATTACTGATTGATCCTCATTATAATGTTTAGTGCCATGCATTTCTTGTTTAAGGGATGAGGTGGCTGCAGGTGCTGTATCAAATAAGTCCAGTGTAGGAAACTGTATAAGTTTCTTCTCCTGCGCTGCTCTTCTCTCTTTAGCCATAAGAAATAATGCCAGTCTGCTTTCTCTGTCCTTAAGAGTCTTAGAAGTAAAAGTCTTGCATTTATAAGTTCTCAATGCCTTATGATTTGGGTAAAGGCAATAAATACACTGAGAATGAGGGTCATCAGTGTAAAGTTACTTGTGTACGCAGGATGAAAAAGGTTTGAAAAGAGTTTTCTTCTCTGTCAGTCATGACAGTTAGTGACAGTTGGCTGTCTGATAAAAAAGATCTCCCTGAGCCAGGAAAGCCCGCATTTACCCTAAAAACAACTCATGATACTTCCGTGCTGAACAGAGGGCTGGTTCAAATCCAGGGCAGATCAAAAAAGTAAAAGCTTTAGGTTCACTGAAAGATTAGAGCAGAGGTCTGCCAGGGGATGTCCTCACACGATGTGCGGTAGAAATCTGAGCTTTGTGGAAGTGCTACTAAATAGATAATGTTGTTTCAGGCCTATAGCCATTTAACAATGTATACTGCTATTTTAATGTACTAGGGATTCCCAGTCTGATGAAGGGGAATGATTCAAGAATGTGAATATATAAAAGATACCAATGTTGGAGAACTGGTGTTACAGTTAAGTAACTAATTTCTTTCTGTCGTTGAGGTGTGTGTTTGTGTTTAGATTATATTCACTATCTGCATTGGGTTTCTCAGATAATTGCATAGTCTTGTTTGATCTGAGCGCAAGAGGCACATGACTGAAAGGGAAACCAGATGTTTGTTTTTTATTTGGTTTTCTTTTGGTCATTTCCACTCACAGGATTTATTGAATGAAGCTAAACAAAGGCTGGCTAAAATAGTGAAGGATGGCGCCAGGTACCAAGCACTGATGGATGGATTAGTTATGCAGGTATGTTTTCATTGAATTATTTATCACAAAATGTGAGACTACATGAATGCAGTTCAGACAGCCTGACCAGTTCAAGGCATAAGCCTCTGCTAATGTCTGTAAAGTGGTTATTGCATTTAGTAGACTGAAGCACAGTGGCTATTGTTCATAAAGCAATTTATAAAGAAAATATCATTAGCCGTCATTGTATTGTAATTGATCTCGTATAGCTCTTTACAACCCGGACTAGGTTCTGAAGTACACTATCATACTCTGAGCACGCATCACCTCACGGAATGTTTAGTTAAAGGGAGGTGAGGTTACTGTGTGTAAGAGAAGGGAGTCCTTCCATCGTCGGGTAACCATGCACTTATCCAGAAGGAGGGCCAAGGCGAGGAAGCATACACTTACACTGTCCTTTGTTGCGCATGCTTAATACCCCAGTGAGCAAGCTTCCCAGCGGTGCAAAGGGGCCAAGCCGATGGTCTGGGCCAGCTGTGTAGTAACAGCCACCCACTACTGACACAGGGATGGGCTGGCCCACACCATGTGTAGAAAGTCAGCACTCGGTGCCTGGCAGCGAGGGCACAGGACTCCTGCACCAAGAAATAAATCATTGACTTTGACTGGGGAGAGATATGCCTGATGAAGGAAAAGGATTAACTTGGATTGGGCATTTCTGGACCCCTTAGCCGGGTAGGATAGTATCCGTTCTCAGTGCTTGTTTGCAATGGGTACCTCTAGTTCTTCCTCCCAACTGGCTCGTAATGCAGTAAGGAGGGAGGCTGAGTATGTTTGCCTATAGCCTTAGGTAGCCAACGAATGAATTTGCGGGCAGTTCCAAATGTATATAAGTATTGCATCACCATGTGTGGCAGGCTCCGCTGCGGTGATGTCCCAGCCTGTGCGCAGCACCTGGGCCAGTGCCTGATATGTCAGAAATTGTCCACTTTGTACCGTGCTTTGTTCCAACACGGCATCAAATGACCGCAGTGTACCATCATAGAAGAGGTCTCCAATTGTGATTATATATGCGGGTTGCCATTGTCGCAGGTCTAAGAGCGTGAATGATCTTATGACGCATGGCAGGCCGTGCAATGGCAGACCAGTTGCATAGGGAAGGCTGTGAGTGTATGCTCCTACAAAAACAGTGATGAGTCCCTTGTACTAGCCTGAGAGAGTAAGAAGGGGTTTTAGGTTGTGTGGTGTGAAATAACTGTAGTACCTGTTCAAGCCACCAGGGAGGGCGCTCAGAAGCGGTGTCTTCCAACTGCTCTGCACTAACCAGCAACTCACCAATTGTAGCTGTGCTGCCAAATAATAATGTTCAAAACTTGGGGCTCCAAGCCCTCCCTTGTCTGTGGGCAATTTCAATTTCGCAAGAGCAGCACAGCTGCCACCAGTCTTCCAAATGAGTTTGCCCTGTAGGGTGTCCAGTGGGTGACAACATTTTGCCAGTAACAGTAGGGGGAGAACGGCAAAGTATAAAAGGAGGCACGGAAGCTTGATCATATTGAATACGGCTGTTTCGCCTGCCACCAAAAGCAGGGACTTCTGCCATAATGACATCTTATTCCAGGGGGCTGAGACCGCCCTAGTGACATTGCCATCCAGCAGGTCTGCTGCGTCATGATTAATCTGAATCCCAAGTACCTGAAGGTCTGGACTTGCCAGGTGAGCGCCCCTACCTTGATATCCTGCCGCACCATCCAGCGCTCCGGGACTTGGAGGGAAGCCTATATGGGAAGTGTTTTGGTGTTGTGCCTAAACATTGGACTGCACTTTACTTGAACATTGCAATCATGTACCTGCTGTTATTCTTATACTGGAGTGCAGTAGAGTGGGAGATAGGTGTGCATGAGGTGCTGCTTCCCATCCCTGACTGGATAACGTCTGGTTCATGGGTGCGTTTGGTCCAGTATTATCTAATAGCTTTATTTTCCTTTATTTATTTGCCCATGTTATTTTGCATAATTAGTTCTGCATCTTTACATAATTGTTTGGTGAAGGTTGTTTCACAGATGGATTTCTTGTTGCTGAGATGATAATAGGACATGCTAATGTGAAATGAATGTGTGTGAAATTATATATTATTAAAGTTGTTTCTCTTATAAGAAGTCGTTATATAGTGGCTCCTTCCTTAGCTAGCAGCGCGCATAATCACAAGACTCCATGTTAGATTGTTATTTTCCACCATCGGGTTCAGACGTGCACGGCTGGGACTCTGAGTTTGACATGTTTTTCTATGCTTCTATTCGGACCTATCTGGTCTATTCTTTGACTCCGATATCTTGAAATGACTTTTGTTGCCTTTCCTCCAGCCTATGTCTTCTGGAGATTGATCTGCATAGACTCCCACACTGCAAGGCCTTTGGCCTTCTCCAGAGCCTCATGCCCTTCATCTTTGACGTTTGCCGACCTTCTGGTGGCGAATTTACATGTGGTGATGGAACAGACACCCTTTCATAACAGGCCTCCAATGTCATGCAAAGTTCCCCAGTACCGACAACCACTACCAGATGTGTAACCTTTGCCTGTCTCCCGACCTCGACGAAACTGTGTGTGAGGACTGCCTGACCTTCTTTTTGAAGAAAACTCTTCGATATAAGCTGGAGAGACCGTGGGTGCACCACCGGATGCAGAGAAATGCTTCCAACAGCACCCCCGCAGCCTTCCCCCGACCTCCAAGAAAGAGAAGAGACCAGACCTTTGAGAATTCTGGTCCACCAACTGTCACCTAGCCCAGAGGCCATCTTTTACTCCTGCTTTGACTCTGAGCACGAATACCAGTAAGCTCCCAGCGCCTCCTTGCCTTCCAGACCTTGAGTGAAGACCTCTGCGCAGAGCAAGTGTATGGCAGAAATAGACGCACACACACACCAGGCCTCCAAAATGGCCTCTAGTCAAGGCAGAGCACCGTCCCTGAAGGGGTCAGGCTTTGACTTCTTCAATGAGACCCTAGCCCTCGGGCCCCACTGCCTCCTGGTATCAGTCAGCGCCAACCAAAGTCCTAGTAGCCAAAACTGCACCTGTCGAGCCCAATAGTACTGCAGAGGCCTAAGAAACTTTCAATGCCATCACCAAAGCCAGCCTTCGCTTTAGAGCGGCCATTGGCGCCAAAAGTAGTATTGGCACCTAGGGCACTTTAGGATCCGAAAACCTCCTTGGTGCCTAACCCATCAGCGTCCACGACATCGTTGGATCCAAGGACCTTGTTGGCACCCAAACCATTGGCGCTGAATACAGCCTCTGAGGAAGGCTCCAATGACTTGGAGCAATTGATCATTCAGCGCCTTCAGGAGTAACTGGACGTGAGACGCAAGGCAAAACGTCTCTTTATACATCCCCACACTGGCACGATCTCCACAAGACTGCCTCCCAAGCTGGTAGAGACTTTGCTTCTGAAGCAAAAAGCCACCTTTGAGGAGAAACTTGCCTGGGAGCCTTCCCTGTTTTCCAAATGCAAGAAACGCAAGGGCAGGGGCACAAGCCATATTCCATTTATTCCTCAACCTCCTCCTGCATGCCCTCCATGAGTATGAAAATTTCCTTGTGGAGACCGTGTCTGAATCAGAGCGGACTGTCCAACTTCTGGCAGTGCTCAAGGGGATGCTAAAGTCTGCCACAGGCACATTGAAGAAGTCAGTCAAGGCCAGGGTGGTAACACCTAGGTGGACAAAAAAATAGAAGCCCTCCCCAATGACCCACCATTCATCAGGGGTCAGGTTATCTCAGATTCCTTAATGGTCCACACTGCGCGTAAGTGCACTAACTCTTCGGCACGGTTTATACTCCCCCTCCCCACCTTATAAAGAGTAAGAAGGTCGATGCCACAAGGAAGAGGGTAGCAGTGGGAGCCACCACCCACCTAAGAATTGCAAACTTAGTAGGCATGCTCTCCAGCTACAACACAGTAAGCTGGGATGAAATGCAAGACATCATTAATCACCTGCCTGGCGAGTTTAAGCAGAGGAGTTGGTGGCAGAGGGTAAACCCAGTTTAAATGCCACCATCTGGTGCGCCCTTGATGCAGCGGACATCGCAGCTTGGGTGTCAACACCATTGTCTTAATTAGGCGCAACACGTAGCTTCTCATTTTGGGTTTTAAACCTGAAGTCTATAAACATCTGCTCAGCCTGCCCTTTGATGGAGAACACCTTTTTGGTTTGCAGATTGACCAGATGCTAGAAAAAATAAAGAAATACACCAACTCCACCAAAACCATTGCGCCCTCAAGTCCTCAAACACTATAGGTTCCTTTTGGAGGAATCAGTACAGGGCCCTTTTGAAAACCACCTTCCCTGACCTTTTCCCCCTTCTATCAGAGATAGCAGCACTACTGGTAGCACACGCCACAAGGCTACCACAGGGTGCCTACCCAGGCAAAAATGACAGGGGCATGGGTAAAGTGGGTTCCAGCAAGGGGGCCTCCACCTCCAAATATTGAATTCCTCCACCACCCCAATGACCACACTTCACCTGTTTGGGGGGACGGTGGAATTTCCTCCATGCTGACAGAAAATCATATCCGATAAGTGTGTCTTAGCAGTGGTTCACCACGGCTACTGCCTAGAGCTTCACCCACCTTGCAAATACATCCTCAGCAGAGAGCATCTCAGCCTCGTGGAGGAAGATGTCTAAGCACTCCTCCTAAAAGGGGCCATAGAACCAGTCCCCTCCTACACCAGGGCAAAGAAGTTTATTCTCTCTACTTCTTGATTCCTAAGAAAGACTGGTCTCTCAAGCCCATCCTGTCTTCAGTTATTGCCGATGTTGAGGAGTGGAGTAGTAGTTCTCGTGTTGAGGAAGTTCGTCCCAGTTTTTAGAGGCGAAGAAGAAGGCGCATCCTCCTGTCTTGCTTCTGCGTATAAGCGGGATTCGTTGGAGGGAGGAAGAGAGAGAGAGCAGAGGAGCGTAGTAGTCTGGAGGGTTGGTGGAGTTGGTCGTTGAGGTAAGCTGGTTTTGTGTTGTGTAGGCGTAAGTTAGCAGCTTGAACTTGCAACATTTCTGGATGGGTAGCCAGTGTGGTTCAGTGATGTAAGCGCTTCTGGGAACGTCTAGGATGAGTTTGGCAGCAGTGTTTTGGATGGTCTGAAGTCTTTGCGTGAGTTGGTTCCTCTGCTGCAACAAGGCAAATTCATGACTGTGTTTGACCTCAAGGCTGCCTACTTTCACAGCTCCATCTATCCCGCCCACCGACGCCACCTATGCTTTATGTTAAGAAGTGGCTGTTGTTACCAGTTCAAGGTACTACCATTTGGTGTGACCACCACCCCAAAGGTCTTCACCAAATGCCTGGCAGTGGTCACTGCACACTTATGGAGAGGAAGTATCCTCATCTTCCCACTTACACGATTGGCTGATCAAGAGCGCAAGCAAGCCCCAGTCCTTATTGCACACTCAGGCTTCCGTGTCCCTCTTCTACAGCCTCGGGATCTCCATCCATGCCACCAAATCCCACCTGTCTCTTTTGCAAATACTGCATTTCGACACTAAACTCAATCACAGGCAAGACCTATCCCAGCCCGCAAAAAGTCTTGGAATTTCAGCAGCTGTGCCTCTTTTTCAGCCAAATCTTTACATCACAGTCAGTACTGCTTTGGCCTTCCTGGCATGATGGCCTGTTGCATCGCAATAGTGCCCCAAGCCCGGCCACATATACACACTTTACAACAGTGCCTCTCCACACAGTGGTCACAAGTGTTCCATCTTTCCCTCAGTCTTCCTTCCGCTCCCCTGAGGCAAAGACGTACTAATCAACACAGACAACGTGATCGTCATATACTACCTACAAAAGCAGGGTAGCATTAACTCTCTGCCACTCTCCTTGTTAGCTCAAACTATTTGGCATTGGGTACTCTGCCATCGCATTCTCCTTACAACGATCTTGTGGAAGTGCTTAGCAGAACACACCAAGAAGTCTAAAAGTGGGAATTCCATCCTCCAGTCCTTTGCAACTACTTCCAACACTGGAGCACCCGCATGTAGAGCTCTTTGCCACCCGAACACTCAAAATGGCCAAGCTTCGCATTCAAGTACCCACACCCACAGTCCATGTGCAACACAAAATGATGAACTGGCAAGGGATATTTGCTTACACTTTTCTGCCTCTCCCGCTCCTTCCATAAGTGGTGCGAAATATGTGACAGATGTCTTGGATTCTCATCCTTGTAGCCCTAACCTGGGCCAGACAACCCTGATATTCAGAACTCCTCAAAATGTCAGTCAGTCTCCACGAGAAGCTCCCCAACAAGCCGGATCTTCTCACCAGCAACCAAGGTCAGATAAGGTATCCAGACCCCTAGCAACTCAATCTAGTGATATGCAGCTGAGTTTGGCTACTTATGTCTCCCTCTAGAATACATTGACCTCTTGTGAGATACCCGCAGGCTGACTACACGTGTAGGTTATGGAGCCACGTGGAAGAGGCTTGTCTACTACTGCATTCCTAACACACCTGAACCACCTAAAACCTGCTGTCCGGGATATCCTCTGCTATTTACTTCATTTACAGAAGTCTGGCTTAGCCTATACTTCCATACAGCTTCACTTAGCAACTATAGCAGCTGACATGCAAAACTGGGACTACTCCTCCCTTTTCCACATGCCACTGGTTAAGGTATTCATGGAGGGCTTCAGAAGGGTCATTCACAACTGAGGTTCCACCCTCCCCAGTGTGGAATCTAATATAGTCCTCACCAGACTAATGGGGCTCCCTTTAACCATTATACTCTTGCCCTCTTCGGTACCTTTCCTAATAAGTTTTTTTTTTTTTTGGGCAATAACTGATCTCAGACGCATTAATTAATTGTAAGCAGTCTCATTACAGGAACCTTCCATTCAGGTTCATAAAGACAGGGTAGTACTCGGAACCATTCATAAGTTCCTGTACAAGGTGGCCTCCCTTTTCCACCTTAACCAGACAATTGAATTTCCAGTCTTCTTTCTCCCAAACAGACTCTGTAGCAGAGAGAGCCCTACACATCCTCTCGATGTTAAGCATGCTCTCATGTATTATATTGTGAGGATCAAGCCCTTCTGTAAGGCAGCCCAACTACTTGTACTCTTCACAAAGCCCCACAAGGGTCAGCGTATTTTGAAAGTAGGTATTGCCAGATTAATTATTTAGTGCATTCAGACCTGCTATGACGAGGCCAAAAGAGCCCTCCCTGTTACACCCAGGGCACACTACACGGAAGAAGGCAGCAACTATGGCCTTCTTAGGGAATATTCTTCTGGCTGATATATGTAAAGCAGCCACTTGGGCAACCCCACACACATCCACCAAACACTACTGTGTGGATAGCCGCACCAGATTCATTGTTGAAAGGAGTTCAAGTGAACAAGGACAGTGAGATTATGCTCTTACCTGCTGTGAAGGTAGGACAAGAACCAACCTAGGATGCTTTAGAAAGCAAAGTCCTCTAGTTTTATTAGTAGTGTCTGGTGGCGAACAGTGTCAAAGGTGCTGGATATAACTAGTAGTTGTAGCGTAGCCAAACCACTTTCATTTTCAAGAAGTCCCAGATGACTTTCAGAGTGCATTTAGTGCCTCTGCAGAATCTATTTGCAAACCTAAAAAAATTTACTTGCCCACTCTCTATGGCGAGTCATTTTTTTATCAGAGCAAGCGATTCTTGGGGCCTACTGGCCCGTTCTGCCGAGAGCTCGAGCGGACGGGTGTTCTGTTCATTTTGAATGTGAATGAGTAATAAAGATGCCTTTAAATCTTGTTTTTGTCTTGTCACATTTGCTGTGCGTTCAAAGACAAAGGTCAAGTGTCCGCTTATGTCTTCTTAGAAATTGCTCCTTTTTTAGGTCGCAGCGCGCAAGCGCTGCTTTGGAGTGACCTCTTGGAATCGCTCCAGGCTTTTGTTGAAACTCGTGCATGTTTTGCACTGTTTCCTATTGGTACTCGTGCATGTATGGCGTTTACCTTGCGGGAGCGAGCAGCGGCGCCATCTGTTAGCAATTATCGCGCTCGCTCCCGCAAGGTAAACTCTGTACATGCCCTCAGCGTCTACAGGCATTGTTTTTCTCTCGTAAACAGATTCACTTGCGCGGCCGCGCTTGTCTTTCAGCGCTTGTCTCAGTTGTTTTTAAGATGAGGTTTGTATATTTCATAGAACCTACGTATTTCCCTGCAGTAGTTGTTGATGACATATATCAGATAGACGATGACTTGACGCTTATGTGCCTGTTTAATTAGCTCTTCCATTGTTGTGTTTGCGGTCCTTGTGCATTCCAGTTACTGACACTGGCGCTAAATCTTTTGCTGAGCACTCATCTTTGTCGCGCAACAGCTGGTGGCAGCAATTAAAGGCCTCTTAATTATGAGGCGTGACGTTTTGTTTTTCCTCTTTTCTCAACACACGCTGCTGGCCCTCACCCTGGGTGTCGTCTTCCTCGGAGTGAATGGCAGGGACGGCTGCCACAGCCCCTTCCCTTCTCATCCCGTTTGTTGGTGGTTGTTTCTTTTTTTTGTCATGCCTTTTTTGACTGGCCTGCTGTGCCCTGAGAAGCAATTCACGGGGGGGGCAGTGCACGGCCCCGGCAGCACCACAGTTGCCAACTACATACATCTCCAAGTACCAGAACGGGCATCTGCACACAGGTGCCTGGGTCCCTTGGTAGCTATGCCCCCTCACTCAGTCAAATCACTGAGATTTCTAACGGCGTCTGCTGACTTTCCGAGTGAGCTAGAATACGCCGTTTGCCTGCACGAGCACAACGCCATAGCTCAGCTGAAATAACAAGTATCTCTACTATGGAGCCAGTCCGGTTTCTTAACTCCCCAGACATGGGTCCGGGGAAACTGCGGGGTGATGATGAGGCACAGAGTGAGGCCAGAAGAAATAAAACAGTTGCATGGCATGAGCGCCCCCCCCACACACACACAAACACACCGCTAGGCGATGCCAGTGTCGAGAGTGGTAAACAAAGCAGATCTTTCCATTAAAAATGGAAAGTTTCTTTCAAATCAAACATTTCCTAATTTTGTTTTCAGTTCTAAGTAGCGCAAACTCGACCCGAAGCACTTTACACGAGCACCAGTTACTTCACACAAGGACACCTTTAATTTTTGAAAGGCAGGAGGAGATTAAGTGATTTGCCGAGAATCACAGGATGTTGAGCAGACGCCGAGACTCGAAGCCCGGTTCACAGTCTCAAAGTTGGCAGCTCTGACCATAACGCAACATCCTCTATTTAAAATACACTTCCCTTTGTGCTGCAAGCGCTGCCAGTATAAAAACTGCTGACTGGTCACAGTCACCAAATAGTAACTTACACAATCCGGTCTATTAGTGTGACGGTTCACAGCGCATTTTTGTTTTGTTTTACTAGTAGTACATTTAATTTGGTAAAAAGCGTCACTGAGCGAATGCTGTCACCGTCCAAAAGAACACCCGCCAGGCCTGGGCTGCGCCTCCCAGCTGGGGCCTCCGATCACATACGTGGGGAAAAGAATGAAGGTAACTTCTCTTCCCCTCCCTTCAAGCACAGGGCAGCCACTGGCCAAAAAAGTGGGATTTCTGACACCTTTCTCACTCCTTTCGATACTCTGGATAAATGAGAGCATTTCTCAGTGAACGTGGTTGCCTCGTAGATAACAGAGGAAGATTCTACAGCAAAACACTCACACGGCTCTCACACGGCCGATGGAGTGAAAACACCGACACACTCCGACTGAGTCCTTCAGAAATCTCAAGCTGTTCCTTGTCCAGTGTGAGGGCCTCATCCATTCCTCCAGTGGTGCTGTGCGCGAGGAAAGCATATTGCATCATCTTTGAATAGAAACATGGCCAATGACTTTGTGACTTCAATATAAAGCCACACAGTGTTTGGTCGTTCTATTATTCTCCCACCCCCGCCTGGGGAACAGGACAGCCAGGATTGGTTGGGGCAGTGAACCCAGCGCTCCAAAGGAGACTGGGGGGATGGGAATGAGCTCCCCTGGAATTCTAAGGCAGTGCAAGTTCAATGGGTCTGAATTGTCCATGTCAAGCTGGGCACAGTAAGAGGCCTGTCCAACCTGACAGGTGCACTTCACATCATGGCACCAGCCATTATTATGCAGCCTTTCTGCCTGCCAATCAATAGAATTGCCCCCACCTCGCCTCAGAAACCCGACCTGCATAGTGCTGTGACCTGGGCAACATAAACAAAAAAAACAATATGTAGTCATTATAAATTCTATATGCTTTGACTCATGGCGGCTCAAAGGGGTGGGGGTGGGGGGGGGGTGACGCTCCTAACCCCCATGGAGAAACAGCCCCTGTGTTTACCAACTATAAAAAAAATCCCTAATTAAAAATCAAGAAACTAAATAAAAATCAGTACCATTAAAAATACATACTAGTTAAAAACAATGTTTAAAGCGTTAATTGATAACAATTCATAATGTAATTTGTTTGCATTTTTCAATTACAGCAATAAACTCCTAACTTTAAACGACTAATGAATAAAATTAACAACTGAAAAGCATATGTCTTCTGCAAAAAAGCTCTTGTAGAAATACAAAGGCAGGCCAATGATATCTAAAGTTATTTTTATGTAATAACAGTAACAAAAACAAGCATTGGCATAGCCAATAGGTCTCGCTTTTGGGATCTTATAAGTATTTAGTTATGCAGCACAATATCCTTGGTGCAACAACATCAACTGTTGCATGGCTAAACACTTATAAGGTCCCAAAGGCGAGACCTATTGGCTATGCCAATGCTTGTTATCCTGGAAATTGGTGTTTACATGTCTTTCTCTGACTGAAAAGTTAGAGAATTTCGTAAAGTGAACTGTCTGACAATCGTGCTGGGTTACACGAAGTATGAAACGAAAGGCTGTAGGATGTTGTTTTATTCCTAACACATATTTAATAGCTTGTAAGTGTAAGAAACTGGCTCTATATATACTGCACCAAAGTGAGGTACAGTGTGTATAGAGTCCAAGGGTCTCCAGAGGTTTGGCAGAGGTTAAAGTTAGATAGAACCTTACTCTCTAAAGTGGTAGCTTGGTCGAGCAGTAAGGCAGTATCAGAGGACAGTGTAAAGCATTTGATGTACACACCCAGTCTGCAAATGAATCCACACACTCAAGAACTGAACTCTAGGCCAATTGTTTTGTATAAAAAAAATATACTGTTTTATTTTAGAACCACAGGTTTGCATAAAATACTTTCTCAAGATAAGATGCTGTTTGTTGAATACTTTCAATGAACAATAGACTTTAAATGCAATATAGCACAGGGGTTGCAATAGGCAACACAATACTTGGTATACTATAACATTGAGCTCAATGGCATTTTTAAGTAAACTGCAATAGAATTACTTTACGAACGTTTTTCTTACTCAGGGCTGGATCCTGGATTCAGCCCTGGTGCATCTCCTGTAAACAGTTGAAAGAAATCGTTTTGTTACACAGGCGATTTTGAAGGAATATTTGTATGTTGCAAAAATCGACACTTAGAAGAATTTCTGGTAAAAACCAGGCAATGTTATCCTATGGAGGAAAATCAAGTTACCGGAAAATCACAGTTGTAATCGCTTTTTCTAGTCAGTGCTGGGTACCTAAATCCAGCACTGGGATCTCTCCTGAGAACAGGTGAGTAATTTCAATTTTGGTATTCGGACGATTTTTAGTGAATATTTCGAAGTTCCAAAACTCGACACTTGGAAGAATTTCCAAGTGAAAACCAGTCATTGTTACCCTATGGAGAAAATGCAAGTTATCGGCTTTCAGGTAAGTACTCGGCTGGCAGAGTTAAGGTTCTGGGGCAAGACTCTGGGGGCGGGGGGCAGGGGGATCTCCCAGGTTCAGGTTTGTACTGTTGTTACACCCTCAGCTGCACAGGGGCGGCTGGGTGCAGAGAGAGTAGGCCCAACGTTATCCTATGGCGGGCGGGGGGGCCTTTGGTTGGTGGCTGCTGGCAGGCAGGCCACTCGGCTGTGGGAGCAAAGCTCCTGGTCACTTACTCAGGGCAAGTGGGGAAGTCGAACAGGGTAGTTGGTGCACCCTCCACGGCACTGGGGCGGCCGGGTGCAGTGGGCTTTTGGGCCGTCGGGCGCCCAATGGGAAAGCTGCAAGACGAACAAAGGCTGCAAACTCGGGGACGGTGATTCTTCAGGTGCGACCACCACTTCGAGAGGTAAGTTGGGATGCTGTAGGAGGGGTAGACACCCAGGAGTTGGGCACAGGGGGCCGTGGGGCGCCGGGTGCAGGGGTATCTTTAGGCGTCGGGAAATCGTACCCTCTGCTGGTCGCGGTTGGAGGGGTCCCTGGTGTTGAGGCTGCAGGCGTCGTCCGGAGCGTCGAGGTGAGTCCTTGGGTGCTGGATTCTTGGTCACAGTCGCCGGGGGGACGTCCTCGTGGTCTTTGTCCACTTTGGCTCGGGCCGGGCTCGGCGGGTGCAGAGTGGGCAGGGTCCGCGGGCTCAGGCCGGGGGTTGCAGATGTTTGAGCAGAACCACTGCTCGTGGGAGTCCCAGTCTTTTAGTTGAGCAAGGCAGTCAGGTCCTCCGGGGTTTTCGAGGTTGCTGACCACTGAAGAGGCCGGGTTTTAGCAGGAGCAGGTTCGAGGTTCGACAGGCCGGTAGGGCTGGGGCCAAGTCAGTTGGTGTCGTCCTCTTGTTAGCAGCTGCACGGCGGGTCTTCTTTCTTCTTGTGGTTTCGGAATCGGGATCTGAGGAAGAAAGGTTCAGGGTGCCCCTAAATACTGAATTTAGGGGCGTTACAGGTAGGTAAAGGGCAGGGACCAATGGGTCCCTTCCCTGGGGTGGGTACACCCCTACTCTGCCACTCTCCAGTGGGAGGGGGGCAGGAGCCTGTCCTGGGTTGGCTGGGTCCCCCCATCCTCAAGATGGCGGGGACTCTCGAGGTTGTGCTTCACCTCGCCTCCCCCACCTTAAGGGTGGAGTTTGCAGAGGTGGGCACACCTCTCTTCCTCACTCTGTTTTTCCCGCCGGGTCTCCCGCCCAAAGGGGGGGGAAGAACCAGTGGGGACCAGTTGCTGAGTACAGCAAGTGGTCTGGAGAGGCTCACAAAGGAGGCCTTTGAAGCTTCTCCTTCGGGAACCCTGCCCATCCTGGGGGAGGAGGCTTGGCACCTCGTCCCAGGATGTGCATTGTTTCAGGCCCCCGAGAGCAGCGAGCTCTCGACCCAGGGGTCCAGAAACATGTCTGGTGGTGGCAGCCTCGGCAGCCACTCAGTCAGGCCACTGGAAGTTGGTCGAGTTTCAGGGGGCATCTCTAAGATGCCCTCTGTTGTTCATTTTACATTAAATCCCACACTGGCATCAGTGTGGGTTTAATGTGCTGAGAAGTTTGATACCAAACTTCCCAGTCTTCAGTGTAGCCATTATGGTGCTGTGGAGTTCGTAATGACAAACTCCCAGCACCATATACTCTTAATGGCAGCACTGCACTTACAGTGCCCAGGAATGGACCTGGGTACTGTAGGGGTACAGGGCTCATGCACCTGTACCCTCACCACTGGCATAGGGCACCCAGCTAGAGGGGTGACTGAGGTATGCCAGGGCAGTGGTTTGTGGGCATGGCACACAGGGATGTGTGCCATGTCGACTCTTCACTTTGTTCTGCACCAAGACACGCAGTCTGCAGAGGCAGAGTGTGAGTGTCAGGGTACAGGGCCTCTAAGGGTGGCACAATAAGTTCTGCAGCCCTTGGAGGCCTTCTCTGGTCACAGTGCCCTGGGTACCTGTGGTACCACTTACCAGGGGCTTACGTGTGGCCAGAGATGCCAATTGGGTTTAGGCTTCAATGCAGTTAAGGGAAGGAACACAGGCCCTGGGTACCTGATTGGCAGGAGCCCAGGGCACACTCAGTCAAAGCACATCAGCAATTCAGCAAAACGTGGGGCATACCATGCAAGAAAGAGGGCACTTTCTCACAGTAAGTGAACAGCACAAATATTTCAAAATATATCAACAGCTAGGAAAGCACTCTTTTGTAAATCAGTGTGATGGAGACAAACCTTTTATTAGGATAAAACAAATCCGAACACTATGCTGATGATAAATACTTGCTGAAACACAATTTCCACACAATATTGTTATATAGTTTTATCAGTAAAATATGTCACTGGGAAATTGTGGCCATTTCATTGGAAAATGTGCTGTCTGTACAGTGCACTGCCCCATCATGCTTTAGTAATATATGTATTAAAAGTGAGTTTTTAAACATGGACTGAGAAATATTCTTGCCCGATGACTATGCGATTTGTGAATCAAGAGGTGAGTCGGGGGTCGTATGTACCCTATTCGTGAGTTGAATTCTTATAATACAAGGAGCAAAAATGTAGTCTATTAAATCAAACAAAACCATTTTTTGTATGGCAGACATCCTGAACTCACATATTTGAAGGTGCTCTCCTATGTGATAATGAAGAAAAAAGCGCTTGTGAAATTAAATATTTGTCTCTGATCACACAATTTAAGACCAATTTATGGGTCAAGACCATTAGTTAGGTCGAGTAGATTATTCAGGTCACTAGACCTGCTGGTCTGGTAAAACGTTTTATGATTTCTTTGAGGCCTCCGTTGGATGGTCTGGAAGTAGGTTGTTTGCAGCATGACCCTATTTTTGCTTCACATGCTGTGCCATACACTGCTATCTGGTTGTTGGGGCCTGTAACAGATTGTACGAAAAAGGTATTTTGTTTAGCTGTCTATAGTACAAAATAAGTATTTTTGTTTGGCTAGCGAGTATAGATTCTATAAGACATCAGTCGTAAGCCTGCAGTGCCTCTATTAGACCTCCATTTTAGGTTCTTTTGTTCCACCAAGAGGTTTGGAGGTGAATAGGTGAGCTACAGAGAATTGTACACCTTCAGCTTTGTAGATACTCGATTTCTTGACCACGGAGTCTGAGAAGGATGAAGGTGATCAAGTTTTGGAAGTCCGTTTTTAGGTCTAGCATGGGCATGCTGTAGTCGATATATGGGCTTTTGGGGACCTTGGACATTGCCACCACTTTTGGTTGGTTAGTTGGCCTGCCTTTTAAAATTCCTTTTCTCTGATTTGCTAACATTGTCCTTCTGTCCGGTTTTTGAGTGCTTGGTTCCCTCCCAGCAGATATCACCAATTGATTCTTTTGGTAGGCCATCTAGGGCCATCTGTTGACTCCTCGTGACCCTGCATCATATAACGGGATGAAGTCTTATCTGATTGGGTATGAAAGTAAGACGAGGAGGAACATTGAGGCGATGTTAAACGGTAATTTTCCTCCTATTTATATCAACTCTGCATTAATGTTACTTTAATGGAAATTTTGCTTTGTGTATTGGAAATTATTTTTTTCTTTTGGTTTGCCGTAAACTATTGTTTTTCCTAACACCACTGATTGGGTATTTGCATGGGCCCTTCACTAGGTGGCAATAGATACTTGTAAATCATTATTCAATTAAGAACGATGTTCTATTGAGCGGCTTAAGCAGACCTTGCTGTAAACCTCGGTTTGACGTAGAGTAGCACGGACATGAGCTTCTTGGCTAGAGTGTCTTTTCATAAGTCGCTGATATATTTATTGCTGTGGGCATGCTGGAAATTATTCATGTTTTCCCCTCAATCACTAATATTGCCAAAGCTGAACTACATTTAGTGCAATATTTGCTTTGGCCTCCTAATTGTCTTCTGCTGTTTCAGCAGTCGCTAGGCTTTTTTCCTCGACAGCTGTTCTTGGTATGTTGCGTCTGTAAAATATGGGCGTACGAATAATGGCTGTAGGAATAACAGCTAAACTCAAACAATGTGTGCTAATTGAGAAAAGGAACACTAGTTTCTGGGGCTCAAATACACCCATAATGCGTACAATAAGGTTTCATTATCATAGCTTTGTGGTTTAATAGTTTTACCTGTGCTGCCTTTTTAGGTCCAGTCTGCGCTGCAAGGCATGCTGTATTCTGAGGTCATACCAATGGCAATAGCGCTATGCAGATATCATCACTCCACTGCATACAAAAAAAGGTTTTAAACATTGTCATTTCCAACATCAAGAGCTCTAGCTTTCACAATTGCGAGACCTATTGCATTGCAGAAGCTTGTTTCCTCTTGGATCCTCTACAAGGTTGGAGTATGGTTATTTGGGAGATTGTTTCCTTCAACACAGTTTTCCCCACCCAAAGGGCAGAGTAGCTTTATTAAAGATGTGACAGAACTGTCACTGCAAATTTGCAATTAAATGACAGACGCCTAGTGTTTGTGATACCTTTGACTAATAATCATCAGTCTAAAGACTCCACCGTTTGAAGTTAATCATAGTACATTTAGGCAAAGTAGGAAATGATGACTGACTTCAACAAATGTAGAGCCGTCATTGTGGATACTGTGGGAGAAGAGATTCAAGGGGAACACAATACTGACTCGGAGGTCAAAGAAGTTGTTATAAATGTTGAAATTTCAGAGTCTCTTCCCGAAAATGTACTTGAGGGCGTCAGGAATCCATGAATTTATAGTGCCTCAAACACAATGGCTCTTGAAGACGGAAACAGGTCATCCAAGTCAACCTCAATGTCCTTAATATCAAAGACATGATGTCACAAGGCAAGCATTTTAAAATCAAAGCATTGGTGTTGAAATCTTCGATATCTAAAGATAAGTAATTAAAGTCTCATTCTGTTCAAGTCAGCCTTGAAAGACACCGGCAAAGAGGATAAATTGTTGACTTGACTACAAAGACTGATTGACTTCTAACAGGGACAGAGGGGCCATTGACTCCAAACACTTTGATACCTATCGAGTTTTAAAAGCCATCAACTGTTGTTAAAGCCGAAAGAAGGAAAAATGCACTATGCCCTGAAATTGCTTTTTCTATTAGGAAGAAACAATTTATGCATGAAACTTTAGCCTCTTAAAATACCCAATAACCACAGGGCACAGAAGATGAAGCCAGAATAGTAAACCATTTAAACAAAGAGAAGAGTATCACGAAGAGGAATCTCAAACAAAACATTTTTTTTACATATGTATACCACTGATTATTAAAGACATAAAACAACCTGCTCTTGAGTGTGACTCTGTCTGGCAGACTATGTCATCTATTCCAGATGGTAATATGAGTTTTCATGCCTCAGTTAACAGCTATAGCTACTTTTGTAGTTAAAGTAGAGAAGGAATAGAAGGATTGTTTTTTTGTTATTGCGAACTTTAGACCCATTACCTTTGTTGCCTTGTGTTCTGTAGTAAAGAGGTCTTCAGTATAGCATCATCAACTAGTTAATAACACCTTGCAATGAAAAAGCATAAACCAGCTCTGCAAGACCCCTTTATATATTAAAACCTGTCACAGCTGGCTCTTAGTATCACCTGTAAAGAAGAGAGCACAAAGCACATTTTCACTAAGGCCTTCCTTGGATAAAGACAGTAAACGTCTAGAAGCAGCTGGGAGAAAGAGGTAAAGTGCTGCAGTCATGCAGCAGTGCATTGAAAATCCAAATGCATTCCTAAATAAATATAGTCATCAACAGTGAAAAGAGACAGAAGAGCTGATTAAGCATTTACCGCTGGAGTATGAAGAGGTAAAGCATTAGTAGAATAGGGAAAGGCCAGATCAAAATTGCTTAAAATCATCACTGGATTTGGCTGGCAGAGCGAACATGGAACTCTCTACTGGCACTGTGTCTAGAAGACATGCATGCTTCAAACTTAAGTTAAGGCAAATGTTATTGGTCTGCACTTTACTGCAAAACACTTATTTGGCCCATGTCTGGATGCCTTGCTTTAGAACATTAAGGCAGCAAGTTAAACTGCCAAGAACATGGGAGCTCTGGAATCATGAGGGTTCATCTGATGAGGTAGTACATTGCAAGGAAGCAAAGTTCTGCTCATTTTCAAATAATACAGCGTCAAGGACTAGTTGCGGGTGCGTGATCTCAATGGAGAGCATTTTAATTCTCCACAACCCAGGTATAATTTTCATGGGAGAAGGAAAGGACCAGGGCAGAGCTCTCGGGGCTCTGTAACTCCAGTGAAATGACTCCCTAGTACTGCCAATGCATCATAAACATTAGAAGAAGGCAGAATAAAGGACTTTCTACAAGAATGGTAGGCCATAAATACAGACAAGTGTGTCTTAAACTTAGTAAAATATAGCTATTGCACACAGCTTAGCAAATGGTCTCCTACTCTAAAATCAAAAAGGTAGACATACGCATAGTATGATTGGCACCTGTTATTTTAGGCAGCACATAACGTTTGAAAAAGGAATGATACAAAATCTCTTCAAAAGAAAAGAATATGGGAATACACTCAACATATTCATAGTACCAAATTGGTGCTCAATACTAAGACCTACACTAGATTTGAGATTCCTGTACAAATTGGTAAGGATGCACACATGCAAAACCATTACTCTCCATAAAGTGAAGATTGCTAGGGAAAGAGGACTCCCTGCTAGAGAAAGAGGACTAACTAGCAACAATAACTTAACCCGGCATTTTTAAAGCACAAACTATTCACCCCTAAGAGTCTCAAGGCACTGGTGGCCGTCGGGAAGATTAAACGAGCTATTGCCCAGAGTCACGTGGTGCTGAGCTGAGCTGCCGCTGGTGCCGGGGATCGAACCGTGAGCCCCCGTGCTCCAGAGTTGGCTGCCCTGGCCTCTGCGCCACACCTCTTCTTTAAAGAATCATATTTCCTTATCACGATGCATCCAGCACATGAAACATATCTTAGAGTTGTAATACAAAGAGTATATTCTCAATTCAAAGTACAACCCTTTTGAATCAAATGAGCACCAAGAGTGTTCACCAAATGTTTGCAAGTAGTGGTGGCAATCTTGAGATGCCAGTCCATCTCGGTGTATGATTAAAGACGTGATTATCTGGTAAGAAGAGTTCTTAGCAGGAATGCCAAATAAGCATTCAGATCGCAAAGGATGTTCTCAGATGCACAATCGGTAAGAAAAAAATCATCCTAAACCCAGAAAAACAAGTCATTTTTGGGAGCGCTGGTCAACATGAAGTTAACTCCATTCCCTACTCCAACAGTATTTTCCCTGCCAAATCAATCTCTCCTCTACCACACACTCACTTTCTGACATTGAGGACTTAATGAAGTTATCAGGCATGGCAACATCATGGTTTCAGATTATAACAAATGCAAGACTTCATATGAGGCCAATTCAGGAATGGCTGAAAAGCCTCCCATATCATGATAAGGGAGACTGGTATGGCCTAGTGGCTCTAATAGCAGAATTGCAGCAAGAACTAAAATGGTGGAGCAGCAAAACATTAAGGGCAGGACTTTTAAACAACCAGTATTGGCCATCATCGTAACCGATGCATCGCATATGGTGTGGGATATTCACATGGAAACATTGACAGTCAGCGGTCGATGGTTGGAGGTGTAGTCAACACTATACATCACTTGCTTAGAATTGAAGACTGTCTTCCTAGCCCTCAAAGCATTTTAAAGCCAATTTTACAACAAGGTAATTTAGATAATGACAGCCAACACCACAGCTATATTTTATGTGAACGAGAAAGGGAAACATATTCCACCAATTATCAAAAGTGGCACAGCAGATTTGGCACTGGGCCATTAAGAGAAAGGCTGTAATTGTAGCTCGTCAAAAAACAAAGGGATCCACCCTTATGGGAAAGTACAGAAGTGTTCCTCCAGACTACGTGTGTCTCCTACAAGGTGGAAAGCACACAGCTTTGTTTGAATACCCCTCACCCACCAAAAGGACCCTTGGTGGCATGCTTCATCATCGGGGTCTTCCCACCCCGCTGCGGGACGGGGCGTGCTGCGACCTACGACTACGTGGGAGCACTGATTATGAAAAACAATACTATGTGTGGTGTGTGAGTGGAAGGGTCAGAAGGGAGTGAATGGTGAAAAATTAAAAAATACCTGGCTCAGTGGAAAAAATAAATGTTAATGTTCCTTTGAGCTGGTATCGTTAAAAGTGGGGAATGAGATAGAGATACTATGCTTTAATGAGCAGTGTCTCCTGTGTCGACATGTTTCGAAGCCCTCCCCTGGCTTCTCATCAGGACCTAGAAGAGATCCCTTCTACACTCAAATAAAAAAAAAAAGCTGTATTTACATATGGTAATCCAAAACACCTTCAAGCATCAGAGCTATTGCTAGAAATAAGTAATTAGTTTCTTCCTTTCTATGAAGTCGTATATCTTTGTTATGGCAACTATTTCCATTTTCCTATGACTGAGCTATCTAAGATGGGTCATTAGTTGGCTTGATCCATTGGTTCAAGGTTCTTTTCTCTTGATAAGCCATCTGATGTAAGATGTCTTAAGAGTGGAGTGGAAGGTTCCTGAAGCAAGTAATTTGTTGAGGATGTTGATTGCTATGGCAGGGGCAATGCGTTTGATGTCTTTGAAGGTTTGTGCTTGGCATAGGCCTGCATAGGTTGAGCAGTTCGTTGAATTCAGAGTCAGCGGTTTGTTTGAAAGAAGCCAGAGATGGTGTGTACTGTGTTTTAAGTCCTGGTAGTAGCAGGCTAGGTGTTGCCCATCCTGCGCATAACCTAGTGTCTCTTTGTCTTTCTCATCAAGAATTGAGAACATAGTAGTGAAATGGTGATGCACTCCGCCATGTGGAATTCTGAAAAATTTCAAATGTAGATTCTTAGATGTATGTTATTAATTGGAGATATGTACAGAGTTATGCAGTCTTTTTCATTCTTAATGGATGATATATATATTTTTTGGTGGCATTGGAAGTGTGCTTTGTTATTTTTTTTTTTCTCCAGTGCAGTTGTGAAATTCCTAATTCTTTGGCTTCATTTTCCCTATTGTGCCTTGCGGGTACTTTATCTGTGATTAGAGCATACGGATGTACTCCACGGTATTTGTCAAAGACTTCGAGGTCTATTGTATTTTTCATATTTATAATTGTGGATTTATGGAGATGAACACTTTTGTGTGTAACTTTTCAGCCCCGCTGTAGATCACATGCTGTGCTCACTCCTGAACCCCAGTGTTGGGTTCAGAATACTACAAGCTGTTTTTCTTCAAAGGTTCTTTCGACTTTGTGGTGACTCGTGAATTCTCCCCCAAAACTCACAATTTACCAGGATACCAACTCCACCTCAAATTCACTTTTTTCTACCACCCATTTTGGACTAGTTTTTGAATGCTATGTAGCAAGAGAAATTTGAACTCTGGCGGACCAAGAAACTGAGCCCTGCTTCAGCATCGAGCCAGAGGGGATTATCCTGAAGAACCAGGGGCCATGTCCTGTAATATCGCTAGTTTGGTGGGACATTATCAAAATGACTCCTTCTATATTCTGCCCTAGTTGAAACAATACATATAAACAGAGCTGAATGAGCCAAATTAGAATCCTGAGCTTGTTGTACCTAATCTTTACCAAGAGCGGAGACACTCGGGGCTTCATCCATTTTACAATAAAGGGTTTGGATTGTTTGCTGAAATTGGTGACAGAGCAGCACAGGCATTGGTCACAAAATAGTAGTTTAGGAAGGTGACACAACACCCTGGTCCCGCAACCACGTCTAAAAAATGTTAGTGACACCAATGATGTAAAGTGGTACATTTTCTTATGATGGATAATATGGATCACAAGTAACATTTATTTGTTCATTATTCAATCTTTACTGATTTCTGTGAACAATGAATAGAATGCAAGTTCACCTTTATCCTGAAGCGAGGCGTTATGGTAAGGATGAAAGAAAAGGAGGCTGGACACCATTGGTGCTAGTTTTTTACCTGAAGAGATTGCGCTGGGAGGCTTGACTCACTTGAGTATCAATTTTGGAATGATAGTTCAGACAGCAGTGTTTGCCAAAGTATGGAAGGATTTTCAGTTAAATAGCTCTATTTTTATCCATAAGCAAATTTACTGGCAAACAAATTTTACTTCGAATTTCCTGCGTCATGGCAAACTAAGCAGTTGTAACCAATCACTTTCAAAATAGGAGGTTTTTTTTATGTGTTCCTATGCTTTCTTATGCGTTTGTCTAATTTTGTCTTTTTTTCATGGAAATGGCGGTATGGCGTATGGCAATCAGGGGTAGTTGCATTCTAAATTTCCTAAAGGCAGACCGGGATTTGTGCACTGATGTGTTTTTACAGATTTGTTACTGACTTTGTTTTAATGTCTAATACTTTACCTTTTTTTTTTTTTTAAACAACTTTATTGGCATTTTTCTCATTCACATTGATATCATAACAGGAGTTGTACAAACAGTTTCCTTACGTCAGTTAATATGTTGACAATCTGCAATACAGCAATCTAGTATACATTTCGTGTTTGCACCTGGTCAATATTTCACATTTTGTATACTATACCCAATACTTCAACTCCTTGTTTTAACTCTTTTCATTTGCTATTCATGTGATTTTTAACTTGTGCTACCATTATCCCTCAACTCTCCCCTCCCCCCCCCTTTGTGAATGTCTGTTCGACGTTTTCACATGTGTTTTCGTTGTGTCTGCTCTCATCTAACAGGGAATAAGCAGTGGTCTTGTGCTCTTTCCTATATACACCCATTCTCGTCTCTGTTTACCTATGCACTTATTCAGGAGGGGGGCCTTAGGTCAGTGATCATTGCCGTCCAGCTCTGATGTCATCTTCTACTTTGTCGTCTTTGCGGACCTGTTTCATTCGAACTTTCTCTGCCGTTGACCATTCGCATATGTCCTTTAACCACATTTCACACTTTGGAGGTGTCGGGTTTAGCCATGCTATCGCAAGACGTCTTTTTGCTAATATTAATCCTAGTAATACAAATTTCATGCTCCGCTTCCGTTTTTGGGGCGTGGGAAGAAGTCCTAATAATATTGCCCGAATGTCCCTGGGTACTTCCCATCCTGTGGCTGCCCTGAGTTTCTGTAGAACGTCCGACCAGAATGGGACTACAAGGTGGCATGTCCATACCATGTGCAGAAAATCGGCATCCACTCCCCCACATCGAGGGCAAACACTGGACCTGTCTGGATATATTTTGCTCAGCACTTTGGGGGTGAGGTAAGCCTGGTGTACAAAGTTGTATTGGACTAGTTTAAATCTAGCGTTAGCGCTCACCAATTTAACCCCTTCATGTATCCTGATCCATTCCTGTGCTGTCATAGGTTCTCCCACCATATCATCCCATCTCGCCCGTATGGGTAGTATTGGCATATCATCTCGTATCGCTCAATATATGTGAGTAATCAGATGCCGACCGTTGACCATATATAGCATTACATTGCAGCATTTTTGTCATGGGGGGCTCCTCAGGGAAGGACTGCCAAAGCTCCCTAGCCACCTGAGAGATTTTTGCATATTGCAAAAATTGTCCACTGCCCAAATTAAAGGAAGCCTCCGCACATTCCCTCGTAACAAATTGACCATTATTATATAGTCTAATACTTTACCTTATCTGCTATTTACTCTATGCACATTAGTTAAAAATGTTTAGTCATGTTAAAACCAGCTTCACTTCATTTATGCCTTGTGTTTTAGTGATTTCCTAGGCTGTCAGAGAGACTGGGAATTTTCCACTTGTCGACCTAAGTATTGTGCTTTGTTTTCAAACAGGGCTTGTACCAGCTGCTGGAGCTCAAAGTGGTGCTGCGCTGTCGCAAGCAAGACATTCCACTTGTTAAGGTACATCTGCTCTCCTGATAATTTCTACAGCATGTCAGCAGTTAGTTCCTTCGGTTATATGTGGTCTTCAGAGAGTGGATTGGACATGGGTTTCAAGGGTCTTCTTTCTGTGAAGACCTTTAATGGAAACAGTGGCAGAAATGAAAACGTGCATGATTGCTTTATTTTTCAATTAATTCAACAGCAGTTTACCTAAATTCGCAAGTACCTAGAAATAATACCCGTCTGCTTCTAAAACTGGGTACATGCTTGTTTCCTTTTAAAGTTTGCGTCTGGCGACCTCTGGGTGTCTCTAGACGTAGCCAGTAAAATTGCACACCATAACATAGTGCTTAAGAATCATCGTTTTCTTCAAGCAACAGTACCCAAGAACAATGCACTTGTTGGGAAACACTGGGTTTCCATTCAGAGAATTGGGAGCTGTGGACCAGACACTGCTCCAGCATGACTATGTATATCACCATCTCTCACTGGCTTAGTTATTATATGATAACGTTAGAATAAGGTTTATTCACAGACCTTTAATTTGTACATCTAGATCCTCTGCCTAGTCTGTGAAACCACCCTATACTTATCGAGAACTTCCTCAACTAATAGTCTGGTTAAGATTCGAGAACATGCACAGAAATACCTAATAAACATACTGCATGCCATAGATCAGAGTGCATCTACTGAGTATGATAGACCGGTCCTTTTGGGGACCACAGCCATTCATGAATTTGGGCATCTTAAATAGATGAGGAGCATGTTGAACTACTGAAGAAGTGACTTGACAAAGCCCAGAAGAAGGTAGGACTTAGCGTACAATAGGTAGACAGTGGCCTTGTGACAAATCAAACAGCTTAGATTAAATCCATGGGCTCAATACTATACAGATGTGCAGAGCAAGATTATGTCCATGTTGTAGGGCGTACAATAGGTAAACAGTGGCTTGTGACAAAGCAAACAGCTTAGATTAAATCCATGGCCTCAATACTATATGGATGGCGCAGAACAAGATTAGCTCCATGTTTTCAAGCGTACAATAGAAGCATTGGTGGAATGACTCTATTGTTCTCTAAGAATTTTGAGTGTGCTAACTGATCTTTTCAAAAGTTCATATGCATTGAGGGAGGCCTTCACATTATATATAGAAAAAAAAAGTAATACTCTTGTTTGGCCATTTTCTGCATGGAGGTGCTATTTCCGGGGCAATGCTGCGATTCCTGGCACTGCAACCGTTGTTAGATCAAATATCCACAGCTTCATGCCTGCATTGTATAACTGCAAATTGTTGTTATTATTGTAATGTTCCTTCATTCTTACAACTGCCTTCTGTCCCCCATGCAAAATGCATTTGCCACTCGCAACCACCATGATTTAAAGGGCTTTTGGGGGTAAAGTGAAGTGCTTAGTACTCCTAAGGGATTTCATTCAAGACTGCTATTAAACAAGGGGAACATGTCAGTCCTTAATCTCCTGTGCGATTTTGCACTTCCAGAGTCATTGTAAAATACTTTGATCTATCCTACATACATTACGGATATGATAGAAGGAAAACCGAGTTCACTTTGCAGTGCTTACTGGCCATTTTTTCTGTGATCTGTCAGTGATGTCTGTTTATTAACTTCTAAAATTAATTTTGGTCACACATCTCCTATGCGTAAGATTTGCCTGTCAGGGTAGGCACAAAATAAACCTTAGAAGTGTGGTCCAAATGAGTTTTACTTGAGCATCTAATAAAAATTGCTTAAACTGTTTTGGTTGTACAGAGCACCACGAGATGGTTAAAACACTTGAGCAAGGAATTAAAAACTTAGCCATGCGATTGAGATTTTTTTTTTTTAGACAGGAGAGTTTTTGTAAGTATATTGGGGAGGCACCTGGATTTACCAGAAGTCTCTAGAGTTATTCATTTAAGCTTAGCCTACCCGTTTTCTGAAGTGAGGCAGTCTAAAAGACCATTTGTTAGGAACTGTGTTGTGGCTTGCTCTGTGTTCTTCTGTACACTCCTTTTCTGTTATTTTTTTCAGGCAGCAGTGCAGAAGTGTGTCCCAGCCTACAAAGCTTCCACAAAGAAGGAGATTGAAGTTGTTCTTGACCAAGATAACCATCTGCCCCATGAAATGTAAGATAGCTGTTAAAAAGATAGCTTAATGTTACTCTCTGAAACATGCAGACATCAGCTTTTCTAAATTTGGAGTGGAACCCTTTCACCTGAGGCATTCATATAAAACATTTGCATTTAGGTGTTTATTGGTTCAGGTTCTTGATGTAGTAAAGTTTGCTATTCTATCATGGGAACTTCATTGATATTTATAAACATTGAATTGTCCGACCTGTGTCATGATCCACGGTCACTTTTTAAAAGAGTATCTCTGGTGTGAAGAATGTTAATGTTTGCCCAAGGTTTTGTGTGTGCCTAATAACTGAAATTCATGTTCGAGGCATATGAGCTGCAGATCACACGCTATGCATAGATCGCCATCTGGTGTTGGGCCCGGATGTTTGCACTTTCTTGTTGTATTGGAATAAGTCTTTGGAAGTCACGAGATCGGTGACTCCTCCTTTGGACAATAGTGCGCATGGGCATCAACTCCATCTTCAGATTTTTTTTTTCCGCCATCGGGCTCGGATGTGTTACTTGCGCTCCAGTTCGGTGTCGCCACCGTTCTAACTTTCGACGCGCAATCCTTCACCCTTTCGTCGGTATTGTTTTCGATCGCGTTTCCCTTTCGACGCGCATCTCTACAAACTCCAATGCTTCGATTCCGGTCGTCGACGCAGGCCTTCGGGCCTAGCTGCGCCATCAGGCCTTTTGGCTCATGGAAAGGACTCCCTTCAAAAAGTGTCCTCAATGTGGATCCAAGTTTCCCCACGCCGATCTTCACGAGGTGTGTAACCTCTGCCTTTCGCCCGAGCACGAGGCCAAAGACTGTCCAGCTTGCGCCTCTTTCCGCTCCAAAAAAACGTTACGGGATCGTCGAGCTCGAAGAAACATGGCTCGATCGTCGACATCCATACCAGACGATATCTTCCAGGAAGGCGTCGATGTCCCCTAACAGGAACAACTCGAAGAGGGCCTCATCAGCGCCTCCGAAGCAGACGATTCCGACATCGAAGACATCACTCCTGGGCAACGGGTCGTAAGTACTGACGTCGACCCCTCCCCACCATCCATTCCGGCAAAGGCTTCGGTAACACCTTCACCTTCGAGCCTAGGTGCACAAAACTTCCCACGCCCGCCTTCCGGCTCGGCCAAGAAGTCGACACATAAGCCTTCAGGCCGCTCGGGCTCGAGCCAGCCTACCCTCAGTACCGAAACCCCATCCCCGGCACCGAGACCAAAAGACAAACCACTGTCTACCCCGCACCAAGGCCGGGGTCCACATCGGCGCATTCGGCACCGAAACCCACTGGCGCTGAGCCTTCGGCTCCGAAAAAACCATCGGAACCGAGCAAACAACCAGTTCCGAGAATCGCTGGTACTCTACCTTCGGAGCCGAAAAAACTATTGGTACCGGCTCCAAAGACCCCAACGGAACCGACAAAAACTCCCGTTTCCAAACCTAGGGAGTATAAAACAACTCCAAAATTGGTGCCACACAAACACTCGGACCCGAAAAAATCAGCGCCGAAACACCACACTTCAGAGGAGGAGCTTTTCCAACCAGATCCAACCCAACAAACTCTGGAAATAGACCCAGATACAGGTCGACTTGTGGTTAGTCCTTCCAGGAAGAGGAAATTGGACAAACCTGCACCAGCTCCACTCCCTCTTAAGAAAAAAGACATTGCCACTTCTCCTTTCAGGATCCCTTCTCCACCCCCTCCTCCACACCACATCTCTCCTATTCCATCTCCAGTACCCTTACAATCTCCTCCACCTCAGGATGATGAGGACCCTTCTGAGTACGAAGGCGATGATCAACCTTTAGGAGAACCTAGTCATCCTAATATCCCTAATGACCCATGGGACAATTATGGCACACCAGATGTCCCCGATACACCACAAGATGATATCTACCCATCTAGACCATCCCCTCCGGAGGACACTATAGGATTCACTCAGCTCATACATAGAGCTGCAGAATACCACGGTGTAGATTTACACACAGACCCTGTAGAAGAAGACTTCCTTATGGACACTTTTGCACCATCTCAAAGGTCCACTTCTATCCTCCCAATGCTAAAAGGAGTAATCAAACACGCTCCTGAAGTCTTTAAAGATCCTGTAAGGGCTAGAGTCATTAACCCCAGGGTAGAAAAGAAATAAAAGTCTGCCCCAGCTGACCCTGTTTACATTAAAGGGCAACTTCCCTTAGATTCTTTAGTAGTTTCTAACGCCAGGAAAAGGGCTAACTCCCAAACCTCAGGCGATGCTCCACCTCCTGATAAGGAGTCAAAACTCTTGGACGCATCTGGTAAAAGAACAGCGTCCCAGGCAGCTAACATTTGGAGAATTGCCAACACACAGGCGTTGCTGGCTAGGTCGATAGGGCATACTATGACGAACTAGAGACCCTACTACAACACCTTCCAGAACAATACAAAACAAGAGCCAATGATCTCATCCAGGAAGGCAAGATTATAACAAATACCTCCATTCGATGTGCTCTGGATGCTGCAGACACAGCCTCACGAGCCGTTAATACCAGTGTTCTTTTACGTAGACATGCATGGCTCCGTATTTCAGGGTTCAAACCCGAGGTTCAAACTGCCATACTAAATCAGCCGTTTGACCAAGAACATTTATTTGGACCTAGTGTGGATTCATCTTTAGAAAAGATGAAAAAAGACACCGACACAGCCAAATCAATGGGAGCTCTGCAATCGCAAACTCCCAGAAGATCCTTTCGTTGCTCCTCTTATAGGGCGCCTCTAGAGGTTTTACCACGGATAACTCTTCCACGTCCTATAAAAGTCTCACTCAGACCTCCTCTACCAGAGGTTATTACAGAGGCGGCTACAGGGGCAATAATAACAAGGGTAGAGGCAAAACCGTCAATACCCGTACTGCCTCCACCTCCAAACAATGACTTCCCTCCACTCCCCCTAGACCATTCCACTCAAGTCGGGGGAAGATTACTACAGTTCCTACCTGTCTGGAACACCATTACCACGGACAGGTGGGTGAGACAAATCATCCAATCCGGTTATTGCCTGGAACTCACTTCAACTCCTCCAAACATACCACCCAAACAGCGTCCAATGTCAACAGACCATTTAACGCTTCTCAAACAAGAGGTACTTTCCCTTCTACAAAAACATGCAATAGAACCAGTTCCCCTGCATCAGCAAAACACAGGGGTCTACTCACTGTATTTTCTCATTCCAAAGAAGGACGGAACCCTGAGGCCCATCCTCGACCTCAGACCATTAAACCTCTACATACAGTCAGACCATTTTCATATGGTCACTCTTCAACAACTCCTTCCTCTACTCAAACAAGGCGATTTCCTTGCCACCTTAGATCTCAAGGACGCCTACTTCCACATTCCCATTCACCCTGCTCACAAAAAATATCTTCGATTTGTAGTGGACGGTCAACATTATCAGTTCAAGGTGCTCCCATTCGGAGTCACCACAGCACCCAGAGTCTTCACAAAATGTCTGGCAGTCGTAGCAGCCCACTTAAGAAGACAACAAATTCACGTCTTCCCACACTTGGACGACTGGCTCATAAAAGCCAGGTCGCATACCCAGTGTGTAAATCACACACACACCACAATCCAACTACTTCACGACTTAGGGTTCACAATAAACCTCACAAAGTCTCACCTCCAACCGTCCCACATCCAACAATATTTAGGTGCCACAATAGACACCTTAAGAGGCCTTGCATACCCCAATCCAGCCAGGATAGCAAGCATGCAAGCCCTTATAACAAAATTCCAGCCGCAACACTCACTTCCAGCTCGAGTGTTTATGCAACTAATAGGGATGATGGCCTCTTGCATATTCATAGTACCGCATGCAAGACTCCAGATGCGCCCCTTACAGGAATGCTTGGCACGTCAGTGGAACCAGGCTCTAGGTCAGCTAACAGATCTGGTGTTGGTGGACGGCCGCACACATCGCTCTCTGCAGTGGTGGAAAACCCAAAACCTTTCCAAAGGGCGACCGTTCCTAGAGCCAGTTCCACAGATTGTGCTAACAGCAGACGCATCGCTCACCGGATGGGGGGCTCATCTACTACATCACACCATACAGGGCACATGGACACCTCAGCAAAAGTTACTCCACATCAATCATTTGGAGTTACTCGCAATCTTTCTGGCATTAAAATCATTCCAGAAACCGATATCAGGCAAAGCTGTCTTAGTCCGGACGGACAATATCACAGGAATGTATTATTTACAAAAACAGGGGGGGACGCACTCTCTACAGCTCTCTCAACTAGCTCAGAGCATATGGAGGTGGGCTATTCCTCAAAACATATTCCTCTTAGCCCAACATCTTCCAGGAATTCAGAATCAGATCGCAGATCTGTTAAGTCAGTCAAACACAACAAATTCACGAGTGGGAACTTCACCCACAAGTTCTTCAACCATTTTTCCAAATGTGGGGGCATCCAGAGATAGATCTCTTCGCCACACATTACAACACAAAATGCCCAAGCTTCACCGCCAGATATCCACACCTATTGTCCAAAGGCAATGCGATATGGATGAATTGGTCAGGCAGATTTGCGTACGCTTTTCCGCCTCTCCCACTCATTCCATTGGTGGTGCGCAAGCTACAACAACAGTCACTAACACTGATTCTAGTTGCTCCAACATGGGCCAGACAACCATGGTACACAACATTGCTGGAACTATCCGTAGTCCCGCACCAAAAGCTTCACCTCTCCCCACATCTTTTAACACAGAACCGTGGAGAGATCAGACATCCAGATCCAGCACAGCTCAATCTAGCGATCTGGCTCCTGAAGTCCTAGAATTCTGTTACCTCAATCTTCCACCTGATTATATGAACGTTATCAAAGAGGCTAGGCGCCCCACCACTAGAGCCTGCTACGCAGCAAAGTGGAAAAGATTTGTTATATACTGTACAAATAACACAATCAATCCTCTAAATTCGTCCATTCAACACATCATATGTTACCTACTGCATCTTCAAAGATGTAATCTAGCATACACATCCATTAGATTGCATCTCGCTGCCATAGCAGCTTACCTACAAAATAGACAACATTTGTCATTATTCAGGGTACCAGCCATTAAAGCGTTTATGGAAGGTCTCAAACAAATAATTCCTCCCAGGGTACCACCCTCTCCAGTGTGGAATCTAAACCTCGTCCTCACTAGATTAATGGGCCCTCCATTCGAACCTCTACATAAATGTGAGCTCCAATTTCTTACATGGAAAGTTGCTTTCCTTGTAGCTATCACATCTCTCAGAGTCAGTGAATTACAGGCACTAACTATTCAAGAACCATTTTTACAACTCCATCATAACAAAGTGGTTCTCAGGACAAATCCCAAATTCCTTCCTAAAGTTATTTCTCCCTTCCATCTCAACCAATCTGTGAAGTAGCCAGTATTCTTCTCGCAACCACAAACAGTAGCAGAAAGAGCTCTTCATACACTAGATGTGAAAAGAGCCCTCCTTTACTACATTGACAGAACAAAACCTTTTCGCAAAACAAAACAACTTTTTGTATCCTTCTCACCACCACATAAAGGCAATCCTATATCAAAATCTGGCATTGCAAGGTGGATTGTCAAATGTATACAAATTTGCTACCACAAAGCAAAACTTACACTATCTATTCCCCCTAAAGCCCACTCTACCCGTAAAAATGGGGCTTCCATGGCATTTTTAGGGAACATTCCCTTACATGACATCTGCAAAGCAGCTACATGGTCTACACCGCACACATTCACAAAACACTATTGTGTAGATGTGCAGGCAAAACAAGCTAGTGTGGGCCAAGCTGTACTCAAAACACTATTTCAAACTACTGCAACAGATACTGGTGGTCGCCGCTAAAGGGAGGTACTGCTATGCAATCTATGCATAGTGTGTGATCTGCAGCTCATATGCCTCGAACGGAAAATGCTACTTACCAGTATGCATCTGTTCTTGGCATGTAGAGCTGCAGATCCACACACGCCCACCCACCTCCTCGGCTACCTTTATCTGTTCCAGTATTATCTTAATTAGATACAACATACATGGACATCTCTTTCTGTTTCTCACAAAACTCCATCATTTCCCTTCTTGGCGAAAAAACAATCTGAAGATGGAGTCGATGACCATGCGCACTATTGTCCAAAGGAGGAGTCACCGATCTCGTGACTTCAAAAGACTTATTCCAATACAACAACAAAGTGCAAACATCCGGGCCCAACACCAGATGGCGATCTATGCATAGTGTGTGGATCTGCAGCTCTACATGCCAAGAACAGATGCATACTGGTAAGTAGCATTTTCCTTTTTTTTTCGTTTTGCTTTTTAGTCTTCTGAAATGTAATCATTGCTGTTTCCTTAAATAGTGATTATACAGAATAGGAAAACCTAATGGGAATGAGGTAAACGGACCCAAATATGCAGCAGCTTTGTGAAGTTACAGATAAAACACAGTAGTTTTAAGGAAACAGTGCTTCCCTAAAAACTGCTGATCGGTGGTCTCTCACTTCTCCAGCACTGATCGATTCTCATGCTTGAACCATTCCCCTTCCTGGTGCGGGGAACCCTTGGTAATCAATGTTAACATAAACAGTCCACCTCTTTGTGTGGCTTGAACTTCAGCTGAGCTGATCGGCTGCCATGACCCAAGGCTCTTCTCTTGATGGGCTTCCAATGGCTGGATTTTCTAGTTTGTGACAGTGCAGATACCTATAATGAAGAGCCTCATTAAATGGGAGGAAGGAGCATTGCATGTGAACCTTAGGAAAGAAGTTACAGGTAAGTAACCGTTTTCCTCCCAGCATTGGATCTTTCATAGATTTACAAGCTTTAATCCGATTAGCCCGCAACATCTAGGTGCACCCTAAAAAGCATCCAGTAAAATCCAGGAGGATAAACTAAGTGTGAATTGCAGAAGCAGACACGGGGAAGGACCTCTAAACCCAGAAGAGATCAGGCCATATGAATGGCTCGTGGAATGAAAAGAGGGCAGGAGTGGAGTGTGGCAGATTGGCCAGATGGCATGAACACTCCTGATCTTGCGATATACCCTAGATGTCCAAGCGTTCAATGTCATGGCATGTAAGCCAGCTGCATCCTCACTATCTAACTTGGTGTTGGGAAGGCCTTTTCTCAAACCAATTTAGCCATTACAAAGTATGCTTCTCTAATAGGTTGTGATCACATCTTGTCTACATGACTGTACTGGGTACTTGGATGCTACAACAACAGAGTTGCCTCAGTCAGTGTTTTTTTTTACACATTCATTCAAAGCAAAACAGTCCTCATAAAGACAGAAAACGTTAGAGCCATGTACCACTTCCAGAAACTGGTGCACACCTCTTCCCAACTGCCTCCGTTGGCAATAGAGAGATAGCATTGGGTCATTTGCAGAACGATTCTTCTCCTGGTGGAGCATCTCTTAGGAGTGGACAACAACTTTGCATACCTGCCCAGCAGGAAGCATCAACAAATTTGCGAGTAGCAAATGCATCCCCATGTTCTTTAACGAGGGAACTTCCAAATAAGGCACTCCCATCATAGACCAGGTCGCCACACACAAAACGAAAAAACCCAAAACTTTGCCTCTAGGTATCCATGGGAAATGCATCATGGATAAATTGTTCAAGCACATTTGCCTAGGCTTATCCTGCTCTTGCCCTGCTCCTGTATGTGGTCAGGAGAAGGATGCAAGTGGTAATGACCCTCGTCCTGGTGGCACCAACATGCGTGAGACAACCATGGTACTCCATGATACTGGAGATGATAGTGCATCCGCACAAGAAACCATCACTGAGGCCAGATCTGTCTCCGCATCCTGGTCCGCTCAGGCATACAGACCCCACAAAATTCAATTTAGCGATAGTTTATGGAAGAGTATCTGCAAATGGTGCATGAGGCGTATAAACCCACTACACTTGGCTGCTAGGCTGCCAAGTGGAAAGGTTTTGTCCACTACTGAATTGGCAGGCGCCATGATCCCTCTTATCAGGACATCATCTGATACCTGCTACATTTGTAGAAAGTCGGATTAGCATACACCACGATCAGTTTACATCAGCCTGCATGCAAAACAGGGAACATTTGTGTTTCTTTAAAATCCCTGCAGTTATGACTTTCATGGAAGACCTCGAGTCATCCATCCAAGGATGCCTCCTGCATCTGTTTGGAATTGGAATGTAGTCCTCACTAGGTTTAGGCCCTCCTTTTGACCCATTACATTTCTCCAAAATGCAGTTCTTCTCATAGGAGGTGGCCGTTTTGGCGGTCATTACTTCTCTAAGATGGATCAGTGAGTTCCAAGCCTTGACAATTAAAGAATCTTTTTCCAGATTCACAGAGATGGAGTAGTCTTCAGAATAAACTAAAAATTCCTCACAAAGGTTATTTCCCCCATTCCATGTACTCAACAGTACGTTTCCCATCTTCTTCATGCATCCTCACTCTGAAGCGGAGAGGGCATTCCATGCAATAGATGTTAAGTCGGCACGTGTACATTCATAGAACCAAATCCATCCATAGCACAAAGCAACTGTTTGTAACGTTTGCTATGCCACACATAGGCAATTCTATTTCCAAGGCAGATATTGCTAGATAGATTGTTAAACGCCAACAGACTTGTTATGCGAAGGCTAAGCATACACTGCTTGTACTGCCTGAGGCACATTCCACACGTAAGAAAGGTGTCTCTGTGCTTTCTTGGGAAACATTCCTTTAGCAGACATCTGTAATGCTGCTACTTGGTCAATTTAATGCATGTTTACCAAACACTACTGAGAGTACGTCCAAGCCTGCTAGCAAGCTTTAGTTAGCCAGACCGTATTAAGAGCCTTGTTTCAGACATCTGCCTTGTCTGATCACTAGTCACCACTTGATGAGGAAATGCTTTACAGTCTGGTGAATGCGTGTGTGTCCAAAGCCATCTCTTCATAGTGTGAAGTGCTCTAGACTCACATGCGCCCACCCTCCTTCCCGAATGGCAGCAATGATCACAGATGCTTTACATACATTTTATTTCACAATGCACGGTACCTGCTACTCTCTGTCTTCAACACTACACTTCAGTTACACTTAACATCCACTGAGTGGAAAACAATTTGTGGTGAAATCTTTATCTTCGTGCATTGTGGACTAAAGGTTTTGTGACTTGGAAACACCTTCAAAAAAATGTGGAAACCTCGGTACCAACACTAGATGGCAGGAGTATGCACATTATAAAGAAAAGTTTGTGTCTGTGGCGAGAGAACGTTATCTATAGTAGAGAAATGCAACACTTTGGTCTACGCGTAACCCCCACTGCATGGCTAGTATGCTTTATGCATCTTCATTGTTCTGAATTTGAGCTTACATATGAAGTCTTTTCAACAGTGCCTGGCAGATAAGCGCTCTCAAATGAAAGGGAAATGGGTGGACAAACTCCAGCTGACTCAGCAAGCAATTCATTATGTTGTGGTGGTGCTCACAAAAGAATGTACTATTAGGTTTTTTTCCTTCTACTAAACCCTACTGTTTTAAACAGTTGAGACATGTATTCTTGATTAATGGTGGGCGGACATGGGTTTCCATTGGATCCAAGACACATAGTCATTGACAGAGACAATATACCATGCAAATCTGCTGGAGCCTACTCTCTTCACTGGCAAGTCACTTCTGATTCAAACAGACAACACTACAACCATGTATTTCTGATGAATGCCATTGATAGTAGGACATTTCTTTCCACTCACACTTCACTCAATACTTTAGTGGTTCAGGCTGCCTCATCCAAACAGAACTCCTCCCCATCTGATCCTTCTGGTCGGTAGTTCAAGTACATAGCCGCAATGGGAAAGGTTTTCTTCTCTGAGAGTGTATCGTTGTGCTCCTCTAGCACCACAAGCTTCTTGCCACAGTGCTCCCTTGCAATATAGTCTCATCAGTGGACTCTTTTGCAGTCTTCTGCAAAAACCTAGGCTTGGAAATAAATCCTGATAAGTCCAAATTTATGGGGGATTAACCCCCATAGGTCCTTTAGGGCTTTACAGATGCAACTATTCTCTATTGAGGAGAACAAATTTATCAAAGGTCTTCTCATTTTGCCGGAAAGCGCTCCATTGGTGCCGTTGCGATTCGACCTAGCCCTCAACCCCATCCACTTGGTATCCTTCCTCAAACCATTGCTATACTGGGTGAGGATATGGCCTACCCCGGAATTAACCATCTCTAGAGAGGCACTTAGGGATTTGATTAATTGTGATAAAACTGTCCGTACCCCTTGGTTAAAACACATCAAAAAGCAGTTTGAACCGCTTAACTCGGGGAATATGTGGACTATCCCTGATGAAGTCACTAAAGGCGACAAGTCGCTACTTAACACTAACTATTGGGAATGGAACCTGACCAGAATCTGGGCTGAGCACCGGGAGGGCTCAGTAACAGGGCAATTTTTGCTTCATAAATATTCGCCAAGTTTTGATTTCCATACGGTTAGGATACATCCTGCAGGGGCAAAATAGGTGTATATCCAGTTTAGACTTGGTACCCTACCCCTAAGATCTCTCACCTCGAGATGGTGTAAAATGGAATGCGATCTAGAGAGTTGCCTCTTCTGCCCGTTGCAAAAGGAAACAGAGGCTCACTTTCTGTTCTTTTGTCCCAGTACTCTATCTTATGGGAAAAAAATGGATTATTGCATGGTGTAAACTTAAGGGTGTAAGACATTATTGGAGGCAGTGCGTTTATTGAAAACCAACACGAATGAGTTATTAGTATTTGTGGCCTCGCGTTTCTTCTAGAGGGCTTGGTCAATACGTACGAAAAGCTTAACACCTTTGAACTTGTAATCATTATTGCTGCTATGTATGTATAAGTTATGCGTCTTATAACCATAGTACTATTAACCAATCTGTTCCTATGAATTGATCTTAATCTTGTTCTTTCTTATGTGTTCTTCTTTTTAACAGTTTTATTAGTAGATTAGGGTATGCATTAACGATGGACTTTATGAACGGTACAATTCTTTCTAGACAGGGGAGGCTGGGCTATCTAACATGGCGGACCACGTTTTGGCATTGTACTAGGCTATCATGGAGGTTTATGTTGATAGTGGTAATTGCTTTCCCTGTGATCCTCTATAAGGTCCATCCTATTGATTATCTTTCATCACAATGTATTTTTTTCACTGTCTTCAATGCTTTATTTATTATGATGTATTTATTGCAATTTTATGGTCTTTCGACGGAAAAAAAATGTGTGTGTGTGTTCTGGTGTGTTCTCGTTCTTATCAGTGATGCACATAAGAGCCCACTTTACTGAGGTGGTGTGTAATGACCAGGATGCAGTCAGACCATAGTATATTTTGTGACCCAATTGATTACTACTTCTGCCTCTAGCCATAGACACGCTTGGATGTCTTCCACTGTTTTTTCCACTATGAGTTGTAGGTGAACCTTACAGACATGCCTTTGGACTGCTCCTGCCTCTTCGGAGTGGCCCTTGAGTTGTGTATCCAGGACCTTGCTACGGCTCATTCTTTGGGCCCGGCATCACCATCATGCAGTTATGAACACCACTTCAGAAAGTTCAGGATGTTTTGAGGGGCCAGCCAGCCGTCTTTATCCTCATTGTCCTCCTTCTCCACCTCCCTCAAAACCTTTAACTCACCCTCACACTTTTCAGCATGCTGGCAGACTATCACCCCAGACCTTTGGGCTTGCACATTGTGGAAGATTGTTATGCGCTTATCATCTTGTAATTGCCTACCGAGATTCCTCAGGTTTTTTTTCTGCCACTTTGATTGACCACGCTCAGATTATGCACAAGGAGGTGAGGGCTGTCCTGAGCAAAGGGGATATAGAGTTGTTTCCCAGGGGCAAGAGAGGATAGTGAAGGTACTTATGTTAATTTTTGGTCCCCAAGAAAGATGGGGGCCTTCACCCCATTTCAGTTCTCCGTATTCCTAATTTTGTTTCTGTGCAAAGTGAAGTGCAAGATACTTTCCCTTGATTCTACGCCCCCTATATGACCACTTCCTGTGGGAAGTGGGTATAACCCTGTTCCAGTGTTCCGAATTCTGCCATCACCAAGATGGCAGACTTGTACATTTCTTATCTGGTAGCCCATCTTAGGTGTGGAACTAGCCTGAGGGTGGACATGTCTCTCTGACTGCTAATTTTCCTGCCTGTCCTGGTGCCAAATTGGCCCTGGTCAGGGGGGCTGGCATCCCCTCACCTCTGAGGGAAGCCAGATTTGCATACCAAAGGTGGTGGGCTCTTAGAAGCTCTCTGCCTTGGAATGCTAATTTACTAGTCTTCCTGGAGGAGGTGTAAAACCCTTCCCTCCAGAGCAGGCATTGTTCCTGACCTCCTGAGAGCATGGCCTCTCCTCCCTGGGGGTCAGAAACTCATCTGTGGTGGCACCCTGGACTGGACCAGTCAGCCAGCACACTAGAGGGCTGGTAGGTTTCAGGGGGTATCTCTAAGGTAGCCTCTGGGTGCACGTATTAATAAATGCATCACTGGAATCAGTGTGGGTTTATTAGTACAAGGTGTTTGATACCAAACACTATGTTTCAGTGAAGCCATTATGTAGCTGGGGAACTCGTTTTGACCAGTTCCCAGTACATAGCTTAAGATGGCTTCCCTGCTCACTTGCAATATCCAGTATTAGAACTAGACATCACAGGGGCATATCTGCTCATGCAGATATGTCCTCGCTTAAAATCTAATGCACCTTGCTTTTGGGCTCAAAGGCCTGCTGTAGGGGTGACTTGCATATATTAGATGAAGTGACTTTGGCATGACACGCAGGAGTGTGCCATGTCATGTTTTCACCCATGGTTTGCACCATGTCATGCAGCCTGCAATGGCAGGATGTGTGGAATTTGTGTGTGGGTCCCTTAGGTTGGCATAAGATATACTGCAGCCCTTTGGGACCTTCTTTAACACTCATGCCCTAGGTACCTGGGGTACCATTTACCAGAGGCTTAAGGGGTGCTAAAGTCCTTAGCCAGTTGTAGCACAATTAGACACCACCTTGTTTTGGAGAAGGAGCACTGGCACGGAGGTCTAATTAGCAGGCCTCAGTGCACTGTTTAGAGTCGAAAATCAGCATCTAGTAGCTAAAAAGGGGGCACGAAGTGGGGGTATAACTGCAACAAAAGCCCAGTTTTCTACAATCTTGAGGACCTCTAGTGGCATCTCTAAACGGAAGAAATTCAGTCGATCTTAAAAGCACTTGAAACAGCTTGGAAAAATAACGATCTCCCTCTTGATAAAATCATGTGTAAGGCGACTTTAAAAAACTGTCACAAATCTTTTAGAGAGACATAAGCAAATTGTTATACTCCTAGAATTAATGATGCCTCCAATAGCCCTAAGGAGATTTTCAAAATTGTTAAATCATTCCTTAACCCACAGATGTTTGAGAGAACCATCATATGCCGCGATTGCCTCAATTTAACATCTCTGTAGAGTACTCGGGCCAAGCTTTGCCCAACCAAATCCCCACTGCCCCCGCGAGTGCTGAAGTTGCCATTGCAGGTTGTCAACCCAAAGCTGAATATGTTGTTTATTCAATCAGTTGCCACAGCTAAGGTTCCGGACTGTTGCAAGCATGCTCTAGTAGTACCACTTTTAAAAAGAATCTATGGCGGATCCTAAAATCTTATCAAATTTCCATCTGATGTCTTTACTAGCAGTGGATTCGAAGATGCTTGAAAAGATAGTTAATCGCTTGCTTTCCAACTATCTGCAACAACACAGGCTTCTTCACATTACCAGTCTGGCTTTCACTCAAATTATAGCACAGAATCAGTAATGCTTTAAGTTGCTGAATTCATCAAAATTAGTCTGGATCAAGGCTATTCTGCTGCTTTGGTGTTGTGGGCCCTGTTGGCAGCATTCAACACCTTGTCACACTCCAAGTTGATTGAACGACTTGAAAGTGTTGCACTGTGGGTTGGTCCTGAGCTGGATAAAATCTTTCTTGTCCAAGAAGCAGTAATCAATCACTCTCCCAACTTTTATAAAAACTTCTAAGTACTTAACTACGAAGTGCCCCAGTCATTCAGTCTTATGGCCTCAGTCTAGTTTCATATGCTAATGACCTACAGTTGATACTTTCCATTGGAAAAAACTCTAACTATTCAAGAAGCCTTCAAGCGGTGTTTCAATCCGGTTGCTCAATGGATGAAAACCAGCTGCCTGAAATTAAACTTGGATAAAACCGAGATTCTGATCTTTGGTGGCTGACAGTTTAATTTGGTCATCTGACTAGTGGCTCAGGAAAATGGGAGATTCCCTTTCCGCAGCCGAGATGGCTAGAAATCTCGGAATCAAATTTGACTTAGTCCCAAGATATTGGCCATCACTGGCGCCTGTTTCTCATTGCTTCGATCTCTGAAAATGTTTCTGGATATCCTGCCCATCTCAGTGCGAAAGATAGTTGTGCATTCTCTTGTGACAGCTAGATTGGATGATGCCAATTTACTCTACTTTGGACTCCCCCAGTATATGGTCTGGCAGATTCAAGTGGCGCAAAATGCCGCAGCCAGGCTTAGTCTAAAGATTCCACAACACCAGCATATAAGCTCTCACCACAGGTCTCTACACTGGCTGCTGGTGCACAGACAAATTCAGTTTAAAGCCTTAGTTCTTACTTTTTGTGCTTTCCACAAAATGGGACCCAAGTATTCGACCTAACATTTCAATCACTATTGCCCCTTTAGAGATCTGAGATTGTTGAATGTGTGATTACAAAAATTTCCCAGGATTAAGCTGATGAGGAAAGGCTGTCGCTCCTTTGCCTTTTTGTTGGCTACATTTTGGAATGACCTTCCTGTCACTTTGGGGTGCTCCAACAACTAGGTTTATTGAGATTATATATATATATATATGTGTGTGTGTGTGTGTGTGTGTGTGTGTGTGTGTGTGTGTGTGTGTGTGTGTGTGTGTGTGTGTGTGTGTGTGTGTGTGTGTGTGTGTGTGTGTGTGTGTGTGTGTGTGTGTGTGTGTGTGTGTGTGTGTGTGTGTGTGTGTGTGTGTGTGTGTGTGTGTGTGTGTGTGTGTGTGTGTGTGTGTGTGTGTGTGTGTGTGTGTGTGTGTGCGCGCGCGCACACACACACCTGGCTTTTCAGAACTGCGTAACCAACTCACATTAATATGTGCTCTCTCGTACTTGTACAAGTCCGGGATGCCCATTTGGGTAGCTGTTGCACTACATCAAGTAGCCTCATTCATTCATTTAGCTTCACCCTTTGAAGCATGCCCCCTTTGGACTCATTTGTCACTTGTGAGAAATCCCATGTATGACACTCTACGGTTTTAGGTACAGAAGGGCTCTGGTAGATGCATTTCACATAATGTGGGACTACAATATGCACTACTCAGCTCGCACCCTTTCTCCTGATTCCTTGTGTTTTGAGGAAGCTGGAAGGGATACTGGGTGCAACAGACTGGGTTAGGATGGAATGTAACTTGGAACTTCTGTCTCTTTGTTTACTCTTCCCTTCCCTTTCTGTTCAGGGAGCCCCTCCTCTCACTCAAATCTAAAGAACTCCGCCTTTGTGTTTGTAAATTAAACAGTGCCTTCGACCTGCCTTTGGGGGTGGTTGATATCATCTTTGCAGTTAGTTATTCTTTCACGAAGACTAGTGATGCTAGATCCTGCTTTTAAGATGTGGATAATTATCATGTTACTTATGATTCGGGTTAATGATTCTCCTTACTACATGGGTTGAGTTTTAATGAAGAAAATTTAGGGTATTCCAATTGATTGATGACAGATTTTATGATGTTATTTTTTGCTTGTTTTATTTGGTAATCATATTGTGATGTATTGTAAGTTTTAATTAACTGAACAATAATGTCTGTCTTACTAGACCCTGGTCACGTTTTGTTATGTGGTGTGTTGAGGAGAACCTCTATAGCATGATTATCTGATTGATTGCGCTTTGCCCTTTTTTTTTGCTTGGCATGGCTTTGTTTGGGCCCGGTAAAGATTTATCTATTGGCTTTCCTTTGTTCGCCAACTCCGCTAGCCTTGTTCAAGTGTACTTTTGTGATGTGTTTTCCGAAGGGTTTGACCCATATTTTTCCCCCTGTCTCCATCTATAATACCTCAGTGGGAACTTAACTTTATTGGTGCATTCATATATGCACATCTGTTCATTGAGACTTTTACACTGAATTGAGACTTTTTACAGTGAAGGCTATATTCAATATTGCAGTCACATATGCTTGCTGTGTCAGTGAGCTGCAGGCTGTCTGTTCATCCTCATTTTACTTCCTTCTTCACAGACCAGCTGGTCCTTTCAATGAGTTCCTTTTGCCTGTCGAGGCTGGAGAGCTCTTCCAAGAGTTTTCTTGATACAGTCTGGTTGCGGGAGGGATTCCCAAGCTGGACTTAATATGTTGATATTCCGTATACTACCATGGGTTGTAGGGTACCAAATAATTACAAAATAGCTGTTAATTTTTTTTTAATGTTTTTCGCTAAGAATACAAACCCAAGGTGACCCATTCTTTGCATATGGAGCCTTCTGTAAAGTGTAACTTTTTCCCAATTTTGACAGTTTCTGCACGAAAATAATTAGTCATTCTTATTTTGGCTCAACGGTGAAACCTACAGCGTACAATAATCTGTTTTGTATTGGGAGACCCAGAGGGTCGCAGTTGGTGACTGTTGTGGAACCATGTGTTTAGTAGCCTGACCACTCCGTATGGTTAGTAGTTTTTTTGAACGACGTTTTGACGGACCAGCCTCCCTTCATTCTAGAATTGTGAAATAACCAGAATTATAAAATTCATTATCTCTCTTCCTGAGGCAGATCATCTTGTGCTTCCTACAGAAGAGTAAAAGGGATCTTCTTGTGGCCTGGTGCTTTTCTGGGGTGCACAGGATGGCTGTTAAGATGCACTGACTGTAGCGTGTTGTTCTTTATTTCCAGTGCCGGAGGAATAGAAATGTTCAGCGGAGATGGAAAAATCAAGGTCTCTAATACACTGGAAAGCAGGCTTGACCTCATAGCTCAACAGGTGAGATTTAACAAGACTCTCTTCTCCATAATGTAGCTTATTTTTTGTAGCTGCCTGCTTTTTCATTCTTTTCATTGTCGGCCATGCAGATTATAGCCCCTACTAGATATTAAGCTTTCCATTCATTCTGGAAATTGTGTGACACATATATTTTTCTTTCAACTATGCGCAAAGTCATCAAAAGTCAAGTGAGTTTCATATGCCACATTAACATTTCCTCCTCAGCTATGACTTTGCATCTACCTCATTTTTTATTTTGTTTAAATCTGTTTGCTTTTTCCTTTTATGGCTACAGTTACAAAAAGAAAAGGATTCCAGGAACACAGTGTACAATAATGACGTCAGTTAACAATTGCATATTACCTTGCAATAGCAACATGATAAACTACATTGTTGCCAATATTTAATGAAAGCTGAAAGGACATTGACACTCCGAGTACCTGTGATGTTAATTGAAGGCAGTCTGACTGGAGACGCATATGCAAATCATAAGTAGTGGTACTGCAACCGGTTGCACCTTACATCGAATGAGCATTTATTGTTTACAGCAAGCAATAATGCACAATGACAAACCGTTTAGGGTCTCAATCGAATAACAATAAGAACTTGTGTGGAGAAAGTGTCATTTCAGCCCTGGCCCCCCACTCTCCCCACTAATGAACCCCACCCCTGTTGAGTTGCTAAGTGAATTACTCATGTCTGTCTCCAGATAGCCCGTTAGTGGGGCCGTTATCTGGCAAGGGGCGCTTGTCGTCCACGTCGATCCCGCCAAAGAAAGCAACTACAGGGGGCAGCAACTCTCGTGCGTCACCTCCTGATTCATCTTGGCGGGGTAATTGGGCTTCCGGCGATGGGGGAGCATCTGAGATATCCTTGTAGAGATCAGCCATTACCGCATATCAGCTACCGGCCAATGGATATTTACGGAACCCCATGGCATCTTCCCTATGTAATGCGACGCTCTCTGCATGGGCCCAGTTGGTAAGTTACAACATTCAGGCTGCGAGGTATGGAGGGTCAGGTGACTCATCTGCATGTGGTCAGCCGCTTGGCTACGATTAGACCCAGATCTATGAAGCGAGACGTGACTTTGTGCTTATTACCCTGCCGGTTTAGGCCGAGTATGCACACCTCCCATGTATGAGAGAGCTCTCAGTACAGTGCCCTAACTGGGCATGGACCCCATGCGGTTCAGTCGAAGAGCTAGGTCTTGAGGTTCTTCCTGAATTGCGGCAGCGATGGTGATTGCCTGCGGTGCAATGTGTTTGGTTGCCAAACTAAGGGGGTAGTGAACAGGTTAGTGTTTGGGCCAATGGTGGTCGGAGCAAGTGGAAAAAGACAGGATTCATCTCAGTTGATTGACTTTTAGGCCGGAAAGCGTAGCGAATTGTCTGAGAATGCAAGCGATCTTTCAGGGATAGAAGAGATGTCTTTCAAATAGATAAGAAGATCATCTGTATTGAGGGAAATTGAGTGCACGCCGTCGCCTAGGGGTACACCCCACCCCACGCCCTGTGCGCGCAGGTGAGCTGTCAGCAGCTCCACCGCTAGGTAGAAGAGCAGTAGGCAAGCACGAATCCATGCAGCAGCAGAGTGCCCCCTTGTTCAGGTGCAGTGCCAGGAGCACCAGCAGCTAAGGGGGCAGTAGGTCAAATCCGACTGGCTCGACTTCATAATCGGCAGCGCCGGGGGGAGGCAGCAGGTGAAGAAGTCAGGGCAGAGGCGCAGCAGGAAGACTACCACTTTACACTCTCCCCAACCCCCTGTGCCGAAGCCTAGGCCTGATCTGGCCTCCTGGCTCCTCGCCACTACTGCAGCCAGCAGGGGGGGGGGGGGGGGAGTTGGGAAGAAGAGGGCGAGGGCATGCAGGAGATCAGCAGTCTTGCAGCTACCAGGCTCACTCACTCCACAAAGATCCCCCAGGCGGCAGCTCTCTTCTCCACACTAGCCATGGCCCTCTCATCCACCAGATAGGCTCGCCTCCACCTGTAGGCTCAAACTGCCGACACACCGCTCCAGGCCAGACAGCCTCCGCGACCAGCTGCACAGCCACCCAATCGCCACCGCGGGCCCGCGGTCAGGTCAGCAGGAGGCGGCCGGGAACATTGGCAAGAAAGTTGCGGCAGCACCAGGAGCGCCCGACCGCACATCGCTCCCTGTCTCGTCGCCATGCAGGTGTAGGCTGCAGCCAAACTCCGCGACTGTTCTGTTCACAGAAGGTGATCTGCGTGATGGCGGGATGCACCGGTAGGGGATCAGCCAAGGGACCAGGCAAGACAGGTCAGAGCATTGGATGGCAGCTGTAGGCTAGGCCAACGGCCGGATAGCGGGGAAGGGACGCGGAGCCTCCTCAGAACGCATCCATCTTGGCTCTGCTATTTGCATCAACCTCATACCAACCACTGGGATCTAGTTTAAAAGACCAAGTAAATGTAATTGTCTAAATCAGTACCTCATTAAGTGCCCTACAGTCACATCCTCGATAAAGGGTCTTCAAAAAAATATGGGCCCAATTGTCCCACACCTAAGCTTGCTGTATGTGTGTAAAACATTGGTATGAGAACAGAATGGCATCCCTGAATCAAAGAATGAGTGGTGAGATTTGACCCTTCTAAATGGAACTTACACAGAAATTGGCAAGTGTGGAAGAAATTGCAAGTTTGTTGCTATTCATCAAACATTTGCAGGCAACTCCTCATCCTGGAAATATTTGTGAATTTGTAATCTTTCCCACTGCAGGAGTTAAATGTTTTTGGGTGGCCATGGGTAAGGAATACGCATTTTCAAAGGGAAAAAAAATCTATTAGTCAAAGGGAGTGTAGTTCTAGAGATTTCAGAGCAGGCAATGGGTCTGATTCACAAAGTAAATTCACACTTTTGTCAAAGTTTACTTTTTTTGGGTTGGTATTTTCAAACTACGAGGTAATAGTAAGTTTACGACTGTGGAGACTCCTATCTTTTTATGTGCGGAGTTCTCCGCCCCAACTGCAGAGCCTCCGCACTCGTAAACTTACAAATAACTTGTAGTTTGTGAAAAACAAAAAAGTAAACTTACACTAAAGTGTAAGTTTACCTTTGTGAATCAGGCCTAACATTTTTTCACCAGGAGAAAGGTTCAATGAAAAACTTAAGAAGTACAAATGCACTTCTGTATGCACTGATGTTTACACGTTGGAGCGCTCCTGGATATTTCTGACTTGAAGTAGTATAGACATTTGGGGATTGGGAAAGATTCCCAGGAGTACTTGTGAACTTTAATGACTTGTGTAGGTATTACTGAGTGTTATGGAGTCTTTCTGAATTCCAAACAGATTAGAAATTTACCTCCAACGTACAAGATAACATTTCTGACTTTTGTTCTGGGGCTTTTAAAACATTTTTTATTCAGACTATTTCGGTGGAATTGCAAGTGCATTTTCCAGACCCAATCCACGAGCTCCCTCTTAATTTTTCTTTTTCTGCCATTGCCTACAAAGGTCTGTAACAGAAAACAGTTTTTCACTGCCTATGCAAAGATTTTTTCCAAGCTTACTGTCTATATCGACTGCGACCATTTTTATGTCTTGCTTGAGGCAGCGTGTGCACTGTCGCTTGCAAGAGCATGGCCAAAGTACTGCTTGCTTTCCCAGTAGCCTTTCACTGCTACTTTTTTCCTTTTTATTGAAGCATTGAGTGCATGTGTTTGTCAGCTGTTTAATTTATGTGGTTATTCTCGGCGCTCCGTGTCATCTCTGCCCCATCTGTGGCTTTATCACCATAAACTATGTGGTAATTTGGAGCGTTTCATCCTCCTGATGTATGTACATTCAATGTAGTGCGTTTATTTGTACTCCGATTTCCTGGCGCAACATTACTTTTAATTCGGAGTGTGTATAATTTGCATGCAAACCACATGCTTAAATCCTTTGAATTGCTGTATTTTCTTTGTAAACGCGCACTAAATAAACTTTATATCGTAGTGATAGTGTGTTTTAATTGTGCATTTTGTAACTAAATAACACACAGTCACAATTAAAATTAATGTTACACCGACAAATCAGGAGAGAGGATGTGGCATTATGGCCAAAGCTGCCGACTTTATAACTGGTTAACCTGGTTCTCGTCTCGGCGCCTGCTCAACATCCTGTGATTATGGGCAAATCACTAAATAGCTCTGTGTCTACAAAAAATTAACGTGTCCCTGTGTAATTTAACTGGTGTTCGTGCCACTACATGCTCAAGGCTAACTTTTGGAGAATGAGATGCTCCGAGGTAATGGAATGGACACCCTTCAAGAGATGCCCCTAGTGCCACTTTAAGTATCCTGGGGCTGACCTCCACTCTGTCTGCAACTTGTGCCTCTCGCCGGAGCACAACGAGAGTCGCTGTGTCTGTGCTCGGGGTTTCACAGCAAGAAGACTTTATGCCAGCACTAAATCTGACAGTGGGCACACAGCAGGGTGACCCAGTCATCTGCAGAGACGCTTGACATCTTCGACGAGGCTGACCCCCTGGGGAACCAAAAAGAAAAGGAGAAGGCGTTGGGTGAGTCGCCAGAGCTCCTGGCTCACCAGCCCAGCCCCAAGTGCATTGGCTCCAACATCTGAGTCAGGTGAGGAGGCATTCCTGGAAGAGGAAGAAGAGGCTACCGATGACCCCTCATCTACGTCGGTCAGCTCCGCTCCAGGTGTGAGTACTGTTGATGCCCGAGCCCTCACCATCCTTCATAAGTGGCCGCACGTCGGGGCGAGCACTGCCCCTCAGGGGAGCGGCATCGAGCCCAGTGCTTAAACCACCGCCACCTTTGGGTGTGCTATCTCACCTCTAAGTGCTGGTCAAGACTGAGCTGAGGCCTCGGAGCTGGCGATTGACTCCGCCAAGGCCCTCAATCCTCTACCTACCTCGAGCCTGAGAACGCCCTTCGGGGGAGGCTCCATCATTGAAGCCGAAGGCACAGAAGCAGCAACTAAACTTTGCGCCAAAGTCTCCGTCTGCACCGAAGCCTGTCTCCCTGGACATTGAGGGACACCCCATCCTCGAGAGGTTTCAGCAGGAGCTGGACAAGATACAAAGGAGGATCACCATCTATCCATGCATAGGCAAGATTTTGTTCTCGGGCAACGCCCTGCCCAAGAAACACAAACTTGATGTCGGAAGTCCAGCCATCGAACACTTCGCCAATAGGTTTCCATGCTGACAGTTCATCTACAGTGCTCTGTAGATGAACTGGTCCTGTATCTTTGTCTACGCTTTTCCTCCTCTCCCGCTCATTCCGTACATGGTCAGGAAGCTGAGGCAAACATCCCTTACCCTCATCCTTGTGGCTCCAATGTGGGCCAGACAACCATGGTTCTCAACCCTGCTCGAGATATCCATTGCCCCTCAGAAGAAGCACCCCAGCAGGCCGGACCTTCTCACTCAAGATCACGGCCAGGTACACACCTAGACCCTTGTGGTCCTAAAGTTTGGTTTCCTTCGTCTGCCGCAGGAGTACATGGACATACTCTGAGAAGCCCGTAGTCCCAATACACACACTTGCTATGCTATTCTTTGGAAGCGTTTTATTCACTAGTGTAGCCCAAACAACGTAACTCCGCTTACCCCTACAGTGCAGGACATCATTAAGTGTGTGAACCCACCAAAGGTGCTCCTTGCCCCAGTCCAGAACCTCAACGTTGTCCTCACCAGACTGATGGGGTGCCCTTTCCAACCACTGCATACATGTCATCTGTTGTTCCTTTCAGGTTGCCTTGCTCATAGCAATCACGTCACTCAAGCGCATCAGTAAATTGCAGGCCCTCACCCTTCAGGGATGTTTTAGTTGTATGTAATAAGAGGTATACTAAACCCTTATGATGAGCCGGGTGTGGAGGTAGAGTGTGAGAAAGAAAGTGCTAGTGAAGTTAAAACTGACTACCTGGTATGTTGACAACAATTTTACTGGTACACCCAGGGGTCATTACATGGGATTACATAGTTGTAATCCCATGCCTGGAGAATTCAACCTAGGTTGAATTCTCCGGGCATGGGATTGCAACAATTTTTTAACTCTGACCCCTGGGTGTACCAGTAAAATTGTAGTCAACTTACCAGGTAGTCCGTTTTAACTTCACTAGCACTTTCTTTCTCACACTCCCTCCACACCCGGCTCATCATAAGGTTTTAGTATACCTCTTGTTACACACAACTAAAACATCCCTGAGCTCCTCCCTCTCAGAGAGGGGGTTGTAGCCCGCACTGCGACCAGGTTCGCAGTGCGAGGAGGTTCCCGATGATGAAGCATGCCACCCACGGGTGGGTGAGGGAATTTGTCCTATAAAAAGGAATTCCCCCTCCCTACACTCCTCTCACTTTTTCCTCTTTTGTCCTGACTCAGGGTGGTCTTTTTGTGTTATTAAATATGATAGACATACAAGGCCAACTATGATTTACTCAGCATAGGCAGAAATACTGTGGAAGGGAGGCGAAACTGAACTAGGAAGCTACTAGCCTGTAAATTATGAGCTAAATCAGTTAGAGCGCCAATTAGTTGGAGATCAGTCGGGAACCTCATGGGCGTATGATGCAGATATAAGCCAGGCGCTCCTGCAGACGCCTCGAGAAACTGTAGAGGAACAGGAAAACCACCGAAGACCAGAACACCTACAGGAACGCCTTGTCTGAATACCCCCAGTGCATAAGAACCACCAAGCGGACCTTTATCAAGAACAAAATTCACACCAACGCCAGCAACGCAAAAGAACTCTTCAACGTCATACAACAGTTCACCAAACCCCCTAGCGAAGCCACGGACGTCACTCCTTCCCACGACCTCTGCAACAAGCTCAGCTCCTACTTCCACCTGAAAATCAAGGCCCTCTACGACAACTTCAGCGAACGGACTCCAGAAACAACCCCCTTTCCACCTCCAACGACAAGCCCATCATCACTGCCTGGAAACCTGTTACCACCGAAGACACCGCCACGACCATGAAGAACACCCACTCAGGAGCCCCCACGGACTCCTGCGCGCCACACATATACCACAGAGCCGCCACCGCCATAGCACCCGAACTAGGCCGGACCATCAACACCTCCTTCGAATCCGGCATCTTCCCCGACGACTGGAAACGGGCAGAGGTCAAACCCCTCCTCAAGAATCCCTCGGCCGACCCAACGGACCTGAAAAACTACCGGCCCATCTCTCTCCTCCCCTTCGCAGCCAAAGTCACCGAGAGATTCGTAAACGCCCAGCTGACCGCCTTCATCGAAGAGAACGCCATCCTAGACCCCTCCCAGTCCGGATTCCGCAGCAACCACAGCACCGAGACCGCCCTCCTCGCCGCCACCGACGACATCCGCATGCTACTCGACCAGGGCCACGCTGCGGCCCTCATCCTACTAGACCTCTCCGCAGCCTTCGACACCGTCTCACATCGCACTCTCGCAACCAGACTCCACGACGCCAGAATACGAGGAACCGCCCTTGACTGGATCCGCTCCATTCTCTCCGGCAGAACCCAAAGGATCAGACACCCACCCTTCCTCTCTGAACCCACAGAGATCAACTGCGGAGTACCCCAAGGATCCTCACTCACCCCCACGCTCTTCAACATCTACATGGCCCCCCTCGCCGCCATCGTCAGACAGCATGGGCTCAGCATAGTATCCTACGCCGATGACACCCAGCTCATCCTCTCCCTCACGAAGAACCCCGAAGACACCAGACTCTGCTTCCAGGAAGGAATGAAGGACGTCGCAGCCTGGATGAACAACAGCTGCCTGAAGCTCAACTCGGAGAATACAGAGGTCCTCGTCCTTGGACCCTCCACCACCGCTTGGGACAACACCTGGTGGCCTTCCGCCCTCGGGAACCCACCCACTGCATCAGACCACGCCCGAAACCTCGGCATCATCCTAGACTCCTCCCTCACCATGACCCGCCAGATCAAATCCGTCGCCTCCACCTGCTTCAACTCCCTCCGCATACTATGCAAGACCTTCAAATGGATCCCCCCCCCCCCCCCGAGTGCAGAAAGACCGTCACCCACGCACTCCTAACCAGCAGACTGGACTACGGCAACGCCCTCTACGCCGGAATCAACAGAACTCTGCTACACAAGCTCCTAACCATCCAGAACACCGCAGCCAGACTCTTCCTCGGAACACCACAACACGAACACATGACTCAACACCTACGAGACCTCCACTGGCTCCCCGTCGAGAAAAGAGTAACCTTCAAGCTACTCGCCCATGCCTACAAATCCCTCCACAACATCGGACCCAAATATCTCAACGAGAGTCTCCTTCCACGTACCCAAAAGGAACCTCCGCTCCGCCGACCTCGCCCTGGCAGAGAGCCCTCGCATTTGCAGAACCAGAGCAGGCGGAAGAGCCTTCTCCTACGTCGCAGCCAAGGCCTGGAACGAGCTCCCACTCAACATCAGACGCTCCCCTACTCTGCACACCTTCAGGAAGAACCTCAAGACCTGGCTCTTCGACTGAAACGGAGCTTGCCCCCACCCCCCCCCCAGCGCCTGGAGACCCTCAAGGGTGAGTAGCGCGCTTTATAAAACCCTGATTGATTGATTGATTGATATAACACAAGCTTTTGTGAGTTTATATGGGAATAAAGCAGGACATTTCCCTCACCCAAAGAGAGTCATAGTTGACACCTGCAGACTCGCCTTGTTTTATAGCTAAATAGGCTTCAGGACTTGATCAACCATTAAAGTTGGTCAGGTTATATCAGGTATGCCAGACTTAAGCTTGGAAAGTTGTTAGGTCCAGGTATATTCACCCCTTTATTCTTTAAAACATTTAGTCACAGCCTTGAACATTCAACCCCCTCTCACCGACACACATAATTCCATCTCTGAGACGGAGACCTTGTTGAACTCTATGTTGGAGGCACACATTTTCGTAACCCCTAACATGGGCCAAGACCTGACACTGCAATTTATGTGGACCGATATCCCTTTTAAATGTAGACACAAAGGACCTTAGAATCCCGCCTGAAAACAGTTCTCCGACACTTGTAGACCTAGATCATACTGATTTTGTCCCGAGACAATCTATGGAAACAATACAAAAAGGATACTTCATATGCTTGACACTGTTAGAATAACCCGGAAGAATGCTCTGCTACTGTCAGTGGATGCAGAAAAAGCATTTGATCAATTGAATTGCAGATTCCTACTGAGGTCAGTGGAGGAGTTCAGGATTGGGAAGAGGTTTATGACCGGAGTACAGTGTGGATATACACAACCAACTTCGTGAGTCAGAATAAACAGACTTTTGTCTCTTCCGATTGAGATTCCCATATAGTAGCCTTAATGGAAGAACTGGAGACATATGAAGTGATGTCTGGATTGAAGATCAATACGGCCAAATACCAGGTTTGACACTGGGTCTTGATTGGCTCCATTAAAGCGGAGAGTCAGCAGAATCCTGTGTGGTCACAAAGTATGAGGGCAAGAGGCTCTGACAGAGGCTGGGACAGTGTCTTGACAGAGGAGATGGGAGGCAGAGTTGGGCTGTCGCTCTTAGACAAAGAATGGGAGGAGAGCCAAAACAAAGAACAAATTATCTCTAACTGGAATGGCAACCAGTATTTCTGTTTCTTTCTTGCAGTGAGGTTGTGGTCCTAAGTGAGGTAGTGTGCCAAGATCATTGCCTTGCATTGCATCCATGGTGCTGTGTGAAAATGTACTCAAGTTTTGGTCCAAATGTGGGCTTACACATCAGCACAAAGATTTCCAAAATATACTTTGCTGGGGTAGCTAACACATTAACTTCTCTACTTTTCTCCAGGACAGACATTCTAGTGTCATTGGTGCTCTGTTTGGCAAAGCAAACAATTATCAGTCTTGTGGGTTAAGCACACCAACCAGACTTAAGGAATGGCTACACAGGCTCTGGGACACTCTGGGGATTGAGAACATTTGACACTAGAACAGAGAGATGAGGACTTTGAAGAGATATGGGCACCTTTCATGACTTTCCTGTCTGCAAAGTTTAGGGAACTTACTTACCCCTGAAATACCTTAAAGTGTTGTAAATTCTCCCCAACACTGAACATGGTCATGCTCGGGGGTAGGCAAGGGTATGAGCTCAAGTATCAATCTGGAATGCTGCCCCAAGAAAGAGATGTGATATTTAAGTGGAGTCTTATCTGAGTAGACATTGGCTGGTGTTGGCAGCTTTGTTGTTAGTGGTGTTGGGGAGGGTGGAACTGGGGTGTTTCCTTTTCCTGGTTGATTCCGGGTGGACGAAACATCGGTACTGTTTCTTCTCCGACCGATGGTTGTAGGCAAGAGTATGTAATAGAACAGATTTGATCCACAAAAATACATTCCATTATTGTCTGGTAATCTGAAAAACCAAACAAAGCACAACGTCTCCCTCTTTTAAATTATTTTAATGTAATGTCACACTTTGCATAAAGTTCATATTGCATACATAGCATATATATGCATTTAATGTTTGAAGCATCAGCTGACTCAAAAGGTGATGGTAACTTTGAGAATTGCAAAAGTTATTCCCTTGTGTTTCTCTCAACCATCTTCATTATTCCTGCCAGTATAGTTTTTAGGTCTTTCTTACCAGACAGCACAGGATGTCTGAATGAGGAAGACCTATTGTGAGCTTATAGTGGGCTACCAACCTGCCCATTGATTACTGTTGATTGGCCCTACTGTCACTCATGTGCTTGCTTCTTATTCAATGACTTCTCTTCCTCTTCTTGTGTTCAGCCTTTTCCTGGAGCATAGCATCATTACCTTCCTTTTGATTGTCTGACTTGTAGCCTTCCACGGCTCATTTTTAGGGAGTTACTTTTTTTCTTTTAGGTTAAGCACTCCATGAAAGTGCTGGTTTCCTGGCTCTCTCCCTTGTGTGCTTCTCCCCCCCTTCCAAATACTTGTACCACCCAGCGCTCCATATTGCGCTCCCTCTCCCTCCAACCTCCCCTGTGTTCCTCTCTCCCTCGTGTGTTGCTCTATCTCATACTTTTCCCTGCCACACCCCCCCACTTCGTGGTGTGTGCTTCTCCTTTCCCCCCATGTTGCTCTCTCCCTCATGTGCTGCTTTTTCGCTCCTTTACACACCTGCTCCTCTGTTTCCGCACACCTGGTAGTCCTTTTTAAAAAAATGTAAACTCTAATAATTTTTTTTATTTATTAATCCAAATGGCCTCTGCCATCTTGGAGCTATAAAGAATAAAAGAAAAGAAAATTATGCTCATACCATTCTGTAGGGCACCAAAAACAAAGTGATGGATGGAATACTTTAATTATTTTCAGTCACTGGCAACTGCTCAGACCACATCCCAATCCATCGTTTTGTGCCCACCATACAACCTCAGTTTGGACCCAGCCATATGCAAATCAATCTTGAACCGGCTGCACTGGCAACTGCCCAGCCCAAACTGCCAGGCCTGGTCATCCCTGAACCGAAACCCCAGCAACGCATGTCCTATTTGGCTCTTATTAGGGCTTATCAGCCAGGTATAGCTTACTTCTAGTGACACAGTGAGAACGGGACCCACATCTGGGCATTCCTGCCACACTTAGGATATCAAAAACAAAGTAATGGATGGAATGCTTGAATTAATCTCAGGCACTGGCAATCACTTGGGTCACATACCAATCTATCACCCCGCCCTTAGTGTGACGGAGTGTGGAGCACCTGGCCTGGAAGTTCGAGCTAGACTGTTCAAATCAGAGCAGGGTCAAGGCTGATTTGCATATGGATGTGGCCAAACTGAGGTGGCATGTATGAAAAATGATGGATTGGGAAGCGTCCCGGGCAATTGCCAGTGGCTAAGATTAATTCAAGCATTCCATCCAGCACTTTGTTTTTGATGCCCCATGTCATTCTATAGGCATGTACATGGATGGTCACACGTGCGTGCCTGCAGAATTATCTGACTGGCAACTGCAGTCATGTCATCGTGCCTTTTTGTAGGTCCAGCGCAGGCTGCAAAAGACCTATTGTCTGCTTACTGAGATATTACAGTGGACTTAAAACCCACCCATTGCTTACTATTGGTTGGCTTTATTGGCACTCTTATTTGCTTGCATCTTATTTAATGGCTTGACTTGTCCATCTTATTTTTTCCTCTCTCGAAGCAAATCAACTGTCCTTCCACTGCTTACTGTTGGGGAACTACTTTTTTCTTTTATTCATAGGGAACTACTTTTTTCTTTTATTATTAAGCACGCCATGAGAGTGCATGTTTTTCAGCTGTTTTGCTCATGTGCCTCTCTTTCCCCCCCCACTCCATGTTGCTCTCTCAACTTTCTACTTCCCGCCCCGCGCAGCTCTGTCGTTTCTTTTTTGCTTCAGCACTTGACAAGAGCATGTGTTTACAGCAGTCTCCGTGCTCCTTTATTATGTTAGATTGATTTCTATAGTGCACTAATCACCTAAGAGGGTATCCAGGCGCTTGGTTAAGTTTGTAGGTGTGAGGTTCCCAAGGTGTTTATATGAAGAGTTAGGTCTTCAGCTTCTTGCGGAACTCAAGAAGTGAGGAGGAGACTCTGATGTGTTGAGGGAGGTATTTCTATGTCTTGTGTGCAATGTAGGAGAATGAGCGATCTCCAGTTTTGCTTTTGTGGATGAAGGGAAAGGGTGCAAGTGAGTGATGTATGGTGGTTTGGTGAAAGTGTATGCGGCTGTTTAGGTATTCTGGGCCTGTGTTGTGTAGGTCTTTGTATGTGTGTGTGAGAAGTATGAATTGGCTACGCTAGTGAATAGGAAGTCCGTGAAACTTCTTGAGGTGCGGTGTGATGTGGCTGCGGCATGGGAGGTCGAGTAGGAGTCTTGCAGCGATGTTCTGGAGTCTGTGTAGGAGTTGTTTGGAGATTCCAGCGTAGAGTGTGTTGCTGTAGTCCATTCTACTGGTTATGAGTACTTGCGTGACTGTCCGTCTGGTGTTCTGAGGCAACCATTTGAAGATCTTGTGTATCTTGAAGCATGTGTAAGATGTGGATGCAGGAGGTGCACACCGCATTGACTTGAGCTTTCATGTTGAGCTTGCCGTCTAGAATGATTCCTAGATTTCTTGCATGGTCTGTGGGTGTTGTCCTAGCCCCGACGGCCACCAGGAGGAGTCCCATGGGACGGTCTTTTTGCCAAAGACCAGTACTTCTGTCATGTCCTTTAGGCTAGTCCTGTCATGTATACCCCTATTACATACATTTGTCCCATCCACACGACAATAACGATTCTAAACAGGTAACCTTTTACCTAGTAGCTTGCTCCTGTCTCTTCGGCACCAGGCTCTCGGTACTCAATCATATTCCCTGTACCCGACGTACATAAACATGTCCCCAGGCACGGCAGAATTATTCTATATAAGGGTCACCACTTTTTTCATCCTTGGCCAACAGCCAGCTGTGCATGATCGCATTTGTTTAGAAAAGCATTGGTGATTATTTTTCAAACATTTATGATTGTTTTCAAAACATCCATGATTGTTTTAAAAACATATCGATTCTAGAAAAAACCCTGGAGTGACCACTTTAGTATAAAAGACCCTCACTCCGCCTTACAAATTGGAGGAGAATTCCTTTCAAGTTGACACTGGGTCCTGCATGCTGAATCTTCGACACGCAGCGGTCTGACATACCTTGCGGGGTGTCATCCTCTATGCAGAGACGGGGTCCTTCTTTTTAAACCATCAGGTGAGGTGGCTGGTTCTTCCCTAGGGGTTTCTTGGCAGCAGATACATGTACACGTATATACATGCTACACATACAGATCTAGGCTAGGTACATTTAGGCAAATTACTCCGGGCGCGTTTTTCAGGAATATGCAAGTGCTACTGTTTTTATCTGAACTGCTTATGTTCATTTTATTAGCACTATGGTAGGAATGTATCTACTATTTACTATATTGGTACTAGCAATCTCTTTTTTGTATGCTTCTGTCTCCTGATTGTCGCAGCACACATGTTTTACACAAGGCTGTCGCTGGACCAATAAATACCTATTGAAACGTCCTAATAGCCATCCTGTGTGTTTTCTGAGAGTAAGCAAGCACGAGTGTCTAAGCAAAACGTACTGTACTGTTTTCCACGATCCCTGAGGCATCAGGGTTGTCATGTTCAGTGGTTGCCAGAGACTACCTACACCACTGTAGAATACAGGGGGGTGGTAGTGGCACTGTAGAGCTAGCTGGTCTAACGGCTGACATATCCTGTGGGGGTGTCCGGAAGCGGTTGGGACACCAAGCCCTCAGTTTAGGTCATCCAAAACGCGCAGGTCCTGGGGGACTCCTAAGAACTGCACGACATGGCGCCGCCAACGTTGGTTTGGTTCTTATATTAACAGTATAAATCTGAGTATTTTAGTCTTGCTTTCTCAGAAAGCAATACTCACACTTTTTAGAGACGTCTGAAATGGGAAGGGAAATCCGCCTCAGCTGAGCAGATATACTCTGTGTATTGGCTGGAGGTTTAGCAAGCTTGTAAGGATAAAAGGTTCCCCACATTGTGCAAAACCCTACCTCTTAACTTTTTTCTTTTAAAATGACTGACCCCGCGAGTAGCTCGGGGGAAGAAGAATTTGCTAACGCTCTTAACATCACAGAGAATTGCAGACATGCAGTAACTATAAAGCTGTTAGAACACAGCGTACCCGCTACAGGTGGCTGTGTTGTATTCGTGATTGAGGCACACGAAGTGTTCGGATCAGAGGTATTCTATTCTTGGGTTCAGTTCCTGCCTGCAGATCCACAGACTAAATTGTTCCACGCATACATTGCAGTTGAACCACCAGATTAATACATTCCATACGAAGACATTGAAGCCCTGTTAACTTATCAGCAACATAAAAACTGGTTTAAAAGCGCCCTCCCCCACACAACATCTGTCGTGAGACTCGGTCCACTTAGCATAGAAGGAGTGACCTGGCCGGTCTTAGCGACAGACACTCCACATCCTAAGATAGATACACTACAAGTGGATGAAGTCCGTACGATATACAAAGACATAGTCAGGCTATACAGACACATTGTCCAGTTTGTCATGCGAACATTAACAGTCCAACCTGCGAGAAATGCTCCAGCTGGTCCACATAAGACCACACCTACAATTAACCGACAGACACTAAAGTCAGTGATAGGAACGATTCCTTCCAAACAGGAGCAAATTCCGTTCTGGATTGCACAAAAAATAGCGCAGCTGGATGCAGTATTTCCCCATACGGGTCGGCAGGAAAAATACAGAATGGTAACTATTTGCTTGCCAATGGGGATGGTTCCCTCAATCGGGGATTGTTCCACTTGGGGCACAATCTTTGCTGCCGTATACATTAGAATGCACGGTACCCCTTTCATAGCAGTCGTTCAAGAAGTATTGAAAAAGATACAGAATGAGTACGGAGCAGGACCTGCCCTGGACTTGGGAATGAAACTGATGGGTAATTTTGCCCAAGTCTCTGCAATAATGCTGAGCAACATAAAGGGGGAGGCAGCAGCAGTGGCCATACACAGCCTCCTAAGGGAAACAGCTCCTATCAATTGGGAGCGAGAATTACCAAAAATTATCGAAGAAACCTATGCTGCATTAGGTAGAGATAATTTGGGAAACAAAGCCGAGAAGCCACAAATGGCGGGTAGTCCCGACAAGGACAACTCGAAGCAAGCACACGCTTCTTCCAAAAAGAAATGGGAAAACAGAAATACTAAAAATAATAATTCAGAAAAGAATTCACGATCAAGGGGTGGGTCTCCCCAACGGGAGTCCTCTGAAAACGAGGTACAACCTTAGGAATCGTGATAACATTAGGAAACCTGATAAGTATCAGGACACTGATGCACGTTCCTTTTGATCCTTCCAGGCTTCATCAAAAAACTCGGAGAGGGACGGGCGATCAGAACAAAAGCAAGAAGATTGACCAAAGGCAAAAAGGGAATCGCATCGAAATTCAGAGTACATTATCAAACGGGAAGAGCAACCTAAAACAAAACCTCAATTCAAAAAAAGAAGAAAGTAGCTGGCTTAAAAATTAGACCTGCCCAGGTTACTGAGGACTCAGCTTCTGAACGTGGAATGGGCTCTGACAATGCTAGACAGCGCAGCAGAAGTAACAATAGCTCGCCGGAAGCTGAAGGATTTTCTGGTGACAGCAGTATTGAATGAACACATCATGTTGGAAACACCTGATACCAGAGTTAGTGTGCCGCATAGACTCTACGAAATTACACTTCAAATAGAGGGGGACATCTCAAGAAAGGTTAAAGGTCTCTTTTGGGAGAACTTAACATATGGATATGACATACTGCTAGCAGAAAAAGATTGGCCGCCGGAGTTTGTGATGTATTGCCCAAAGGGGAAAAGCGTCATTTTGCCTGCTTTCTCCGACCTCATTCCAGAATCTTTAAAACACTCATACGTGCAGGAGTGGGCGCTAGCTCCGGCATTATACGGCAACCATGTAGGGTGGGACGTGGAGTCTACCCACCACGAAATCTCATTAAAATCTACTCCAAATCCTCACAGACATTACCCTATAAAAAGTCAAAGAAATTCTAGACCAACTTGAATACCAAGGTGTAATTGAGACTTGCACCTCCCCGATGAATAATCCTTTGTTTCCAGTAATGAAACCTGACAACATATATCGTCTAGTTTTAGATTATCGACATTTAAACACATGCACACGAACATTTGCAGTTCAAAATACACAGTGCCGCATTAATAAATATCTAATGTTGATTAGTATTTCTTCCGCACAATGTTATCTCGAATGGATTCTTCTGCCAAAATATAGCTTCAGACAGCAGATATTTAACAGCATTTTCTGCCCTCCGTGTCACTTCTGTCGTTTGCCTCAAGGGTCTAAGAACAGCCTGGGGCTATTCTTTGCAAGAGTGTCAGAAATATTATAAACCTGCAATGAGGAGGCAGTGTCCTATGTTGATGATATCTATCTGACGGACGATGAATTACTTGAACACTTCTGCAGGGTGAACAACATAATTGTGGGATTCGCCAATTTGAGCTACAGATTTAATTTCAAGAAATCAAAAATTGCCCATCTAAATGTCCTCTTTTTGGGATATGAGCTATCAAGTGAAGGCAAAAGCCTGGCAGCCAACTTTTTAGAAAAGTGTGCGCTGCTCCAACCTCCAAAGACTCTCAAAGGTTTGCAATCCATCTTAGAATTTCTAAATTTTGGCAGAACATACATTCTAGATTATGCAGAAAGGGTAAAACCTTTCTACGATTTAATTAGACCTGATTTCACACCACATCAGTTGACACAACACACAGATACTCTACGTTCAGTTCAGGCTGACATGATGGCATCTAAACATTTGCACACACGTGTAAATTCTACAAACTTGGTGATCCGGGTGGTCCCTGGTTTATCAGGATATACTTGCATCACTTTCAATGAAGGTGAGACAGTTCCAATTGCATACAAATCACATTTATACACAAATGCTGAGCTGCGATTTGCGGCAACTGAAAAAATATTGACCGCAGTACAGACTGCTGTAGTGAGAGAGAGCACTAGCACAGGGGAAACGCTTTATTGTTGTAACCCCAATACCAACTTTAGAAGCTGTTACCAAAGCGAGCATTCCAAATGCGAAAGCACTGCATCCGCAATGGATACAATGGTCTAATTCTCTCACTGCAACAGATGTAGATTACAAATACGATTCTACACTGAAAACAAGCGTTCCTGCAGTACGAACAAGAATACCCTCACCCGAATGAAATCTTGCCTCTAGAGAAATATGAATACATCATTTGCACTGATGGATCTGCTCAGCCTGCCATAGGAAGTAAACAGCAATATAGAGCAGCATGTGCTATAGTGAAGGGTTGTATGCGAAGTGGTAAGTTCCATCTCAGCAATACGACTACACAATCTCTAGGAGATTGTACTGCGCAGCTGGCAGAACTGAAAGCCCTGATACTGACACTACAGTATACGGATCGGGAATTCCCCACACTGATAGTGTGCGATTCCTTTTACTGCGTGCAGTCCTACAATGAATATCTTCATTACTGGGGCCAGAATGGGTTTATAGATTCCAAGGGTTGCACAATTAAACATAAATTGTTCTGGGAACAAGTGGCAAAGCTGAAAGCATGCCTGCCACGGGCTCACGTTATTCACACCTTGAGTCACCAGCGTGTTGGCATACACGTTGAAGGGAATTCACTGGCTGATTAAGCTGCCAAGGCGACAGTGCGAACTGCTGCCGTTGCTGTAATCACTCGTTCTAGCACAAGAGTAGACGGAGACATACTGATAGCAGTCAACTCCTCAAAGAACGGCTCTGCCGTTCCGAAAGGCTTTCCACTCAAATATTCCTATAAATTAGATGCGCAAAACACACCGTGTGCTCAAATTCCAGGAGTGGAGGATAGAGTTATACCAAACCTGGATCGCAGATTAGGTTTATCACTAGCTGCACACGAGGGTCTGGGCTCTGCAAACGCAGGAGTCACCGCTACGATTTTGTTACTAAAGCTGAGATTCTGGTGGCCAAGTTTGTTTAAACAAACAAAGGCTTAAGTCTTAAAGTGCGTCATCTGTCAACAGATGAAAGGTTCCACTGTAGCATGGCCACCACCAGCACCATTACTCATCTCAGACAGACCTCTCGCATGTGTCTATTTGGATCACTGCGGCCCCTTAAATTCAGACAGGGCTTACAAGTACATCTTGGTGGCAGTGGATTCATGCTCTAGATTTCTATGTGTTTGGCCTCGGCGCTCGGCTGACGCTCGAACTGTTATAAAGGATTTGCGAGTTTTCATTGGGACATACGCAATTGGCATGTTACATTCCGACCGTGGCCCTGCATTTAGCTCTCGGGCTTACAAGGAAGCCATGGAAAGTATGGGCGTGGCCTTGCGGTACTCCTCCCCCTACCATCCTGAGGGAAATTCGGTGGTGGAGAGGAAAAACTGGGACCTAAAGCAATCCTTAACAGCAAGGGTATTAGGTGCGGGCGGTAGTTGGGTCAATCACCTATATTGGGGCCAGAGGGCACTAAACAATATGCCAAGAAAATCCTTGGGAGGACTTACCCCCTATGAGAGCCTGTTTGGGACAAGAATGTGGGTACCTGACCTCGATTGTGCCAGCACAGTGGTGGATGTAAAACCATTTGAATTGAATGATCGTTTGGCTGTTTTACTGGAACTCCATGAATTCCGGGCATTACAAAGCAACGTCCAAGTCAAACGCACCGCCACTGGGGAAGTAAAACCGGTTCTGGCAAGACCTGTCGGTCCCAAAGGTCAGGGACCGGGTCATAGAAAAGATCGTGGACCAGGAGTTTGGGTCATCAAACAGAACACCTGTACCTTTCCTGGCAGTTCAAGGACCAAGAACAGTACTTCTTTCGCCTTTTGCTGGCAAAAAAGAAAAAAGATTTGTCTCCATTGACCTGATCAAGCCACACTATGTGGCTGATTCTCAACAGCAGGCCGCGTGGAGTCCTCAGTAGCCGCAGATCTCCTCTCGCTACTATACAGGAAGTTCAGATGGAAAGACTGATAATGTTCCAAGACTCCTCTGTGCAGGATGCCGGAGTAGCAAACAACGGAGTACGAATCACACCGGTTGAATCGGAACAACATCCAAATGAAACTGCAACGCAAATTGCAATTCGGCCCAACAATGAAATTTACATCGACGTGCCCTCACAAGAAGCAACTGCCAGTTCTACAAACACTGCTGAGCTCCCAAAGATAGATCGAACTGCGTCTGGCTACTTCATCAACTTCAATGACTTTTCTTCAGATCCAAGTGAACCTGAGCAAACGCCACCCATTTCCAAGAGAGAGAAATTCCGACAATTCTATCTCTGGCTGAAAAAGACTTACTTTGTGTTCCCTTGGTTGCATCTTTGGTTTGCATTCGGGATCCTGTTCCTGTTAATTTCGATTGGTATAGTAACTGTCTTTCTCCTATTACTGAATGAACATTCCCTCCCACAACGCTCTGCAGTACAACCTGTGAACTTGGTCCTGAAACCACATACCTCATCACACCGTGAACAAAGACTTGTCCCTAGTGAACATTTCAGCAGTTCCAGTACAAGATGGTATAGTTTGGGATAGAGTTTCATATGATGTAGTTGGTCCTACTGAACATTTGAAAATTCCACACGTATTCAAAATTTCAATGAATGATTTCATTACACCCGAGTACACTCTACGATGATGGGGACATTGAGACTGTAAATACTATGCTCTCAGATTTAGAACAATCTGCTGCATTTTCTTACAGGAATTGTATGAAGATACACCTGACTTCGACAGTATGTATTGTTACCAGCATTATGGTAATCACTTTTTGCGCAGAGCTAGTGTTCCACGCACTGTAAACACTTACCATCAATGGGAACATCGTCGCCGTCGATGTGTGTCAATTGCCAGATTAGCCTTCCCCATATTTTGTTCAAGCCCATAAAGCTGCCTGAAAAAATGGAAAGCAAACAAAGAAATCCCAAAGTGGACACCATGCGGTGTTTACTATTAAATGCCAGATCTCTGATAAAACATAGCATAAAATGTGCACTATTTCTGGAAGAAAAAAAAAATACAATTAGCATTTATCACAGAATCATGGTCAGATAAAGCCTCAGGACCAGACCTTGCCAAAGCCACCCCTCCGGGTTTTCAATGCCACACCCAAGATAGACCCAATAGAAGAGGGGGTGGACTTACAATCATTTATCATAATTCCCTTTAGTCCTCTTTTCAAACTGCATCAAACACAGATTGTGAAGCGGTATCGTTTAGTTTCTATACAGCCCAGCAGAATGCCTTTAAGGGCATTCTTATATACAGACCACCTGGTCCCAGAGCCGCGTTTTTAGAGTCAATTGGGACTCTACTAGAAGCTGGCCTTTGTAGTGACACCTTCACGATCCTGGGGGACTTTAACTTCCATTTGGAAGCTCACCTTGATCCAGATACCAGCACTCTGGCTAAGATGATGAATAGCTGGGAGCTAAGACAACTAGTGGAGGGTCCGACACATGTGGCAGGACATACATTAGATGGGATATTTTCAAACAATCCCCTAATAAAGCTCTCCAAGGTACTACCTCTGACCTGGACTGACCATGCCGTGGTGATATTTGATTTAACACATATAGAATCCCACCGGAAAACATTAGGACCTAACAAGGAAATTGAAACTAGAGCCTGGAAGGAAATAAATAGTCTGGAGCTAGCCGCCTCTCTTCAGGCGACAGCTAACCGTCTTCCTGCAGATGTAGAAGAAGCTACCACTTCCTACACCAACTGGATAGATGCAACATGCAAGAAACTAGTCCCAGTGAACGATGGACCCCCAAACGCAACCAGCCTTCAGCTCCTTGGTACTCCGAAGAACTAAGGAAGCAAAAACTTATATGTAAAGGACTAGAGCGGAGATTGAGAAGAAGCTACAAGGATGGTGAGAAAAAATCTTATAAACAAAGCATTACTGTTTATAAACAGCTACTGCACGACACCAAAAAAACTTTCTTCATGGAGCAAATTACAAAGGCTAAATCATCAACAAAGGAACTTTTTAAAACAGTAGTTAATTTGACAACCCCACCCATCTCAAAATGTCAAAGCAGTCCAGAACTCTGTGAGGAAATAGCCACCTTCTTTCAACAGAAGGTAGAAGTTATCTTTTCTTCGTTCAGGTCTCCCTTAACCACACTGACCCTGGAGCGTGCAAGACCACTGACAAATCTAATGGAGCATCAACCAACCCTTGATAAATTCCGGTCACTGGCTCTACAGGACACGAATAAACTTCTGGCCTCCATTAAGTCAGGATCACCAAATGACCCATGTCCAGTTCCAGTGATCAACTCGTCCCAGAGCTTATTAGCAAGGCACTGACTCCGCTTTTTAATGCGATGTTCGAATCGGGGTACTTCCCAAAAAATTGGAAAATAGCGTCCATTCTCCCATTGCTAAAAAAACACAACCTTGACTACAAGGATCCCAACAACTATAGGCCAATCTCCCACTTACCTCTGCCAGCAAAAATGGCTGAAAAAGCTATGAATACCCAACTCACCACCCATCTCCTTATAAGGAATTCACTAGACTCCACTCAATATGGGTTCAGGGCAGAGCATAGCACAGAATCAGCCCTGATAAAATCAACAGAGGAAATAAAAGAAGCCTTGGACAAGGGAGACAATGCGGCACTCATCATGTTGGATCTCTCCGTAGCATTTGATACGGTCCATCATGGAATTTTGATGGACCGTTTATCTGACTGCGGGGTAACAGGAAAGGCCTGGGACCTGTTGAAATCCTTTCTGACAGAAAGGATTCAAACTGTGGATCTTGACAAAGCCCGTTCATCGCCATTTTCCTTACCATGTGGAGTACCTCAGGGGTCCTCCCTGAGTCCCACGCTCTTTAATGTTTGTTACACCTTTAGCCGCATTAATCAGATCCTTTGGATTTCACCTGACATCCTACGCAGATGACACACAAATAGTGTTGTCATTAAGTCCTGGGCAAGAAGCAGAGAAAGGGAAAAAATTCCACGACTGCATGAAAGCAGTCGGGCTGTGGATGTCAATGAATTGCTTAAAGCTAAACTCTAGCAAGACGGAAGTTCTTATATTTGGCAGCAATGCCAATTTCTGGACACCAGGCTGGTGGCCAGAAGAACTTGGGTCGCTCCCGGAGCCAACCAGAAAGGCTAAAAATCTAGGAGTCCTAATTGACAATAAACTGACATTCGAAGATCAAGTGAGTGCGGTTATATCGACCAGCTTCCATCTTCTTAGGATGATACGGAAAATCATGCCGTTCCTGCCAGCAGACAGCCATAAGGTAATAATAACATCCCTAATACTATCACGGGTGGACTACTGCAACAGCTTATATTTAAACATCCAAAAGAAACATCTTAATAGACTCCAACTTGTGCAGAACGCAGCAGCAAGACTCTGACCGGAACACCGAAATTTGTCTCAGTAAAAAAAGGGCTGAAACAGCTGCATTGGCTCCCTGTAAAACAGCGGATTCAATGTAAATCCTTGTGCACAGTTTTTAAGGCCCTCCATGGTATGCCCCCAGGAGAGCACTGAGATCGGCAGGAGCAAGACTAGTGATAGTACCCTCCTTTAGGAAAGCAAAATGGGGGGGGGGCAGAGGCTTCACCACCTGTGCCGCTAGGGCCTGGAATGAGCTTCCATTCCATCTTAGGAATGCCACAGATCTACTGGCCTTTAGGAAAGGACTCAAAACCTGGCTTTTTACCTTGTAGGCATTTCACTCTCTGATAACCGGAAGATAGTGTGCAGCGCCAGGACACCCTCGGGTAACAGTTGCGCTTAAGAAATGTGAATAACATAACATTGCCCGACACCACTGAAAAGTAGTTCTGCCACATTCGCACAGAAATTTGCATATTTCTTAGGGTTCAATACATCAGACCCAATGTCGTACTACTATGAGTTAGTACAGACTAATGCAACTACGAAGAAAATGATGCTGACTAACACCAAGCTCATTTATTCAGCACCTTTTATCTCCCAACTGTCTATACAAGGTTTCAACTATTGGAGGGACACAATAGACACAAAATCCATCTGGGGACGAAAGATTGGCAGGTTCAGGGAACAGAGGCTTTATTTAAATTAAAGACCTGAAAACACCACGCATCCCCTCACCCATACCTATTGAAGGTATATCTAATGACACACTGATTAGTGAGGATGTACTGGGAACAATTATACACAATGGTACATACAATTCTTCAGCTCCTAATTGGAAGGGATGGTTGGTTTGGCCTATCAACACAAATAGGTGTCAAGCAAGATTCAAGGGTACCACCGGAGGGTTTAGTATCCATAGGCCTGACCCACGCTATGTACACACAGATGACCCAGGGGTAGTGACTTCTTATAGTGTTGGGAAGTTGTGCCTAGAATGGCTATAAACCTCAACACTACAACAGGTGAAACAACACTTGTCCCTTCTAGCTGACAACATGGATCTTAGGGATTTCTTGCTAGGTCCCAAGAAACCGTGTAAGAAACGCTTCTTATATGCCATCTACAATGAACTATGGAAAGTCTCCCAACAGGATGCTGCTGAGAGATTACGTGAAATTGATAGGATTAACCTAGAAAAGGCCTTGGCTGTGGTAGGCAATGGTATGACCACACTTTCTTAGCGTATTTATTCATTGGGCAACATTGTGTCCTCAGCAATTGACCTATTGGAACAAGATTTGTCTATTCTACAACATGAACCATTAAGATATAATGGGGTAACCCATAGAAGTCAATGGACCTGGGTAATAATTGGTATAGAAAAACAATGGTCCTAGACTTATGTTAAATTTTAGTTGTCTGAAACAATCATAAACGGCATGAGGTACATATATAGTTTAAATCAATAATGTACCATTAACTTATTTATAGAGCATTCAAATATATCCTCAAAATTCAAAGAAGGCACACACTATTGCTTTTGGTGACTCGTATTTTATTCGGTCACTTTTCATAACATATTATCATATTCAATGTTCAAGATAAAGGGTGGTTGCTCCAAGGAAAAATGTGAAGAAAGAAAGTGCTCGTGAAGTAAGATAGAATAAACAAGAGGGGATCCAATCAAGCAAAACAATGATTCATCATTATTTACATTACAATCTCATAAGCAAAACTGGTCGTGATTCATGATTGCACTAGTTCTACATTAGGCCTGTCCAATGGTTAATTCATAGTTATTCTTTATGTTCTTTCTCAAAAGTTAGCAAACAACGTTCGTCTGCTAAGCAAGTAGGGCTGGATAGTATACAGTACAGGCCCGAACAGGGGAGAGTGTCGACGCTTCGATCCCTAGTGCAATGAGGGCAGTTTGTATCCTCTGCGAGCAGGTCTTCCTCAAGACAGAAAGGAGGGATGGAGGAGCAACCTAAAAGGTAAGTGAATTGCCTAGTTAGAGAACTCAAAACAGAGTTTGCAGTTTACAATGTAATAATAATGGTGCGCCTACCACTGATCATGGGTGATGCACAGTAAAGTGCCGCTTCTAGTTATGGATTTAAGGTCTGTAAAAAGGAGGATATATAAACTGTGTATTAATACTTATACCATACGTGTATAGTATTCATAATAATCAATCAGTGGACTGATCTCCACTTACCCGGCAATAGAATTGCGCTTGGTAACTAGCAGTTTACACTTCAATCAATGGGTGAGAAAAATGCAGCCCACACGTCTAAAAGACATGAAAATGAACACAATTACAGTTTCACTGTAGCACGGAAAGCCAAGAACTCTGGCTATTCTACTTGACAGGGAAGATTACCTCGAATCGATCGTCGCACAGCCCGGGAATCCAGCTGATCCGCTCAGTGAGGGCTGCAGTGACTCAGCGTTCTAAAAATAGGCTTTGGGAGCGCGCACGTAGTCAGACGTGCATTGTCAGAGAGATCAGATGGCCACGTAGATGCTACTGATGTACCGGCATAAACAACAGACTATTCTTAAGTCAACATCAGTGCTGCACACACATTGCATTTTCGAAAATAAAACTGGTAAAACAATCGCTAGCAATTGTGAATCCAGAATTGAATTAATTTAAATAGGTCACATTTCGCCGAAATAGACATGCAGTAGACATGATACCATCGTGCAACTGAGACTGGTTAGCACACATTAGAGGAGAGAAAACAACATTTATACACCGATTGAAAAAAACTTTGGACAATGAAACATTCCAGGAACAAAGTTGCAGTAGGTCTGATTAATAAAACATACAGTAGACATGATATATATATATATATATATATATATATATATATATATATATATATATATATATATATATATATATAGATGAAGGCTAGAAATGCCATGTTGACATAATGCACTGTGAGCTACTGAGAATGCTAGAGTTTCATAATGAAGGCAGAGATTACATACAATACATAAAATGATCATATTCTTCGGTGATAAACATTTAGAGGCTACAAAACAACGTATTGATGGCTGTTGATATACAACAACAAGTGAACATATATATACAGTGTTGTAATCACCTACAGTAAATTGCTGATCTAGCCATTATTCAGGGTTGCCACTTGCCTGGTAATCTCCTCATATTCGCTCAAACCCCTTGTAACAGTAGTCAAAAATATGTATCCATTTGCACTCACGGATACTCAGTGTGTTCGCAAAATTACCTCCCCTTGGGTTAGGTTTAACCTGTTCAATGACCCACCACCTAAGGCTCTCAGCCGAGTGTCTGAAAGTGGCGAAATGTTCCACAAGGGGGGCTCCCTGCGTCCTACAGCGTATCATGCTGCAGTATCCGTGCTTTCACTCTCTGTATGGTTTGACCTATATACCAGAACTCACAAGGAGTATGAGGAGATTACCAGGCAAGTGGCAACCCTGAATAATGGCTAGATCGCGCAATTTACTGTGGGTGATTACAACACTGTATATATGTTCACTTGTTGTTGTATATCAACAGCCATCAATACGTTGTTTTTGTAGCCTCTAAATGTTTTATCACCGAAGAATATGATCATTTTATGTATTGTATGTAATCTCTGCCTTCATTATGAAACTCTAGCATTCTCAGTAGCTTACACAGTGCATTATGTCAACATGGCATTTCTTAGCCTTCATCACTGTATATATATATATATATTTTTTTCTTCTGTCACTGTATGTTTATTAATCAGACCTACTGCAACTTTGTTCCTGGAATGTTTCATTGTCCTAAGTTTTTTAATCGGTGTATAAATGTTGTTTTTCTCTCCTCTAATGTGTGCTAAACCAGTCTCAGTTGCACGATGGTATCATATCTACTTGGCATGTCTATTTTCGGCGAAATGTGACCTATTTAAATTAATTCAATTCTGGATTCACAATTGCCAGCGATTGTTTTACCAGTTTTATTTTCGAAAATGCAATGTGTGTGCAATACTTGATGTTGACTTAAGGAATAGTCTGTTGTTTATGCCGGTCACATCAGTAGCATCTATGTGGCCATCTGTCTCTCTGACAATGCACGTCTGACTACGTGCACGCTTTCCAAAGCCTATTTTTAGAACGCTGAGTCACTCGCAGCCCTCTACTCGAGCAGACCAGCTGGATTCCCCGGGCTGTGCGAAGATGATTCATTGAGGTAATCTTCCCCTGTCAAGTAGAATAGCCAGAGTTCTTTTGGCTTTCCGTGCCACAGTGAGACTTTAATTGTCGTTCATTTTCATGTCTTTTAGACGCTGTGGGCGATTTTTCTCACCCATTGATTGAAGGTAAACTGCTGTTACCAAGCCGCAATTCTATTGCGGGTAAGTGGAGATCAGTCCACTGATTGATTATTATGAATACTATACACGCATGGTATAAGTATTAATACACAGTTTATATATCCTCCTTTTTTACAGACCTTTAAATCCATAACTACGGGCGGCACTTTTACTGTGCATCACCCATGATCAGTGAGTAGGCGCACCATTATTATTACATTGTAAACTGCAAACTCCTGTTTTGAGTTCCCTAACTAGGCAATTCACTTACCTTTTAGGTTGCTCCCCCATCCCTCCTTTCTGTCTTGAGGAAGACCCGTTCGCAGAGGATACAAACTGCCCTCATTGCACTAGGGTCGAAACGTCGACACTCTTCCCCTGTTCGGGGCCTGTACTGTATACTATCCCAGCCCTACTTGCTTACAGACGAATGTTGTTTGCTAACTTTTGAGAAAGAACATAAAGAATAACTATGAATTAACCATTGGACAGGCCCTAATGTAGAACTGGTGCAATCATGAATCACGACCAGTTTTGCTTATGAGATTGTAATGTAAATAATGATGAATCATTGTTTTGCTTGATTGGATCCCCTCTTGTTTATTCTATCTTACTTCACGAGCACTTTCTTTCTTCACATTTTTCCTTGGAGCAACCACCCCTTTATCTTGAACATTGAATATGATAATATGTTATGAAAAGTGACCGAATAAAATACGAGTCACCAAAAGCAAAAAGCAATAGTGTGTGCCTTCTTTGAATTTTGAGGATATATTTGAATGCTCTTTAAATAAGTTAATGGTACATTATTGATTTAAACTATATATGTACCTCATGCAGTTTATGATTGTTTCAGACAACAAAAATTTAACATAAGTCTAGGACCATTGTTATTCTACAACATGGGCAATCTCAATTGCGCTCCATTATGCTTTTAAAGCTGGATGCTACAATCATTGCGTTCTGGCCACGTGCCATGGCGGTACATAAATGGCTCAAATCTGTTTTCGGCTTATAATCTGACCGAAAGACAGTTGACTACGGCACGCAGAGATGCAAAGCACACCATGCTGCTTATTGAAAAATTAGAGAAGTTACCTTTCACAGAAGCAGAGTCACGTCTACGGAATGGTTAATTTATGGCTATATCACACTGCCAATCACGACATTCCAGTTCCAATACTGCCTTAGATACATCCATGCAAGCAGGTATGAAGCGTTGGGTGAAGGGTACATACAGGAAACCTGGGAATTACCGTATAGATATAGGTGCAGAAATAAGGACACTGAAGTTTCTTAAGTGGTACTGACTGCGGGAAGGCTTTAAGTGCGTCTTTAGTGTGCAAGGAAGTGTTGCTTCATGGATCTTGTAATGCGTCAAAAACGAACTTATCTTGCTACTTGAAAGGCTCCCCAGCTGTCATGATTCATCCGTTTTTTTAATTACTTTCGAATGGAAGTTATTTAGTGCTGAATGATCAAGGCTGTTGTGGAATGGCGCCAGGCATCGCATATCTAGTCACAGTAAACTTCAGGGTTGTTTGCTGTAAGCAAGTATTGTTTCCCCTGGCTCGCACAGTTAGGGAGGCACCACTGTGGCCTTCATTGAATGTTTCCAGTATAAGGTTTGATTCGCTGAGCAGACTGAAAGCCATGTTGTTCCAACAAAATGTGGCCTTCACTTCAGCCCGAGAGATGTTTGATCTCCAGGTTGCAAGGTCTTCAGCAGAGATACATGCCCATGTCCGTACGAACTTCCCGATCCATTTCGGAGAAATGGTTGATCGTATCTTTAACATGTCTGATATGAGTGGAATCGTACACTTATTTAAGCGACTTGGATCAAGTCTCTTAACCACCTTTCAGACCATCTTCGGAGTAATTCCAACTTTCATACACTCCGTACTTGGAAGCGTTTTTGGAGGGCTTCGTTTGGTCCTGCTATCGGTAGCGGGCATCCTGATTTTAATCCTTTTGCTTTACAATGGACGTCTCAATCCCACAAGACATGGAGAGAACACTGCTGGAATGACGTTGTCGTGAGCATATGGTGTTCTACCTGACTACGCCTCGGCTTCGAGAGCTGAGTGAGCATTGGTTCCGGTCTTTCAGACGGTCTGGCTAGACTGTGTCCTGCCTGTGTTCCATTGCCTCTTCTGCGGATTTGGTGCGTCTTGGACCTGTGTCTGACACTTCCATCGGTTGCGCCACCGGACATAGAAGTGCTCCTGGAGCCTTTGCAGGCCCATGTGCGGAGTTGTCCCCAGCATATTCCCATGTTGATGACAGCATTTCTAGAGCCTCCAAGGGATGCTTCCGCTCCTTTTGGAAGGGAAATCAGTTCTGCTCCAGAGGTACAGGGATTGGTATCAGGCGTGCAGGCATCTAATTCTTCCCCGGTGGCTGCTTTGGGAACCAGAGATGAACATCTTTGCTAACTCGACATGATACTGGAAGTTCTAGAGGGATTGCCACCTGCGGATACGATGTTTAGTCTTCAGCGCAGGATTCATAAACAATCTGGCCTCTCCTGTGCTGGGAACCTTTTGGCAACTTTTTAAACATTTACTAAATTGAAGGTCGAATGTGACTTCGTTTTATTTTTTCTCGGCTCTGAGCTTCATGGCTTTCAAGGTGCTCAGTGCAATAATAACAATGTAAACAAATTTAGAGGACCTTTTTTGAACGCTTTTAGGTAAAAATGACTTTGATGGACATTTTTTCAGGCTTTTAAAGTGCTTTTAGTATGTTTTATTGTAAATGATTTTTATGCCTTTTAATAGCGTTAGCTTTATCACTACCTAGCTGACCTTGTTGACCTTTTGATGAGGAGTGGGTGTCATGTCCTATAGGCTAGTCCTGTCATGTATACCTCTATTACATAAATTTGTCCCATCCACGCGACAATTACAATTCTAGACAGGTGACCTTTTACCTAGTAGCTTGCTCCTGTTTCTTCGACACCAGGCTCTCGGTACTCTATCATAATCCCTGTACCCGACGTACATAAACATGTCCCGAGGCACTGCAGAATTATTCTGTATAAGGGTCACCACTTTTTTCATCCTTGGCCAGCAGCCAGCTGTGCATGATCGCATTTGTTTAGAAAAGCATTGGTGATTGTTTTCAAAACATTTATGATTGTTTTCAAAACATCCATGATTGTTTAAAAAACATATCGATTGTAGAAAAAACCCTGGAGTGACCACTTTAGCATAAAAGACCCTCACTCCCCCCCCCTACAAATTAGAGGAGACTTCCTTCCAAGCTGACACGGGGTCCTGCATGCTGAATCTTCGACACACAGCGCTCTGACATCCCTTGCGGGGTGTCATCCTCGATGCAGAGATAGGGTCCTTCTTTCTAAACTATCAGGTGAGGGGGCTGGTTCTTCCCTGGGGGTTTCTTAGCTACAGATACATATACACGCAAATACATGCTACACATACAGATCTAGGCTAGGTACATTTAGGCAAATTACTCAGGGCGCGCATTTTAGGAATATGCAAGTGCTACTGTTTTTATCTGAACTGCTTATGTTCATCTTATTAGCACTACGGTAGGACTGTATCTACTATTTACTATATTGGTACTAGCAATCTCTTTCGTATGCTTCTGTTTCCAGATTGTCGCAGGACACATGTTTTACACAAGGCTGTTGCTGGACCAATAAGTACTTATTGAAACGTCCTATTCGCCATCCTGTGTATTTTCTGAGAGTAAGCAAGCACGAGTGTCTGAGCAAAACATACTGTACTGTTTTCCACGATCCCCGAGTAATCAGGGTTGTCATGTTCAGTGGTTGCCAGAGACTACCTACATCACTGTAGAATACAAGGGGGTGGTAGTGGCACTGTAGAGATAGCTGGTCTAATGGCTGACATATCCTGTGGGGGTGTCCGGAAGCGGTTGGGACACCAAGCCCTCAGTTTAGGTCATCCAAAACGCGCAGGACCTGGGGGAATGCTAGGAACTACACGACACTTCTATCTTGTCGGAGGTGAGCTGCAGGCAGTTGGTTAGCATCAAGTCTGCTACCATGGTCATGCAGTTGGTGAAGTTGGTCCTGGTGGTGGTTGTCTTTTTCCGTCAGGGAAAGGATGAGTTGGGTGTCATCGGCGTAGGAGATGACGGTGCTGTCATGTCATCAGGTGATGCCGGTGAGCTGTGTCATGTATATGTTGAAACGGGTGGGGCTGAGGGACGATCCCTGTGGGACTCCGCACATCAATCTTAGTCTCTGATGTGAGTGGTGACATCTTGACCCTTTGGGTTCTTCCAGTGAGGCAGGAACAGATCCATTTGAGAGCAGATCCTAGTATGCTAATTTTGTGGAGTCTTCTGATAAGGCTGTTATGGGAGATAGTGTCGAAGGCCGTGGAGAGGTCGAGCAGGATGAGGGCGGCTGTTTCTCCTCGGTCCAGGATGATTCGATTGCGTCAGTGACCGCAATGAGTGCTGTTTCGGTGCTGTGGTTCTTTCTGAATCCTGATTGAGTGTTGTTTAGGAAAGGGTGATATTCGAGGTGGGCTGAGAGTTGCTTGTTGATGGTATTCTCAATAACTTTTTTTGGCTAGGGGAGCAGGGAAATAGGTCGGTAGTTGCTTTCTTGATTCGGGCTGGCTGTTGGCTTCTTGAGTATGGAGCTGATTTCTGCAAGTTTCCATTCATCCGGAAAAGTGGCAGACATGATGGAGGTGCTGATGATGTGGGTGAGGGTGGTGCTGATTGGTGATGTTCCCAGGTTGTAGATGTAGTGGGGACATGGGTCCGTTTGCGCCCCTGAGTGGATGGTCCGCATGATTGCTGCTGTGTCGTTTCTGGTGAGGGTTGTCCATTTGGTCATGTGGCCATCATAGTTGGTGGTGGGTTAGCAATGAGTTCTCTGGGATTGGGTTGGTGTGCGAAGTTACTGTAAATGTTTGCGATTTTGCTGTGGAAGAAGTTGGATAAGTTGTCACAGAGTTTTTGGGAGGCAGTGATGATGTTGACTGGCTGAGGGCGAGGTGAAATCCTTAATGATCGTGAAAATCTCCTTGCAGCTGTTGGGGCTTCTTTTGATGCGGTCCACTAGTGTTTTTTAGGTTGAGCCTAGACAGCGCATGCACTGTCTCTTCGAGACCTGCTGTATTCACTCTGTGGGCTTACAGTCCGCCCATTGCCTTTTTATTTGTCACTTCGATTGTCCAACAAAAAGATTTGCTTGCTAGTGGCTAATGCTTTTTCGTTGTCCCTACTTATCGCCATTTGTATCCTTCCAAAGAGCAGTGCCTAACTACCGTATCTTTACGCTTTTGTCTTCATCGGTTGTTTTCGTGGATCTCTTTTTTATTTTTTTATTTCGCACGCTCAGTCCTGAGCTCCGTTGCGGTCTACAGCCATGCAGGGCTCTGTTTACTGGTATAGCGGCCAATTAGATCAACAGCGTTTCCCTTAATCAGGCGTCTGCATGCCGGCCCCTTCAGGAGGCCACTCAACTTTCTTTTATAAACACGGCGCCCGCTTCACGGCTTCTGCGCAATGCAATATAGTGTAGCAGTGGGGGCACAATGTGAATAACGGATGAAGAGGGCTGCCCCAAATTCCCTCTTGGTAGGTAAATATATGCACATATTTTAATTAGACAAGAGTGTTACTGAAATCCCTTTAACGTCTTTCCTTAAGCTTTATTGACAAACGTTCAAACTGTGTAAAGCAAGTATACAGAAAGGTGTCTCCTCTGGTGCACTCGGCGACGGCACAAGCTTTTTTCTTGCCCCACCCCTTTCTGCGCTCCATACCTCACTTTCGTTCAGGGCTCCCTTGTTGGACCTCTAAACTGGTGCTGTCTTTGCCTCCTGGACTGCCGGTGCCTTCGTGACCAGTTAGCAAGATGTTGTCCTCCGTAACTACAACGGAGGAGCAAGTGAAAATCCACTGCCGGAAGCTTGTGTGGGCAGTGAAAGTCATCAGGGACGCGAATTTTAGCCACCAGCATCGGAGCGAGGCCATGCAGGTGAGGTGCTGCAGCCGAGGCAAGGAGAACTTTAGCCGTTGCCCCAGTGCTTCACTAATGGGTGCCTTATAATCCGAATTCTGTACAGTCTGTCGAGGGGTGGTGTGTGTGAGCAATGTCTTACTGAGGCATCAGTCCACCTGACCGTTTTCCTAAACTGTCGTGGGGCCTCAGGCCTTGCAGGGCACATCTCAGTGGCAAACATTGCCTTCACAGATTTAGAAACGAGCAGAGCCAAGCGTTTGCACCAGAAGAGGGCATTATTGCAGGAGGGGAAAGACCCATATGTTGTCAACACTGTGAGATTATATCGAGACATTCACCTCACAGGACATTCAACTCTATTAGCTTTACGTTTCATAGGCGCAGCAAGTACTCTTCTTTTCACCACATGAGGTATCACCCCCTGAATAGAACCAGCCTCTTCATTCAGGTCACTGGGGGATGGGGGGGGATTAGGGTTATACCAATCGTCCATCTCATGGGGGGGGACCAGACCCATCCATTTGAACCACAAATGGAATGTAAGCCATCCATTTACAGCACATGAGAAAAAAGACACAGCCATTCACAGGGTTATCCTTAACCGTTGCTCAGGTTCCAAAGGCAAGAACTATTGGTTATGCCAATGCTTGTTACTTGGTATCTCATTTTCTGGTGATATCGTCTGAGTGCAGCCTTGTATGTAGTTCTGTCTGTGGTGTCGTGGCTGGCTTTCCATTTTCTTTCTAGCTGTTTACAGTGTCATGTGTCTCAGGTTTCTATGTACTAGGTGGCCTGCTTGTTTCATCTGCTATGCTTGTTGGGTGCGAGGGAATCTGTGCAGTTCTTGATCCAGTTGTTGATGTCCTTGTTGAGGTTGTCTGTGGGGCACGGTTGAACCGTGCTGGAGGCGCTAAGCCAGTCTGCTTCTGTGATTTTTGCCCCAGCAGCGGCTTGGAATGCTGAACCTGGGCAGGGTGTTGGCGTTGAGGTGTGTTGATTTGGAAGGGGCTGATGCCGTGGTCGGTCCATGTGAGAGGTGCGGCTGAGTTGTATTTGATACTGTCTCTTGTGGTGAAGATGGGGTACAGTGTGTGTTGGTTCTGGGGCGAGCTGGGTGACTCCGATGTTGCATAAGCTTTCAAGGAGTGCCATGAGCAGTGGTCATTTCGATCTTCCATGTGAAAGTTGAGGTCCCCGAGGAGAATGTAGGCTCTGGAGTCTATGGTGAGTGGAATGAAGACTTTGGTAATGAGGTTGGTAAAGGTGGCTCATAGTCCATATGGGCTGTAGGCAAGGGTTCCATTCAGAGTGCAGTTTTAATGGGGTTTCGTCTGTGGATGTTGTGCATTTGATGGATTCCTTGTGGATAATAGCGAGTCCTCCTCCTGGATTGTGAAGGCAGTCCTGTCGACCAATTTTGTAGGTACCTGGGATTTCTGTGGTGAGGTCGGGAGCCGATGAGAGGTTGAGCCAGGTCTTTGTGATGAAGAGGGTGTTGAATGCTTGTTGAGTGATTGTGTGTTGAGAAACATGCATTTGAGTGGGTGTTGATGTGCGGGTTTGTTGTGGCGTGTGTTGTGGTGGGAGGTGTAGGCGTTGTTGGCGCTTGTGTATTGGAAGGGGGTGTTGAGGGCGTTTTTAGTATTTGGGTGGGGGCTGTGGGTGGGTGGATGGGTGGCTGCTGGAGTACTGGCAGTGGGTGCAGGTAAAAGCTCCTACCGCGGTGTGAGGCGCAGCACAACAGCAGTTGGGGAACAGTGCCCTGGGTTTAGTGTCCTAAGGAGTGCTGCGCAGTATCGCTGGGCAGTGATCGGACCAGGGTTCCTGGCGCTGGGCGCGGTCCAGCTGCAGAGTGGCGCCGACGGGCTTGCCTTCGGCGCACCCGTTGCGCATCCATGTTGCAGCTGCCTTTAGGGAGGGGGGAGTGCAGGATGCCTTGATGTCATTTGGTGGGTGATGGGAAACTCTCCATTCCCTTATGTGCATCTTTTTGTGTTGTTCTCGTTCTCACTCGTGCTTCTCTGGTGGTCTCTCCGGCTTGTGCTTCTCCCCTCACACCCTCCATGTTCTGCTTTTCCTCTTCCTTCCTCTCCCCCATCCTCTCCTCCGTTATTACCCCCTCTCACCTGCAGACTATTTTTTTTAATTGGCGCGTTCTCGCTAACAAAAATAGGCAAATAAAAACTTGAAGCAAATGACACCCTTGTCATGTGCATGCTTTCTGATGCATTCGCATGTCAGTGGAATGAGATTGCGCTTTTTTTATTACTTTTTATTTTGACTATGGCGCCTAGTGTCCAGACGCCGTACAGTCCCACCAAAAGCAATTGGCACAACCAACAGTTCCCCAAAGCAAGACCTATTGGCTTTGCCAATGCTTGCTTGGCATCAGCGGCCCTATTCCAGAAGATCAACTGCTGATGGTAAACCACTACGCTGCAGTGAGTACCCTTGGTCGCTGGAGTTTGGCATTATATATCACTGTTGACCTTATACCATTATTTCGTAGTGGAAAAAAACAGTAGAAATGCATTGTTTTATTTCATGATATGTCACAGCTTAAGGGGGGTAAAGGTTTATAACCAGTAGTAAAACGTATAAGTGGGGCAGTGACAACCCCGTGGCGAAACTCAATTACTGCCATTAACTGAGTGTTTGGTGCCCACACCCAGTAAATACTTGATTCGGGTAGTTGCAGATGGTTTTAGTTTTGTTATTCTTTAAGACGCTTCTGGTTTGTTTTGGACCTGAAATCAAGAAATGAAATAGTCACTCATAGTATGTGGCAGGAGCATACCCACAGTGGGTAGGGCATTGGACAATTAACTTTCATATAACCGGAGGCCAAAGTCAAAGTGATTCTCTTCCGACGTGTTTCCTATTTTTTCTCTTTTTTTTTTTCCCACTAAACCAATGTCCTGTTAAATGGGAAAAAAACATTAAGTACTGCAGCTCTGTAGTTTCTAGCTATTTGGACTGCTAGCGTTTGGTACCATGGGCATATAGCTTTTCTATCAGCCACTGACAACACATGACTGATGACCTTCTGTAACGAAACTGGTGCTCATGTAAAGCGCTCTGATACCCGATGTCTCGGGTCTAGTTCGCGCTATATAAAACTCTTTAAAAAAAAAAAAAAATTGTAGGTGTTTGAGGGACTCGCATGCTGCCCACTGGTCACTGTTGAATTTATGGCGTTAGGAAGTGTGGTTTTCTACTGGGATCGGTTTGTCCTATTATTAATTATTTCTTCCCAACCAACTTTGTTCTTGTATTCTAAACAGATGATGCCAGACATCAGGAGCGCTTTGTTTGGTACCAATGCTAACAGAAAGTTCTTGGACTAAGGTTCTTGGATAGACGGTAGCTGGCTGGACCTGTACTACGGCTGTATGGGACATGAGCATCGGAGAGTGAAAGAAGCGATAAAGAGAGTGGTCTTGATCTTGTTAAAGGACATCAAATGTTTATGTACTGTATCCTGCTGGCTCAAGTATGATTAAATCAGTCAAGATATTTGTACAGTGTCTGGTGACACATCCATGGTGTTAATGTGTGTACTACATTAGATGGAAATTGCCCACCAACTTCTGAAGGATCTTCCTTTGTTATCATCTCCTGGAAACAGTCATCCATAATGTATGACTTGGGAAAGCAACATCAAATTCATAGAATATTATATTTTATTTAGCTTACTGTGGTCTCTTATGTTAAAGGCTGTAAATTTACACGCAGTTGTCTACTGCCTTTTCTCTTGTTATTAAACCCTGATATGCATTCCAAGCCAGTTTTGCTAATATGTATATGTGGAGAGAATCTTGCCAGCTCTTAATTGTCCCATGAAGAGTTCAGTTATTTATTGAAATAAAAATTGTGTGACCTGTGTGTTTGCTTTTCCTTTCGGAAAAACGAGGTTTTAGAATACAAACTTAGCTTTGTTGTAGTTACGTTTCTGGCGCTGAATAGACTGTTAATGCCTGCTGGTCTAGTATCTTTTCTTCACAGTAGTTCAGAAGTGCATGCACTGGGAACGAAAAAAACTTTAAAAACTATCCTATCACTTTAAATGATTTGAGGACCCAGCTCAAGTGTTCCCTTCCTGCCTTCTTGTTTTTTCCCAGTAGCATTTTATTTGTTTTCATCTTAGTCAGGCCTACATATAGTATTAATGCACAATATACTGAAAAATAGAGATCTCATCGAGTCGTCTCTCACTTTCACCCGAATGTGCTAAGTGTACATTTACCATATCATTTCCCTCTATGAGCTTTTTGCGAGGTTTTTGTTGTATCGCTTTGTTCGCCCTAAGTTGGCGGGGGTATGCCCAGACGTGGGTCCCTTGCTCACTTTGCCACTGGATTCAAGCAAGCCTGGCTGATGACGGCTGGAATGCCAGAAACCGGTCCTAGGATGCTTGTTTCCGGTCCAGGGAAGACATGGCTTGGCAGTTCGGGCTGGACTGTTCCCATGAGGCACAGGGTCAGACTGATTTGCATATGGCCATGTCTGAACTGGGGTGGTGGGGTGAGCTAAAGAATGATGATGGATTAAACCCAGATCAGTTGACTGGGGGTGAGTGTTTGATTGGCTCAAACGTTCCGTCCATCATCCCCTTTTGTATTTTCCCAGTAGCATTTTATTTGTTTTCATCTTAGTCAGGCCTACATATAGTATTAATGCACAATATACTGAAAAATAGAGATCTCATCGAGTCATCTCTCACTTTCACCCGAATGTGCTAAGTGTACATTTACCATATCATTTCCCTCTATGAGCTTTTTGCAAGGTTTTTGTTGTAACAAAATTATTAGTAAACATTAAACCAAAGCCCGTCAGTGAGCTTGTACACAGTTATCAGCGTTTCACCCAAAAACATGGATATTACCGCCCTTCCGGCTCACTGCCCTGTTCCTATTTTTCTACCTCAACAGGATACAGGTGGGTGCTTCTGCACTATATCTTGTCGCTGTGACATAGAGACTCAGTCACCCCCTCATTGATATGGCCGAAATGGGTATTGGATCAATTGTGTTCCCTTTCAAAGACAAGGCCTAGCAGTTTATGCCGGGTGTTCCTACCGGAGCAGGACCGAGAAGGATTTGCACATGGTTGATCCTCTTCTATCATGACAGATGAACTAAAAAAGAATATGGGCAGCCATGAGATTAATTACTAATAATTTTTTATCAATTAAAGCATTTCTGTTGATGATGTTTTTACTGCCTCAGAGTTTAGACAGGCAGAGACTTTCAGAAAAATCCGAGTGGTTCCTAAGCAAGAATGTAGTAGACTTAGGGGCATCTTTACAAAGAAGTGACAGAGCACGGCATTAAACTTCTTGGCTTAACGCCGCGCTCCGCCACTTCTGAAACGCAGGGCTGCACTGAATTTACAACAATATGGTGCAGCCCTGCGTTTCCCCCCTGCGCTGGTGCTATTTTCAGCTGCCTAACGCCAACACAGGCACTCTTGCACCATAGTGCAACTGTGCCTGTGTTAGGGGAAATGATTGTTTATGTGCAGGAACCTTCCTGCACAAAAACAATCACAAATGTTATTTGTAACTTCTATGTGTGCTGCATTGTGCAGCACACATAGAAATTACAACTTGTAATTTTTTTAAATGATTATTTGTGCAGGAAGGGACACCTTCCTGCACATAAACAATCATTCATGGCGTTTTGCTGTTTCTATGTGTTCTACACAATACAGCACACATAGAAACAGCAAAAACAAGGAGAAGTGAAGCATTTCTCCTCGTTGCGCCATGTTAAGACCAGGTTTTCCCTGCTCTTAATTTTGGTGCTGCCCCATATTTACACCACCCTTGTAAATATGGGGCAGGGTCAAAATCAATGGGTGTTGCGGCAGAACTCCCACCACAACACCCATTGCCCACCCCTTTCACGCTAAGTATAGTGTGAAAGGGTGCTTTATTTACAAGACAGCGTTAAGCCACGTTAAGTGGCTTTACGCCGCCTTGTAAATAAGGCACAGTCCCTATCGCCAGAGGAACGTCGATAAAAGTGACGGTGTTTGTAAATATGCCCCTTAGTTGTGTATCAAAGCTGGGTGTGCCCCAAAGAGACGCCTGTCTGTTTCGGCCAAGTTTAAGGCCTGTCACCTTAGAGGCCCAGATAACTTACGCTAGTGAGCAGCTTCCCTCACTTAGAGCTCCACAGGAAGTTTCTGCACCACACTGGAATACACTCCTTTCGTACTTCTTCTAAGTTTGGGGCCATTATAATTCTAGATCAGATACAGTTGCTTAGTTGTTTCCTTTTCGTTGATTTATCCTTTAACAAAGGCTAACACTAAACAGAATTAAAAGAGCCCTTCACTGGCTCTGCTGCATGCATGGCTCCCCTGAATAAACCCAAACCGTTTTCTTTCATTTGCTCATGTAGTGGAGCTGAACTTGGAACATTATGTAGATGGTGGGTAGCAACCAGAGTAACAGTGGTCAGTGTTGGTACTGGATCATTTATGAACATGTTGGACAAGAAAGTAGGTGGCAAACATGCGCCCTTGTTATACCCCCTTTTTTTACCTTCATATATGGAGTTCATTTCTGTGCATTGCATTCTACAGAGACAAAGTTGTACTACAATCAGTTATGGCATTAATCAGATCCGGAGGCACTTTACAGACCTCCACGGCTTACTTTAGGAGCAAATGGTCTATATTTTTTTAAAGTATCTTTAAGATATAAAAATACCATATGCAGTTGGCCTGTTAATATGTGACCATACTTTGTAATGGTTAACGTTAGGTGCAGTCAGTTTCCTAGTGTCCCTACTTTTCTAACTTCAGTTTGGTAAGAAGTCCTTACCCCACTCAAGTCCAATTATTCTTCAATCATGTTGCAAAGTGCTTTGACATGTAGTTTTTCTATCTCATCTAGGAGGAAGAATAATCTATAGCTTTTGAGATTTATGTAAATGGAGCCACGAGAACAGAATATGGCCAGTGGAATAAATTCATTTAAAAATGTAAGAGGGACTGTTTAAAGACCTAAATCTTGGCAAATAAAATCAGTGGGCAGAAAAGTTGGTCCACAGGCCTTACTTCTCTTTTGGTCTCAGAGCAAATTGGATTTCTTCAGTAGTAATAGCCATTAATATACCAATATTTTTCGATAGATTCATTGCGTATGTGATGAACTAACCACTGTTCTCATATAGATTTGATAAATGAGAAACCACTCTTTGTTATATGGCTCTCAGGAGTCCAGTTTTTACCTTTCAGGCCCAATGCTGTCAAGTGCCAGAATTCTGTAATATCATTGCTCTTGGTAGCCTATCTACGACCATCCCACCTCTCTTGAATGAGCAGGTTTATTTATTTTTTTGTATTGGGAGATTTGTTTGCTCCTAGTGTTAGGAGGCGCTTTGTTCTCTTTTCAGTTGCTTCACCTCGTTCAGCAGACCACTCTTGGTCTGCTAGCACTCAAGGTGAAGCCTACCTTTAGATTTTTAGTTACCTGTGATTGAATTAGGCCTCGTAAAATATTATGCTACATTCTTAATGTGATAAATTTCAGTTTATACTTCTGATGGTCTTTCCTTGCCAGCTGAACAGCTAATTGTGATATTATTTACTCACTATTACCGATTAATACGTTGGTTGAAATCCTCGGTTTACTTCATCCGATTATTTTTTGGGGGTCCTTTTTTTGAGATTTTATGCATTACAGTGGCAGGACGCAATAAATCAGATAGTAATTACAATCCCGTTAGGTGATTAAATTGAATAGTGTTATGATGCAATACGACATAATGATGAGTACACACATCTCACAAAGATCTGACTGTGTCAAGCGGAGGTAATTTCAAACAGTAGATCTGCATTTGAAGTGCAATAATACATCCAATGTGTCTTCATGGTACCTTACAATCCTGGCCACGGCACTGTATGGTAAAGGCATCAAACTGATTTATAACCTCTCAACCTTCAGTAACCATCAGACACAAGATAATAAAAAGGGGAGAGGAAAACGAAATAAGGTATGTGCCAGAACTCCAGACAGTCCCAGTTCGCCCTGCACGTTCCTCCATTGTCACAAGGAATGGCAAACAACTCAGACAGAATACAGTACGCAATATGATTACAGTGCGGGTCGCAGCTTCAGGTGTTATGCAGCTGTGCCTATTCAGATGTAAGCGGTGGGTCGTCTGGTGCAGGTGTCTCCTCATCAGCTCGCACGGAAGCCTGAAGGTCAGTCAGGATGGAAATGGGGTATTTGGGGAGGCCTAGGTTATCCTCCCTTCAGAGGGAGACGTCCTCTTGCCCTAGCCCAAATAATAACAGAACGTGACCAAGCCTCCACATGGGAGTTTGTGGGATTTCCAACGCCTGGGGATCAGGCGCTTGTCCACCATTAAGCCTACATCTAGAAAACGTGTGGTGGCTCTGTGCTTTTTAGCTCTAGGGCAAAGGCCCACCAGGCAGACCTCCCATGTAAGTTGTTCACGTGTGTTGGTGAACAGATGGTGTGTCACCTCGCACCAGTAATCTTGCAGTGAGGGACATGACCACCACATGTGTAGAATGTCAGTGTCCAGCTGAGCACAACAGGGTAGGCTGCATCCGTTCTGTGGAAATAACGAATTGTTTCAGGTGTGAGGTATGCCCTATGTATGATATAAAGCTGTATCAATCTAAACCTGGCATATCGGGCATGTAGGTAGGGCTAGCTAGGATCGTGCTCCACTCCTTTGTGGTGCATGGTCGACCTAATTCATTCTCCCAGTGCTGTCGCTATGGTGTCAGTGCTATAGCGGCCTGCACCCAAAGTTAGTCGGCAAACCACTGGGTGAGATGCCGTCCCGTGCCTATGACATGAAGATATTGAATTGTAAGGTGTAATTGAGGCTCATGAGAGATGTCTCTCCAATGTTGTCACAATGTATCAACCACGGAATCGTGACTAATAAAATGCCCTGAGGGTAGCCCCTATTCCTGCATTAGTGTCTCATATGGGAGGAGTGTGCCTTCACAGTATAAATCAAGTGTGTGGAGGCCCGACGCATGCCAAGACGGCAATTCCGCCATTAGGGTAATCTTTGGCCCCTGGACATGCCCGGCAATGGGATTGCAGGGGCATAGGGCGTGACATATTTAGTGAGATATAGGCTGCGGCAAAAGCATCGGTGCACCACCTGTCGCAATATGGGACGAGACAGAGGCCTCTTGGTACATGGGTTGAACAGATGGAGGAGGGTTTCCAAACTCCAAGCAGAGGGAGCCGTTGCCATGTCGTTGAGGTGTAAGCCTGCCAGCCAGCGAGCCACCCATTGAAGTTGGGACGCTAGTTATCAGTGCTCATAATTAGGCACAGCCATCCCTCCCTGATCAGTTGGTAAATACCATTTCTAGAGTGCCACTCTACATCAGGACTTATTCCAGATTAAGTCGCGGGTCAATCTTTCAAGTGGACGAAAGAAGGATGGAGGAATATACAGTGGCAAATTAGTAAAAGAGTATAGGAAGCAAGAAAGCACCACCATTTTTAAAAGAGCGACACGTCCGGCAACCGATAATGCAAGCATCTTCCAGAAAGAGATCTGGGTAGTCAGAGAAGCCATTGTCTGTGTTAGGTTACCATCAAACAGGTCTTGGTCCGCATGATAGATCCGGACGCCTAAATAGCAGAAAATGGTCGGTTGCCAGGTCACAGATGCGCCACCAATAAAGAGGACTGTCAGACAGGGTAAGAAAAAATAGAAATAAACAGGATTTCTCCCAGTTCACATGTAATCCAGACAGGTGTGCAAATTTGTCAAAGAGGTGAGGCAGTTCATCCGGGACAGAATAGACATCCCTGACATATAACCGGTTATCTGCGAACAGCGATATAGCGTGAATGCCATCACTTATTGGTATACCCCAGCTCCCCGCCAGTGATGGCATAGCTAGGGCCAGTGGCTCTATTGCCAGAGAGAAAAGTAAGGGGAAGAGGGGACAGTCCTGCCTAGTGCCCCTGTATCGGCTCAGATGTAAGGCTCCCCATTTTAACCCTCCATGTCGGTCTTTCGTAAAGGAGTTTCAACAATCGGAGGTATCGGGGTCCAATACTGTATCGCGGGAGGACCTCGAATAAATAGGCCCATTCAAGAGTGTTGAATGCCTTTTCGAGATCTAATACCAGGCATCCCGAACATGGCCAGGTGTGGGGGCGGTGGGGGCATAGCGTAAAAGTTGAAAAAGGCAACATATATTAAACTAGGTGGTGCGGGCCGGGACAAACCTGTTTTGGTCTGCATTTATCAGAGAGGGCACTAAAGGTGTCAGTCTCGCTGCCAATATCTTATAGTTTGTATTTAACAGCGCCAGCGGTCTACAGGAGCCTAGCAACATGGGATCCCTGTCTGGCTTTGGAAGGGAAACAAGTGTGTCCTCATAAAGGGAGTCAGGAAGGTGGGAGGACAAGAGCGCTTCATCATATACATGTTGAAGGCGGGGAACCAAAAGTTCAACGTAAGCCTTATAACATCTCAGCGTGAATTTCAAGCTGTGTGTAGAGTATAGTGCGTCCGATCAACCTCGATGCAACCATCGGTTGTATCGGCTGCTGCTGCATCAACCATGCCCGAAGAGGTCCAGGCCGATCAGAAGTGGTGTGTACTCTGGCTGAGTGTGCCTCATAATTCAAGCACTGTAAGCGCTCCAGCAGGGCTGCATATTCATCCCTTGCCTCAAGATCAAGTGCACACAATGGTTCAGTAATGATGCGTGTCTCCAGCATCAGGAGGTCACGTTCTATCTGAGAAAGTTCGCCCTCTATCTGCCTCCGCATTCTGCAACCCAGGCCCAGAAAGCCACCCCTCAGTGTTACTTTCAGCACATCCCATTCTAATGAATCCAAAGAGGGTGTGCTTGTGTTCAGGTCCAAATATTCTTCTATAGCGGTACCTAGGGAGGCACCAAAAGGAGGGTCGTCTAACATAGCAGGTTGTAGGCGCCAAGTAGGGATCATGGAAGGTCCAGTGTCCCATGTAAGATGTACATATTGTGTGTTATGATAGGAGTGGGTGTGTCCCAAGTAATCGGTATGTGTAATAGAGGGTAATGAATTGTGTGCATGGTATCCGATCTATTCTAACATGTAGTTTGTGTGGGTGGGAGTAGAAGGAATACACTCGGGTAGTGGGGTTGCTAGACCTTCAGGCATCTGCAAGCTGCAAGTGACGCAGCCATTCTTGTACTGCTGATGCATTGGCAGAGGCTAATGTGCGCTGTTGGGGAGGGAAGGAGTGGTGCAGACTAGTGTCTAAGACACTGTTGAAGTTGCCTCCTATTAGCCATGGTAGACCACACCATTTGCAGAGTGTTTGTGAAAGTGACCGCAAGTAGGAGCCCTGGTCAATGATGGGTGCGTAAATGTTGCCTAACAGTAGAAAGGAAAGCGTGCAAATCCATGCACAGGGGCAGGACTGGGAACCTCCCGCCGGAAGGTGCAGCAGAAATAAAACAGAAAATGTGAACCAGAAGCCAACATGGCTCTTCGTCAATACCAAAAGAGCAGACACCTGGACAAGGCTGTCCAAACTCAGACATAACCTATGTCAGAGTTAATAAACCTAAAAGGCACAGGAGGGGAGGGATGAAACTTTGAAAGTCAAAAAAGAACACACACCCTATCTTAACAAGGGTGATAGCCCCAGTCGGCCTTCAGCCCCTCCGAAGGCATGCCGCTGCAAAGAGAGGAAGTGTGCCCCCACCAAACCTAGCTCCATTGAGTCGGATTGTCGCCTGTAACATGGGAGTTCCATACAAGGGTGTGTGCGGGTTCACAATGAGGATATCATCTCTATACAATTGAACACCTATTCGCAGCAGCAAAAGACATCATTAAGGCATAATTAAAGGGAAGGTCATATGATATTGTCTGACGTCTTCAGGGTGAGATCAGGCAGAGTGATCGAGTTAGTGTCAGATCGAAACACTGTAGAGGATTCCTAATCTCCCGAGGACAGCACAGATTCCTCTCGGTCAGTTCCTGCATCACTGATAAGAGCCGCCTCCTGGACAGCCCGTTGCCTCTACAAAATGATCTGCTCCAGGTTGGGGACGGCCTCAGGGCCAGAGGGGTGGCGTTTCCTATGCCGGCTACGTGGTATCATCCAATTCTCCATGACACGGCGCTCCCCCCTTGTCCGGGGGCCAGAGATCAAGCCTCAGGCCAGTCCCTGGCATCCTGTGGTGTATCGAAGAATCTCGTCTTTTCGGCCATCACCACATGTAGCCATGCGGGAAACAGCAGGGAGTACTTCTTATCCAGTTCCCAAAGGCGTTGCTTCACATCCATGAAAGAGCTGTGCTCTTGCTGCACCCCTAAGGTGTAGTCTGGGAAAAACATCAAATGTGCATTCTCCATCCTAATATCTTGCAGTTTCCGGGTCTCGTGCAGTATTGAGTCCCTATCGTGATAGTGTAACAACTTAAATATGAAGGATCTGAGGCCAGCTCCAGGGGCGGGCCTACGGGCCGGAATACGGTGTGCCTTCTCCACTGTGAAGTAGCGTGAGAGGAAGGATCCCAGTAGTAGTTCCTTGATCCATCGCTCAATAAATTAAATCGCATCCTGCACTTCTGCTCCCTCAGGAAGGTCAATGAGGTGCATATTGTTTTGCCGTGAGCGGCCCTTCGTGTCCTCCACCCTCAATTCCAGGGTCTGGATCCTAGTGTTATACTTCCACAATTGTTGCTCCAGTTGATGGGTAGTTGGGTGGATCTCCAAGAGAGATTACTCCGTAGCTGTGACGCGGTCAACTAGTTTCCGAAGATCGGTGAATAGCAGTGTACATTGTCAATTTTGGACTCCAGTGTGACACAGGACTTCTCAGTAGCCGCCAATACCGCATCAAATCTGTCTCCAGGAGGGGGAGGACGTTCTGGAAGGTCTGCTGAGTCGGCACCCGCGGCCGAGGAGGAGCGCCAAGAGGGTCTAGAATTGCCATTTTGTAGGCGACCCATCTCAGCAACCCTCGACATCAGAGGGAACTTATGTATCGTGGGTGAACAATGTCAGGCGAGGGCCCGCTTGCTAATGTGGCAGTCAGCAACTCAACACCGCAGGATGAGCAGCCCAAGAATCCGGTCCGGATAGCAAGTGCACACTGTTCCCACTTGTTATTCAATAATGAGACAATGCAATGGCCATGTGGCGTTGATTTGAGTAAAGATGATCCGTCATCCGGGTTCTTGGGCCCGCCTGCAGATGCCCACACGCAAATCTTGCAGTCCAGGGTGCACCGGCCCACAGCCCTGAAGGAGAATACCTGGAGGTGGAAATATCCGTTGCGGTGGGGACTAATAGCGCACCACAGTCATGCCCCTAGCAATAAAAGCCGGGTCTTCCCGCCATTGAATGCATCCGTAGTCCATCTCTGGGAAGACTATTCCCTGGGTCGCAACAAGTATGATCCACATTTGTCCAGTGAGCCAATCGGGTTTGGAGGGCGAGCAGTCACCATTCTGTCCCCAAGCCACCACGAGAGGTCTCATAAAGCGCTGTCTGTCAGGGAGACACAATTCAAAGGGCCTCATCTGCAGCAGCTGATGGTAGAGGTGAGAGGGTCCCACCCCAGTGAAGGTCAATGGTAGGGGGAGAACAGAGTGTTTCAAGGGGGGCCCCAACAAGCAGATCAGTTCCATGTACGCTTCCCTCTTCAAGAATGTGCGGTGTTCAGAGGATTACTGCCAGGCAACAATGTCCCAACCCAATATGTAGTGGTCTTACAATGGGAAACACAAGTCAGTAATGCAGAAGGAGGGGGGGCTCCCGGGGCCCAAGGCAAGGCCGATCTGCCCAGTCCCATGCGAGAGGCCCCACTTTCGCGTCCTCCGCCTCCCGCGGCGCTCATAGCGATCACTACAACGCGATTAGAGACAGGTGGTGGCTATGTGCAGCCGACGGGCGAAGGGGTGCCCAGATCGTCCCTTCACAAGTGGGGCAGCACGGGGGAAGAGAGAAGGGCGGCCGCGCCGCCGCACAGGCTCCGTTCTCAACGCGCGCACGGCCGCGGCCTTGCACTCATTCAGTCTTGTCGCCCTAACCTCTGGGACACCTGGCTACGACCCCACGTCGTCCTGCAGGGAGCGCCGGGACGCTTTCAATATCCCCCGGCCCCCTCCGAGCCGACAGGTTTCAGGCGACTTCACAGGCCGGCGTCATCTGGCCCCCACACCCGGCAGCCGCCGCCTCCTCTCCCGTTTTGTGCCAGGCCACAAGTCCACTACGGTGGCGCAATGATTACTCCCAACTGCAGGATCCGGGAGGGGGGCACTGGGGCAGCACAGCAGGATCCCACAAAGGTGTAGATGCCACCCCTGGCTGGGGCCCGGTAAGTGTCAGATAAAGGGGATGGGTGGTGGAGCAGCATCCTCAATCTTGGCCCTGCAAGCCGCGCCCTGTTTACTTCATCCAATTATGTAAAATAATTGGTTTTGAGGAATCTCTAGTTCAGTCTTATTTTTAAAGGCTATGTTTAAAGGTGGCAGGTACTGGGTCATGATTACTTCAGACCCTAGCTAAAATACATACATCTCTAAAGTAGCCTCTTTTCCCTCTATGTAGAATGTAATCTGTTCTTGGTACCTGTAGGAATAGTGTTCTTAAGCAGCACACTCAATTGAAAGCAACCATTTAAAGCTCTCAGTCAACGCATAGATGGCAGAGTTTATCTGCAACCTTTGAACTTATTTTCTGTAATATAGTGGGTTTATTCCCTCTATTTAATTTGAGGCATAAATATAATCCAGCAGAGAACACACCTCTCCACATATGCACTTAGGTCACTCTTCACAAGCAAAATGTCCTCACTGTTTCTCTCCTTACTCTATGGTCAGTATATTGTCCAGTTTTGGAAGAGCTAGAGATAGCACTGCCAGATAGATTAACCAGCCAACATATTATACATTTTGAATTTTTGATCACCTGTGGTTGTTACTCATATAATCTGAATATCTTTATTTCCATTATCTAGAACGGAAAAAGATCCAACTGCAGAATTTTATTGTAAGCCCAACAGTTAGTCCTTTGAAATGTCTTCACTCCTGTTTGGTTAGTGTAAAAATTATTTCTATTCACCATGTTTCCTCTTAACCATATTAAACTCCAAGTAAGGTCGCCCCAAATCCTGTCTCTCATTTTTCCTTCAAGAGCAGCAATATTTTGTCATAAACTTTGGGTTATTACTATTTGAAGGAAATTGATTTATCAGATTATTACTTCTGGAACATTGCCCAGTCAGTCAGTTTCATCAAGGCTGGGCTTGTCAATTTCACATTGTGTTCAATTTCCCATATTTACCGTTTGGGAAGATGGAACATTATGTCTAATAGGAGGAGGCACACCTGATCGGGCTAATTGCTATACTGTACTTGACTCTACAGTGAGTCAGTTGTTCTGGCTGTGTTCTCTTTTTAGCAGAATTAGGGCACATGTCCTTTCGTTACTGTACTTGACTCTACAGTGACAGTCAGTTGTTCTGGCTGAGTTCTCTGTTTAGGAGAATTAGGGCACATGTCCTTTCGTTGGTGTGACCCTAATTGTATATAGGTTGGATAAAAAATTCAACTTAGAATGGTCACAGATGGCATATTTCTTGACTGATTATATTCCACGCAGTGCTGCAATCAGGAGATTAGTTGGATTGGAAGATTCTGATGGATACTTCTAAATGCAGATTCCTCACTTTGTGAACTTTCCCTCAGATGTCACACTGGTTCCATAAAATTCAAAAACAGTACTCCTCCATGCTGGTAGGTGGTATTGTGCAGCTCTGCACCAACGCCGTTCCGCTTCGAAAGTGACGAGTGGGGTCGCATATAAGTGCCACTCATGCGTGCTGACATCAGTGCCTTTCTTTCCGCACCTTCAGATGGGGATAGGGAGCTCAACTCCTCTTGTCTTTGACGAGTCTTTTCCAAATGTCTTTTCTTTTTTTTTTTTTTTACCAGTGTGCATGGGAAATATGTCACCTCCTAAAACAACAATGTTTAAATGTTGTAGGGACTGGCTCAAACAAATGTCTATGACAGTATGTCACCTTTACCACACAGGTAAGTACCAAGCAAGCCATTTTAAGAACTTTACCACACAGGTATTTTTTTGTGTATAAATGACAATTATATATAGGCATATATATTTGTATCTGTGTATGTATGTTAAGGGCAGTCTCGGTCTCTGCATTTGTGATGTCGTTTAACTTGTCAAGAGTGATGTAATAATGTGAGGTCATAAGCAGTGCATGGCACAAGTTAGTTATCTCAGTAAATGGTGGAATTTCAATGTTTTCATTTGAATTTAAAACATTAGTTTTTACCTTATTTCAACCCCTAACTATAACGTCACATTAAACGTTTTTTTGAGTCAATTTCTAGGGTGTTTTTTTTACCATAAGCTAAAATCTTATTACCATACTTAACTACGTTACTTTGATCGTTCAGTGAATTTGTGGAGTTTTTTTTGACCATTTTTACCCAACTCACCTCCTGAGCACAGCTTTTAGCTGCGCACAGCTGGGGGTTGGGGGTCAGGCCTGGCTTACAGCCAGGCCCTGTGCCCAACCCCCTTGCAGACAGCCAAAGACCGTTTGTAGCAGGAGGATGGCTGCAAGGCTTGACCAGCGACCAGGCCTGGCACCCACCTCCTCGGACTGTGGCGGTCTTAGCTGACCTATGTACAAAACCTGAGTACAGATTAAAATCCTAAAACTATGGGGCATATTAGCAAGACCCACGTTAAAATTATCGCCGTTTTAGCGGCAGGAAACTGCCGCTAAAACGGCGATAATGGGCTTGCTAATATGCGTTATAGAATTCCAATAGAAGCCCAGGTTAGATGTCCTGCACATCTAACCTGGGCTTCTATTGGAATTCTATAACTCATATTAGCAAGCCCATTATCGCCGTTTTAGCGGCAGTTTCCTGCCGCTAAAACGGCGATAATTTTAACGTGGGTCTTGCTAATATGCCCCCATGTCTCAGGAATGGGACTAGCTACAGAAATTTAACAACTATTTTTAATAGTTATTAAAATCAAATTTAATGGTCAAGTCAGACTTTTAATAAATATTAAGGAAAAGTAACTTTCAGAAAGTTACCTCTTCTCTGCCCTAAGTTCCTGGCTGCTAATTCTTATTGGCTCTCCAACTTCTCCCACCCACTGATTAGCATATGAATAGCTGAGAAATGCCTCCCAGGAACAAACAGTAGGGGCTGACCTGAATGGGCAGAAATGAATCATCTGAACCTCCCAGAATATGCAGGGTGGGGGCATAAGCATACTTTTTGACATTGAAGTTTCAAATTCTGCTTGACAGGCCTGCTGGTTTTACATATAACACTTTGGTTACTGAAAGACCTTATTTGTCCACCAGATTTCTGTCTTTGAGTTTTTACTTATAAAACTCGGGGCACATTTGAAGAGAAGAGAAACTGGATGCCGGGATAGGTCTTTTTTATCCACTGTCTGGTTGCTGGGAAAACCGCACTTTTGCTGTACCAGAATTCTGTCTCTGGATTTAGTGTGGGAACCGTGGTTGCCCCAAACTGAATTTTACTGTTAGATGTACGAGGAGACTAGGATTACCATGGTATGCTCCCTACACACACACACACACACCCAGTACACACGTTTAGTGTGGCTAAAGACTTATGTCACCTTGAAAATGCCAAAAGTGGGAAGGGTTGGTCCCAGGAACTTTGACCCCATTGGTTAGAGCTTGCCCAGCAGTCATTCCTTCTCACTAGCTTGTGCTAAGCATAAATGTGGCACACTTCAGAACACTTGTGGACCTGGGATAGAACAGAAGAGACATGGACCTGCTGCCTGTGACCTGAGAGGACCTCTGAAGGACTGGACCTGCTAACTCTTGTACCCAGGACAAGGAAGTGGACTCCAAGGGTCATAAAACCGAACTCTTGTTCAAGCTACAGGGAAACACCAAGCTACAAGAGGCCCTCCCTGCAACTGCCCAGCTGACCACTCTGCACCTGGACCTGGACTGTACCCTGCTGTTGGCCTTTGCCTGAGTGTGAGTCTCTAAGTGTCTCCCCAGAGGTCCTGGGGGGCTATCGAAATATACTCCTGTGGTGGATTAGGACTGAAAAGACTAAGTCAGAAGGTAAACTATTTGACCTGGATGAACCTGTTTCGTGTATCTGACCCACACTCCATTGCAGTCAGGGTCAACTTGCACCTAGGGCCCGTCTGCCATTGGCACTTACGCTATTCCTACTCAAAACTTTAAAAATTCATATCTCCGGTTTCCCTTATTGGATTTTTGTCATTCTGGCGTCACCTTGTTTATTAGCGTGTACTTAATTTTTGTAGTTTGGTTTGGGATTTTTTTATTATTTTGCATTTTGACTTTATTACTGTTTTGGTACTGCATAAATCCTTTACACATTGCCCTAAGTTAAGCTTGTCTGTGCCATAGCAACTAGGTGTTTAAGCTCAGGTTAATTTAGTGACTTTGAAGGTGCACCCAGACAAGGGTTGTGATTATTCCTTGAGATGGATAGGTAACCACCCCAAATAATAATCCGACAAAGCCATTTGTGATGCCACAGTGGGACTTGAATTTGGTTCTCACTTTATAAAATTTGTTTAAAAAAGATTTGTTAAAATTTTATTTATTTTTTTACTTTTCTAACTTGCACCTCATTTGAGCCAATGCACAGTTGTCCACTATACCTCTTGACCCTGAAAATGGTCTACCTGGTCCTGATCACGTCAGCTCATTGTGTGAGTGAGCTGCAGGTAGTCTCGGTCCAGCTGCTTTATACAACATTTTTCCAGACAAACTGATGCTGACAACTCAAGCTGCATTTCTGCCAAAAGTGGTAACCCCTTTGCATGTCAGCCAGGCTACTACCTTTCTGACTTTCTTTGCCTTGCCACATCCCACGAAAAGGGATGAGGCGGGGCCGTTGGGATCCAAAGAGAACCATCAGTTTTCAGATTGATCTACCTGAGACCATCAGGTAGACGATCTACTGTTTGTGGGTTTCTCGGGAACAAAGAAGGGCAAGGCAGTGCAGAAAAGAACCGTCTCTAGGTGAATAGTCCTCTACATTAAAGTCTGTAAGATGCTAGCACAGAAGAAGCTGCAAGAAGGATTATGAGCTATTTCCACTTGAACCACGGCTGGTACTACTACGTTATCAAGCAGAGTACCAGTCCTGACTATCTATTAGGCTGCTACATGGACATCAGAGCGCAAACTCGGAGAGCACTATTGTCTTGACATTCAGGTCCATCAGGATGGGCATTTTGCCCGTTTGGTCCTTCAGGAATTTTTGGTCTAATCAATCAATCAATCAATCATATCACTTGTAAAGCGCACTACTTACCCGTGAGGGTCTCAAGGCGCTGGGGGTTGGGGGGTGCTGCTACTGCTCGATGAGCCAGGTCTTGAGGAGTCTTCTAAAGGTCAGTAGGTCTTGGGTCTGCCGTAGGTGGGTGGGGAGGGTGTTCCAGGTCTTGGCGGCGAGGTGGGAGAAAGATCTGCCGCCGGCAGTCGTTCTTTGGATGCGGGGGACTGCGGCGAGGCCGGTGGAGCGGAGCTGGCGGGTGGGGGTGTAGAAGCTGAGTCGTCCGTTGAGATATGCTGGTCCGGTGTTGTGGAGTGCTTTGTGTGCGTGGTTGAGGAGCTTGAAGGTTATCCTCTTGTTGACGGGGAGCCAGTGCAGGTCTCTCAGGTGGGGTGTGATGTGGCTGCGGCGGGGGATGTCAAGGATCAGACGTGCAGAGGCGTTCTGTATGCGTTGCAGCCGTCTCAGGAGTTTGGCCGAAGTTCCTGTGTAGAGGGCGTTTCCGTAGTCCAACCTACTGCTGACGAGGGCCTGGGTGACCGTTCTTCTCGTTTCGGTGGGGATCCACTTGTAGATCCTGCGGAGCATGCGGAGGGTGTTGAAGCAGGAGGAGGAGATGGCGTTGACCTGCTTAGTCATGGAGAGGGTGGAGTCGAGGATGACCCCTAGGTTGCGTGCGTGGTCGGTGGGTGTTGGAGCTGTTCCCAGTGTGGTCGGCCACCAGGAGTCGTCCCAGGCCGAAGGGGTGGAGCCGAGGATGAGGACCTCTGTCTTGTCCGAGTTCAGCTTCAGTCGGCTGTTCCTCATCCATTCGGCGACGGCCTTCATTCCTTCATGGAGGTTGGTTTTGGCGGTGTGAGGGTCTTTGGTGAGGGAGATGATCAGCTGGGTGTCATCGGCGTAGGAGATGATGTTGAGGTCGTGCTGTCGGACGACGTGGACGAGAGGTGCCATGTAGATGTTGAACAGCGTTGGGCTGAGGGATGAGCCTTGGGGTACGCCGCAGATGATCTCGGTGGCATTGGAGCGGAAGGGGGGGGAGGCGGACGCTCTGTGTTCTGCCGGAGAGGAAGGATGTGGTCCAGTCCAGGGCCTTCTCTTGGATCCCGGCGTCGTGTAGGCGTGTTCGTAGTGTGCGGTGGCAGACCGTGTCGAAGGCGGCTGACAGGTCCAGGAGGATGAGGGCCGCTGTTTCTCTGTTGTCTAGCAGTGTCCTGATGTCATCGGTGGCGGCGATGAGGGCGGTTTCGGTGCTGTGGTTGCTGCGGAACCCGGACTGGGACGGGTCCAGGATGCTGTTCTCCTCGAGGTAGCGGGTCAGTTGTTTGTTGACGATCTTCTCGATGACCTTCGCCGGGAACGGGAGCAGGGCGTTGGGCCGGAAGTTCTTGAGGTCCTTGGGGTCCGCCTTGGGTTTCTTGAGTAAGGCGTTGATCTCGGCGTGCTTCCAGCTTTCCGGGAAGGTTGCTGTCTCGAAGGAGATGTTGATTACTTTCCGGAGATGGGGTGCGATGGCTGTGCTGGCTTTGTTGAAGATGTGGTGTGGGCATGGGTCTAATGGTGATCCAGAGTGGATGGTGCTCATAATCTTGCTGGTGTCCTCGTCGTTGATGTTGGTCCAGAAGAGCAGGCGGTTGGTGCGGGTGGTGGTCGTGGGGGCGGAGGTCTCAGTGGTTGTCGTGGCGGTCGTGGCGTTGAAGCTGTCGTGGATGTCGGCGATCTTGCGGTGGAAGAAGGTGGCCAGTGAGTCGCACAGGTCTTGCGAGGGAGGGATGTCATTGGTGTTGGAGTTGGAGAGTTCCTTCACGATGTTGAAGAGCTCTTTGCTGTTGTGTGCGTTGTTATCTAGGCGGTCTTTGAGTGAGGCCCTTTTGGCGGATCTGATGAGGTGATGGTGTCTGCGGGTGGCGTTCTTGTGGGCTGCGTAGCGGTCTGGTGTACGTTCGCGGATCCAGTTCTTCTCCAGTTTTCGGCATGTTCGTTTGGAGGCCTGGAGGTCTTCGGTGAACCAGGTGGCTTTCTTGCTGGTGTGGCTGTTGGAGGGTTTCTTTGGCGGGGCGAGGGTGTTGGCGCAGTCGTTGATCCACTGTCTGAAGTTGCGGGCGGCGGTGTCGGGGTTGGTGGGGTCGGTGGGTGGGCTCTGGGCGAGGGTGGTGGTTAGCTGGTTTTCGGTGACTTTGCTCCAGCAGCGGCGAGGCATCTGTTGGGTGCGGTGGTGCGTGGTGGGCTTCCTGAAGGCGAAGTGGATGCAGTGATGGTCGGTCCAGTGGAGTTCGGTGGTGTGGTTGAAGGAGACGTGGGAGCTTGCGGAGAAGATGGGGTCAAGCGTGTGGCCAGCGGCGTGGGTGGGTGTTGTCACGAGCTGTCTGAGTCCGAGGTTGTCGATCAGGGTGGTGGAGTTGTTGTCGTCGTTGTTCTCGAGGTGGAAGTTTAGGTCCCCGAGGAGGATGTAGTCCGTGGAGGCGAGGGCGTGTGGGCTGACGAAGTCGGCGATGGAGTCGCTGAACTGTGGTCGGGGGGGGTCTGTAGACGAGGGTTCCTCTGAGGGTGGTGTTGGGGTCGGTGTGGATCTGGAAGTGCATGTGTTCGGCGGTGCTGAGGGTGTCGTCGGTGTTGGTCGAGACTCTGAGGGTGTTCTTGTGGACGATGGCGATTCCTCCTCCTACTCCGTTGGTGCGATCCCTGCGGGTGATCTTGTAGCCTTCTGGGATGGCTATGGCGATGTCGGGGGATGAGGCAGGGTTCAGCCAGGTCTCCGTCAGGAAGGCGACGTCTGGGGAGGTTGAGTCGAGAAGGTCCCAGAGTTCGACGGCGTGTTTGCGGGCGGAGCGGGTGTTGAGGAGGATGCATCTGAGGTAGTTGGGTTCTTTCCTGGGCGGAGGTTTGGCGGGGCGGATGCTGGTGAAGCTGCAGTTCCGGCAGGTGAAGGGTCCTTGGGTGCGCTTCGGGGTGGCCCGGTAGCAGGTGTGTTCTCGTCCGGAGTTGAGTGCGTGGAGGGTCCTGGCATCGTAGTGGAGTCGGGCGTTGTGGCGTTCGCGTGGGCCAGGGGTTCTGGCGCTGGGCGCGGTCCAGGCGCAGACGTGCTTGCCTTAGGCGCGGCCGCCATAAGAAGGGGAGGTGGGAGGGAGGAGCAGCTGGGAGGGGGGAACGACGAATGGGCGAGCGGGGCCGCAGCGGCGGGAAGAACGGGAGGAAGGGACGGCGAAGGGAAAACAGAAGACAAAAGGGCAAAGAAATAACAGGAGGGAAAAACGATCACAGAAACAAGTAAACAAAATACAAAATACAATACAGTTACAGAAAGGCAAACCTACGGCGAGCGGGGGGCGGGGCCGCAGGGAATGCAGCGGCGGGGAGAACGGGCGAAGGGAAACAGAAGGCAAAAAGGGCATTTCACAGACCCTCTACTTTGGTATCCATTCATAAGGTGAGGAATCTGCAGTTAGAAGTATCAATCCGAAGAACAATTTACTTACCTTCCATAGCAGTCTTTCTGGTGGATACTCTGAGGAATGGACTTTTTCAAGCTAAAAGGTCCCAAACTAGATATCTGCAGACTGGTCAAGCCAATTTGCAGATAGGCTCTGCGCCTGAGAGTGCGGACAGGCCTTTGAAAGCAACCGACATCAGCATACCTGGTGTGGCGCATATATGCAGCTCCGTTTGTCACTTTTAGAGCTTAATGATGTTGGTAGAGAGGCACATGATGCAACCTACCGGTGTGCAGGAGTACTGATTTTGAGTTTTTTGGATCCAGTCTGACGCCTGGGGGAATATTCACAAGGTGAAGAATCTGTGATTTGATGGAGTATCCACAAGATAGAACAAGTTATTTACCTTTGGTAATGCTCTATTGATTACTATGGCATAAGAAAGAGACCTTCTGACATGCCCTGGGAAATGAGAGTTAATTTAATTGCATCATATTTCCAATATCCGGTCTACCACTGATTTAAAAAAAACTTGGATTTCCAAGCCAGAGTATCAACTTGTTTGTTAAACTCTAGAGTGTATCCAAATCTTTATTTTTTAAGCCGGGAGCCCCTGTTATGTCCATCTCTGAGCCTTGTTGTTGAGGTATATAGGAACTGCATTATCATTTGTAGACAAGTAGTTTTTTCATGATAACGTCTATTCTGTTGTCCAGAAGGCTCCGGTTGTTTCCCATCTAATGGTGATCTCTGTCTCTAAGCATGAAAAGGAGGGTCCTCTGCTAGCATCTTTTGAGAAAATTGCTTTAGCTGGCTCTGTTAAAATGATTAAAAAAGTCAGATCTGGCTCCTCCCTTGATGTCTGTCCTCCAGTTTTGGTCACAGGCTGGGTCTTCCATTAACCTGCAGATAAACTCCTTATTCAATTTATCTTTGGAATTAGGCACTATGCCTGCAGCTTGGAAAAAGACGGTGGTACCCCTTATGAAGAAAACCAACGCAGACCCATCCATTTTAAGCAACTACAGGCCAGTTACACTGTATATGGCCCTATTTCACTTCTTCCCATCTCCGGGAAAACACTGGAAATGCTGGTAAATGGTCAGATTACCATCTATATCAAAAGAAATAACATCCCCCACCCATCTCAAACCAACGTCCGCTCTGGTTTCAGCAGAGTCAGCTCTTCTGTAGGTCACTGAGGTTATCAGATGAAATCTTGAAGAAGATCGGTGGTCATTTTGTTAGATCTGTCTACCAAATTTGATACGGTGTCCCACAAAATACTCCTACAGAGACTTGAGGAGGCTGGGAATGTAGACAAAGCCCTGAACTGGTTTAGTTCTTAACTTTCCAAAAGGCACCAAGTGGTTTTCCTATCACCCTTCAACTCTCAGTTTGGAAAAAATACGTTGTGGGGTCTCTCAGGGTTCGGCTTTCAGCCCCACACTGTTCAACATCTATATGGCCCCTCTTTCCCCCATAGCTCAAGGCTGGTGATTTAATATTGTCTCATATGCAGACGATACACAGCTTTAATATATTTTCAACAGCTTGATGGCACACTGGTAGACAACGTTCAGGGATGTTTCTCTCCTGTTGCCAGCTAGATGCACAGCGATTGTTTAAAGTTAAACTTGCAAAAATCTAAAATGTTAGTCTTTGGTACACCCTCTGCTCTAGACCCAACAAGATTATGGCCTATGGTGCTGGGAGCTGCCCCTTCCCCAATTCCTATCGCTGAGAAACTTGGGGGCAGATTTACAAGAAACTGACATCTGTAGAGATGCGTCAGTTTCCCTGCGCCAGCCTGCAATACCATTGCGCCACCATGGATGCGGCGTATTTACAATACGCCACACCATGGTGCAAGGATTGACAGATGCGTTAGAAATTCTGGAGCGTCTGTTGGCTCAAAAGTCACGCATTGCTGGAATAGTGTCGCAAGCAAGACGCAATTCCAGCAATGCATGGGGAGGCCTATACTCACTGTACCGCATCACTCCTTACGCCTGCTTCAAGCAGGCGTAAGGTTTTGATGCAGTGGCGTCCTAGAAGTGACGCAGTGAAATCTTGTAGATTTCACTGCGTCACTTCTACGAGGCTTTCCTGCGTGGGAACACCCACCCTGCATACATTATACCTGACGCAGGTATAATGTGACGCAGGGCTTTACAACGTGACGCATCTCCCTAGATGCGTCACATTGTAATTGGCCGCATTGTTTACGCTGCGTCACAAAAGTGATGCAACAGCGACGCAAAAGTGTCGCAAGGGGCTTGTATATCTGCCCCTTTAGGTTTACCTCGAGACGTGCCTTTCATTTACGGCATGTGTGCTGTCCATTTCTACCACCTGTTTTCTCCTTTATTCCCTCAAAAAGACCTTGAAATATCTTTCTCTGGCTACCTGGAAAGACATTGCGCATGCGCTAATTACATCCCGATTATACTATGCCAATGTACTCTATCTTGGAGCTCCATAAAATCTGTTAAATCGTCTGCAGTGTATTTGCAATGTTCGTCTTGTCTTAATCATTTCCAAAAGACAAATAACTCTACCGGCTGCCAGTCAGTTTAAGGATCAGATTTAAAGCTTTGTTGTTTCCCTTTAGGGCAGTCGATAGAATCGGAACACTCAACATTCAGGAAAAAGTCACCAGATACTTTATCCCGCTCTGCCAATCTGAATTTGCTATGTACGCCTAAAGTGCACAAAAGTAGAGCAGGAGGTTGATCTCTTTTCTTGCCCCTAGGCTGTGGAACACCTTACCTGACTATCTCTGTTCTATCCCCACGGAAAGCCTTTTTAAGGCGCATTTGAAGACTTTCTCTTCCGTGAGATACAACTAGTTCAGTCTTGCTTTCTATTTAGCTTGGCGCCGGGACGCTTCGTCCTGAAGCAGCCGTGGCGCTCTATAATTCTCACTCCATTCATTAATTATTCTTTTTGATTTAGGGATGCTATGTTCTTACCTAAACCCAGTCACAGGTTTATAGTCCCTGTCTGGTCTGTCGACACCTATGATTTGATCCTCGTAAGCTATTTGATTGTCTGTTGCCCATGAAACTTTACTTTCGTAACCTGTAAGCACAGAGTTGTCTACTTTCCTTCTGCAACAAAGGCTTTACAATTTTGGGTGCGGTAAAGGAGAATGGTATTTTTCCACCTACTGTGGCTCTTAATAATTAAAAAAATTCAACCACTTTGTCCTGTAGGACTAAAATATCTTTGTGCATGCCATGATAATTAGGAAGTAAACTGGGTTGCCTACAGTGGCTCGTGTTCCCTTTCTTTGCTACCAACTTCCGTGCCTCATTATATTCACTCCCACTACTATTTATTTCTGTCTGAGCTTTATTCTGAACCGAAAATCTTTCTTGCATCTTTCATGATCATCAGGTTTTATCTCACAATCTCTTTCATGGTTGGTGGTAGTATGTTTTCACAAGACATATGTAAACCTGATCCAGTAGATCGTTTTTGTCCTTTAAGCAAGTACAGGTTTGGACAAACTTGAGTAGAACGAGGAGATAAGTTTGGCCCACAGCTCTCTCAACTTAGCAGGTGAGCAATGCATCAGATTAGGTGCAGATGAGCAAGTCATTGGTGCAACAGGAGCCGGGAATTACTGAGTACAATGGAGATGTCCGAGACATTGGTGGCACATGAGACAATCAATCAATCAATCAACTCACTTGTAAAGCGCACTACTTACCCGTGAGGGTCTCAAGGCGCTGGGGGTAGGTAGGGGGGTGCTGCTACTGCTCGAAGAGCCAGGTCTTGAGGAGTCTTCTGAAGGTCAGTAGGTCTTGGGTCTGCCGTAGGTGGGTGGGGAGGGTGTTCCAGGTCTTGGCGGCGAGATGGGAGAAAGATCTGCCGCCGGCAGTCGTTCTTTGGATGTGGGGGACTGCGGCGAGGGCGAGGCCGGTGGAGCGAAAGGTGCATCACAGGAAGCAGATGTGACGGGCAGAGGCAAAGTCCCACAGAAGGAATGTGAATGGATGAGCTCCAGCCCATCTGCAGGAAGCACGGCTGATGTAAATAAATGGTATTTTTCTGATGGATACTTCTAACCGCAGATTCTTCTCCTTTGGAATACCCCGAAGTGCCAGACTGGGGCCCAGATTTACTAAGGGCTTACGTCACACAAGGCCACACAACCCCTTGAGTCAGATTTACTGTGCCAGGCAGAGCCACCTTGCTTGGCATAGTAAATCTGGAGTAGTACAAGTCTGCGCTGAAAAGGCTATCCATGGGAGGAGTGTGGGTGTTCACACGCCTCCATCATGGTTTTTGCCGCATTCCCAGATTTACTACCACTAGTAAATCTGGGAAAGCGTAAAAATGCTACGCCTTGCCAGGTGCGACGTAAAGAGGAGAAATATGTTTATTCCCTCACGGTTTTTCCTCTTTCTACGTGTGCTGCATTGTGCAGTACACATAAAAAGAGGAAAGTGCCTCAGAGATTGTTTTGTGCAAAAAACAATTCTGCCTGTAACACAGGTACCCTTGCACCACAAGTGCGCCAGCGTAGAAAGAGAGCAGGAATGCGCCAAATGTAAGGCGCACATCTGGTGCATTCCTGCCCTCTCCATTTGACACAGCAAGTGGTCTTGCTGTGTTGTGCCAAATGTTAGTAAATCTGCCCCTACATCCAGATATTTTCCTTAGCAGAACCCTTCCCCACCAGTAGATTGCGTCGCGCGGCTGTCCTGCCTGTAAGTGACGTTGGGCCACATATAACCGCCACTTCTTGATGCCACTTCCTTTCTTATCATGCCTCCCGATGCGCATGTGAAGCTCTACCCTCGTTTCTGTCACCTAACAGAAAGTTTCTTAAACATTTTTACAATGTGCAAAGGACATGCCTCCCTACAAAACTACAGGACTTAAACCCTGAACGGCTTGATACAAACGAAGTTGGTTCGGACCCCCACGAGGTCTGTCTCTGGTATCTGGGCTCCTCGCATGATTTGAATGACTGCACTCAGATTAACCCGAAAGCTACCATAGTCCATGAGGCCAAACTCGTGTCACAGAACACCATGGGAAATGTCTTCAAAGTCAAGAAGGCGGTTCGGTCCCAGACAGTGCCTCTCAACTACATTCCAGGGTCCCACCCTCACTCTGGGTCCGACGCCTGCTTCAACTCATCACCTGACGCCAAGTCCCGTGTCAACTTCTCATGTGTCAACACTTGCATAGATGCCAGAGGAAGACGATAAAGTCCTGTCTGACTAGGAAACGAACCCACTGCGACCTCAGCCGAAGTTGGGTTATAAAGTACATGCAGGAAATTTACAAAGCTTAGAGAGGGCTTGGAACAACACAAGTTGGGAGAGGACTATTGGTCGCGTACCACATTGTTTTTCAGACCCTGAACCACACAAAGATGACAATGGATATGTTCAGAACCAGAAACACACACGAGGATGACAATGGAGAATATTCTCTTCCAGCCTCACCCTCAGATCCTTGAAAGTTGCCTCCTGGGGTGTTACTCGCATGCCTGTGGGACAGTGAGCGATATCTTGTCCGCAGTCCCTGATGGCCTCTGAGCCACATGCAAAATGGCCAAAATACGGTGAAGTGGGTCAGGCCTGGACACTACCGACTGTTTGGGTAGGGCAGTTGGTACCAAAGTGGTGCTGTGGCACTACCTATGAATCAGATCTGTGTGTTTCTCCAGTGATGTTGAAGCATCACTTATGGACAGCCATTCAATGGCACCCATCTCTTCAGACACGAGGCAGACTACGCCCTGGAGCACTTAAAAGGGAGTAAGGTGTCAGACTAACCTTGTGCCAACAATCTCTACGGGAACAGAAGATAAGCTCCCAATGCCTCTCTGCAGTTGCGTGCACCAAAAATGTCTATACAACTCGTATGCTACGCACCTGCAGGGTCAAAAGGGGAATGGGAGAAAAAGAGAGACTGCCTCAGAAGATGGAGATGCTACCCTCAGAATCTTCTTATCCTTCACCTTCTCAATGTTTCACTCTCTCTCTGCGTATGTACTCTTGTGGTGAGTTAATGATGTGGTGCATCTGCAATTCAGAACAAATATGTATGAATAATTACTTAGTAGACATTATACGTATGCAGCACACTTGTAAATGTATCCTTTACGATGTCTGTTATTTCTCTACCTATTCTCTTCTGAGGGCTAACTTCTCTCTGGTTATTGTAGAATTAATAAGAAAAAGTCTCTTCTAAAACCAAGGAGAAGCCTCCAAATATATATGTCTTTGGAGTTCTAAAAGTATTTCACAAATCCAAATTTTCTCTGAAGAGTTTCTAATAGTGACTTATGTCTCTTTTCTGAAATACTGAAGAGTCACTGACCTCTATTCATGTTGGTAATCCTTATAACTCACTCATTTTCCTCACAACGTTCTTGTAGAAAAAATACTAAGGTTTCTTCCTTGAAGAATGTCTACTAAATGAAGAATTACCAGCTGTGTGCACACAAAAATGAGGAATTTCACTTGACGGGAACTATTTTTAAGACCAAAAATATCTTCCAGGCAAGCACGAAGTCAAGACACTGCTTGATCGCTTATAGAGATGGTTGAAGTGCGCAGCACGGACTTTGCGCATGCATGCATGTTAGTATCTTTGGCAGTGCTTGCAATGGAGTAAAAGAGAACTAGAATGCTGATTAATTTCTTGGAATGGTGGCCCTCTATGTTGGACTCCTCGACACCAACTTTTTGAGGATCTTTAACAGACAACCTAAAAGATTCTTCAGACCTGGGTGGCGATGTATCCACTGTGGATAACTTTTATATTTACACACACTCGCTTTCTGTATGCAGTTTAACCCCTTAATTCTGTTCATGGCAATTTCATTCTTGACATAATGCTACAGCGTTCCCTCGCTGCGTTTTAGCGCATGTGCAGCATTTCCCCCAACAGTTTTGCATTTTCAAGGCTTTGGAAGGGGCATCCATAAAGGCATTGCTGAAACCTGACTCAGCAATAGACCTCCAAACCCTTTCATTATAGAGGTTGGCGATCCAGCCGACAGTGTACAGTACCTTAAGGGCAACACACTCACTACCCAATCCCCTGTCTGTTGCAAAACCCCTTCTGTTTGCCTTTGGCTGCATACAACCACTCAGATGTATGCAGGATAAGGTATATAGTGCACAGTTTGCAAAGTATCACATCAGACAGGTGGGTGCTTTAAATAGTCCAGGATGGTTATGCCGTACTCTTCTTACCCACCCCTCCAAACATCCCACCTACACCACAACAGCCTCCAGAGGACCACTTGTCCATTCTACGGAAGGAACTTCAGGCTCTCTCGGACAAGGGAGCCATAGAAAGGGTGCTGGAAAATGATGGAGGACTACGTCCTATATTAGATATGCAGCCTCAGAACTTCTTCCTCAAAAAGGAAACGTTCAAGATGCTCACTCTGGCACAAGTTCTGTCTGCCCTTGATCCAAGTAGTGGTTCATAGGGTGCAGCCGTGAAACTGAATGGGTTTGTCAAACAAGTTACTTACCTTCGGTAAAGATATATCTGTAAGAAACATAGGTTAGTAATAGATTCTATGTCAGGACGGGAGGCGAGGATTAAGCTCTACTTTCTTTTATTTCCATGCTCAGCAATTTCAACTTCAACAACAAAAAAACTACAAGCTTGTTGTAGTCCACAGGGCATTCCCAGTCCTCCAATCAGATGGTGCTCCAGGTCCAAGAGGGCGTGCTGCTGCCAATACCCTTCCTCTTTCTTTCCTGCTCTCAGCAAAGATAAGTACTGTTTTCTCTCGCTCTTCGGGGCGGGAGGCTTTATGTGTGAATTTAGTACTACAGTGTAAATTGATGTCGTTTATTTGTTACGAATTGGTACTACAGCTTATTTACTGTCATTATTTATCATCGGCTTATTTTGCTTACGCGCGTGTGCGCTGTTAATTTGTCAGTTAGTTGGTCTATTCCCTGTTGACATTTTCTTCAGGTTTATGTGAGTAGGTGCCGTCAATCGTATCATTTTCTCTTTTAGGTTCGGGCCGCGGGAGCTTCATTAGCTCTGCTCGCGCCCCCACCCTCCTCTGAGGCACGGTGCGGTGTTGCGCCTTTGTGGCAGGGGGCGCGTGTCCGCGTCTCACTGATCCGCGACGCGCTAGACGCGTCGGGATCAGAGAGCGCCGACTGCCCGCCCGTTAGACATTGCCTCAGGCTCTGGAAGCCGTTACGCCTGCATAGCTTGCAGGTCCGTATTAAAACGACTTGAATCTCCCCTACGCCCGCGACGCAGGTCAGTATAAACGCCGGTAGGCGAGAATTTTCTTGTTTGGTGACGACCTTTTTTCCTGCTTAAGCGCATTCACAGCGATCCTTGGGAGGTTCCTGGGGCAGGCCCAGAGTGGAGATACCCTCTGTAAGAACAAGGGTGAGTCGTCCCTGCAGGTTATGCCCAGCTCACACTTGGTGTGTCCCGAATAGTGCCTGGTCACAACTAATTTCACCCCCTGCAAAGTGGTTTACCACTAGCGCTTAGAGCGTTGGGGGCTGCCAGTCAGTATATTTAGTATTGTCACTCCTCATTATCTTCTTTTCTATCAATATGGAGGAGTATGCGGAGGAAGAGTCTCTCCAGGTCATCCCCCTGGACGACGATTTCTGCGACGCAGTGGATGCTTCTATCCACCAAGCTGTTTCAGAGGCCATGGGGCCGTTTGAAAGGCGCATCATGCAATACGCAGCCGTCTTTGAGGCGCAGCGCCCCCCAAAGCGCGTCGCAAGTAGATTTGGGAGCCTTTGACCGCTTAAAAAAGGCGTTTCTAGCCAAATCCCAAGGGAATCCCCCCCCTCCAGTACTTCCCGACATCCCTCCCTTTCAGGACGAAGATGACGACTCTGTAGAAGAGTCCGCGGATGAGGCCGGCCCGTCCAGGCCTTTGCGCCCCGCAGAGCCCTCAGCCACTGACGCCCCGGAGGGTGAGGACCTTCGGATATGTTAGTCCCCGAAGACCTCGTCCTTCCCCGTTCATCGGAATGGACTCCCTCCACTAAGGTTTCCGCGTTTGTGGCGGGGCGCCTCCGCAAACCCCTTGAAAAAGACGTAAGATCTTGTCTGAAAGCAGAATGCCCTCGCCCTGCCCTACTGGGCAAAGTGGCTTTGACCCAGGAGGTGGACCTTCGGATGGCCACCTTCCTCCAAAAATATATCCGGGACCCGAAGAAAGGAATTGACCGATCCTGGCGATCGTGTCAAGACAAACTACTAGATATTGCGGGCCTGGAGGGCGGCAGACTAGCGACTTTCGTAGACAACTGGAAAGCTATTACCTCCAACGCTTGGGTGTTACAAACCGTCCAGGGCTTCCACATAGAATTCTACGGTTCCCCAAATCAGGACGTCCGTCCTCGACCATTGGTTTTTGCACACGATCAGGTTTCCCTCATAGACCAAGAGGTGACGGATCTGCTGCAAAAAGGAGCGGTACTCCCAGCACTCCTTCATCCCAGGGGTTTCCTGAGCAACATCTTCCTAGTCGACAAGACAGACGGTGGGCAGCGACCCGTTATCAATTTGAAAGATTTCAATCAGTGGTTGGTGTATTGACACTTCAAGATGGAGGACATCCATCTGTTACGGGACCTGCTACAACAGGACGACTGGATGGTCCGCCTGGACCTAAAAGATGCATACTTAGTGGTGCCTATTTTTCCCCCGCATCGTCGCTTCCTGCAGTTCATGTGGAGAAATCAGGTGTTCGAGTTCGCCTCGCTCCCCTTCGGACTGTCGTCGGCCCCATGGTGCTTCACCAAGGTTCTCAAACCGGTGGTGGAAACACTTCGCGCCAGAGGCTTCCGTCTAATAGTCTACCTCGACGACATAATTCTCTTGGACCAGTCCCCAGTACAACTTTCGTACCAGTTACAGGAGACGGTGGACCTGCTCCAACGATTGGGGTTCGTAATCAATACCAAGAAGTCGGTCTTGACCCCTTCCAAACAGATGACTTTTTTGGGGTTCGTAGTGGACTCGGTGTCCCGCACCTTGAGCCTCCCGGCTCGAAAGATCTCCAAGATACGCAGAGAACTGCGTCGAATGTTAGCCAGACAGTCAACCTCACTCCGACAAGTGGCGCGCTTAGTGGGACTTTTGAGTTCCTCTATTCAGGCGATCTTTCTGGGACCGCTCCATTACAGAGCGTTGCAACGCCTGAAAGCTTCTCATCTTCGCAAGGGCCTCCAGTACTCGGATCAGGTCCCTCTGACCAACGAAGTTCGCATGGAAATGACTTGGTGGTTAAACCACATGGAGGCCTGGAATGGACGGGCCATTTTCGGTTGCGAACCAGACCTCATAATGGAATCCGATGCCAGCAAATCGGGCTGGGGGGCCCGCTGCGGGGACTCCTTTACAGGAGGAAAGTGGTCAGTAGACGAAAGTCAGCTCCACATCAACTGCCTGGAGTTGATGGCGGGGTCCTTCGCAATCCAGTGTTGGACGAAGGAGAAGGCCTCCTGCAGTGTGCTTCTGAAAATGGACAACGTGTCAGCTGTCAGGTATATCAACCACTTAGGGGGTTACTGGGAGCTGCTTGGGCCGACAGCACTAATAAACAATACAAATCGGCCTGGACTAGATGGGTCCGTTGGTGTGTTCGGAGCGACCACGATCCCATGGGGTGCGAAGTGGTAACTGTCATGAACTTCTTGGCCTCTCTGGCGACCCAAGGCCTGGCCTATCGGACTGTTAATTCCTATCGGTCAGCAATCTCGGCCGGGCACCTCCCGGTCTCGGGAGCACCGGTGGGGGAGCATCCTCTGGTCTGCAAATTAATTCGCGGTATCCGTCTTTCGCTCCCCCCCGGAACCCAGGTATTCTTCCCTGGGGGATGTTAATAGGGTACTACACTTGTTCCAATCCTGGCAAGCTAATAGGTACCTGTCCCGCAAGGAGCTTTCTGCCAAGTTGGCTATGCTGCTCTGTTTAGTGTCTTGCAGACGTGTATCAGACGTTAGGGCCTTGGACATTACTGGTCGCGTTTTTACCCCAGAAGGTGTTACCTTTTACATATCGCGCAGAACTAAATCTGATTCTAGAATTGTGTCCTATCTAGCTTTCGACAAATCTCCAAAACTGTGTGTTGTCAGATGCCTCAAAGAGTATGAGAGCATGACGGAGGAAACTCGTCCCCCGGGTGAACGTCAACTTCTGATTTCCCTAAGGAAGCCCTTCAAGGCTGTCTCGCCACCAACAATAGCTCGTTGGATCCGATGGGTGATGCAGGAAGCGGGTATAAATATCTCGCAGTTTGGAGCACACTCAGTACGAGAAGCTATGGCCTCTAAGGGTTTTTCATTGGGCGCCAGATTAGAAGATATTCTAAATGCGGCAGACTGGTCCTCGGACTCTATGTTTAAAAGATTCTATTTTAAACCAGTCGTGAACATGGCGTCGTTGGTGGTGGACAAGCTTTGAACGAGCATAATCCTCGCCTCCGGTCCTGACATAGAATGAAAAATTTCCTAGTAACCATGACGGAAAGTTTCAATTCTATTAAGGGCGCGGAGGCGAGGATTATTCCCGCCCACGGCTCGAAGAGACCTGTTCCCTCCCACACTTATGGTGTTTTGTCTGATGATCTCATTATGGTGTTGGTTGTCTCCTCGACGTATGGGCTGAGTATACTCCTCTCTTTTTTGGTTTGGTTCATAATGTTTCAGGTCACTGATTTCTGCTAATGATTGTTATGATGCATTGGCTTGCTTCATGCGGTTGAAGAACGGTTTCATTTGGCTATCCTGTTTGGCTTCTCTTAGGGTCTGACGGGTCCAAAACAGATTGAGGATCTTTGGTGTTAAGAAGGTCGCAGTCACGAAAGAGGAAGGGTATTGGCAGCAGCACGCCCTCGTGGACCTGAAGCACTATTTGATTGGAGGACTGGGAATGCCCTGTGGACTACAACAAAGATGGAGCTTGTAGTTTTTTTGTTGTTGAAGTTGAAATTGCTGAGCATGGAAATAAAAGACCTTAGAGCATAATCCTCGCCTCCGCGTCCTTAATAGAATTGAAACTTTCCGTCATGGTTACTAGGAAATCTTTCATTCCTTACCTTAGAATTACCCCCAGGAGTCAGACTGGATCCGGAGAATTTTTCGTCAGCAGTACCCCTGCGCATCGAAAGGTGACGTTGGTCGGCTCCGCGTTCGTCGTTGGTGTCGTGGTCGCCAGGATGACGTCGCGGTAGCTACTTAGACGCCGCCCTCGCGCGCTGACGTCCGTTCTTTTACACAACATTCCACGCCAGAAGCGCAGAGCCATGCAAGACACTGACCACTGGTGCACAAAACTAGGGCCCTGAAATGGATTCCCTGACCCTAGAAATCAGTTCGCAGAACGGGGAGGATGGGTGGGGCGTTAAGGAATCTATAACTAACCTATGTTTCTTACAGATATATCGTTACCAAAGGTAAGTAACATGTTCATCTGAAAGAAACAGTTAGTTATAGATTCCTTACCTTAGAATAGATACCCCAGCAATACCAACCCCGGAGGTGGGTCTGCGAACCCAGTTCACACCAGAAAGTCCTGGAGAACAGAACGGCCAAAGAAGCTGTCTCTCCGGACTTGGCTGTCCAGCCAGTAGTGTCTAGAGAACGTGTGCAGAGATGCCCACGTAGCTGCCTGACAGATGTCATTAAGGGGGACTCCTTGTCCCAAAGCAGTAGTAGCTGCCGTCGCCCTGGTGGAATGGGCGCGCAGCCCCACTGGAGGTTCCTTCTTTGCCAAGGAATAACAAGCCTTAATGCACAAAATGACCCACCTAGAGATGGTCCGTTTGTGCACGGCCCGACCTTTCTTAGCACCCACGTAGCCCACAAAGAGCTGGTCATCCACCCGGAATTGTTTGGTGCGATCCAAATAAAAGGAAAGTGCCCGTTTTGGATCCAGACAGTGGAGCCTCTCTTCTTCTTTTGAAGGATGCAGAGGCGGAAAGATGGTGGGCAAAGTGTTGGTTTGGCCAATGTGGAAAGAAGTAACCACCTTGGGAAGAAAGGAAGGTCTGGTTCTTAGTACAACCTTGTCCGGATGAACAGCCAGGAAAGGAGGTTTTGAAGAAAGAGCTTGGAGCTCACTCACCCTGCGAGCAGAGGTGATGGCAACCAGAAAAGCAGTCTTTAAGGTATGAAGACGAAGAGGACAGTTATGAAGTGGCTCGAAGGGAGCGCACATAAGGTAAGTCGGAACCAAGTTCAAGTCCCACTGAGGCAGGAAAAAGATGAGTAATGCCCTTTAGGAAGCGATTTACAACAGGGGACTTGAAAAGAGAAGGCTGATCAGGAAGCCTAAGAAAGGCTGAAATGGACGAGAGGTAGCCCTTAGGAGTGCCCAGAGCAAAGCCCTGCTGAGCCAAAGAAAGAAGGAACAAGAGAACCTCAGAAAGAGGGGCAGAAAGGGAATCCACAGCCTCTGCTGCGCACCATGCCACAAATTTGTTCCATCTACAGGCGTATACCATCTTAGTGGAGGGACGCGTGGCTGCCAAGATAACATCACAGACTTCGGGAGGCAGGTGAAACGACGTCAACTGCCGCCGCTCAATCTCCACGCAAGGAGGTGGAGGCTGGACAGGTTCGGGTGGAGGACCGTCCCCTGCTGCTGCGACAGAAGATCCACCCGAAGAGGCAGTCTGATCAGAGGATCGATGGCCATGTGTAGCAGCTCGGGATACCAGACTCTTCGTGCCCAATCAGGAGCCACAAGAATGACTTGGGCCCGGTGGCGCTTGATCTTCTTCAGCACTCTGGGCAGAAGTGGTATAGGCGGTAAGGCGTATAGAAGACCGCAACTCCACTCGAAACGAAAAGTGTCGCCTAGCGAGTGCCGCCTTGGAAATTCCAACTCGCAGAATTGCTGACATTGCGCGTTCTCTTCGGTGGCGAATAGATCTAACCAAGGCTCTCCCCACTGCTGAAAGAGACCTTGCGCCACCTCCGAGTGAAGACGCCATTTGTGATCCATCATGCATCTGCGGCTGAGTTCGTCCGCTCTGGCGTTCAGTGAACCTGTCAGGTGTTGAACCACCAGGGATATGCCCTGATGTTCCAGCCATGTCCAGAGACGGAGAGCCTCTTGACATAGGGTCCACGACCCCACCCCGCCCTGTTTGTTGCAGTACCACATGGCGGTGGTGTTGTCTATGAACACCTGCACTACTCTTCCCCGAACAGAGGGAAGGAATGCCTTCAGTGCAAGACGGATCGCCCGATCTCCAGAAAGTTGATGTGGAGCTGGGACTCCGCCGGAGACCAGAGTCCTCTGATCTCCGCCTCCCCTATGTGACCGCCCCATCCCAGAAGTGATGCATCGGTCACCACTGTGAACTCTGGTTGGGGAAGGGAGCGGGACCTGCCGTCGACCCAATCCTGGTTCGTTAGCCACCACTGCAATTGGTGTGCAGTGCCCTCCGAGATCTGAACGCGATCAGACAGGTTTCCCTGATGTTGAGCCCACTGGAACTTCAGCTCCCACTGCAGAGCCCGCATATGCCATCTGGCATGGTCCACCATCAGGATGCAGGAAGCCATCAGGCCCAGTAGCCGGAGGGTCATCCTGACCGAAACCCGGGACAGAGGCTGAAAGATCGGAATCATAGCCCGAATATCCCGGACTCGCTGTTCGGGGGGATAGACCCGAAACTGTGTCGTGTCCAGAACCACTCCGATGAAGAGGAGCTTCTGAGAGGGAGTCAGGTGCGACTTCAACACGTTGATGGAGAACCCCAGCGAATGCAGGAGGTCGGCCGTAGTCTGGAGGTGGGAGACGACAACCTAGGGCGAGCCCGCCTTCAACAGCCAGTCGTCGAGATAGGGGAAGACTGGAACCCCTGATCTGCGCAGATGAGCTGCGACCACCGCCATCACTTTTGTGAACTCCTGAGGGGCACTGGTAAGGCCAAAGGGGAGCACAGTAAACTGAAAGTGCTCGTGGCCTACCGTGAACCGCAGGTAACGCCGGTGGGCCGGCAGGACAGGGATGTGAAAATAAGCGTCCTGCAAGTCCAACGCTACCATCCAGTCTCCAGGGTGGAGGGCAGACAGGACCTGAGCTAGCGTCAACATTTTGAACTTCTTCTTCCGGAGGAAGCGGTTGACGTTCCTGAGATCCAAGATAGGACGCAGGCCTTTGTCCTTCTTGGGCACCAGAAAGTAGTGGGAATAGCAACCACAACCTACTTCTGGGACAGGAACTCACTCGATGGCTCCCTTGGACAAGAGTGCCAAAACTTCCTGTTGGAGAAGAGCCAGATGATCCTCCGACATGCGATGGTACTGAGGCGGCATAGATGGAGGGGCAGTCTCGAAGGGGAGGGAGTAGCCCCTTCGGACTATGTGCAAAACCCACCTGTCTGACGTGATGGTGTGCCAGTGGGGGAGGTGATGGCGAATCCTGCCGCCCACTGGCGATTGATGGCCCTGAAAGGTCGGACTAGGAGGGTTTGGAGGCTGCTGCATGGGGGGCTGTGGTGGACTGCCACGCCCGCTGGCCCCCAGAACCACGGCGGGGGTTCCCACGTCGCCGGCCGCGCAGGGGCTGAACAGCTTGCGCTGGCCTGTGGCTCTGGGTGGGACGTGGCGGGGCACCCCTGTCGTAGCCACGAAAGTGGCAAAAAGCAGACTGCGCAGGGCGGGAGGTGGAGAGGCCCAAGGACCTGGCCGTAGCCCGAGAGTCCTTAAAGCACTTCAGCGCGTTGTCTGCCTTGTCGCCGAATAGGCGACGGCCATCAAAGGGCATGTCCATAAGGGTGGATTAGATCCCCTGAAAAACCAGTCGACCTCAACCAGGCGTAGCGTCGAAGGGCTACCAACGTGGAAATCGTCCTGCCTAGTGAGTCGGCGGTATCCAGCCCACAGCGGATGGTAAACTTTGCTGCGTCTCTCCCTTCGGCAACTGCACGGGAGAGTACGGCACGGGCCTCCTCCGGGCACTGAGGCAGCACTTGCGCCACCGTATCCCAAACGGAGTGGGTGTAATGCCTAACAGACATGCAGTGTTTACCGACCGCAGTCCCAAGCTGGAGGAAGAAAACATCTTCTTCCCAAGATGGTCCAGCTTTTTGGATTCCCTATCAGGTGGTGCGTTAGGGAATGCGCCTTTGGAGGTGGAGTCTTGGACCACCAAGCTCTCAGAGGTGGGGTGTTGGGAGAGGAAAGTGGGGTCGCCCTGGGCCGGCGGTGGCGTCGGGCAACCATCCTATCCACAGGAGCCCCTGTGTTGGGCCTGGACCAGGTGCCCAAAAGGATGTCGGTTAGGGCTTCATTAAACGGCAGCAGGGGCTCCGAAGAGCTCACTGTCGCTTTAAGCACCTCTGTCAGGAGGTTAGTCCTGACTGCCACCGTAGGTAGCTCAAGGTTGAGAGCCTCGGCCGCCCTACGCAACACCACTGCGAAAGACGCTCCCTCCTCCGTAGCCATGGTAGGAGGAGACAACATGCCATGGTCTGGTGAGGTATCCAGACCACTGGCTTCCCCCAGTTCCTCTCTCCAGTCCTGCTCGTAACCCAACTGGCCAGTTAAAGGGTCACCAGACCCCTCCCAGTCCTCCTCACCCTCTTCTGGCTGCCAATCTGGTCTAAAAGAGCCAGGGTAGAACAAGGGCACAAAAGTACACGTCGGCGCCGGATCCGGCGTTGGTCGACGCCGGTCCGGCTCCGTGTCTACATCGAGGTGGAGTCCAGGCTCGACGCCGGCTGGGGACACAACCGGCGTTGGCTGCGGACGTGGTGCCAGTGGATTCGGCGCCGGGGAGGTGTAATTAGGTCGACCGGCGCCGATCCGGATCCAGGCCTGGATCCAAGGGAACCCTGAGGCGCCGGGGCCGGAGCCGCCGGCGTCGAAACCTCAGGGCCCCCAGCCGAGTCCGCGGGGCCCGTAGGCGCGCCAGCTGAGTCGGGCTGCCCAAAGATGGCATGCATCGCTTCGTAAAATTGGCGAAGCTGGGCAGAGGTCACTCCGGGTCCCGGGAAGGGGAGGAAACTCGGAGCCGACCCATCGGGCTCCGCACGCAGAGCCGCGGGAGGGGCACCACCCGCATCCCTCGTTGCGTCGGCCGACCGATGGTGAGAAGTCGAAGATGCTTCTTCGACTTCTGGTGCTTCAACTTACCTGAGGAGTGCGAAGACTTGGAAGAAGACTGGTGGTGATGGCTCCGCGACCGGTCCCTCAACCTCCCACGTGACCAGGACCTCGAACGGCGCGGAGCCGACTGCCGGGCCTCGAGAAGCTTTTGGGACTGCTCCCGCAAAGACTTCGGATTCATGGTCCGGCAGTCGGAGCACGACTTGGGGTCGTGGTCACGCTCCAGGCAAAACAGGCACACGCGGTGCGGATCCGTCACCGACATCAGTCGGCTACAGGAGCCGCAGGCCTTGAAACCGGGCATCCCTCATGCACCAGGAGTCGAAGACTCAAAAACTGTGTCGACAAAAGTCACCAAAAAGTCAGTCAAAAAGTGACCGGAGGTACCGCTCTCTCTGGATCTGCGCTGGCTGGTACGGAAAAAGAAATAACTCACGTCAGCGCGCGAGGGCGGCGTCTAAGTACCTACCGCGACGTCATCCCCGCGACCACGACGCTAACGACGAACGCGGAGCTGACCGACGCCACCTTTTGATGCGCAGGGGTACTGCTGACGAAAAATTCTCCGGATCCAGTCTGACGCCTGGGGGTAGTTCTAAGGTAAGGAATCTATAACTAACTGTTTCTTTCAGATATTAGTGTTTTCAGAAACTGTTTTCATGGACAAGTTTGGCCCGAATGGAATTTTTTTAAGGTTTGCTGTTGGCGAGGCAGCCTACACCAAGGTTTTGGGGTTAAGTGTTTTTGGAGGAGGATGGCAGTTTTGATACGCTGGGGGCGTGAGGGTTAGGCTGGACTGAGTCAGCTCAATGATGGATGCAGATGGGGGTGTAGCTTAATTGAGATGCTCTGTTATGGAAGTTCTTAGGAAGACTACATCATTTAAGGGGCAGGGCTGTGGTAACGGGAGAATACTGTATGACAATAAGAGAAGGTTGGTTAAGAGGACTAATAGCAAATTATAGGTTGGGTTATTCGTGGGTGAGTTTTAAAAGGGGGTGGGTTGGCAATGGTTTCAATTGGATTAGTGAGGATTTCGATTTAGTCTGTAAGGTCTTGCAAAGGCAATGTATTTTTTTTTTTTTTAGAACAGACCCGTCTGATTAGACTGGCCTAACCCGCTTTTACGACGTTGACTGTCGTGACTGCGCCGTCCAATCCCAAGTTAGATTTTCAACGAGAGCATCCATGTGAAAGGCAATGGAGGGATGATTACCCCCAGTCAGAAGGTTCTCCTCAGGAACTGTCATTGCTGATGAAGGAAATCCATGTACAGGGTGGGAAAGCTCATGCCTGTCAGCAGCCAGCCAAGGGTTTCTAGGCTGGTCTCTGGCAACGTATACACCAAATATCTGTGGCACGGAAGCAAACCCATCAGTGTCAAATCTCGACAAATGCATAAAATGATGAAGTCATTTGTATATAAGCACCTCCTGGTGAGAATTTAGTGTGTTATTTTTCCTAGATTTGATTATGCGTTGTTTGTTACCTATGTTAAGGTGGCAGGTTTCCCCATATGGGGTTTGGGTATGAATTATTTATTGATTGACAATCTTTCGATATAGAGGGTTAGGCCTTTGTATAGGTATGGGGCACTAGGGTGCCTCGTGCTGGACGAGTGAGACAGGGCGTCAGCATAGCTCCCTGAAGACCACATGAGAGAGCCCCTGCAACCAACTATAGGGTCTTCTGGTTGAATGTCACCATTACAGAAGGGAACAACTGGAAGCATCAGCATTTGTGGACGGAAATTCAGCAAGTACAAACAGTTTTTGGAACAAAGTAAATGGAAACATTTCAGTACGAAAGTTATAAGCTGCAATAATAAACACGGCAGGAAAAAAGCAGGCAATCACACAGCAGGCAGAAATGAGGCTTCATGAAATAAGTGCGGCAACAGGCACATGCCATTTCGAAGAGAATGCTAAGAAATGCAACTTCATAAGAGGTAAAATCAGGAGGAAGTTGAGGTTACTCGTCCAGAAGCAGCCATGCTTCCTTCTGGCAGTAGCTGACTCTTTCCCTGCCAGCAAGTCAAGAACAATCCCGTCAGCACAAGGTCAAGTACATACTTAAAAGGATTGCCATTGGAGACATAAGCACACAGAGTAGCCAGCCTTGGTTAAATTGCTTTAATATTTACAATAAAATGTCTGAAGACAGACACGAGTATTACCATAACCACTTTTTCTTTACAAACATTCTTATACAGTGGGTGTTGACGGAATGGTGACAGGTATAAGGTTTCTAGTGCACAAAGGATGCTCTGTTGCACTCAGTCACACTGCTCTACAGTACACCCATTATTACAATACTGAACGGCTTCTGGTATAACAGCTACACCATTGATAGAAAACATTTTACAGATAAACTGTGCAAGCAGTTATTAGCTTCTTTAACATTGGTCCTTGTGTCTTCTTCCTCTGGAAGCTAATTGGTTACAGTGATCTATGGCACTGCCCAGTCATTGCATCTCAAAACTCCTGCCTTAGTTAAATGACTGTGGGTTCAAGACCACCTGTGGGTTCAAGACCACCTGGTAGTAAACGTGTAAACAAACATGTTGTGCTTTTGAAAGAGCTCTGACCTTCAGTCACAGTCATCTGCAGGAAACGCTTCCCCTGGCCACTTGAAAATATCAAATTTAGGAAATCTAGCAGAATCATACTTTTGATTTGTTACATGACACTCATACCTTGTGTTACTTATTATTCTCCTGACTTTCGGCCGGAGGTTCCTACAACACTTGGGCAAAGCAAAGGGGAGTCTGCGATGAATAAGGAGGTTAAAACATATATGTACGACCCTCCCCCACCCAAACTAGTAACTATTCCTTAGCAATGTTGTCAAAAGAACAGCAATCAATTTTTACAAAATGTTTGCGAAAATAAACCTTTCAGTTACCTAAAACATGCACCTTCCCCAAAACCGATAATCTACCCTAAGCCCTAAAATAAGCCACAAAATATATGAAATCAGGAGAGGTGATGGTCGAGGTGAAAGTGGGGAGGTGGGGCTTTCTGCTGTCCACCTGCTGTAGACCACACAGCTTATGTAAACAGTCTCGTATTGGCAGAGGGGGACATTTGTTAAACATGAATCAAAATAAAGAGGGGCTTCAGCTTTCCATCCCCAGAGGTTGTGCTGAGTCTTTGTAGATGTAATACCACTCACAATTTCCCGAACTTTGTTTAGCGGAAGAAACATGTTCGCACGATAACACATCACTAACACCTGCATAGGCAATGACCCAGTACTTGAGTCTGGATCTAAAGGTGAATAACTATGTGAAAGACAAAACATGAAAGGAAAAGAGCAAAACGGGGAGGAAGTGATGCAACAGATGAAAGAGAGCATGGCGCGAGGCTAATAAAACAAACCTTTTTTTTCCAGTCGTAGTAATGATCTGAACCCAGGTGCTACAATTCTCTTTCCTAATTCATTTTATTTCCAGTGATACCTTGTATCACCTACGGCCACTATTACAGTTCACAAAGTGAACTTTAGAAAGTGTTTAAAAACACAGCAGATAAGAGAGGCTGAATGGAAAAAGTTGACTAGTGGTGTCTTGAAAAACATATTTCGGGCTATTTTGGCATCTTTTAAGGGGGAGCTTCACATCATGTAATTTATACATAGGAATCTTCCACCCCCAGAAATGAACTAAGTGTCCGGAATCCTTTGGCCGTCTCCAAATTCATAATTCCAAATCTTGTCTGGAGGCGGTCTTGAAAATAACCAGCTGCTTCATCTAAGGAATATTTTAGGTATCAAATCACAAAAACGGCCTGGAAAATGATGGCCCGTGAAACTGGTATGCATGGGGCGCCTAACACTGCATACTCCAAGGTAGCTTGGTGCTAGATGGATCATCCTCTACATATTAAATCTGCTCCTTCACTGAGGCAGAGTGATGTCAGATGTCAAAGATTTAAGGTTCAAAGAGGGCCCAAGGAGCTAAAACCTGACAGCATTATCCAATATCCTGATTTAGGGAATAACCCGCGGCTAAATACTGAGGGCCAGATGTACGAAGCTTTTTTCAGCTCACAAACGGCCCGATTCTGCAAATTGGGGCGTTTGCGACCTGAAAAAAGCATTTTAAATGTACATAGCCCTATTTGCAACTCAGTAAGCTATTACCGAATTGCAAATTGGGTTTGCGAGTTGCTATTAGAAAGGTAACTTTTCATTTTTTAAATGCATCCCATTTTCCTTTAAGGAAAACAGACTACATTTAAAAAAATAATAATACTGCTTCATTTAAAAAGCAGTCACAGACATGGTGGTCTGCTGACCACAGCAGGCCACCATCCCTGTGAGTGCTATCCATTTCCAATGGGTCGCAAATTGCGACCTGCCTCATGAATATTATTCAGGCAGGTCCCTATGTTTTACATAGCTGTTTGCGATTTCCTAATTACGAATCGCAAAAATTCGCTATTAGGAAATCACAAATGGAAGTCTATGTACATCTGGCACTGAGTGACTGCGTTTCCCTCCAGTCACACATCATGGCACGGGAAACAGCCTGCTGGGCCAGTCTGTTATAAACCTGGACAAAAACCTGCTGTTGAACGGCTGTATTGGGTGTGTATATGTTAGCTGTCTCTAGGGCACCAGCAAGTGTGTGCCACTTATTGGCAGTATAGCAGCCATGCAAACCATCACAAAATTAAATAAGCTTTAAATTCCGTTAAGTACGACCACTAACTATTCAGTTGAAAATACACTACAATCCCTCTTTTGCTTTCCCCTGACCCAATGAAAACAGAACTAGCATCCATTCATCAGAGGAATACAAAGGAATGAGCCATTTAAAAAATCCAGCAGCAAGAGGAAAACGACAGGAAGGGTAAAGGGGGTATTGTGACATGTAAACAGATCTGCAGCAAAAGGAATTCACTAGGCCTCAAATAATGGGCCCTCAGTCATAGGAATGAAAACATTGCTGCTTTATATCTATTTTCGCTCCAGGGATTAAGTGTTATCAAAAGACAAGCACTGGTTACTCTGCACTTTGACATTGTACTGGTAGTGCCTAACCCTGAAGGACCAGAACATCTTTTGTAGCGCACGAAGAGAGTGGGAGCAGGGAAAAAAAGTTGCAGATTCCACTCCGTTTACGCACTGGCAGCTTCCCCAGATCTCCATCTATTTTTCTTATTCTATGACAATAACAGGATAGAGAAAGAGAGACAGAAACTGAGCCGTTTATGTGGAAGGAGTCTGGAGGACTACAGTGCAATAGCCGATAGCAAACATAATAAGTAACTTACAGGTGGGCCCAGTCTTTCTTGCTCCAGACTCACTGGGAAATGATAACGTTGAAGTATTAAAAGGTGAACAGCGACCTTGAGAGAAGTAGTGGTAACCTCTCCTTAGGCCGCTCATGTCTGGGCATTTGTTCAGGAACTACCTCGTGGAGAGGTGTGGTGCAGCGACCAGGGCAGCTGACTTCGGAGCACAGGGCTCACGGTTCGATCCCCGGCTCCGGCGGCAGCTCAGGTCAGCACCATGTGACTCTGGGCAATAGCTCACTTAATTTCCATTACGGCCCCCAGCGCCTTGAGACCCGTAAGGGTGAGTAGTTTGCGCTTTACAAATACGGATTTACATTTACCATTAATAGCACAGTGTGTGCAGAACATGTGTGGAGTAATACACATTGTCCTGCACATGCTGTGCAAGAGCACGACTTCAAAAGCAAGAGATGTGGCGATGCCCCCAGCTGTAATACTGATGCCCTCTTGATTGGAAAGGCCAGCAATTTTTTAACATTCTAGAATTTAAGGCACCAAGTAATGGGCAAGCAAACCCATTGAGGCCAGTCTTCCATAAGAGGAGACAGTATGAGTGACAAAAAGTCCATGTACAGAACAGATATCTAGAATCCTGTGCAAGCAAAAATTAGGAAACCTTCATTAAATAAACAATGCAGAGTCCTTCCTGCACTAGAAGGATTTCAGACAAGAGTGAGGAACGGTTTCCTGGCCGTTACGTAAATACGACAAAACTTGGAAGTCAAGGGTTAAAATCTTGTGATCCAGCAGTCAAAGAACCAAACAGAGGTCACAAATTCGAAGAGACATCTGCACTATAGTAAAATACAGTAGTGTGCAAGCAAAACCCTTTAACCTTAATTTCTGCAGACCCGTATCATAACGGAACAGAGAAAGCAGGATTTCTGGCTTAACCAGGTGCAAGACCAAAGAAAGTTCATTGCCTACAGTGCAGGAGCAGGAAGTGATGTTAGCCAAAGCTAAACAGAATCCCATCCACTTGCCCTTACAGTGAGGCTTGATAGATCTCCTCCTGCCTGCTTGCAGCTCTTTCACACAGGACAGCCCTAAATGACCAGTGTCAAAGCTCGCTGGTACCAGGTGCCTAGCCTCAGAAATTAAGAGCCTGGGTATAAGTCAATGACTTGAACAGCAGATCAAACCCTGTTTGTAAGAGAGCGATGGAGATAAGATTCCATCTGAAACAGAATGAGTCTTAACAACTAGAAACTGTGGCCATAAAGGAGCATCCGTATAACAGAGAATCCGGAGATACCTGAATTGTCAGAGCAGTAGAGGGAAAAGCGTACTGGCAAAGACCCACTAGCACAATAGAATGAAAAAAGGACCCCTAATATAAACTGCCTGCATTTGTAGTTTTGTATGGAAACAAGGATATCCATTCTGAGGACCCTTCATTAAATGGAATAGTGCCTACTCATTACAGCCATGAGCCCACTTAGTACATCTGGGTGTTGCAAAATCCCCCTTCTAGGTTTACTGCAGACAGCTTGAGCTTGGATCCATCACAAAAGACCAGAGGTGATAGACTAGATGACGCTTTCAGGACTAGTTTGCGATGTCAATAGTCTCGCTCACCAATAGGGAGGCAAATTTTCTCTGCCAGACATGCTTGCAGGGGCTCACTGGGGTTCTGGGGCGGTCTTGGCAGAACAGGCCCAATCCCTCCTTTTAAGGGAAAGGAAGAGTGATGGTATTGCAGACCATCATGCAAAACCGATAAGGAAGAACAGTGCATTGGAAATAGTCTCCCCTTTCCTTAAGTCTGTTTCAGGGCGTCTGAGATCCACTGGGAAGGAATCTGGAGACTTGGAGCTGGAAAATGAGATTAAAGAAACAGTGGGTAGAAGGTCCTGAATGCACTGTAGTGTAGCCAAGGGCAACAATATTTGAGGCTGTATGCTTATTTTAGCTAGCTGTGCCACTAGAGATGGGATTTTATCTGGAGTATCAGTTGCTCCTCGAGAGGCCTGAGCGGTGTGGTGTAGCGGGGCCTCAAAATGTATTAGAATTTGAAGAAGAATGGGTACTGGCCACCAAGGCAAATGATCGTCTGTGAGGATCCTGAGGCAGAGTCAGAGCTGAACACAAGCTCAAAGTGGAGACAGTCAGCGACCTAAGCTCAGAAAAACATGCACAGGGCTGCTGACTGGAGTTCATCCCTTGGGAGAAGCCGAGCCCAACTCTTCCTAGCTTAAGGCCTGGTTGACTTTACCAAGAGTCCCAAGTTACCTTCAGGCTCTTATTGGACCCTTGAGATAAGATGCCAGGACACAGAAACCACTACTTGATAAGGTCTCTGAGGGACACACCTACAAATTGTAGCCCTGACTATAGTGAAATGGCCAACTACACCCATAAAGTCTGCTGGTGACAAATTAAATCTATTCTCTGTTTTGCATTCTTTGAATTGGATGACTCAATCAACAGTCTGCTACTTACTAAATAAATGCTAACCTGTGGTATGATCTGGAAGTTGAGCACTGCCAAATCCCAGGAGCGATGGCAAATACACGATCTAAGGTTTACATTTTTGGGGTTATGTTTGTGCCTTCCCTGAAGTTACTGATGCTCAAAGTAAGTGTATTGTGCTTTCTGGATTCATCCAGCGGTCACATGCCCTAGGACAAAAGCACAGTCAACTCTCAAATCCTGACTTCAATTCCCCGAGCAAACAGCACGATGAGTCCTAAGATCCTTAGGGATGTAAAGCATAAATGTTTGCCCTAAACACCTAGGGGTTTAGCAGCAATAGCAGCTTCAAGAGTGCCTCAGAGTCAGCTCTGATCGACTTAGACACAGAAATCAGCTAACAACCTAGCTTGGACTTGGCACATCTAGGGCTAGAAGGTTCCTTGGTGGTCGTCTGATCACTATAAGCCTGGAAGAGGCTTCAGTACTGTTGCCAGGGGATTGCAGCCTCACAGGCACCTCAGATCATTCTCGGTTGACAAGCGTGAAATGCAAAGTTTCTTCTCCTCTGAGAATTCGTAATAGCCCTGCTAGTGGCATGAGTTGCCCTTTTAAGACTACTGGGAAAACCGGAATGGTAAAAAACAAATAATCTGGTTGAGAGGTCTGTGAAAATAGAGAACAACTTCCCTGAATCCACTGTGGCCGCCTCTGCTTCTCTGCCTTCAACTCCTGGTGATTCTGGTTGACCAGAAAACCAAATAGGGTGCATCACTGAAGAATGAGTTGTCTAACTACTGAAAAAAGTGTAGCTGAGCAAGAAGTCACAAAGAATGCTAGGGTCCAAGACACTGCAGGCACAAACAATGCAGTTCAGCTTCAGAGAATAGGGAAAGACATCAAAAGCATATCTTAAAACCACTTCTCCTAAACAATAGCGGAGGCATGTAACAAGGAAGCTACCTTATTCTTTTCAAAATAAAGAGAAAAAGTAAATGGTATGGTGTGGGAGGACCACATGCATTAGACACATAGGTTCAATCAACCGAAGCAGAAGAAGAGGAATGAGGTGTTTTTGCACATGGAATGTATATGCTGTCAAGCCTCCAGGAATAGTCACTCTTTGCTATGCAAAAGATGCTCCGGTACCTGGCTTCTGTAGACTGGACATTCTACAAATTTGGTAGTAGCGGAATAGGATGTACCACCAACGAGAGAAATTGAATTGATTCTCAAAATGGAAACAACAATAAAAGATTTATAAAATATATTAAAAAGTCATTTAAAATGTTTTTCACCTTTAAAAAAGTGCCAGTCATTCTTAATGCCAGGTTCCCAAATGGAGTATTTTTCAAGTTATATTTGCAGTCTTTTCGATTAGATCTAATTCTGGTGATTTTCAGACTTGTGCTGTTCTACTGGCGCATGTGGTTCCACAGTATTCATTTAGCCCTAACCTTAGATGGCACTGCGGATGCTTCAGAGCACCAGGGCCAGATCAATTCTCACAGAGTAAAGAAGCAGTATATCTTCATTCATATCTTCTATCACATCCAAGCACACACAGACCGGGGAGGAGAGAAAATCAGGTGGTTTTGTCCCTCGAAAACCTAATCACCCCACCCCTCAAAATCCTCAGGCACTTTGATAAGATTTGGACCATGTTTCTATTTTGAATTCAGTATGTCCTCTTCATATCTTTAGATTCCAGCTTCCTGTGCATCGACCCTAGTTTTTCCAGTATGGTGTTTTATTTTACTGGTAGTTTCATTCACTTAACAGACAAAGTTTGACTTCCCAGAAAGCAAAACATAATTTCTGAAATTAGACTAGACTGCATTCTGGGGCATCTCTAGGTTCTCATTCTGCTGGATGCCATTCCATAGTAATCTGCAATGTTGTCTTGTATCTCAGCAAGTTAAGGGGGTCTGTGTTCTTTATATTCCATCGCTTTAATTTGGGAATTAAATTCAGCATCTAAACATTGATTCTCCCTGATACCCTGAAGAAATCTGATAGATGCTCTGATTATCATCCTCCTTTGCTTAGGGATAACTGTGACTAGACTTATAATAGGGAAGCACCTTCTGAGAAGTTTTAGTGGGGCAAACCATTTGATAGCAGCACTAGAAGACAGAAAAGGACCGGTCCAGACGATGACATGCTTCTGCTTTCAACTGCAAGCTAGCTTTGTGCGTGTGAGAAGACAGCAGACACAGAGGTCCAAAATCAGCAGCAAGCGAAGGGCAAACAGGAACATGAAGAGAGGACTTCCTCCTCCAGGAAGCAATCCGATTTGTACAGAGCTGAGAAAACTCAGCAAGTAAACTCGCCTTGCTTTGAGCAGCCTTCACTGGAAGAATCCTAGGATGTATTCTCCAATTCCAATAAAGTACACTCCTTGCGCTATGCCAAAGAGGGGTGCAATGACAAGGGCACGGCAGACAGCGCCTTTCATGAAGGCGGAAGGGCCCTCATTCCTCCAAATCTTTCTGCAACACACAAAAAAAGAAACATATAAACAGGTGGTTCGAAATTACAAATGTTTAGGTCTGATTCAAGCAGTACAATAACTCAATTGCCTCTTAACGATCTATGAGATAACATCAAATTGTGTGTGAAGAGCAGGAAGAACAATTTACTTACCTCTGGTAACACTCTTTCCGGTGTATACTCTATCTAAATGCAGATTCCTCACTTCAGAATGCTCCCCACATATCAGACTGAATCTAGAAAACATTTCTTCAGCAGTGCTCTTGCAGGCCACTAGATGGCATCGTGCAGCACCACGTTGGCTCCGTACAGCCCCGGACATGACGATGCTGAGCCGCATATTAGTGCCACCCCTGAATGCTGACATCTGTTTTCTGCTTTTCCCTTTCTGCGCCATCAGAACCGGCGGATACAACACATGTTGGTAACAGTGTGCTGAATACTAACTTAGGACCTTTCTAGATATTAACAAGCATTGGCATAGCCAATAGGTCTCGCCTTTGGGGCCTTATAAGTGTTTAGCCAGAGCTATTGACTTTGCCAATGTCTTCAAGCTGTGCTGTAGAGAAGTGTGGCTGCTGTGCAGCATGCTGAAAAGTTATAATAAAAAAGTGTCAGAAGCATTTTTGTTACTTTATATATGACCAAGAAGGCATTATGTAAAACTGAACGACCATATTAAAAAAAGTATTTACAATAAAAAATGTCCTCAGTTTTCTTTTGTTCTTGCAATGCTGGCAACTTGTTTCTGCCTATTGCAATGGTTGTTTGTTAAAGCTTTTTTTTTGAGGGGGCATAAACAATCGGAGGGTGAAGGTTGGGAACTAGTACCTGCATTATAACACTAGCAGCGGCCAGACGCTAGGGGAGAATCAACAGATGCCAGATTCCGAGAGCAGGCTGAGGTGGTGCTGAGTGATGCTGAGGTGGTAGTGGTGGTGGTGGTGACTGTTGCGGAGACGATGCTGAGGTGATGCTGAATGATACTCAGGTCTTGCTGAGTGATACTGCTGTGGTGCTGAGTGATGCTGTGGTGGTGCTGAGTGATATTATCTTGGCGCTGAGTGATGCTGTGGTGGTGCTGAGTGATATTGTCTTGGCGCTGAGTGATGCTGTCGTGGCGCTGAGAGATGCTGTGGTGGCCCTGAGCGATGCTGTGGTGGCCCTGAGCGATGCTGTGGTGGCCCTGAGCGATGCTGTGGTGGCCCTGAGCGATGCTGTGGTGGCGCCGAGCAATGCTGTGGTGGCGCCGAGCAATGCTGTGGTGGCGCCGAGCGATGCTGTGGCGGCGCCGAGCGATGCTGTGGCGGCGCCGAGCGATGCTGTGGCGGCGCCGAGCGATGCTGTTGCGGCGCTGAGCGATGCTGTGGCGGCGCTGAGCGATGCTGTGGCGGCGCTGAGCGATGCTGTGGCGGCGCTGAGCGATGCTGTGGCGGCGCTGAGTGATGCTGTGGCGGCGCTGAGTGATGCTGTGGCGGCGCTGAGTGATGCTGTGGTGGCGCTGAGTGATGCTGTGGTGGTGCTGAGTGATATTGTTGTGGCACTGAGTTATGCTGTGGTGATGCTGTGGTAGTTCTGAGTGATGCTGTGGTGGCGCTGAGTGATGCTGTGGTGGCGCTGAGTGATGCTGTGGTAACGCTGAGTGATGCTGTGGTGGCGCCGAGTGATGCTGTGGTGGCCCCGAGTGATGCTGTGGTGACGCCGAGTGATGCTGTGGTGGCGCCGAGTGATGCTGTGGTGGCGCCGAGTGATGCTGTGGTGGTGCCGAGTGATGCTGTGGTGGCGCTGAGCGATGCTGTGGTGGTGCTGAGCGATGCTGTGGTGGTGCTGAGCGATGCTGTGGTGGTGCTGAGCGATGCTGTGGTGGTGCTGAGTCATCCTGTGGTGGTGCTGAGTCATCCTGTGGTGGTGCTGAGTGATCCTGTGGTGGTGCTGAGTGATGCAGTGTTGGCCCTGAGTGATGAAGTGTTGGCCCTGAGTGATGATGTGGTGTCGCTGAGTGAAGCTATGGTGGTGCTGAGTGATGCTGTGGTGGCGCGGAGTGATGTTGTGGTGCTGCTGAGAAAGGCTGTGGTGGCGCTGAGTGATGCTGTTGTGGCGCTAAGTGATGCTGTGGTTGTGCTGAGTAATGCTGTGGTTGCACTGAGTGATGCTGTGGTTGCACTGAGTGATGCTGTGATTGCACTGAGTGATGCTGTGATGGCGTTGAGTGATGCTGTGATGGCGTTGAGTGATGCTGTGATGGCGTTGAGTGATGCTGTGTTGGTGCTGAGTGATGCTGTGCTGGCTCTGATTGATGCTGTGCTGGCTCTGATTGATGCTGTGCTGGCTCTGATTGATGCTGTGGTTGGGCTGAGTGATGCTGTGGTGATGCTGAGTGATGCTGTGGTGTTGCCGAGTGAGAGATAGAGTGAAGATATAATGCCCAATTAGAGAGGGTGGTGAGAGAGAAAGAGAGAGAAAGGGTGTACATAGAATAAAGAGTGGAGCAGGATAGAGAGAGAGAAAGAAGGGGAGAGAGAGTGAATGAAGGAGTTTGAAAGAGAAACAGATAAAGGGGTGAGAGAGAATGAAAGGCTAAAAAAGATAGAGAGGGGAGAGTTAATTAAGTAGAGAGAGAATTAGAGAGAGAAAGAAGGAGAGAGACAATAATGTACGCTTGTGATAAGAAAATGTGACTGATTAAAAGCGTAAGAGTGAATTGTAAGCATTGTTTCATTTCCCGGACTTGGTAGTGTTTGAAGAAGGAGATTCATTTTTTAAGCCTTTTTATTGAAGGTTTGAGCTGCTAGGCCAAATATTATGAGAGCCATGAGCTGGTTAGTATCAAATTACTAATCGATGAAGGCAAATACCCTTTCTAAAGGATGTCAGTTTTATTGTGTTGTCAAATAAGAATGTTTAAAATGCTTTCAGAAGCTATTCGCAGTTAATCTCGGAAAATTAATTTACAAATGTGATGGATTCTAAGCTATTTATAGAAGTTAAATTCTAATCTTATTTACGCCTGCACACTGTTGTCTGAGAAAGAAAAGTGTTCACTATCCAAGGCACTAAAGAAGAAAATGTGCCGCTTACCTGAAAAAACAAAGACAGCGTACCAAAATGGAAGCGTGAACATCCATTTTGCTTGTCAAAAACATGGAAACTATATTAAGAAAGGGATAGGATTCAAAGTGGAGAACTTCATTTAATCATACTCATCTTTACTCAAATGTGGAGAGGTGTGGTGCAGCGGCCAGGGCAGCTGACTTCGGAGCACAGGGTTCACGGTTCGATCCCCGGCTCCGGCGGCAGCTCAGCTCAGCACCATGTGACTCTGGGCAATAGCTCACTTAATTTCCACTACGGCCCCCAGCGCCTTGAGACCCGTAAGGGTGAGTAGCTGCGCTATACAAAAACGGACTTACTTACTTACTAAATTTGCATCTTTGTTGAAGAGCGCACAGCGAACAAGTGATAAGTTCGAGTATTGTGCTTCACTTCTGAAAAAGTAAAACGTGAGCGCTTTCAATGTCTCCATACTCCAAAGCACTACATTGAGTCTTATCGGGATTAAAAACCATTACATTGATGTCTGCACTGCGGTCCTGGGTCGGTTTAACCCTCCCGGCACCCCTGCCCATCATTACTGCCAAACAATGCTTTTTGTAGACCTTCTCTGCACCGCTCCTGCAGTGGGGGAGGGGGGGATGATGGAGGGGGGCATCGGAGAGAAGTAACCAACTCTAGGGTCGTAAAGCACAGTAAATAAACATACGCCTACACAGTTGTCAATGAACACTCTTCTAGTAAGCTGTGTCTTGCAGGACACAGGAATACATAACGGGCTTTTCCAGGTTTCCCCCATAAAATCTCTCTCATTGCAAATAACTCAAGACCCTGGCTAAGCAGATTAACGAATTTTTAAAACTGACCACTTCCCCCACAATCTCATCCACACCCCATAAGCAGTGGCATAACGAAACAAGCACGCTAGTGGTGCGCGCGCGCCACAGCGTGACATCTGTTTTTCATTATCGCGCACGCACAAATTTAAACAAGCCGCTGCAGCGTCGTCAAGAAAAAATAACAAGCACACGAGTGGTGCGCGCGCTTGCGAGCAGCAGGCGTGACCACACGCTCGTGCACCATGGCCTTTTGCTTGCGGGTAACCGCAGGGAAAAGGCCATTGTGCACGAGCGTGTGGTCAGCTTTCTGAAACCCCTACATAAAGTCTTGCCAGAGCAACGCTTGCGCGCTACTCGAGGCTCGACCTAAAAATAGGCCACTCCACAGAACGGGGAGATGGGAGGGCAGTGAGGAATCTGTGGTTAGATAGAGTAGCCACCAGAAAGAGCATTACCAAAGGTAAGTGACTTATTCTTCATATCGATATTCCGGGTATCTCAGATATCAGTAAAGCTGAAGTAGCAGCAAATACACTGAACACATTACTAGTCAGTATTAACTCCGACAGTGGCCGACACTGAAAAGGATTTTAAACAAACCTCTGGTGCTTGCACTGAAAGGTTTTTTTTGTTTTGAAAATCGGGGCCCAAGCCGAATCGCTTCCACTTTAGACTCCAACCGCCCATCAGTGACATCAGCGCCACTTGGCAAGATATCGTCACAAATCCCTCCAAGGCAGTGAGGAAGAGGCAGGTAAGTTGCTCCCACTTCTTTGACATATCTCACACAAGCACACACACCCACTGATTTGTGAGCATACTTCTGCCTTCTACATAGGACATAGTATTTCAGAAGGAAGGTTTTAGACAGTTAACAGAGATGGCATCTCAGTGGTTGACTGCTGCCCAGGACGTACAGTAAAGGGGGACAGCTCTGAGGCAGGACATGATACAGGGACATCATCAGAGGGAGAGAGGATAATGGATCAGAATCTGGAAGTGATTTTCGGTAGTTTCATCTGATGAGGACTCGTCTTCCAGTGATTCTGAGGAACATGGTCATTGCAGTCCTGCTGTCCCTTCGCAAGCACAGTCTGTGTAGCGGAGAGAAGTAGCAGGATAGCCTAATCCAAATAGAAGGCAGGTACAAGACCAAGCACAGAGTGCTCTCTGAGCAGCCCCCAATTTAGTTCAGCCCCCAATTATCCCATTCACTCCACACACTGGACCTAAAGTCAATATTGGTATTTGTTTTGCCTATTGACTACATCCATCTCCTTCTGACTTCCTTGAGGAAATTGTGCACCATACAAATTTACGTGCCAAACTGTTTCTGAGGGAGCATGGAGGCGCTCTTGGGTCTCATTCTAGGGCACACCAGTGGATTCCCACTTCCCTTGGGGAGTTGAAAAAAATTCTGGGCCTTATGCTCAACATTAGAATAGTGAACAAACAAGCATACAGTCCTACTAGTCTACTCACATGGGTTGGGCAACATCCAGCTTTGCACAGGTTATGGGCAGAGAAAGGTTTTTGATTTTGCAGCATTTGTTGCTTTTCAATGATAATTCTGCAGCAGTGCCCAAGGACCATACAGACCATGACAGGTTGTTCAAAATTCAGTTTGTTGTGGAACATTTGTCTGTCAGGTTTCCAGAGATGTGTACTCATGAAAAGAATATAGTGGCTGATGAGTCCTTGATCTTGTATAAAGGGCGACTGCGGTTCAGGCAGTATTTACCAAGCGAAAGAGCTTGCTATGGCATCAAGCTGTGCATGCTGTGCAAGAACTCTATTGGTTATGTATACAGCCTGGGAGTATATACAGGGAAGGACTCTGCTATAAATCCTGCAGGTTGCCTTCACACTAGGAATTATTGCAAAGATTGTACAGGATCTTGTCCAGTCACTCATTCATAAAGTTTACAACCTTTATGTGGATGACTTCTATACAGGAGTTAAGCTATTAGTGAGCTGTACAAAGCTGGCACTGTGGCATGTGGTACAGTTCGATGTCGCCATTAAGTTAAGGGTTCCAACAGGAGCTAGAAGCTCCTACGAGCCCAGAGCACTGCGTTGCATTTCACCAAACTGCTCGTGGTCAAATTTTCAGAAAGGCTGGATGTATATGTGCTCACTGAAATCCATGATGAGAGCACTTCCCAATTATGGTTTGGGATCAGTTGGCAGAAGTTCACAAGCCCAACTGTATACTTGATTACAAGAGATACATGGGCGGAGTGGGTGAGTACGACCAGGCACTTCAGCCATATGTGAGACGTAAAAATTGTACATAATATAGGAAGTTGTTTACCCATCTGATCCACGGCATATGTTGTTAATCACAGACCATTACAGGAAGACCAATGTTTTTCCTTGACATTCAGTGGGCCATAACTGAAAGTCTTACCGCTGAAGAAGCAGTAGCATCTACTTCTGCTGTGAAAGGCATTGCAAGACTACAGGATCAACACTTTGCCAACCATGTTCCTGCAACAGACAGAAAGAGTCAACCATGTCGTTGATGCAGAGTTTGCTCTAAGAAACGAAAGAGGCAGGAGAGGCGGTATTACTGTTTTCCGTGCCCATCTCAGGATGGCCTATGTTTTCCTTGCTTCAGTTTGTACCATACACAAGTAAAGTTTTGGGAAACTGACTGAAGTGCAGCTGTCATACTGATATGGCTGTGCACATACCTTCCATGGGCCACTACTTTATAAGGCAATCAGTCTTTTAAATTGTTCCCTCTAGATGAGAAAATCTTTACAACGGGGTATTGCTTATTGCTTTGCTTGTCACCTTCAATCTCCGTCAGAAAGTGGCTGAGGGCATGTTTGCCATATGACAAGGGCATTAATGTCACTGCACTGCACATTATGGTGGACAGAACATACAGCAAGTTTTCAAGGATTAGCCTGCACTCCAAAACTTAAACCCCTTAATACTTTTGGAAGTGCTCTTTAGGCAACTTAGGGTGGTGTTCCCCAGCATGTTTAGCTTAGTTTCAAAGGCAGATATGCTCACAGAGTCCAAGGAAGGTAGGCCAAGTCCTAAAGGCATTGTTGGACCACCCCACAACCTAAATCCCCAAACTGGAAAGAGTTGGATTTGGCACAATGAGTGTGCTAAAGGCACTTAAAAGACATCTTCCTGATAGTATATGTTCACTTGGCACATGTACGGTATTGGTCAGGACTTCGAAGGAGACACAGACATGAACAGGTAGGGAAAGCTTAGTCTAGGTTTCTTTTTATTTGGGATGTCGTATAAGTAGAAGGTAGATGGTCAAGGTATGAGAGGCACACAGGACACTGCACCCAGGACTAAACAAAAGGGTCATATTTGTGGCCTTCTTGCCATCTTGCTCCTCCGTTAGAACGTGGTAGATGTTCTATTTGCCATCAATAGAGCATTCTAATAGCAGGACGTTTTCCACCTAAAGAAAGCTCCATCTTTAACAATGAGAGACGCCACAAGCATCTATTGCTTCAGGCAAGAGAAATAGTTCTTTCTTGGTTACAAAGGATTCACAGTCATAGTGGTCCAAATCAGAGCCAGTTGTTTTAAGCTAATAAGTGGCAGGACCCAAATGTCCCTCGCTACCCCTGTCGCAGTATCCAACCTAATGTTATAATGCTTATTAGTTTTATGACTAACATTATTATTACTATTTTATAGCAGCCATACACCTGATTAAGCCTATTCGTTTTATGACAAACATTAGCTCTATACAGCCCTGCATCTTTGATGAGATACTCCAATTTGGGGGTGCAATGGACAGTAGAATCTTCTAATGCTTAAACTAAATGCAACTGGCATCTTCAATGAAAGCTGGCCTCGGATATACACAGCTACTATCTAAGGGTCAAAGAACTGGGCTTTACCATAGGAATATAATGCAAGCTTCTCCAATTGCTGCTTCATCCAGTGGCACCAGCCAACTATGACCCTTGCTACTGATAAATGCTCAGCCTTTATTTGAGTCCATGGAGGTGTGTTGGTTCAGGTACACTATTCCTAGCATCCCACACTCCTACGTAGGAGTCAACAGAAACATTTACATTTTTCCATATCTGAATCTTAATGAAATATTCAGAAAAGCTAGGATTTCTTACCTAGCACAATCAACAATTCCATTGTAAGTATCTTCTCCAGTGCCTTTCTTCAGAGTCTGAATGCGGGTTTTCAAAACTAAAATATGTAAAAGAAAAGCCATAACTCAAGTCAGAAACCTGCAGTCAACTTCACATGAAAATTTAGGATTGTTTAATTGGGACCAATTTGACCAATTTTTACTGTGATAAACCAGAATTGCATACATAAAGTACAAATTACAAGCTTTCGGACAGAAAAGTGACAGACTTTTTTTTTTTGTCAAAGTTCTGTTTATTGGCATTTAAGTATAGGCAATTCCAATAACATCTTGGCAAATAGACATTCCAACATTCCGAAAGCGATATATAGCTAATTTTGTCACAGTGTCCCATCATACCGGAATGAATGCCTTGTAAAGCTCAACATTAGCCCTTAATGCATTATCATTTACTAGAAAGGGAACAACAAAATAACAAAAAAAAAACATGTCCCCAACCCCTCCCCTCTCCCTGTGGTGGTGGAGAAGCAACCCCCTCCCCTAACTACTGGTCAGGATTGACCGGTGGAGTGCTCTGGATCTGCTCTGTGTCTGAAGAGTGTTGAGCCGTTAGTCGGTAAGTGCTGTCTGTGACAACTCGAGCGCCAGATCTAAATTGGAACAGGTGCAGCCCTCTCAGAGTGGGTGGGCAGACTGCCAGTGGGAGTCCTTTTGTAAGATACTGCACCAGTGGACCCCACTTATATTCAAAATTTTTGTATTCATCCCTGAAAATATCTGACATACGCTCCATCGTGAGTATTTCCCATAGGCGAGAGTGCCATTGCGCCAGAATTGGAGCTTCTTTTTCTTCCAATTAGCAGCTATCGCCTTTTTTGCTGCCCCAAAACATGCCCACATAATTTCCGCCTTGGTTTGGTGTTCTAGTGTAGTATCTCTAATGCCCAGAAGAACCGCATCTATGGAGCTCGGGACGGGTACCCTAGCATGTCTTTCATTTGGGCCGGGATTTCCTCCCCGAACGGCTTGATCGTTGGGCAGTCCCACCAAATGTGGCGGAAATCCCCAAGGATACCACACCCTCTCCAACACAGATCCGAGGTGAGGGGGAAAATCTTCGTCAGTTTGGCAGGTACAAGGTACCAATCGAATATAATCTTGTAATGTGCTTCCCTCAAATCTAGTGAGTGGTTAAATTTATTAATGTCTGACCATATGTGTTTCCATTCCCCTTCAGTTGTCTCCCTTCCCAAAGCCTGATCCCATGTAGATCTGTATCGGGGCTGTGGCGCCAACGTAGTGGATATCAGTAGCTTGTACAAAAAAGAGATTGTGCCCTTGGTCATACTAGCCTTCCGCACCAGTGTTTCTATGGGTGTCAAGTCCCGAGTCGCCGCATCCCTAACCAGCGGGTTAAGTGCCCAATGTTTAAGTTGCAGATAGTGAAAACGCTCTGAGGGTGGGACCCCAAAATCCCGTTGACAATTCTCAAAAGAGAGAATGTCGTAGTTGTGGAATAGGTCAGAGTACTTTGCACCCTCCCTCACGCCAGGCATCAAACGGCCCTACTTTGAGCGCAGGCGGGAATTCCGGATTAAAGTGTATAGGTGTATAAGGGGATGGAAAAGAGGTCCAGTCCCGGGTCCTATTTACCTCGTCCCAAATCTTAAGCGTGGTCCTGGTAGGGGTGCTCAAATATGCATTCGCTGGTCTATCCTTTTTGGGTTTCCACAGCACGTCCCAAATTGTCATACCCACGATGGCCCGATCCATGTGGAGCCAGTGCTTGTCCGATTCCCGCATGGACCACTCAGTGATAACCCTTAATTGTGCTGCCTTGTAATAGAGCTCTATGTCTGGGAGAGCCACCCCTCCCTCCGCCCTAGGTCTCCGTAATACATTAAAGGGGAGCCGTGCTCTGCCTCCCTGCCAGATGTAGCGAAGTATCACAGACCGCACTTCTTTTAAGTAATCCCTATCCACTTCTATTGGGAGTGCCTGGAACAGATAGAGCAGCTTAGGGAGAAGGGTCATTTTGACTGCATGAATCCTGCCCAGCCATGAGATAAACAGGGGTTTCCATCGCTGTAATTCTTGTTTTATCTGTCTAAGTAAGGGTGGGAAGTTCGCCCGGAAAAGACCGTCTAATCGTGGGGTAATCTGAATTCCCAAGTAGGTTAAGCTGTGCGTAGCCCAGGCAAATGGGGATTCCCCCTGTATTGATAGCTTCTCCCCCGCTGATAGCGTTAAGTTCAGTATGGAAGACTTGGAGAGATTAACCCGAAAGCCTGCCGCTACCTCAAATGCTCTTAATTCCGATTGTAATGCTCGGAGGGATGATCTAGGAGTTGTAAGAGTTAGCAAAATATCGTCCGCGAATAACGACACCTTGTGTTCATCTCCCCCAAATCTGATTCCTTGAATGTCAGGGTTCGCCCGAAGCCGGGCCGCCAGCGGCTCGATGCTCAGAGCGAATAACAGTGGGGACAGAGGGCACCCCTGCCGTGTACCCCGTCCCAGTTCGAAAAACGCAGAGCTTACACCATTAACCTGAACTCTAGAACGCGGGTTTAAATAATTGGCTCTCATCATTTGTAAAAACCTATCACCAAACCCAAACCTCTCCTGGGTGAGGAACAAGAAGTGCCAGTCCACCCTGTCGAAGGCTTTTTCCGCGTCCAAGCCCAACACTATCGCTGGGATTTTGAACTTGGTGGCTTTTTCTATAAGGTGAAGCGTCCTATGAATGTTGTCATGCGTCTGTCTCCCTTTTATAAAACCGGACTGATCCGGGTGGATAATGTCGGGCAGCAGATTTTCTAATCGGGTCGCTAGAATAGCCGAGTAAAGCTTGGCATCTAGATTTAGGAGAGCTATTGGTCTATATGAGGCGCAATGCTGTGGGTTCTTCCCCGGCTTTGGAATTACTGTGATTAGCGCTTCTGCCATGGTGGGGGTGACCGCCTGTCTCGTTGCTATGTCATTAAATAGGGATGTCAGATGGGGTAATAGTTCGGATGCGTATGTCTTGTAAAAGAGGGCTGTTAGACCGTCCGTCCCCGGGGATTTATGGGGTTTAAGCGCCCTGATCGAAAGTCTCACCTCATCTTCCGAAATTGGAGCCTCCAACTGTCTGAGATCTTAGGGAGGGTGAGCGAGTCCAAGTACGCCTTCTGCGCTGTGGTATCAGGGGGCGCTGCTTTATAGAGATCTTGGTAAAAGGCGCCAAACAGAGAGGCTTTCCCCTTGTCATCTAGTTCTAATTCCCCCCCAGCACTGCGTATTCCTCCGATAAATTCCCTTGTCCTTTTTTCCCTAAGCTGTCGCGCCAGGTGTGTGCCCACCTTGTTCCCCTGAGCGTACGCATTTCAACAGAGCCTGAGCAACGTGAATTCAGCTCTATTTGCATAGATTGCCCCCAGTTTTCCTTTGAGAGTACCCAGCTGGTGCTTTAGACTGCGGGTGGGGCTCTTCTTGAACTCCTGTTCCACTTGAGCCAGGGCTGTTTCCAGTCCCTCCCGCTCCTTAGCCCTTTCTCTGTTTAGCGCTGATACCATCGCTATACACTTTCCCCTAATAACCGCCTTAAAGGCATCCCAATTGTTCTGGGGGGAGGTGTCACCCGGGTCATTTGTTTGAAAGAACTCTATAATTGCGAGCCGTAGTTCGTCACGGAGCGTCTTGTCTTGCGTCAGTGAGGAGGGAAAATACCATTTCGAGAACCCCTGTACTCTCCCTCCCCAGTTGAGGCCAACCGTCACTGGACTATGATCAGATAGAGAGATGGGAATAATCCTAGCCCCCTGGAGAGAGCCCTGTAAGTCCTGTGACAGAAAGATGTAATCCAGCCTGGAATATGTTTGGTGGGCATGTGAAAAGTACGTGTAATCTTTGGTGGTTGGATTGAGAAACCTCCATGCGTCAAAGAACCCCAGGTTTTGAAATGCTTGTTGTAGGGATTTGGGGATTCTGCCTCCCATGGATCTATGCGGCTGGGAGCTATCGTCCGTAGGGTGCCAGGTGAGAGTAAAGTCCCCCATCACAATTATTTGCCCCTCTGCAAAACCACTCACCAGATTCAGTAGTGAGCTCACAAATGTCGCTTGACCGGAATTGGGGACATAAGCCGAGACAAGTGTCACACCTCTACCTCTGAGCTTCCCTTTTACCATGACTATCTGTCCGTCTTTGTCCGTCTGAATGCCTTCCGTCTGAAATTTAGTGCTGTTGTGAAACATTAAGGCGACCCCGTTGTGTTTCGTATTAGCGGAGGACCTATATATAAGTGAGTAGTTTTTATGCCTAAGCCTCAACTCTTCCGATCTCTTAAGATGTGTCTCTTGGAGCGCCACCACATCAAATTGGTGGTCGTCCAGATATTTCCACATTTTTTGCCGCCTGATCGGCGAGTTGAGGCCTTTCACATTCCATGTCGTGATGGATATCATCGTATGTGGAACCTCCACCTCAACGCTGTGTATCCCCCTTGAATGTTTGGCGTCACTCCTCCCTGCCAAATACCTCTCGTCAAGGACTCAACTCCACCATCCCCAGTAAGCACCTCTGAGTGCAGCAATGTACCACACCCCCCTCTCCCTCCGCTTCTCCACCACATCTCCCTCCCCCCAAACCGTCCCCTTGAACTTAAAGCAAAACCATGAAGTAGAACAGTGTGTGGTCGCAGGACCCTTACGTGCCCTGCTGTTGCGACAGTTCTCGTTGAGAGTGTCAAGCCGGGGTCTCGGCCCTCGCCCGTCACCTTGCTGTCTCTGTTTCAGTGTCCAATGTAGCTGTACAGTCGTTGCGGTGGGAGCCTCGTCCGCTGAATTCCTGCCCCCTCCTCGGCAAAGTGGTTCATAGGGCTTCCCGCTCCAAACCTTTTGCTCTCTCAGCGGCCTTAACCACTGCGCAGCATTCTGCTGAGAGTCTATAAAGCTCCAACCTCTTCCGAGGTCTGTATCATAAAAGTCCCGTTCTGATCTCGTCGTCGTGCAGGTTTTCTTGGACCTCCTTTAGGCGAAGTACAGTTTCTTTTCTCCAGCGATCTCTTCATACCATAGGCAGAAGTAGGTAAGATTAAGTTCATATCTCTGGTGTCCTATACCTTTGCTGTCGGACTTTAGGTAAGTACGTCCGTTCACTAGTACAAGCATCGGAACCAATCGCGTGTATCAATTCACAAGAATCCTTCCTTTCCTTCCAACGTCCTCGCGTCAGGACCTCGATGAGCGACCCTTAGGAATTGTTTCCCATTGTGTGGTGCTGGATCGAGGATGATCACTTCTTCTGGACTGAGAGCTGGAGGCCTCACCCTCTGGCATGGGGATCTCGAGAAGCTCCATACCGTCTTTGAGCTCCATGATATGGCGTTGTCTATTTTTATATTCGAACGCTAGCCCAAAGGGATAAGTCCATCGATATCATATTTGGTCTTTACGGAGCTTCTCCGTGAGAGGTCGGAAGGATTGTCTCCTCTGTGGGGTCGCCTGCGCCAGATCCTGGAACAGTACACAGCGAAAACCCTGGAAGGTAATAGAGTCCTTCTTTCTGGCTTCTTGGAGGATAGCTTCCTTTAACTTATACGAGTGAAGTTTGACAAGAATATCTCGGGTGCGACGTCTCTCGCCCGGCAACGCCGGCCCCACCCTATGCACTCTTTCGATTTTAATCTTAAGTCTTTTAGGCCCAAGGATCTCTGCGAAGAGGCCCTCCACAAACGCCTCCAAATCTGGACCTTCCGCTCCCACCTCCAGGTCCCGGATGCGTATGTTTTCTCGCCTAGACCTGTTTTCAAGGTCTTCATTCTTCAATAGGGCCATTTGTGGTTGCGAGTGCAGGAGTTGTACCTTGTCGTCCGTGTCTTTTGTACGTTTGTCGCGCTCCTGAGTTTGAGTCTCCGTGTCTAGCAGTCTTGTTCCGATGGAGTCTATATCCTGTTGAAATGAAGCCATTTTTTCTGAAAGGTCCGTTTTTAACTGGGCTATGGAGGCTTGTAGGTCCCCTTTTAATTCAGCGCGCAGTTCTGCTTTAAAATCTTTTAGGGAGCTGAGCAGGTCTTCCTTGGTTAAAGCCATGGCTGAATCAGGAGTCTCTTTCTCCTGTGCTTGTGTCTTCTCCGCAGACGCAAAATAACTAGACACCTTAGACGTCGTTTTCTTTGGTGGCATAGATGTGGTCTCTGTTTCAATCCAGTACTTCCACCGTTTACCCAGTCAGTCCGCGCTCTTCCCCCTTGCCGCTGCGAGCACTCTCAGGGAGAATCCTGTGTTGCCAGAGATAAGGACTGGACCCCTCGCCCACGAGGCGGACAAGAGGGCTAATGAAGAAGATCAGACTCTGGCGGCCATCCCAGGGTCAGGCATTCCTCGCGTGGTCTTAGTCTCCAAATAGAGGCTCACTTCCCCCTGATCCCTGATATCTTTAACTGCTTATGCCTGTGCTGGTTGCCAGAGAAATTTCAGACTTGCCGTGGATGCACTGTTGGCGGGAACCGCCATTGTGAGTTTATCGCCGCCATGTCAGGGTCAGGCATATGAAAGTGAGGCCTCCCCCACCTCGTTACCGCTGCCCTCTGGGGTCCCCAGGGCTGCCACTTGCCTCATGCGGGTGACTGGAGTCAGTAGGGAGAAGCGGTGGCCTTCTCTGACCCCCAGAGTCCTCAGAAGTCGCTCGACCCTCCGCACATCCTCGGCGCCTCCAGGAGTCCTCCCCGATGCGAAGACACCCGGTGGTGCAGGCGGGTGATTTCCTGCCCATTCGTGCACCGCTGTGGCAGGCGATGGTGCTGGGGGTCGCGCAGTGACGCTGCACCCGCTTCACAGACCCCGATCCCGTGTGGAAGATCTGGGTCGGCGCTAGCGGCCGCGCGCCGCCATCTTGGGTCCCGCCATCCGTCGCCGCAATCCGTACCCTTAAATCCGCTATGCATGCCGCTTATTTTGGTGAGTTAGGGCTACATTGGTGAGTCAGAAATGCCCCCGACAGCCTCGCGGTGACGGAGCTGATACGGATCACGTCCGATCGGCCATCTTGCGTGGCCACACCCCCTGACAGACTTTTTTTTAATAAACCTTACAACTAACATTTTCCCACTTGCATCAACCTTTTTCCGCGAAGTTGCTGTGAGCAGGGGAGCACCAAAGCCTCTCCCCTCCTTTCACACATCGGAGCTATGTATGCTGTATACACAAAACCTTGCAATAGTCTTACAGCCCCACACAATCCTTCACCATGCTCGTATCCTATCTAGCCGGACACAATCCTGAAGAAAAACTAAACATGCCCCTTCTGTAGTGTTCTGCTTTGCTTTATTTAGGTTAAAGTGGTTTATTTTTAGATTTTCAGAATACCACAACTTCTGCCATTAATAAGGAATCCAATTTCACCTTGTGTTTTTTATTTGCTAGCTTCTTTAGTTTACAGAAACACTCTCCTCAATCCAAACACCTTATTGTATGAAAGACGTTTACAATTCTTCTTGAGGTCTCTTCCTGGAATGTTGAGCTATACAGCACAAATATCAGATGGTACAACATGGGTCTTTACTCCACATGCCTTTACTACGGGGGAATTAGGGTGCATTGACCTTTACTACATGTTGTAATACCATGCAAGGTTTTACAATGAATTCCTACACACAAACACATATATTTCATCCAATGAATTTTGGCACTCTGGGACAAGGGAACAAATTCTTGAATTATCCTAAAGGTGGGAGCAAAACATGATGCCAACGCATTTCAACCTTACGGTCTTGGTCACGGCAAAGAAGTAATTTTTCAATGTCACCTTATATACTTTCCCCACTGTTGCTTGTTACGGTGCATTGTGGGATTTGCAGTACACATATTAACAACATTACATTTGTGTATAATCACCCATTAAAAAGAAAAATGGAAAACAAACAGCGTATCAAACCAATTATTATCATTCACAACTATTGATCCCTCATTGTTCAGCAAGTCTCTAATGAATCATGTGAGACATGTGGGTATTCGTCCTTCTATGCACTGATGCACAAGTTACTAACTTGTGTAACGATATATCTGTAAGAGACAGTAGTTAGTGACAGATTCCTTACCTTAGATATCCCCAGGCGTCAGGCTGGATCAGGAAAGTTTTTGCGTAGCAGTACCCTTGCGCGTCGGTAGGCGGCGTCGTGCGGCTCCGCGTCCGTCGTCGGCGTCGTGATCGCCGGGATGACGTCGCGGGCAGTACTTAGACGCCGCCCCTGCGCGCTGACGTCAGTTTTGTACACGACTTTCCGCGCCAGGAACGCAGAGCCATGCAAGAAGCTGACATAGGTGTCTGAAAAATACTAGGGCCCTGAAAGGGATGTCCTTAACCCTAGAAATCAGTTCGCAGAACGGGGAGGATGGGTGGGGCGGTAGGAATCTGTCACTAACTACTGTCTCTTACAGATATATCGTTACACAAGTTAGTAACTTGTGCATCTGAAAGAGACACGTTAGTGACAGATTCCTTACCTTAGAATAGATACCCCAGCAATACCAACCCCGGTGGTGGGTCTGCGAACAAAGATCAGACAAGGAAGTCCCGGAGGACAGAACGGCCAAAGAAGCCGTCCCTCCGGACCTGACTGTCAAGGCAGTAATGCTTTGTAAACGTGTGCAGCGAGGCCCACGTAGCTGCCTGACAGATATCCTGCAGCGGAACACCGCGGCCCAAAGCCGTGGTAGCAGCCGTTGCCCTGGTGGAATGGGCACGCAGCCCAACAGGAGGCTCCTTCTTAGCCAAAGAATAGCAGGCTTTGATACACAAGGTTACCCAGGGGAGATGGTTCTCTTGTGCACCGCCCGACCTTTTTTGGCGCCCACGTAGCCAACAAAGAGCTGGTCATCCACCCGGAAGTGTTGTGTGCGGTGGATATAAAAAGAAAGCGCACGGTGGAGCCTCTCTTCCTCTCTGGAAGGATGCGGAGGCGGAAAGAAGGTGGGCAAAGTGATGGTCTGCCCAATGTGGAAGGCAGTAACCACCTTTGGCAAGAAGGACGGACGCGTCCTAAGAACAACCTTGTCTGGATGGACAGACAGAAAGGGAGGTTTGCATGAAAGAGCCTGGAGCTCACTCACCCGCCGAGCGGAGGTGATGGCCACCAGAAAGGCTGTCTTCAGAGTTAGAAGACGAAGAGGACAGTTATGTAGAGGCTCAAAGGGAGCGCACATAAGAAAGGTAAGAACCAAGTTCAAGTCCCACTGGGGCATCACAAACGGAACAGGAGGGAAGAGGTGTGTAATGCCTTTCAGAAACCTGTTAACAACAGGGGACTTTAAAAGGGAGGGCTGATCAGGAAGCCTGAGGAAGGCCGAGATGGCACAAAGATAGCCCTTGATGGTACCCAGGGCAGAACCCTGTTGGGCCAGGGAAAGAAGGAACAGAAGAACCTCAGAAAGAGGGGCATAAAGGGGATTCACAGCCTTTGCTGTGCACCATGCCACAAACTTGTTCCACCTGCAGGCGTATACCACCTTAGTGGAGGGACGCCTGGCTGCCAGAATTACATCACAAACTTCGGGAGGCAAGTCGAAAGGAATCAACTGCCGCCGCTCAATCTCCACGCAAGCAGGTGGAGGCTGGACAGGTTCGGGTGGAGGACCGTCCCCTGCTGCTGCGACAGAAGATCCTCCCGAAGAGGCAGACGGATCGGGGGATCGACGCTCATACTGAGTAGCTCGGGATACCAAACTCTTCGAGCCCAGTCCGGAGCCACAAGAATGACTTGGGCCCGGTCGTGCCGAATCTTCTTCAACACTCTGGGTAGAAGTGGTATAGGCGGAAAAGCGTACAACAGACCGCAACTCCACTCGCGACGAAAAGCGTCGCCGAGCGAATGCCGCCTTGGAAATTCCAACGCGCAGAACTGATGACATTGCGCGTTCTCTTCGGTGGCGAATAGATCTAACCAAGGCTCTCCCCACTGTAGAAAGAGTCCTTGCGCCACTTCCGAGTGAAGACGCCATTCGTGATCCATCATGCACCTGCGGCTGAGTTCGTCCGCCCTGGCGTTCAGGGAACCTGCCAGGTGTTGAACCATCAGGAACATGCCCTGATGTTCCAGCCATGTCCAGAGGCGCAGAGCCTCCTGACAAAGGGTCCACGACCCCACCCCGCCTTGTTTGTTGCAATACCACATGGCGGTGGTGTTGTCTGTGAACACCTGCACTACCTTCCCTTTGACAAGGGAAGGAATGCCTTGAGTGCAAGTCGGATCGCCCGAAGCTCCAGAAGGTTGATATGGAGCCGGGACTCCGCCGGAGACCAGAAGCCTCTGATCTCCGCCTCTCCTATGTGACCGCCCCATCCCAGAAGGGACGCGTCCGTCACAACTGTGTGCTCTGGCTGGGGAAGGGAGAGGGATCTGCCCATGACCCATTGCCGGTTCGAGAGCCACCACTGCAACTGTTTTGCAGTCCCCTCCGAGATCTGGACGTGATCGGACAGGTTGCCCTGGTGCTGCGCCCACTGGAACTTCAGGTCCCACTGCAGAGCCCGCATATGCCATCTGGCATGAGTGACCAGCAGGATGCAGGAGGCCATGAGGCCCAGCAGCCTCAGGGTCATCCGTACCGAAACCCAGGATAAAGGCTGAAAGATCGGAATCATAGCCTGAATATCCCGGACTCGCCGTTCGGGAGGATAGGCCCGAAACTGCGTCGTGTCCAGAACTGCTCCGATGAAAAGGAGCTGTGGAGAAGGAATCAGATGCGACTTCGGCACATTGATGGAGAACCCCAGCGAGTGCAGGAGTTCGGCCGTAGTCTGGAGGTGGGAGACGACTGCCTGGGACGAGCCCGCCTTCAGCAGCCAGTCGTCGAGGTAGGGAAGTCTGGAACCCCTGCCCGGCGCAGATGAGCTGCGACCACCGCCATCACTTTGGTGAACACCCGAGGGCACTTGTAAGGCCAAAGGGGAGCACGGTGAACTGAAAATGCTCGAGGCCTACCGTGAACCGCAGGTAACGCCGTTGGGCCGGCAGGACGGGGATGTGAAAATAAGCGTCCTGCAAGTCCAACGCTACCAACCAGTCTCCAGGGTCGAGGGCAGTCAAGACCTGAGCTAGGGTGAGCATCTTGAACTTCTCCTTCCAGAGGAAGCGATTGACGTTCCGGAGGTCCAAGATAGGACGCATGTCCTCCTTGTCCTTTTTGGGCACCAGGAAGTAGTGGGAGTAGCAACCACGTCCTACTTCTGGGGTCGGAACATGCTCGATGTCCCTCTTGGCCAAGAGGGCCGTGACTTCCTTCTGCAGAAGTACCAAGTGATCCCCTGACATGCGGTGGAATTGAGGTGGCATGGCTGGGGGGGGTGGTGTCGAAGGGGAGGGAGTAGCCCCTTCGGACAATGTCCAAGACCCACCTGTCCGAGGTGATGGGACGCCAGTGGTGAAGGTGATGGCGGACCCTGCCCCCTACTGGCGTGCTGTGCACCGGAAAGGAGGGACTAGGAGGGCTTGGAGGCCGCGGACGGGTTGGAGGTGGTGGCCTGACCCGCACGCTGGTTGCCCGAACCGCCACGGCGGTATCCACGTCCTCGGCCACGCGAAGACGCTTGCTGCGCGGGCCGGTGGCTGGGCAGCTGACGTGACTGGGCGCCCCTTCCGTGGCCACGAAAGGGGCGAAAAGCAGAGGTGAGCGGAGGCGTACAACAGAAAGGCCCAGGGACTTGGCAGTAGCCCGTGAGTCCTTAAACCGCTCCAGCGCATGGTCTGCCTTTGAACCAAAAAGACCGACTCCATCAAAGGGCATGTCCATGAGTGTATTCTGGACATCACCCGAGAAACCAGTTGTTCTCAGCCAGGCGTGGCGACGTAGCGCCACCGTCGTCGCAAGCGATCTGCCCAGCGAGTCGGCGGTATCAAGGCCACAACGTATGGTGTATTTAGCCGCATCTCGCCCTTCCGCAATGGCGCGGGTAAGCAGTGTCTGGACCTCCTCAGAACACTGGGGCAAAACAGCCGCCACCGAATCCCACAGGGAGTGGGTATATCGGCCCAAAAGGCAAGCGGTGTTGACTGGAGGAAGAAAAAGCCTTCTTCCCAAATTGGTCCAGGCGTTTGGATTCCCTATCCGGAGGGGCGGTAGGGAAGGCGGTTTGGGAGGCAGAGGCTTGGACAACCAAGCTCTCGGGGGTGGGATGTTGGGAGAGAAACAATGGGTCGCCCGGAGCAGGGCGATGGCGTCGGGCCACGTTCCTATCCACAGGAGCCCCTGTGGTGGGTTTGGACCAGGCACCCAAAGAACGTCAGTGAGTGCATCATTAAACGGCAGCACAGTCTCCGAGGAGGAAGCCGCCGGCTGAAGCACTTCTGTCAGGAGGTTAGTCCTGACGGCCACAGTAGGCAACTGGAGATGTAAGGCTCCAGCTGCTCTACGCAACACCGTTGCAAAATTAGCTCCCTCCTCCGTAGCCACGGGAGGAGACAGCATGCCAGTGTCAGGGGAGGTGTCTAGACCACTGGCATCCCCAAGTTCCTCAGCCCAGTCCGGATCATACTCACACTGTTGTGTGAGAGGGTCCTGAGACCCCTCCCAGCTCTCCTGGTCCTCCTCTTGTTCAAAATATGGAGGAGGAGGGACATTTGGGACCCAAGGTCTCATCGGCGCCGGAGCCGGCGTCGAGCGACGTCGGTCCGGCTCCATGTCCGGAGCCGGAGAGAGCCGGGGACCGACGCCGTCCGGAGCCCCGGACGGCGTCAGGAACGGCACCGGGGACATCGGCGGAGGCGTGGTTAGGTCAACCGGCGTCGATGGGGGTTGCGGCACCACCGGAGCCGGGATCGAGGCCGGGGCCGGAGCCGAGGCCGGGATGAAGGCTGGTGGGACAGGCGGCGCCGGGACCGGAGTCGACGGCGGCGCCGGGGCAACCCCATCAGGGCCCGTGGGGCCCGAAGGCGCACCGGAGGGGCCTGAAGGCCCGAAGAGGCGGGCCATAGCCAACAGGAATTCCTGTATTTCGGCCGGAGTCGCCCCCGAACCCGTAAAGGACGGGTAATGCGGAGGCGGCTCTACAGGCATGTGAGGGGCCGCGGGGGCGGGGACGATGCCGACTGGGGCCTCAGCCGAATCGCGAGACCGGCGAGGCGAAGTCTTAGAGCGATGATGCTTCTTAGACTGCTTGTGCTTCGACTTACCCGAGGAGCGCGAAGACTTGGACTCCGACGACCGGCGGGGACTCCGCGACCGGCCCCTCGACCTCTCCCGGAACCGGGGCTTGGTGCGGCGCGGAGCCGACTGCCGGACCTCGAGTAGCTTTCGAGACCGCTCTCGCAAAGCCTTCGGATGAAGTTTCCGGCAGTCAGGGCACGACTTCGTGTCGTGGTCTCGGCCGAGACAGAAGAGACACTCGAGATGCGGGTCCGTGATCGACATCATGCGACCACAGGTCTCGCATGGCTTGAAGCCGGGCATCCATACGACACCTAGGAGTCGTGAAGACTGGATGAAGAAACAGTGAAAAAATTCACAAAAAAGGTTAGTCAAAAATTGACTAGGGCACTGCTCTTCCCGGATCTGCGCTTACTGGCGCGGAAAAAGAAGAACTGACGTCAGCGCGCAGGGGCGGCGCCTAAGTACTGCCCGCGACGTCATCCCGGCGATCACGACGCCGACGACGGACGCGGAGCCGCACGATGCCGCCTACCGACGCGCAAGGGTACTGCTACGCAAAAACTTTCCGGATCCAGCCTGACGCCTGGGGATATCTAAGGTAAGGAATCTGTCACTAACGTGTCTCTTTCAGATCATGATCTATTTGTGTGTCACTATGGGACCTTGGTAGTCAGTTCAATATTACTTTCTAATCACTTCAGTCATGAGAGTTTTCTAAATATTATAGCCTGAGTGGCTTGTCGTCAGTATGAACAATATAATCATTATCAGTCATATTCCCTTATTATTGTAGTAGATTACTCTTTAGTCCATATTGTTACCAAGTTAACATTGTGGCCTAAGTGGCTCATTATTGGAGTTACAACCCAAATTGTATCTTCTATGTATCATTATGATGTTAGTTGCAAATTGATCACTCATTGTTTGTAAGTTTTAGTAATGTCTACATAATATAATATCTTCCTCAAATTGTGATCATATCTATTCCCAATTTCTTGAGCACAATAGAGCGAGTTTATCTTTGTTCTTCTGTTACAAATTATGATCTTATCAACTTCACATTTGTTACTCCGATAGAAGGAAATGGTTACTTACCTGTAGGAATAGTTTTACAGCTTGAAGAATTTTCTGGATTCAGATTCTGTGCATTATTCCGCCTTCCAGTGGTTTAGTCCGGAATTTTCCCCTTGTATAGTACTCCTTTCTAGCGTTCCTTTTTTGTTTGTTTGTAGTTATTGGGCGTTGACGGTCCCCACCATTTGGTGCTTGTACCAGCCTCCTCTGATGTCAGATGCCCTCCCTGGAAGTACCCCTCTTAGTCACCATCTTCAGATTCTTTTTTTTTTGCGATGTTTGTATATTTTAATGTCTTGTGGGCTTCCTTTGGCTGTACTCTTTTAAATGTCTCCTGTTTACTTGTCTCGCCTCATTTCCTGGGGAGGAGGGTGGGTCGAATGTGAATCTAGAAAATTCTTCAAGCTGCAAAACGACTCCAAAAGGTAACCATTTCGTTGTGGAGGGTGAATCTTTTTCTGGATTCACATGCTGTGCATTGATTTTGCCGACGTTGTTTCATTGTGGTGGTTGGGTTGGACATGAGGTTGAGCTTGTAAACAGATGTTTCAGTGCTCTCTGTCTCATGGGCGCTTCTCTGTTTACCTTTACATCAATGCAGTAGTGTTTTGTGTAAGGGTTTACTGACCATGCGGCTGCCATACGTATGTTGTTAATTGGAACGTTAGCCAGGAAGACTATTGTTGCTCCTTTCTTTCTTGCCGAATATACTCTTGTTTATGTCTCTAGCTGTATGCCAGCTCTCTTGTGACTCATTTGAACTGTCGGAGTTATCCATCTTGCGATGGTGTTCTTTATAACTGGTTCTACTTTGTTATTGTCTGCGAATGATATGAAGAGTTGCTTTCCTTTCAGGATCGCATTTATTTTGTCTAAGAAAGACATAATAGCCCTATGGGCATCCAGTGTGTGTAATGCTCTTTCTGCTTCAGTCTTTGGCTCTTGGGGAACAAATAACACCATCTGAATTGCTTGGTTTATGTGGAATGGAATATGACCTTCGGAAGGAAGTGTGGGTCAGTCCTCATGGCTACCCTGTTCTTAGGCATTTGCATGTATGGTTTCTGTATGGTGAGTGCTTGTAGCTCACTTACTCTGGGAGCGAAGTCATGGCAGTTAGAAACGTGGATTTCAGCGTGATGAATTTCAAGGTGGCCTTATGGACTGGTTCTAATGGTTCTCTCATCAAATGTGTTAGTACCACGTTAAGGTTCCACGTGGGTGTACTCCTTGGCGGCGCTATTTTTTAGCCCCCTCCAGAAACCTTTTGATTACTGGGGCGATGAAAAAACTTCTCCCTATGCATCCCCTTAGGTAGGCTACTATCGATGCCAGACGTACTTTTAATGACGCATAAGTTAGGCCTTCTCCTAACAGGTGTTAAGATATCTGATAAATGTAGTTTCACATGTCCTCTCTTGAAGGAGACCAGATCTCTGGCACCATTGTGTTTATCTTTCTCATTTGGCTGTGTAAAATTTCTTAGTTGTTGGTCTCCCTGAAGACTACCATTGCATTTTCGGGCAGTCCCAGATGACCAAATTCTATGTATTCAGAAGTCACGCCATTGGGCTCAAATTGTTTGATTCTGGATGAATAACATTTCCTCTTTGAATGAAGAGCACGTTGATGAGACTGGCAGTTTCTCCATGTTGTGTGCCATCTCTATTAGATCCAAGTACCAAGTTTGTCTTACCCACTGAGGGGCTAGGAGTATGAGTGTCATCTGCGACCGCCTGCAATTATTTATCACCCTTGAGAGTAATAGGATTGGAGGACAAGCGTAAGCAAATTTCCCTGACCAGTCTATCGACAGCACATTCCCCACGGAGTGAGGGTATTGGTACCTGGATGTGGAGTATTGGTGTTTTGCATTTTGTGCTGTTGCGAACAGGTCTATTTTAGAGTTTCATAAAAAGTTTCGGACTGGCCTCACACACCGCCCGGTGTCATGCTTCATCATAGGCTGTCCTCGCCCTCTAAAAACTTCGTTTGATAGAGGGCGGGCATACACCTGGAGACAGGGATGCACTTCTACAACTAAGTGATGGCCGTGTGAAAGTGAAAGGTGATTTAAAAACCATCACACCTGTCACTCAACAGTGTTTTATTCAGGGAACAGATGTATGGTATTAAAATAGGTGTACGGTGATCTGGGACATTATTCTCCCTTCACCGTATTAAGTGTGGTCAACATGTTTCTGCGTCAGTGTCCCCGTAGGGTACGTCGCATTCGTCAGGACCAAATGGGTTTATCCTTTTTGCCTCTAATGCAAAAAGGGGAGCTGCTAATCTGGGGACGGGGATAAAAGATAAATAAAATACAATCGCCCGTTTGGTGTAGTACCACTGTGACAGATTCTGTAGGAAACAAAGAAACAAAGAAAACAAACAAACCAAACGTGTAAGTAAGTTTATAAATAGACAATTGTTGTCATCCAACCCAGGTCACACCTATAGCGCGCGTGGTATGGTCTGTATGAGACACGTGGCACACGTACGTGTCATCAAATGGTCAATTGCATAATCCATTTCTTACCCTGAAATACTATCCTCTATACTCCATGGGAGGGCGAGGGTGGGAGGGCCTACTTGTGACTTTCTGTATGGGAGAAATGCTGATTTAGAAAGTGGTAATGATCTCATAATGTATCCATAAATTAAAACCAGAAAACTAAAATGCATGAAACTGTAATAACCAAAATGGTCATCCAGTATTAGTGATTGACACCCAATCTCTCCGAGAGAACTGGGATCAAGCTATCATTCTCACCCTTATACATTACACTCATACGCTTACTGTCTGACTTCAGCGCTCCCATCGGTTCTCTCTACAGGCGTCCTCTCGGTCTCCCCGTCGATGGAGACTGATGTTCCCTCGGTGGTATATATATACTCTAGATAATTGGTTAATTGTTTAATCATGCGAAATAGCACCTGGAGTGCTAAGAGCGCTTCCTGTGTCCAAATGCGGGCGGGGCTAGGTGCCTGGCAAGAGGAGTGTGTAAATCTACGCGCTCCTATTGGATACAAGAGTTTGTCTTAGTACACTCGTAAGTGTACCACTTGCGCGCACGCGCTATTGAATGAGGGACGCGTTGAACTCAAGCGGCAGTAGCCACGCGTAGAGACCCATGGACTGCGCATGTGCAGATGAAGAGTGTCTCTGGTATCCTTCTGCACTTTGTACCTCTGTGTGGCATCAACATCACTTGTGAACTGTAGCTCTCTATTCATAACTAAACGAGTCTCAAGGGCGCATGTGCTATCAATTACGGGACGACCACAAACATGCAAATAAAGCCACGTGTAAGAAGACGTGGATAGCGCATGCGTAGAAATGAGTTTTCTTATGATACGTCTATGCATCATATTACCATGTGGAAACACTCACCACTTATCGATAGAGGCTAGTCATACCCGGGAGGTGCTCAGGGCGACATCCGTACTATTTATTAGGAAATGCATGTATTGATTTGTGCGAGATAACATACTATTTATATTTAGCCTTGATAAGTTGGAAAACTACCCTATAGGCAAAGTACTCTATACTAAAAAATAATAAAATAAAATAAAATAAAACTTTAGAAGATATACAACCAGAGTGTCGTCATTCTGGGTTAACTGGTTATCAAAGTCACACAATACGTTTGATCTCCGGTGATGAATGTGGTGTGATCGTAGGGCATAAACCTCATTCTCTCCCCTAAAATGTATTAGACCCTGCGTTAGGGGGCTAAATATATGATGGTCAACCAATATCTATGTACTCATATTTAATCTATATTGCAATCGTGGCGTATACTACTCTATTGGTCCCCTGAAATGTGATGGACATAAGGCAGTGGGACTAAGTGCATTAATCTCAATGGTCACACTGTGTACCAATGGCCATTATCTGTTTCTAGGGGTTGTTGAGTCTATGGTCACATAGGCTGCCCATTTATGGTCTAAATACGTCACTCGATTACACGGTCTCGGATCACCTTCTATAGTATTGTGCAACTATCTCATTAAATGATTGATCCATGTATTAAGGTTGGCTAGGTCACTTTGCCAGCTGTAGCCATGGTATATCATCGTTCAGGCCTTGGTCCCATGTATGTAACCTGTACACCCACCGTTGTTCCCGGATGTGTAACTGTCTAGAAATGTCATTTTTTCTTTTTTTCATTACTTCAAGGATGATCCACCGCAGATCAGAATCACTATGGTGTTTCTCGGTAAAATGTTTTGTCAACTTGGTGTTTGTTTTTTTGCACCTAGTGGTGCTCCGGTGTTCACTGATCCTCGTTTTTACTCTCCTTGTCGTCATCCCCACATATTTCAGATTGCAAGGACAGGTGAGTAGGTAAACTACATTTTCCGTATTACAATTACTGAAATTCTTGAGTCTCCAGGGATTGTCTGTTCCAATATCTACCTCCTTAGCAGTGGTAGTCAGGGGGCAGCAAACACAATTACCGCACGGATAATGCCCTATTGGTTTTGGTTGGCTCCATAAGGTCATCTGGTTTTCTGTGTCATCGTTAGGGATCCTCGAGTGTACCAAGTCATCTCTCAAGTTTCTACTCCGTTTAAACGCAAAAAGTGGGGGTTCCCACTTCCGGTTTCCACTGTTCAAAATTGCCCATTTCTTCTTGATGATGTTCTGCACTCTGTTTGAAACAGGGGTGTATGTGGTAACGCATACCAGCCGGTCTGTTTTATCTTTCGGGATGGTCTCTAATAGGGCTTCCCGATTATTGTTCTTCGCCCTTTTCTTTGCACGCTTTACCATCTTGCTCGGGTAGTGTCTTTCCAGGAGTTTGCCCTCTAGTTGTTCCGCCTGTGCTCGAAACACATCCACCTCCGAGCAATTCCTACGTACTCTGAGGAATTGTCCGACTGGAAGATTATCACGGAGAGCCCTCGGATGGTAGCTCTCATAGAGAAGAAGACTGTTCTTGTCTGTCGGCTTTATGTGTACTTTGGTGGAAATTCCTTCTGTTGTTAATGATATATCTAGATCGAGGAACACTGCGTGGTTCACCTCAATATTATAAGTAAACCTAAGGTGGGGGTCTTTGCTATTGACCCACTCCACAAAACGTTTGGCTTCATCCAATGTGCCCTTCCAGATGATCAAGACATCGTCTATATACCGTTTCCATGTTCTCATCTGGGTTGTAAACGGATTTGAAGGGTTGAAAATATAGTCCTCCTCGAATTGATGGACATACAGGCACGCCATGCTAGGCGCAAAAGTGCTGCCCATGGACGTGCCCTTAATCTGATGATATATTGTGTCCTCGAATTCGAAAAAGTTCTCCGTGAGAGCTAGTTCTGCGCATTCCATGATGAAATGAGTCGGTGTCATGTATGTCCAGTCTTGGCCTTGGAGGATTCGTTCCACCACCTCCAATGTTCGCCTCTGGGGGATGCTCGTGTAGAGCGCTTCGATGTCCATTGTTATGAACATATCCTCCTCAACATTTGTTTCCAAATCCCTTAGGTGGCAAAGTACGTCCTTGGTGTCTCTTAAATAAGACCGAGACTTTTGTACAATTGGTTTTAAAAACCAATCGCAAAATTGTGAGAGAGGTTCAAGTGCTGAACCTATTCCCGACACTATCGGTCTGCCTGGTGGTGGCATTCTGTTTTTATGAATCTTAGGGAGGGTGTAGAACCTGGGTGTCCTTGGTTCCGTGTTGATTAGGAACTCCGCCTCATGTTTCGTAATCCAGTCATTGGTTTCAGCCTCACTAACCATAATCTTAATTTGGTTCATAATTCGAGGTGTGGGGTCTTCACGGTGTGTCTCATAACTCGTAGTGTCTGATAGGAGACGTAGGCATTCTTCTCTATACATGGTGTAATTCATCAGGACTATCGCCCCTCCCTTATCCGCTGGTTTTACCACCAACTCGTGATTGTTTTTGAGTTGTTCAAGGGCCATTCTCTCGCCTCTGGTCAAGTTCTGGAAACCCCTTGTATTCTTGTAGTCAATCTTCCCAACTTCAGTGAGGACCGCTTGTTCAAAAGCCAGAACATTACAGGAAATGTTTTGGGTTTGCGGGGTGAATGTCGACTTTAATCGTAGACCAGTGTTAGTGCGGTTGTTGTCTTGGCTTTGTATTTCACCAAAGAAATCCTTTAATTTTAACTTCCTAAAAAACTGTGCGAGTTCAGTATGAAGGAAGAAGGCATCATTCTCTGGGGTGGGGACGAAACCTAATCCTTTTGCAAGAACGGCCTCTTCATCCGTGTTGAGTACATGGTCACTCAGATTCACGATATTCGTCATTCTTTGCTCATTGTTTGGTGGGTACCCCTGCCCCTGCTCCGTGTCACTGCCCCGCTGGTGGTTGCCTCGTCCTCCCATTGGACTCTGGTTGGTCTTCTTGCTTTTTGTCTGCCTTTTCCTCTCCCTTGGCCCCTGAATAAAAAAGGCTGCTGTCCTTGTTGGAATCCAAAACCAGGAGGGAAGAATTGCTGTGGCCAGTACCCATAGGGCTGCATTGGTGGTGCGAACATTGGTTGATTCGGATTCTGATATCTCCGGGTCTGTTGTCCTCCCGTGCTCTCATCGCTGCTGCTATCACTCCTTTCCTCCCCTGAGCTGTAGGTCCAATTCTGGGGTGTGGGTCTAAAGCGTGGTTGACGTCTTGGTACTGATTGTTGTTGGGGTTTATCATAGTACTCATCAGTTGTATAAGGGTACACCGTTTCCCGTTTAAATTTCTGGACGTCCTTTTGTAATTTAGTGATTTTTGATTGTGTTAAGTACTCTCTATATGCCGAGTGATCGTTATTTATTTCCTCCAGTTTCTTTTTGAATACAGTCAGTTGGACTGAGGTTTTAAGCTTGCTCTCACTCTGCTGTATTTCCACCAGTAGCACATCTGCTAACTGTCTGGCCGTGTTAATAATCAGCACAAGCCAGTCTTTTGTACATTTCCAGGCTATGCCGGACCAGTTGATTCTGAACTCTTTGTTGTTAAGGAACAGTCTAGGCTCATTCGTTACCACGAGTCCTCGTGGTGCCGTGTTCTTCCTCAAATATTCCGTCATAAAAGCCCCATGCAGGGCTGTACGGATTTGTTCTTTCTTTTTGGCTGAGAAGCACTCCCACTCATCAGAGTTCTTAAAAGTTTGTGACACTACTGCTTCAGCTAAGATGGATGGAGTTCTAAGTATATCAGCATAATTGCTCTCATTGAAAGCCAATTCGGTCTCCATATTTATAGTATTAGGGTTATAAAAGCAGGGTGAGGAATTGTCAGCACCCTTTTATTATAATATTTTCTGAACTGGGGTGGTGATTATTACCCAGTCCCCTGGTAAAACTTGACCGTAAAAAACACCCCTCGAGGTTCCCACAGCTGGACGCTGTACAATAATACACACACACTTACCTCAGACTGGGCTGAGGATGGGAACTAGAGGCACGGGGCCAAAGGGCAAGCCAGCCTCCAATCTTATATGCAAACACAAAAAGGGCTGCCCCTCACGTGGGTTCCTACAGTTTCCTACAGAATTATGCTGAGATGCAACACCAGTGGGGGCATCTCATAAAAAGTTTCGGACTGGCCTCACACACCGCCCGGTGTCATGCTTCATCATAGGCTGTCCTCGCCCTCTAAAAACTTCGTTTGATAGAGGGCGGGCATACACCTGGAGACAGGGATGCACTTCTACAACTAAGTGATGGCCGTGTGAAAGTGAAAGGTGATTTAAAAACCATCACACCTGTCACTCAACAGTGTTTTATTCAGGGAACAGATGTATGGTATTAAAATAGGTGTACGGTGATCTGGGACATTATTCTCCCTTCACCGTATTAAGTGTGGTCAACATGTTTCTGCGTCAGTGTCCCCGTAGGGTACGTCGCATTCGTCAGGACCAAATGGGTTTATCCTTTTTGCCTCTAATGCAAAAAGGGGAGCTGCTAATCTGGGGACGGGGATAAAAGATAAATAAAATACAATCGCCCGTTTGGTGTAGTACCACTGTGACAGATTCTGTAGGAAACAAAGAAACAAAGAAAACAAACAAACCAAACGTGTAAGTAAGTTTATAAATAGACAATTGTTGTCATCCAACCCAGGTCACACCTATAGCGCGCGTGGTATGGTCTGTATGAGACACGTGGCACACGTACGTGTCATCAAATGGTCAATTGCATAATCCATTTCTTACCCTGAAATACTATCCTCTATACTCCATGGGAGGGCGAGGGTGGGAGGGCCTACTTGTGACTTTCTGTATGGGAGAAATGCTGATTTAGAAAGTGGTAATGATCTCATAATGTATCCATAAATTAAAACCAGAAAACTAAAATGCATGAAACTGTAATAACCAAAATGGTCATCCAGTATTAGTGATTGACACCCAATCTCTCCGAGAGAACTGGGATCAAGCTATCATTCTCACCCTTATACATTACACTCATACGCTTACTGTCTGACTTCAGCGCTCCCATCGGTTCTCTCTACAGGCGTCCTCTCGGTCTCCCCGTCGATGGAGACTGATGTTCCCTCGGTGGTATATATATACTCTAGATAATTGGTTAATTGTTTAATCATGCGAAATAGCACCTGGAGTGCTAAGAGCGCTTCCTGTGTCCAAATGCGGGCGGGGCTAGGTGCCTGGCAAGAGGAGTGTGTAAATCTACGCGCTCCTATTGGATACAAGAGTTTGTCTTAGTACACTCGTAAGTGTACCACTTGCGCGCACGCGCTATTGAATGAGGGACGCGTTGAACTCAAGCGGCAGTAGCCACGCGTAGAGACCCATGGACTGCGCATGTGCAGATGAAGAGTGTCTCTGGTATCCTTCTGCACTTTGTACCTCTGTGTGGCATCAACATCACTTGTGAACTGTAGCTCTCTATTCATAACTAAACGAGTCTCAAGGGCGCATGTGCTATCAATTACGGGACGACCACAAACATGCAAATAAAGCCACGTGTAAGAAGACGTGGATAGCGCATGCGTAGAAATGAGTTTTCTTATGATACGTCTATGCATCATATTACCATGTGGAAACACTCACCACTTATCGATAGAGGCTAGTCATACCCGGGAGGTGCTCAGGGCGACATCCGTACTATTTATTAGGAAATGCATGTATTGATTTGTGCGAGATAACATACTATTTATATTTAGCCTTGATAAGTTGGAAAACTACCCTATAGGCAAAGTACTCTATACTAAAAAATAATAAAATAAAATAAAATAAAACTTTAGAAGATATACAACCAGAGTGTCGTCATTCTGGGTTAACTGGTTATCAAAGTCACACAATACGTTTGATCTCCGGTGATGAATGTGGTGTGATCGTAGGGCATAAACCTCATTCTCTCCCCTAAAATGTATTAGACCCTGCGTTAGGGGGCTAAATATATGATGGTCAACCAATATCTATGTACTCATATTTAATCTATATTGCAATCGTGGCGTATACTACTCTATTGGTCCCCTGAAATGTGATGGACATAAGGCAGTGGGACTAAGTGCATTAATCTCAATGGTCACACTGTGTACCAATGGCCATTATCTGTTTCTAGGGGTTGTTGAGTCTATGGTCACATAGGCTGCCCATTTATGGTCTAAATACGTCACTCGATTACACGGTCTCGGATCACCTTCTATAGTATTGTGCAACTATCTCATTAAATGATTGATCCATGTATTAAGGTTGGCTAGGTCACTTTGCCAGCTGTAGCCATGGTATATCATCGTTCAGGCCTTGGTCCCATGTATGTAACCTGTACACCCACCGTTGTTCCCGGATGTGTAACTGTCTAGAAATGTCATTTTTTCTTTTTTTCATTACTTCAAGGATCTACACCCTCCCTAAGATTCATAAAAACAGAATGCCACCACCAGGCAGACCGATAGTGTCGGGAATAGGTTCAGCACTTGAACCTCTCTCACAATTTTGCGATTGGTTTTAAAACCAATTGTACAAAAGTCTCGGTCTTATTTAAGAGACACCAAGGACGTACTTTGCCACCTAAGGGATTTGGAAACAAATGTTGAGGAGGATATGTTCATAACAATGGACATCGAAGCGCTCTACACGAGCATCCCCCAGAGGCGAACATTGGAGGTGGTGGAACGAGATCCTCCAAGGCCAAGACTGGACATACATGACACCGACTCATTTCATCATGGAATGCGCAGAACTAGCTCTCACGGAGAACTTTTTCGAATTCGAGGACACAATATATCATCAGATTAAGGGCACGTCCATGGGCAGCACTTTTGCGCCTAGCATGGCGTGCCTGTATGTCCATCAATTCGAGGAGGACTATATTTTCAACCCTTCAAATCCGTTTACAACCCAGATGAGAACATGGAAACGGTATATAGACGATGTCTTGATCATCTGGAAGGGCACATTGGATGAAGCCAAACGTTTTGTGGAGTGGGTCAATAGCAAAGACCCCCACCTTAGGTTTACTTATAATATTGAGGTGAACCACGCAGTGTTCCTCGATCTAGATATATCATTAACAACAGAAGGAATTTCCACCAAAGTACACATAAAGCCGACAGACAAGAACAGTCTTCTTCTCTATGAGAGCTACCATCCGAGGGCTCTCCGTGATAATCTTCCAGTCGGACAATTCCTCAGAGTACGTAGGAATTGCTCGGAGGTGGATGTGTTTCGAGCACAGGCGGAACAACTAGAGGGCAAACTCCTGGAAAGACACTACCCGAGCAAGATGGTAAAGCGTGCAAAGAAAAGGGCGAAGAACAATAATCGGGAAGCCCTATTAGAGACCATCCCGAAAGATAAAACAGACCGGCTGGTATGCGTTACCACATACACCCCTGTTTCAAACAGAGTGCAGAACATCATCAAGAAGAAATGGGCAATTTTGAACAGTGGAAACCGGAAGTGGGAACCCCCACTTTTTGCGTTTAAACGGAGTAGAAACTTGAGAGATGACTTGGTACACTCGAGGATCCCTAACGATGACACAGAAAACCAGATGACCTTATGGAGCCAACCAAAACCAATAGGGCATTATCCGTGCGGTAATTGTGTTTGCTGCCCCCTGACTACCACTGCTAAGGAGGTAGATATTGGAACAGACAATCCCTGGAGACTCAAGAATTTCAGTAATTGTAATACGGAAAATGTAGTTTACCTACTCACCTGTCCTTGCAATCTGAAATATGTGGGGATGACGACAAGGAGAGTAAAAACGAGGATCAGTGAACACCGGAGCACCATTAGGTGCAAAAAAACAAACACCAAGTTGACAAAACATTTTACCGAGAAACACCATAGTGATTCTGATCTGCGGTGGATCATCCTTGAAGTAATGAAAAAAAGAAAAATGACATTTCTAGACAGTTACACATCCGGGAACAACGGTGGGTGTACAGGTTACATACATGGGACCAAGGCCTGAACGATGATATACCATGGCTACAGCTGGCAAAGTGACCTAGCCAACCTTAATACATGGATCAATCATTTAATGAGATAGTTGCACAATACTATAGAAGGTGATCCGAGACCGTGTAATCGAGTGACGTATTTAGACCATAAATGGGCAGCCTATGTGACCATAGACTCAACAACCCCTAGAAACAGATAATGGCCATTGGTACACAGTGTGACCATTGAGATTAATGCACTTAGTCCCACTGCCTTATGTCCATCACATTTCAGGGGACCAATAGAGTAGTATACGCCACGATTGCAATATAGATTAAATATGAGTACATAGATATTGGTTGACCATCATATATTTAGCCCCTAACGCAGGGTCTAATACATTTTAGGGGAGAGAATGAGGTTTATGCCCTACGATCACACCACATTCATCACCGGAGATCAAACGTATTGTGTGACTTTGATAACCAGTTAACCCAGAATGACGACACTCTGGTTGTATATCTTCTAAAGTTTTATTTTATTTTATTTTATTATTTTTTAGTATAGAGTACTTTGCCTATAGGGTAGTTTTCCAACTTATCAAGGCTAAATATAAATAGTATGTTATCTCGCACAAATCAATACATGCATTTCCTAATAAATAGTACGGATGTCGCCCTGAGCACCTCCCGGGTATGACTAGCCTCTATCGATAAGTGGTGAGTGTTTCCACATGGTAATATGATGCATAGACGTATCATAAGAAAACTCATTTCTACGCATGCGCTATCCACGTCTTCTTACACGTGGCTTTATTTGCATGTTTGTGGTCGTCCCGTAATTGATAGCACATGCGCCCTTGAGACTCGTTTAGTTATGAATAGAGAGCTACAGTTCACAAGTGATGTTGATGCCACACAGAGGTACAAAGTGCAGAAGGATACCAGAGACACTCTTCATCTGCACATGCGCAGTCCATGGGTCTCTACGCGTGGCTACTGCCGCTTGAGTTCAACGCGTCCCTCATTCAATAGCGCGTGCGCGCAAGTGGTACACTTACGAGTGTACTAAGACAAACTCTTGTATCCAATAGGAGCGCGTAGATTTACACACTCCTCTTGCCAGGCACCTAGCCCCGCCCGCATTTGGACACAGGAAGCGCTCTTAGCACTCCAGGTGCTATTTCGCATGATTAAACAATTAACCAATTATCTAGAGTATATATATACCACCGAGGGAACATCAGTCTCCATCGACGGGGAGACCGAGAGGACGCCTGTAGAGAGAACCGATGGGAGCGCTGAAGTCAGACAGTAAGCGTATGAGTGTAATGTATAAGGGTGAGAATGATAGCTTGATCCCAGTTCTCTCGGAGGGATTGGGTGTCAATCACTAATACTGGATGACCATTTTGGTTATTACAGTTTCATGCATTTTAGTTTTCTGGTTTTAATTTATGGATACATTATGAGATCATTACCACTTTCTAAATCAGCATTTCTCCCATACAGAAAGTCACAAGTAGGCCCTCCCACCCTCGCCCTCCCATGGAGTATAGAGGATAGTATTTCAGGGTAAGAAATGGATTATGCAATTGACCATTTGATGACACGTACGTGTGCCACGTGTCTCATACAGACCATACCACGCGCGCTATAGGTGTGACCTGGGTTGGATGACAACAATTGTCTATTTATAAACTTACTTACACGTTTGGTTTGTTTGTTTTCTTTGTTTCTTTGTTTCCTACAGAATCTGTCACAGTGGTACTACACCAAACGGGCGATTGTATTTTATTTATCTTTTATCCCCGTCCCCAGATTAGCAGCTCCCTTTTTGCATTAGAGGCAAAAGGATAAACCCATTTGGTCCTGACGAATGCGACGTACCCTACGGGGACACTGACGCAGAAACATGTTGACCACACTTAATACGGTGAAGGGAGAATAATGTCCCAGATCACCGTACACCTATTTTAATACCATACATCTGTTCCCTGAATAAAACACTGTTGAGTGACAGGTGTGATGGTTTTTAAATCACCTTTCACTTTCACACGGCCATCACTTAGTTGTAGAAGTGCATCCCTGTCTCCAGGTGTATGCCCGCCCTCTATCAAACGAAGTTTTAGAGGGCGAGGACAGCCTATGATGAAGCATGACACCGGGCGGTGTGTGAGGCCAGTCCGAAACTTTTATGAGATGCCCCCACTGGTGTTGCATCTCAGCATAATTCTGTAGGAAACTGTAGGAACCCACGTGAGGGGCAGCCCTTTTTGTGTTTGCATATAAGATTGGAGGCTGGCTTGCCCTTTGGCCCCGTGCCTCTAGTTCCCATCCTCAGCCCAGTCTGAGGTAAGTGTGTGTGTACTATTTTAGAGTTTCCCACCTTTTGAACACTTTCTCCATCACCGTCTGATTCAGCTCCCACTAGTGTGAGATGGATGCTTGTCTGCTCAGTTTGTCTACTTACACACTGTCTACTCCTGGTAGATGTATCACGGTTATTGTTATTTGTCTCTGAATGGCCTATCTGCATATCTTGTGCTTGAGAGGGGAAAGGATTTTGTTCCCCCTTGTTTGTTGAGGTAGAATATTGTTGTTGTATTGTCCGTTTGCATTTGTTCCATAATTGTTTCTAAAAGGTTTTTAAGGCTATGAACACTGTCTTCAATGCCAGTAGATTTTTGTGTTGTACTGATTGTTGTGGTTTCCATGCCCCTCTGAACGTTGAGTTACTCCATATGAGCTCCTTATCCCATATGTGAGGAGTCCGTGGTGATGATCACTGTTGGAGTTGGCGTCATGAAGGGTCTTCCTGCAGTTACATTCGCTTTGTTCCACCATCTCATGTCCTCCTGTACTCTCTGCGTGAAAACCACTAAATCTTACCAGCTCTCTGTCACCTGTGACCATTGGTTTTGGACCCACTCCAGCATCGTTCTTGTGTGTAGCTTTACATGTGGTATTAGTAGTATGCAGGAAGCCATCATTCCTAAAAATCTCCCCACTCTCCCCACTGTCCTCACTGTCAAGAGATTGACCTTTCTGGTAACAGAGAGCTTCTTGTGTAATGGCCAGGACTCTTTTCTCGCATGGGAATGCCTCACTTGTACTGTTTATTCTTGCTCCCAAAAAGAGTTTCTGCTGTTCGGGAGTAGGTGAAGACCTCTCCATATTTATTGTGAATCACAATCTGTGTAGTGTTGTCATCACTGTTTTTATGCTGTCCCTGCACTTGTGTGCAGAACTTGCTTTCACCAGCCAGTCGTCTAAGTAGGGGTACACATGTATTCCCTTTCTTCTCAGGTGAGCGGCTACGGCCACCAGGCACTTTGTGAATACTCTGGGAGCTGACTTTATGCCAAAGGGCAGCACTCTGAATTGGTAGTACGAATAGCTCGCCGCACATGCTGCTGGAAATAGCGTGATTTGCACAAAACCTGTTTTAACCTTTTTAAAGAATTTTATTGTAAAACTGTTGTAGCGCTTTTGCACTTTAGGAAACAAGGTGAGCTGGTGTACGCCGCATGTAAGAGCGGGTCACTGATCAAACGCCATCTTGGTTAGCGGTCCAGTTGACCTGAAGGAGGAGGCTACCCTCACTATTTAAGGCCGATGCAAGCGCAGACATGCAGATAGTACGAATAGCTCGCCGCACATGCTGCTGGAAATAGCATGATTTGCACAAAACCTGTTTTAACCTTTTTAAAGAATTTTATTGTAAAACTGTTGTAGCGCTTTTGCACTTTAGAAAACAAGGTGAGCTGGTGTACGCCGCATGTAAGAGCGGAAAAGGAACAAGGAGACCCTAAAAGTCTGAAGGGACCAAGGGTGGACATATGTTAAGGAAAACAGTGGTCCCATACAAGTTAAATTAGTACAATACCACAATTTTACAATCAAAATTGGGATTACGAGTGTAACAATGGAAAATTAAGAATTTTATTAACAATTAAATTCAACGCAAAAATAATATACGAAAAGGTGAGTGAGCAGGACATGACAGGGTAATGGGAAATCAGCCGATTTCCTTACCACAGGCAAGTGACTTAAAAGTGACTTTTCAATTTGTTCAAATGTAGGTAAGCAAAAGTCACAATCAGAATTACATCTCATACTCCACAATTAGATACAGATTACAGTATAGAGTTGAAGATGTATGTGTCGACGACGTTTCGATCCCAGCTAGGTATTGGGATCTCATCAGGACTAAGTGATAAAACAAGTGCCTGGAAAGTTGCCTGGATAAGTATAAGGGGGAAAAAAAGAGGGGGGGGGGTTAGGGAAAGGGGGTGGAGAGAAAACATGCGGAGGAAATTAGATTAAAGGTATAGCAAAGGGCAAGGACATGTATGGTTCTAAGAGTCAATGTAGAAATAACAGTTAAGGTACCAGGGTTAGAGTAAAAAAGGAGGGGGGGGAAAAAGAGGGGGGGGGGACACTGCTAAACGAGAATTAGCCAAAAAGGGGGACATGGGAGGCATAAAATGGTGATATAGTGCGCACAGAGCTTAGTAGTAACCAGAAAATTAATACGTGCTAGCTGGTGGAAGGGTAAGGCCTGGTCACCTTAATACACATAAAATTATGATAAAGGTAAAGCATGGTCGTGAGCAAGGTGTGGTAATATGGCAAGCTTATGACAGATGCGAAGCTGGTGGAAGGGTGAGGCCTGGTCACCTTAATACACATAAAATTATGGTAAGGGTAATGCATGGTCGTGAGCAAGGCGCGGTAATATGGCAAGCTTATGACAGATACGAAGAAGAGAAATTGCGCACGTCAGTAGTTGGAGCCGTGAGAAACGAACAAGACACTGTATTAACCGAATTGTAATAGGCTATGGCAAGGTGAAGAGTGGAGTGATAGTGAGCTAAGCGTGAACGCGCAAGTAAAAACCGAGGCAGGTCAAGACCGTAATAATGGAGAGGGCCGGATAACAACGTGCAGGAGGACCAAAATGAGTGATGAGGTCAGGTGCACCAGTGCGGTGGAACAATCAAGCAAGCACTATAGTGAAGGGCAAAAAATGACCGGGGACTTACTGGAAGGTAAGTCGAATGCAGCCTAGGGAAATACCCGATGAGGTAGCGGCAACGGGGGGGGAGGGAGGGGGATAGCCTAGGAGAAAGGAGGGAGAAGTCAGTATGACCCATGGGGGGATGGGATAACCATAAGGGGGGGCAATGTCAGCATACAAGTTCTTACCGGAGAAGTAATGAAGCGGTAGGCGGCCTGGTCCGACGGCAGGTCGGAGGCAGCGGAGGGTAGTTAATTTCCCGCCCGGGAAAAATAGGGCGCGAGGCCAGTAATTTTTTTTTTTGTATCCAAGCCTAAGGGAGGGGAATGAGTTAGTTAATGGGCGAAGGTAGGGGTGACAACCTAGTTAGTCGGTAGTTAAGAGGGGGCGCTTACCTAAATAGGCGAATTTGCATGATTGAAGGCAACAAGCCGAGTACTCCGTGTGCTAAGAACGCATTGGTTAGAACCGGATGCTCCGTGTGCTCAACTCGTAAGTGATGATACGAGTGAAATTGCTGGCGTCTAAGGGCTCTAAGTAGGAGCGGCGCCCGGATATGACGCTACCAGCGGGCGCGAGCGAGTCTGAGTTAAAAGTATGGGGGCATAACTGGCCATTTTGGAGGGGAGTGTGGGAAAATAATGTGCTAATTGACGTGAGTTAAAAAACCGAAGGGGCAACGAAGGTGAATGGTCCAAGGTGGTAATTACAGTGTAGTAAACACCAAGATGAATGCGGGGGCGCGAAATTAAGAATATATATATGAAAAAACAAAATTCTAACCAACGCCTGCTTAGCACACGGAGTACTCGGCTTGTTGCCTTCATTCATGCAAATTCGCCTATTTAGGTAAGCGACCCCTCTTAACTACCGACTAACTAGGTTGTCACCCGTACCTTCGCCCATTAACTAACTCATTCCCCTCCCTTAGGCTTGGATACAAACATTTTTTTACTGGCCTCGTGCCCTATTTTTCCGGAGTAGGAGTAATTTTTAAAGACAAATGGAACTTCACCCCGACTGATATCGATGAAGTTGAGGGCATAGAACTTCTGGGGTTTTCTTTAAAGGATTCTAAAGGGCACCTGCTTACTGGTATGGTGTGCTATAGGCCCCCCCAGCCCAATAAGCCCCCATCAACAGGCATTGATCGACATTTTTAACAATATGTCGCTCACTCATGCCAGACTGATCATCCTTGGGGATTTTAACTTATGGTCAAATGGGGACCCAGGCCCAGCACTCAAAGATCTTCTTCAATCATGTGAGAATATAAATTTGCAACAATTGGTGACGGAACCGACGCATCAGGGAGGACATACACTAGACTTAATATTTTCGGCAAAAAATGTCACAGCAATGGAAAGTATCTTACCCCTATGTTGGACTGACCACTAGCTCATCAAGTTTTTGGTATTAAACCCCAGAATAACCAAAGTTACTGCCACTATGGAAAACAGCCGCCAGGGCAGGGAATGGAATACACTTTTGAAAATAGCAAAACAAAACCCTGTGTTCACAGATAAATGTCCTTTTGATATAAATAAATAGGTGGATGAAAACTATCTGGAATTCTGTGAACAGATAAGAACTACTCTTGATCATACTGCCCCAATGAAAGTACTAAAAAATACACATAGGTCGTCAGCACCATGGTATAATGAGGAGTTAAAAAATCTAAAAAAGGGTTGTAAACAGGCAGAAAGAAAGTGGAGAAAGCTATACGCGGATGAGGATAAAATAGCCCTGAAAACGGCCTTGAGCAACTATAAAAGGAAAATGCTACTTACCACAGTATGCATCTGTTCTTGGCATGTAGAGCTGTAGAGTCACATGCTGTGCATAGCCCGCCATCTGGTGATGGGTCCGGATGCACTTTGTTTTTGTTCGAAGAAGTCTTTCCAGTCACCCGGGGAGGTGGGTGGGCGCATGTGACTCTACAGCTCTACATGCCAAGAACAGATGCATACTGTGGTAAGTAGCATTTTCCGTTCGAGGCATGTGAGCTGTAGATCACATGCTGTGCATAGACTATATAGCTGTAACTCCCAAAGCGGTGGCTAACCTGTAGCTGTTGCAGCCATCTGAAATAATGTACGTAAAACTGCTTGGCCCACACTGGCTTGTTGTCTAGCTAATACATCTACATAGTAGTGTTTTGTGAATGTGTGTGGTGTAGACCATGTTGCAGCTTTGCAGATATCATCTATGGGTATGTTTCCTAAAAATGTCATAGAGGCCCCTAGTTTGCGAGTGGAGTGTGCTCTAGGGGGAATTGTCAATGTGCGTTTTGCTTTTATGTAACATGTTTGAATGCATTTGTCTATCCACCGTGCAATGCCTGATTTTGATATAGGATTGCCTTTAAGTGGTGGAGCAAAAGCAACAAAGAGTTGCTTGGTGTTACGGAAAGGTTTTGTCAATGTAGTATAGTATTGCTCTTTTTACATCTAGAGTGTGAAGAGCGCGTTCTGCCACGGAATCCGGTTGAGGGAAGAACACAGGCAACTCAACAGATTGGTTGATATGAAAGGCAGAAATTACTTTAGGTAGGAATTTGGGGTTAGTCCTCAGAACCACTTTGTTTTGGTGTATTTGTAAAAATGGTTCTTCTATGGTTAGTGCCTGAAGCTCACCCACTCTCCTCAGAGATGTGATGGCTATGAGGTAAGCTACCTTCCAAGTGAGAAATTGTAGTTCACATCTGTGCAATGGCTCAAAAGGTGGACCCATGAGTCTGGTAAGGACGATGTTGAGATTCCACATTGGAGCAGGTGGAAGCCTTCGGGGAATGACTCTTAAGTCCTTCCATAAATGCTTTAATAGCAGGCACCCTGAAAAGAGACATCTGTCTGTTCTGTAGATATGCGGCTATTGCAGCAAGATGTAAGCGTATGGATGTGTATGCTAAATTGGAACGCTGTAGATGTAACAGATAGCAAATGATGTTTTGGATTGAAGCGTCCAGCGGATTGATTTGATTGTTATTACTGTATATCACAAACCGCTTCCATTTTGCTGCATAGCATGCTCTTGTAGAAGGGCGTCTAGCCTCTTTGATGATATTCATGCAATCTGGGGGAAGATTGAGGTAGCCAAACTCTAAGATTTCAGGTGCCAGACCGCAAGGTTGAGATGAGTGGGATCTGCATGCCTTATCCCTCCATGGTTCTGTGTGAGGAGATTGGGAGTAATGTGTAGTTTTTGGTGAGGAACTACTGATAACTCCAACAGGGTTGCGAACCAGGGTTGACGGGCCCATGTGGGAGCAACTAGGATTAGTGTCATGGACTGCTGTCTGAGCTTCCGAACCACTAATGGAATGAGTGGGAGAGGCGGAAAAGCGTAAGCAAATATCCCTGACCAGTTCATCCATAGTGCATTGCCTTTGGACAATGGGTGTGGATACCTGGACGCGAAGCTTGGGTATTTTGCGTTTAGATGTGTTGCGAACAGATCTATCTCTGGGAAGCCCCACATTTGAAAGAATGGGAGGAGAACTTGAGGGTGGAATTCCCATTCGTGGATCTATTGCCGTTGACGACTGAGCAGATCTGCAATCTGGTTGTTTACTCCGGGAAGGTGTTCTGCCAGGAGATATATTTTGTGAGTTATGGCCCATCTCCAGATGTTCTGAGCTAACTTTGACAGCTGGAGAGAGTGTGTTCCCCCCTGTTTTTGAATGTAGTACATTGCTGTCATGTTGTCTGTGCGAATCAGGACCACTTTGCCTACTAAGATGAAGTTGGAATGCTTTGAGCGCTAGAAAAATTGCTAGCAGCTCGAGATGGTTTGTGGAGTTGCTTTTGTTGCAGAGTCCATATGCCCTGAACAGTATGCTTTTGGAGATGAGCTCCCCAGCCAGTGAGCGATGCGTCTGTTGTTAGCACTATCTGTGGAACCGGGTCGATGAAGGGCCGCCCTTTTGAAAGGTTTTGTGTATTCCACCACTGCAGAGAGCGATGGGTGCGGCCGTCCACCAACACCAGATCTGATAACTGATCCTGAGCCTGGTTCCACTGACGTGCTAAGCACTCTTCAAGTAGGCGCATTTGGAGTCTTGCGTAAGGAACGATTAAGATGCAAGATGCCATCATTCCTAGCAATTGCATAAACACTCGAGCTGATAATGAGTTTTGGGGCTGAAACTGAGAGATTAGAGTCTGCATGTTGCGGATTCTGACTGGGTTGGGACACGCTAGAGCTTTGTGAGTGTCTATTGTGGCTCCTAAATACACTTGTGTTTTGAACGGTTGGAGATGAGACTTGGTAAGGTTTACAGTGAAGCCAAGGTGGTGAAGTAGTTGCACTGTTTTTTGAGTGTGTCTTAGGCAGCTTTGATGCGAGCTTGCTTTTATGAGCCAGTCGTCTAGATAAGGGAAGACATGAGTGTGCTGTCTTCTTAGATGAGCCACGACTACTGCCAGGCATTTTGTGAAAACCCTGGGTGCGGTAGTTACTCCGAATGGGAGGACTTTGAATTGATAATGTTGGCCGTCTACCAGAAACCTGAGGTATTTGCGGTGAGCAGGGTGAATGGGAATATGAAAATAGGCGTCCTTTAAGTCCAGAGTGGACAGAAAGTCGCCTTGCTGAAGGAGTGGAAGTACTTGTTGGAGTGTGACCATGTGAAAGTGGTCCGACTGAATGTATAGATTTAGTTCTCTGAGGTCTAGTATAGGCCTGAGAGAGCCGTCCTTTTTGGGAATTAAGAAGTAAAGGGAGTATACTCCGGTCCCTTGGTATTGTAATGGGACTGGCTCTATAGCGTGTTTTTCTAACAGAGAGAGAGCCTCTTGCCTCAGAATGGTAAGATGTTCTTGTGACACTGCGTGTGATCTTGGAGGAATATTTGGGGGAGTGTCTGTAAGCTCTAGGCAGTAACCATACTGGATAATTTGTAGTACCCACTTGTCTGAGGTGATTGAATTCCAGACAGGTAGGAATTGGGAGAGACGTCCCCCGACAGGAGTGGAATGATCGGGGGGTAAAGGAAGGAAGTCACTGTTTGTTTGCGGGGGAAGTGCGGGTGGAGTTGCCTCTGCCTCTTCCCTTACCGTTGTTTCCTCCAAAACCTCCTCTGAAATAACCTCTTGATGAGGGGGATTGATTATTGCCCTTGTAAGAGGAGGAGGGATTTTCGGTGGATACATTTTTGGAACCACCCCTGTAAAAGGAGCTGCGAAAGGAACCCCTATTGGTAGGCAATTGCAAAGCTCCCATGGACTTTGCGACCTCCGTGTCTTTCTTCATTTTCTCTAACGAGGTATCAACCGCTGGGCCAAAGAGATGTTCCTTATCAAATGGTTGGTTAAAAATGGAAGTTAGCACCTCAGGCTTGAATCCTGAGATTCTCAACCAAGCATGCCTGCGTCGGAGTACGCTAGTATTTACTGCACGGGCTGCGGTGTCAGCTGCATCTAGGGCACACCTGATAGATGTATTGGTGATGAGTTTACCTTCTTGGATAAGATCATTAGCCCTAGTCTTGTGTTCATCAGGCAGAAATTGCATGAGTTTTTCCAACTCATCGTAATGAGCCCTATCGTAGCGAGCCAGCAAAGCTTGAGCATTGGCAATGCGCCAATGACTGGCTGGTTGTGAAGCCACTCTTTTGCCAGAGGCATCAATGAGCTTAGAATCCTTATCGGGAGGAGGAGCTTCATCTGTGAGTTAGCCCTCTTGCAAGCGTTGGAAACCACAAGCGAGTCTAAGGGCAACTGACCTCTGATATAAGCAGGGTCAGTAGGGGCAGGCTTATATTCTTTCTCCACCTTCGGTGTATTAATTTTTGTTCTCACAGGATCTTTAAATATGTCATCTGTGTGTTTTAACATGCCTTTAAGCATTGGCAATGTATGAGTGGCTCTTTGAGAGGAAGTAAGGGTCTCAAAGAGGAAATCCTCTTCTAATGTCTCTTTATGGAGCTCCACCCCATGATATTGAGCAGCCCTGTTAAGAAGCTCAACATATCCAATGTTATCATCAGGTGGGGAGGGTCTAGACGGATACAGATCAGGGTCATTATCTGTAATGGGGTCAGTATGATAATCCTCCCAGGGGTCGATGTCTTGTAGCCTATTCTGATCCTCATCCCCATCCCCGCCATCCCCGTCATCGTGTGGGTCAGGTGATAGTGGTGGTGAATTTGAAGTTGTAATAAGTAGATTGGGAACAGTGGGAGAAATAGGTGGAATGTAAGGGGGAGAAGGGTTAGTACCCACACTTTTCCTTTTGAGAGGAATGTGGTAATCCTCTGGCTGGTCTATTTTACGTTTCTATGGAAGGGTGGCATGGATATCAGGGTGTATAACCAGTTTTTTCTGCTTCGGATCTGAGGGCGGAGCATCGGATCGAGGCTCTTTAGAAGGAGTGTCTTTTTCCTTACTCGCTGGTTTCGTCGTCGAAGGTTTCGTCTCTGAGCCTTTCGGTGCGGAAGGTAGATTCTTCGGTAACGCTGGAATTGTTACCAGGAGATGTCTCGATTTCAGTTTCGGTGCCGAAGGTGTCGGTTCAGCACAGATATGGAGGCAGCTCGAGCCGGAAGGCTTGTCTTTGTGTTTCGGAGCCGGGCCCGAGGGCGGGGCGTCGGAAACTTTCTGCCGGTGCCGACCTTAGCCCAAAGGCAGAGGAAGGACCGGAGCCTTTTTCTTTGTCTGTTGAGGGGGCAAAGGGGTATCTTTACTCACGGTACGCTGATCCGGAGTAAACTGCTCCTCCTCTTCTATGTCGGAGTCGGCTTCGCACCGGAGACATGTTGTTCTTGTTCCTCGCTCCTTGAGCGTGATGTTCTGTGTCGGAATCTTTGCCGAAGATGTCCGTTGCGGAGCTGCTTTGGTGTTGCATCTCGTGACGTCGAGCCCGACGGTCACAAAGCGTTTTCTTCGATCGAAATAATCAGCACGCGTCGCAGTCTTTCTCGTCGTGTTCTGGGGACAGGCAGAGGTTGCACACTTCGTGCAAGTCGGTGCATGGAAACTTAGCACGACATTCGGGGCAGAACTTGAAAGGAGTCCGTTCCATCGACTGCTGGCGCTGTCGGCGCGGGTAGGCCCCACGGCCCGCCACGAGTTTTCCGATCGCAGTTGTTTTGAGTTGAGGCGATACGCGACGAATGGAGAGCTGCGATCGATAACAATACCGTTGAGGGTAATGGATTGCGCGTCGAAGGGGTCCCAGGAATGGTGCAGAACCGGAGTGCAGCAATACACATCCGAACCCGATGGCGGAAAAAAACAATCTAACGATGGAGCCGATGCCCATGCGCACTATCACCGAAAGGAGGAGTCACCTACCTTGTGACTGGAAAGACTTCTTCGAACAAAAACAAAGTGCAAACATCCAGACCCAACACCAGATGGCGGGCTATGCACAGCATGTGATCTACAGCTCACATGCCTCGAACTTGAGATTTCCAAAGTAAAAGCAGAGTACTACGCTAACACCATTCTAAGGGCGTCGAATAGTGCTAGAAGTATATTTAAAATAATGAATGACCTCTCCAAACCCGAATGCCTAAAAAATAAGATCACTGCTATACAGGACCTATGTGATAGCCTAGCTACTTTCTTTGAGGAGAAAATTAATAAAATCATTGATGGTTTGGAAATGGGCAAC